>BJKM01000321.1:0-663337 GCA_015082035.1 Chaenogobius annularis
CATCCATCCATTTTCTACCGCTTGTTCCCGTTAGGGGTCGCGGGTGACTGGAGCCTATCCCAGTGCCTTTGGGCCTTAGGCAGGGTACACCCTGGACAGTGGCCAACTCGTCGCAGGGCCTTTACATGACGGTATTTTACCTCATCAGTGACACTTGGAGTGGCACGTCCACACAGGAAGAATTCTGGGAATGAATGTTAGTTCCCGGTCATCCTTTGGAAATGGAAATGGATAGAGAATCAATCCCTGAAGAATTAAGTATCATTGTCTGAAAAATGTGTTTCACTGTTTTTGAAAATAGAAATGGAGTAGGGTGTCGTAACTTTACTTATGTTTAACCATATCGGTGCCATTATTATTATTATCATTATTTCATTACTATTTCTACTTTCCTTTGCTCTTAAGATGTGTCCCCAACTGTTGTGTTTTGTGTGTCTGTAAAAAAGAAAAAGAACAAAGAAAAAAAGAAAATAGAAATTAAATAAAACATTTTAAATGTTCCACTGGCAGATCATTTTGTTAACTACACAGAAATATACCAGAAGGAGTGAAAGTAGCGTATCCTTCCAGGGATTAAGAATTCCAATTTTGATTTTTCTAAAACAATATTTACCAACAACAGGCTCACATAGGATTTTGTCATCATTCCTCTCCTTTCTTTTCCAGGGCCACAGACTTCCATACGATCTCCGGCTAAGATTATCGGCCACAATACAATTTTTCTTGAATGCATAAATTGTTTCTTACTAAGCATGCCCTTTTGATTGAATATATGTTGTTTTTATTATTGCGCAGTGTTTTATGTTCCACCTTAACGCCGAGATAAGTTCCTATGTTTGTGAATTTTGTTCATTGACAATGGCAATAAACCCTTTCTCATTCTGATTCTGATTCTGATTCTGAATACGCCTCCTCTGGAAGTGAAGGCGACAATTAGTCCGGTTGGACTAATGAGCAATTGCATTGTAACAAAACACAAGATGTGGGAGGTGCAATGGCCAATTGCGCTTTTCATCTCGAGGAAGTGAGTTAAGGATGGTTATGCATTGTTTGATTAAATCTCTCGCATTGTGCATTGCCCTGGGGATGATAAGGCGACTAGGTAGAGCGACTCTCCTCGACACCGTACAGCTCACACAAGGGTTGCACCAGGATGCTTTCGAAGTTCCCCCTTTGGAGTGTCTACAGACTGGCACCCCAAAGCGATAGAACCACTCACAGACCAGTACTTTTGCAACCGTAGATGCCTCTGGTCACGGTTCGGAACTGGGTGCTAAGTGAAGGGGGCTAGCATCTTGTTTGGTTTGGAAACCAGTCTTGACTGTGTATATGTGGCCATGACACAGTGCTCATTCTGCTGGCTTTATATCTTAGTCCATCTCCGGCCAGAAACACCTCAGCTTCACCTCATCCGTCGTCCTTTATATTCCCTGATGCCCGTTGTTCTGATTAAGTTCTCGTAACACCTCTGCCATTAAACTTTCTTGTAGAAGAAGCTGCAGAATCTCCTCCCCACCATGATGCCTCCAGAGACGTTGGTACAGGACACCCTGCTTATCGAGGCCACAAGCTCCCAGGTGTATCCTCTCCAGGTAGGTAACCTCTGCCACTGCCAAAACTCCCGAAGGGCTGCAATGGCTGGACTGGCGTGTTGGAGTACCTTGAGGTCAGCTGGTGTGGTAACAGGTCTGTAAACCATGCAATCAACCTGGCCTTCCACTTCATCCTGCAGCATCTGGACTCCCCGGGAACCTACGCCAGGATCCTGTTTGTGGACTTCAGCTCTGCATTCAACACCATCCTCCCTGCTCTGCTCCAGGACAAACTCTACCAGCTCAACGTGCCTGACTCCACCTGCAGGTGGATCACTGACTGATGTATTGGAGGCAGTGCGTGCTGCTGGGGAAGAATGTCTCAGACACTCAGGAATATCAGCAAAGGAACCCACAGGCCAGTGTACTTTCTCCTCTGTTCTTCTCCCTGTACATAAACTGCTTCACCTCCGGGCACAACACTGTAAAACTGTTCAAGTTTGCGGATGAAACCACCCTCATCGGGCTCATCTCGGAAGGGGATGAGTCCGTCTACAGGAGGGAGGGGCAACAACCTGGAGCTCAACGCCCAGAAGATAGTGGAGATGATCATGGGCTTGACGAAAGTCACAGCCTCCAAGCCCCCCGTCGCCCTGACAGACTCCCCCATCACCACTGTGGATTCCTTACGCTTCCTTGGCACCACCACCATCCTGGACCTCAAGTGGGAACCAACCATCAACTCCCTCAATTAAGAAGGCCCAGCAGAGGATGTACTTCCTGCAGCAGCTGAGGAAAGCCAAGCTGCCAGTGCAGATGATGGTGCAGTTTTACACGACCATCATTGAGTCCATCCTCATCTCCTCTGTCACCGTGTGGTACATGGCAGCCACAGCCAGCGGACAAACAGAGACACAGGGCATGTTGTTGTGCTCCTGCTGAGAAGGTGATCGGCTGCAGACTTCCATCTCTGCAGGACCTGTACGTCTCCAGGACTCTGAGACGAGCAGGTCGGATCGCAGCTGACCCTTCTCACCCTGGATATGAACAATTTGGGCCTCGGGCAGGAGGCTACGGACCAGAACCTCCCTTCACAAGAATAGTTTTTTCTCTTCTGAAATTGGACTCATGAACAGTTTATAACATCTGCCACCTTTGTGGCACCTTCACTGTCACATCATTAATGTACATAATGCCTTACTTTAACACTCTACTACTACTTAAATTATACGTGACCAATACTGTACCTCCGATACCACTATTTTGCACTATTGCAAAATGCAATGTTGTTGAGGATATATTGTATATAAATGACTTTTATTTTGCATGTATTATTGTGCATGCCCTAATTTTATCTTATTTCAGCGTAGTCTATGCTTTCTTACTATATTTTTTTATACATAGTGTTATGTTAAACCTTAATACCGAAGCAAGTTCCTAGTTTGTGAATTGTTCACTGACAACAGCAATAAAACGGATTCTGATATGGGGAATAAACAATACATCTTACTGTAACCATTCATTTACTTTGGGGCAGATATGTAGAACACTAGTCCTTCCAGCCTCCACCCTCCACCCAAAAGTTACATAGTTATTACGATTGCAGGCTACTTCTCGCCAATATTCAAACGGGGCCATTGTTTATTATAAGAACACTTGTGTTACAGTTGTGTTTAACCTGTTGTTCTCTCTGCTCTCAGTTCTGTCCTCCAGCGCACTAAGCACAGCCTCTGTGAGCTGCTCTGAACACTGGACTGTGTGGACAGAAAAACTAAAGCCTAAAACTTTTGCATGATAACTTTTTGTTGCTTCTAATATAATTCAACAGGAATGTGGAGAGAAATACTCCGCAATAATAAATCATCAGCTGTTTGTATTAGTAATAGTGAATATGTGCCTGAATGACCCGAAATAAACACTGGCTGAATATTTATGGGATGTATAACCTCTCTCTGGATTCCAAATGGTTTCCATATGCTGTTTGTTGGTGACTTGAGCCTTGCCTTACTCAATGTCTCAAGCCCCTCCCCCGAGCGTTACCATAGCACTCATCTCATTAATAACTTAATAACTGATATAGTACTTAAAAAAATCGACATTGAGGTGCCAATAAGCTTAAATTGATATTGTTTAATCCATTTGTGGCAATTATTTTATTTTCAAAATGATCTGCTATATTCAATTAAAAGTAGGCAGTTTTATTGTTATAATTAACACATTTTCCTCTAACATGAATATTTACAAGTTGAAAAATACAACATACAATTTCAGCATTTCGTTTCTTTTTGGCGATAATTATGATTAATCGGACAATGGCAATATTTCCCCTGCCAATAATTGTGACTCTAAAATGTTCAGGACATCCCTAGCCGTTATTCATCAGAGGTGCAGGCTTCCGCCCTTTCGGATGAGAACAATCAGTGATGCATAAGAGCTGCTGCTCTTTCTAATTACCTAGGAGACCAGCAACTGATAAATGCGTGACTTTCCACATAGCTTTGGGATTTTTCACTTGTTGCCATTAGTATTATGGTAAATATGTTCAATATAGGGAATGCCTTTTTCTATCTCACGTTAAAAATATGCATTTTTTTTGTCTATTTTTTGTGACTATTAGGAAATCTGGATTAATCCACATGATTGTCCGTCATCATGTAGAGGTCCCACCAATTGGATACCGTGCAGTGGATCTAGAGATAAAAAGCAGACTGGAAGTTTGGCAGAAAATGTATGATTTATAATGGAAAGAATAGATGATGAATTGATGATGGAGATTCTTCCCATCAATGAGATGTGGAGATTGTCTTCTATAGTTTTGAGTAGTGGTGAAGTTAAATTTGTATACTTGAGGTATGTACGCTTGAGGTTCAATCTCAGATGCAGACAAAACAATATGATCCCGAAGAGCCTACAGATCAAACCACCAGTTAAAGGACACAGAGCAGAGAAGATATGGAGAAGGAACTTAATGCAGATGCTCAGTGAAAGGATCCAAGAAATACATTTTCAGAATTGTTAACCTGAAAGACAGAACAGATACTTTACAGAAGAAATTAACAAGCATCCTCCCTGAAGAAGCTCTGAGAAGAGGAAGGCACTCTCAGCACTACAAAAAGATCACAGTATAGACATTCTTCCAGCAGACAAGGGGCACTGCACTGTGATTCTTAATACAGCTGATTATGAAACCAAAGTCCACAGCCTCCTCGAGGACAGGAACACATACGAACGGTTGAAAAGAGACCTGACCAGTGGCTACAAGAAGAAGGTGATAGACTGTATAAAATAGCTTGAAAAAGAGGAGGTGATGGAGAGGCTGCTGTATTACAGACTGTATCCTGGAGAAGCTATTCCATGCATTTATGGCCTTCCCAAAATTCACAAAGAGAATGTTCCACTCAGACCCATTGTGTGCAGCACCGATTCCATCACATACATGTGGCCAGCATTTACAACCATCTTGGAACTATTGGTGGGGAACTCTTGGAACAGTCATGTGGATTACACACACAGACAATTTGTGGACAAAGTGAAACAATCTCTAATTGGACAAGATGACTATGGTTCATAGATGTTGTGTCCCTCTTCCACATAGCTGCATGACATAGTTTCTTTCAAGATGAGAAATTTGTCTTTGGAATCCCCTTCAAAGTGACTGAATACAAAAGCAGCCTAGATCCGTTGGCCCAACATGCAAAAACCTCAATACTGGTCCTGACCCACTCGTACTACCGCAGTACCGTGAGTTCTGTGAAGATTGGGCATTTTCGTTCTCTTGGTAGGTAAATGATGTGGCCCGTAGTAGGAAACTGGGTTGGGGAGCAGCCAAGCCAGTTGCAGTAGGTTCCTAGTCAGTGTTCCTGTACTAAAGACGGGCGAGCCTCCGCAGCATCCCGTTGCTGCTGGGCAGATGGTTCCAATCGGCCTCCAGCTGCTGGAACTGCCAGAGTTCCTCCAGCTTCCTTTACCGCCTACTGCTTGCTCTAAAATCTGCTCTCAATTCCTCTATTCTGACTTGGTCCAACACAACAACCATAAACGGAAAACAACAGAAGCTAATAGCTATTTAGGCACATTTACGAGCTTCGTCTGCCATCAGACATCCACATGGAGCCCAAGCACAAAGGTGCCGTGGTGTATCTGTAACCTTGGGGAGGGTTAAGGGACCCCTTTTGGTTGTACAAGTAATTTCTGGCAAAAAACAAGGACAAGGCAAGAGTAATATAAAAATAGTACAGTTCAGAAAAAAAATACATAATAAAATAATAATAACCTATGCTGTATACAAAACCCCAAAGAAAGTTCCAGGCCTTCTCTTACTTGTACTAATACCTGATAACTTGCACTAAAAGAGTCAAAGTGTTTGGAAAAGCAATGTTTTGATTTAAAGACAAGAAAAAAGGAGACAAATAATAGGAAAATACTTTGAGAATGTCAGGAGCAGGCTGTTACAGAGAGCAGAGGAGGAGCGGTCAGCGCAGGACAGGACCACCATCAGACCAAGACCCACCCAGAGATAAACCAGGTCTAACTCATGCTGGGCTCAAGTTTAAATCAGGACTCGCCCAGGACAAAATCCAATCCAAACATGTTTTAAACAGGTCTAACCCAAACCAGGACTCACATAGGACTGAACCAGGTCTCAACAGAGCTACTGGAGGATAAACTGTTGTAAAGGTAAATCCACAAATTTCAATGAAGACTATATTTTTCTTATATTTACTTTGCACCTTTGCTTGTATTTTGACAATAACGTTAATTTACTCATTGTATGTGTTAGTGCTAGATTTAATACAGAGCTCTCCTATTCCCTGATATTCTTTTTGTTCTTGTTTAAAATGTGAATTAGGATTGGGTTTTCAAATTCAAAAATACATGATAAATACACATAGATGCCCCACACATGCACATTTATAAAATAATTACCCACAGTTGAATTGTTATGTAATTTGGTTACAATTGTAATTATTGGCCCATTTAGCCTCATTGAACATTGAGCCCTTGACCAAGTCCGTGCTCATGAAGTAGCCCTTGACGCTAAAAGGTTTCTGCTGTAGAATATAACATAATTTTATTTAAAATATCTGAGTTTTGCTCCATAGGCCTGGAGCTAAGTTGCTGAAAGCCTTTTTCCCTAGCTCTGTGTTGATTTGATGATTTGTATCCTTCTCCTGTAATGAACATTAGAGCTGAACGATAGACTGAGTTCAGAGGTTTTAATACTTTAGACTGCATATATATAATATCACCATAATCCAGAACTGAGAGAAATGTAGCCTTGATTAACGGTTTTCTACAATTAGGAGGAAAACACCTTTTATTTCTAAAGAAGAATGACAATCTGGCTTTAAGATTATTCTTCATCTCTTGTATGTGTTTGTTGAAAGAGAGTTCATTATCGATCCAGATGCCAAGTATTTGTAATGGTCTACTTGTTCAAGCACATTACCATAGGATCATAGAGTTAAAAAAAAAAAAAAAAACGGTAATGGTCTACTTGTTCAAGCACATTACCATAGGATCATAGAGTTAAAAAAAAAAAAAAAAATGTCACTAAAGTGCCTTTTGGAGAACAGCATACATTTTGTTTTATTTGAATTCATTAACAATTTTTCATTAGGACAGTTTTGTTGGATGGAATGAAAATCATCAGCATACGTTGTTGCCAACTGAGTTTATATAAACTGGAAATAGAAGTGGTCCAAGAGCTGACCTTTGAGGAACACCTTTGTTAAGGTAATTAGTGAGGTAATCTGCAAACCAGTTTTGCAGAATTTGTATCAAACCCAATAGCATCCAGACAATCCAAGAGAATACAATGATCTACAGAATCAACAGATTCACAAAAACAGCTGCACATTCTTCATGATGGCCCAATGCAATAGACATATCATTTATAACTTTGGTAGCAGCTGTGATAGTACTATGCCCTGGTCTAAAGCCAGACTGGGAGTTATGTAAAATGGAATATTTGGAGAAAGCATTCACTTGATTATGTATTAGCTTCTCCAAGATGACCCATATATTAAGATGTGCAGTGATTGCTGGAATAATGCAGTCAGATTCTGTATGTACGGTAATTTGCATGTTGAATTTTGTATTATCTTTTGACCAGAATGTACCAGACATTTCAGACCCCTGCAAAAAAGACATAGACTGGGACATATGCACAGATTATTAGAATGGGGGATAACAACCATAAATGTTGGATTCAAAAGGCTACTCAGATCTGAAAAAGACCCAAATGGACAGCACATGAAGACAAGGGGCCTATGTCAGCTGTCAACTATTTAGCCTGAACGACTCTTGAGGTCGTATGCAGTCGAAATGCAAACTATATCATGATAAAAGAACTGTACTAGTTTGCTGTAAACAGATTTATGAACTGACCTAAATAATCCTTGGTCTAACCAAGCACAATTTTTTTTTGTATAGACTTCACTAGCAACCACAACCCTAGCCACGATGCAAAGTGTTTATTGACAAATGGAAAACATGAACAAAACAAAGGAATAGAAATGAATGTAGTGTAGCTGCAGGAAGGGGACGTGAAAGGGGTGTGGTCCTGCTCCTGAACTTAAGAAAGCAGACTTATCTCCTTTTAAACTACTGAAAAGTTTAAACAATGCCTAAACAATGTTTAGGCATTGTTTAGGACATTGTTTAGGACATGCCTAAACAATGCATGTCCTTCGTGGCAACCAATATGCGTTAATTCCGACCATCAATGCCTCTTTTCACAACTCATTTACACGTCAGTGTGCGTCCACGCATACAGCCGTAATCGCTTTACACTAGGTAATGAGAGATGTAGCACATAAGGTGCTTTCGGTACTCTTTTTGTAGTATTTGGTTATGGCAATTTAGTTACCTTTAACTCTAATACCAGAGTGGAAGGGAGAGTAGGCCAGATCAGAAGATTTTAGGTGAGAAGGAGCCCAAGAGGTGAGTAACAACACGTGCAGAAGAAATGACTTTGTATTGAATTGTATTATGAATAGATTTAAACATAAACAAGAAGCGCTCGCATTTCCCCCTAAACAAAAATAAAATACCCTTTTATAGTCCTTCCAAGTCCTTTTCAATGTCTGTGATAGTCTGTTCAATGTTCACTGTGTTTGAAACCAGTCGGGCTACAAGCTACCAGTTCGTTCGAATTTGGGCTGGGGCTCGCCATCCAAGATTGGAAGAAGATCTCTCTCCTCTGCACTTCAGCAGTTTGTCAACTCTGATCCAAAAAAAAAAACCTGACCTAAAGAAAAGGCCAGAATAAAGTAGCTTAAAACAATGTACTATGTAACTAAACAACTCTTGCTACTGTTAACATTCCTTTCTCAAATAAAAACAATAAACAATAAACTAGTTAATTTTTTATTTTTTTACAGTGCATCGTCAATACACCTTTAAAATAACACAAAATAGCTTTAAAGTGCATTACGAATACACAAAGTCTTTTAGTTCTTGTAATCTGTACCAAAATAATAGCAAAGTGACAATAAATTGCACTTGACATCCTCAATTACTTTTTTACAGTGCTCAGGACCATGTTAGCGCCACAGAAAATGTGTTCACTGATTTCAGACTGCACACTGATGGGTTGCTCAGTGTGTCAAACCAAATACATTAATTACGTCTTTTTAAAAGCTTTTTAACACTATTTAATCATATTTTAATCAACCGATTTATGAACGTATATTTAAATGTTATTTATCAATATTTATTCCCATTGTGATTTTTTTACCAGGTGTTAACAATATTTATTTCGTTTTTATCACATTTTTAAGACTGGGTTACAGAGAGCAGAGGCAATGTTTACAATTTTGTGGTAGAACGTCATGTGCTAAGCACAAACTAAAGTGAACGAAAGAAACGTAGCATCAAAATGGACACATTTACAACACTCAGCGCTCAGACAGGCCACCTCAGATCACAACTCTTCACAAAGATTTATTTCAAACCTGACTTCAAACGATTGTCCGCAGTGAATATAATCCAGCCGGTTGACAAAAGCAGTAGCAGCGTTTGTGTTATCTGACCAGAAACTTCTCCACACCGACACTTTGATCAAAAAGTCCTATGTTGTCACTATTGTGATTTGTGCTGAAGTTTAGTTTTTTTCTTGAGTGAGTAGCTGAGTTCAGAATATTTCAAGCGCTAAATATTGGGGCATTAATCTGTCCATAAATTAGTTGTATTCTAGAGCGTCTAAACTTTAAAATTGTTAACATGCCCAGGTGGAATATTAGCTTTCACCCAGAGTTTGGTCGATAACCAATATTTATCCAAGCGCCCATATCGGCCGATAATACTGGCCAACAATATACAGCAGGGCTATTCAACATCAGGCCTGTAATCCGGCCCACGACCCATCTTTCAAATATGAAAACAAAACAAAATATCTTGTTTACTGATGTATTTCTGGGTTAGCAATAGTTTAGACCAGGTTTGGTCTGGTTTAATCCCAGGTTAACTAGGATTTAGACTTGTTCTGATTCTGGGTTACTCGTGGTTCAGACCTGGTTGGTTCTAGTCTAGAGCTAGTTTAATTCTGATCCCGTCCTGGATGGGCCATCTTGCTAAGCAATGTTTGTTATTTCTCACAGAAATCCAATCTATCAGTGGTTATTTTATTGTATTAACTCAATTAATCAAAATAGTGTTGAGGATATTTGGTGCGACCCAAATTACAGTAGTGGCGTGTTGTGCACCTCCGGCCCAGAGGTCTTGGCCCGCCAAAATATCTGGCCCACTGGAAACCTGTGCAGTGACTATATAGAACAAAAAAAGCTCTACCACCTGGTACACAACCTAATCTACTGTAACTGCACCACCATGTGCACAGGAGCACAGAGCACAGTGCAGACATGTCCAGTGTTTAGCTCGGGATGGGTTATTCATGTGAGCGTTTAAGCAGCACATACACAGGGCAAAGACACAGCTGCGCCATAGCCACTCAGAAGTGAAGGGTCCACCAGGAAAGGGAGTGATGAATGTGATGACAAAAGTGTGCTGCTACCCCTGTGAAATAAACAGACCTTTCACCTGAGAGTTATTACTCCAAGCACCTGCAAGACTCTTTTCTATCAGATTCTGTGTGCGTGTGTGTGTGTTAAGCATTTCGGCACATTTTCATTGGGAATTCAGTGCTTTCTACTTGGCTTTGCCGAGTAATGCCCATTTTTCGAGCATGTGTTTGATGTGCGAGTTGGTGTGTTTTGAAATGGACGCATAGGTGGGGGTGAGTTTGGAAATTGCAGAGTGTGTGTAATGTGTCTGGCGAACACAGAAAAGTGACCAAAATGAAACCACACATGCTAGTCTGCGGCGGAATGACCGTAGTTTGTAAATGGTAAATGGTCACATTTATAGAATGCTTTTTTACCTTCAAGGCACTCAAAGTGCTTAACATCAGGGAACCACTCACCCATTCATTCACACACACATTCACACATCAGTTGTACGCAGACACTGGGGCGAGGCAGGTTAAGTGTCTTGTCCAAGTACTCAAAGGCAGTATTCCCCTGAGCTTGTTTACGTCAAGAGCGGGATTTGAACCGCCGACCTGCGATCATCTCTTCTGATCTAAAATGAGTGTATCCACGTATCCACCTCCGATGCCTCTCCTTGTCTGCTCCTGGTGTGATGGGACTGGGCATAAGAAACAAAACTACTCACACACTTCTTTACATGTGTTATTGGAATCTTTGAGAGACACCTCAATCGTAATTTCCAGGTTCTATTTATTTATTTAAAACTATTTAAATTGGATTAGGCCACTTATCCAGTTTTCCTTTCCATGCATGTATACATGTTGATTTTGTTAGCTCTCTGATGCTCTCTTGGTATCTTCTTTCCATTAGTGAAGAATTTATTGTACATGTTTTCTTATAACCATATTGTTTTAAATAACTAAAACCTGCAGTGCAGTTCTTTTGCAGTTGAGTGTCCCGAGCATAAGGCCCGCCTAAGGCCCGCCTAAGGCCCGCCTAAGGCCCCCCTAAGGCCCGCCTAAGGCCCGCCTAAGGCCCCCCTAAGGCCCGCCTAAGGCCCGCCTAAGGCACTGGGATAGGCTCCAATCACCCACGATCCCTAACAGGAACAAGCGGTGGAAAATGAATGAATGAATCAATCTTGGGTTCACGTGACATCAAAACATTGTAGAACTCCTACAGTTTAAAATTGTGCTGGAGACAGGTCAGAATTCTTGGGTGGAATTAGCTGGTTCTGCAGATATCAGATTTGTGTACCTGGTTTATGGTGATACCACTGAAGCAGTTGAAACCCAGCTGATAAAGTGCATTACCCGTTGAATTAGTTCAGTTCTCCACTGCATTTCCCTCGTTACCATGGTAGCCGTAATCTCATGGGAATCTCGCGATATTTACGTCAACCCCCCCCGCGGAAGCGTAAGAATAATTAGACCAGCTGCGCACCTTTCGGGTAGATGGGTGGGACATCAAGCGTGAGAACGGCTGCAGGTAGAACTAACTATGAAAGGCTCTCGTTTCATATTCTAATGAGTTGTAACTAAACGTTGTGTCCCTCAACTTGCAGATGCCTCCGTTGTATTTACTTGTGGCTGTGTGCTTGTATATTGGAAGGAACTAGGCCAGATTTATTCTCCTGCTCATTCTCCTGCTCATTCTCCTGTTGGGCCTCCAATGGAGACTACAGCATATGAGTTCCTAGAGGTCCTCCTCACGATACTGCTGGTGCGGTAGGAGGTTCTGCAGCCAACTCTCAACCCACTCATTCAACTGCGCTCAGGACAATTCACGCATACACTCAACTATCCCCCTCATCTGTTTTTTCCATCCGTCGAACTGGTTTTTAGCCTGAGCGCATTGTAGTGGACTATAGTGAACAGTGGGATTGTGGAGCTTCATCGCTTGCACGCAGTGCAGAGGACTCTCTAACTTAATAGTGCACTCTGTAAATAGTTGTAAATATCTTTATTTTCCATAATACACAAGTCAAATGAATTCTACATCATGTTGTGATCAATGTTATTTAAGAATTGTCTCACTTTCCTCTGAGTCGAACCTAAGCCTAAATTTAAAACTTCTAAGTCTATTCCATTAACCTACGTGTTACACAGTAGAGGTAAGATCGGGCCTAAAAAATCCAGCCCGACCCGACCCAGGCCCGCGGGCATTAAAGCCCAACCCAGCCCGAGCCCGACCAATTAACTTGATTTGCGGACTTGCGGAGGGAAGATTACATTCACGCCTCGTGCACAAAGCGTGCCCAGGCTCTACGCTTCCTGTTTAGTAGTAGTTATATAGCAATTACCTTACAGCCCCTTCTCTGTTTTAACCAAATTTATTTATTTATAACAAGTATTCCTTAGTTTAGTATCCACATATCGTTTTAGTATACATTTTTATAAACATATTTATTAAAAAAGTCAGCGAGAGAGAAGCCCGGCCCGGCCAGACCCGAACGTAATGATTGTCATTTTAGTCCCGACCCGACCCAAGTTTCGGGCCGGGTCGAGTTCGGGCTTAAGATCTTACCTCTATTACACAGTACAAGATAACCGTGGTGAATCTATTATTTATTTATCTTTGCCGTTTATTTTCCATCACCATGTGTTTTAGCCTATCTAGATAATCATGAAAAAAAGGGGGCATTTTGGGTCTTCTCTGTCAACAGAAAGAAACAAGAGTGAAATAATTTTTTTACACTTTTCAACTTCAATGTGATTGTTGCCATTTGAAAGGGCTTCAAGACAACATTAATGTGATACATTTGTGGAGCCAATCCCAAAGAAATAGTGAGAAGGTTTGTGTATTTCTATTTTAATTTTATTAATAATAATAATAATAATAATAATAATAATAATAATAATAATAATAATAATAATAATAATAATAATCCGGTGCAAAAGGACAGAATTAAAACATATAAAAAAATACAAAAAGTACTATACAACAAAATGTAAAAACAGCAAGAATAATCAAGCAATTGCCTCAACAGAAAAGTATTCAATTGTTTCGTAAAATGTTCAAGCCGACTCTGAGGTCTGTGTGCAGAGCATTCAAAAGAGCAGGTGCCTGAACACCACAGTAGGCCGCTGGGTCCTGGGGCTAACCAGCAGGGCTTCCTCCCCAGAGTGGAGGGTTCTTATTGGAACATATGATAAAAGAAGATCCGTTAAATATTCTGGAGCTAAACCATTCAGGGCTGATCAATACAATTTTGAAGTCATTCTGGTATTTGATTGGAAGCCAGTGATGAGATTCCAGATGGACAGGAGTGATGTGTTCTCATTTTGTACAGTCACTTGTGGAAAGTGGACTGTAGAAGACCCGTGTATAACGCGTTACATTATTCCAGTCTGAGATGAAATAAAAACATGAATAACTCTCTCCAAATCATTTAGGATAAAAAAGGCTTAATTTTAGAAGTAAGTTGGAGATGATAAAACAAAACGTTTCAACTCTCATCCAAGAGTCATTCTCAATCAGTGAAACAAGTCTGAGAACTCTTGTTTATATCCTACTCTGTGAGAGCCCTGCCCACAGGGCGGGACCTCCTGCTAATGGCCCATTGAAACTGGGATGGGCCTATTGTTCTATTGTTCCCAAATTTTGCCTCACCTTGAGTGCCTATTTAGCATCCGAATGCCCCGGGCGTAGAGGGGTATTCCACTCTATTGAAGACAGTGAGGTGGAGATTCTGAGCAGGAGAAAAGATGGTTTTGAAAGAGGAGTTAAGGAGGCAATCTTTGTTAAAAAAGAGAATCCTTCATTAAATCGTAATGGAGGTTTAAGATTCAACCTTCCAGTTGTTTATAATGGTCTGCTGAAACCCTGGAGACGCCCTGGGCATTCGGATGCTAAATAGGCACTCAATGTGAGGCAAAATTTGGGAACTACAGAACAACAGGCCCATCCCAGTTTCAATGGGCCATTATCAGGAGGTCCCGCCCTGTGGGCAGGGCTCTCACAGAGTAGGATATAAACAGGAGTTCTCAGACTTGTTTCACAGATTGAGGATGACTCTTGGATGAGAGTCGAAACGTTTTGTTTTTTCTAAAACAGAGTCCAGATGACTACAACTGAATCTTTTTCTACAATGGAACACTCCTGGACGAATGAGGGATTACACTGACTTGGAGATGATAAAATAAAAATAAATTTACCTTTAAAAAACAAGTTAAAATCAAATAGAACTCCCAGATTTTTAGCAACTGTAGTGATGTTGTCACCCAGGTACCCAAGAATGGGTGCAAGTCAGGATATTGGGGAGAGCCGAAAAAGATAACTTCTGATTTCTTGTTGCTGAAATGTAGGTGATTTTGGGCCTTCCAGATCGTGATGACTGCAATCCAGGGCGGTTGTATTTGCAGATTACTGTTTCACTAGCAAGGACCACAACCTCAGCTACGACGCAAAGTGTTTATTGACATACGAGAAACATGAACAACACGAGAAATGGATGCCGTTTTGGGGCTTCTGGCGATGAGGGCTGTAGGCTCCCGGGCCTTGGTACCCACATCCACGAGATAAATTAGAATAATTAGAATAATTAAAAGGTTTGGTGGGAGGGTTACGAAGTCATGAACACTGATGTGTGTGACCTGGATGTTTAAATAGTATAGTTGCAGGAAGGGGCGTGAAAGGGGTGTGGTCCAGCTCCCTAACTTAAGACAACAAACGTATGTACATATAAAACTGGCTGGTAAATTTGAGTATCATCTGAATACAAATGATAAGAGACTTGATGATGATCAACAAAGTGCCAAGTGGCAATAAATAGATATAAAATAAATTTTGGGGGACAAAGGGGGAAGTTGGGGAATAAAAGAGTTGAGCGATTGATACTGAAAATAATTTGTTTAGAGCGTATGATCATAGCAATGATAGCCCTGTCCCGTTAGTTCCCACCCAATTTTCAAGTCTATCGAAGAGAATGTTATGATCAATAGTATTGGACACAACTGGTAAGTCAATCAGAATCAGAAAAGGTTTATTGCTATTGTCAATGAACAGAATTCATAAACACAGGAACTTGTTTTGGCGTTAAGGTCCAACATAAAACACTGATCAATAATAAAAACAACATATATGAAATCAAAGGGGCATGCATTAAGAAAACATTTAAAATTACTATAGTATAAAATAAAATAAAAGTCAAGAAGAATTTGTATTGAAGATGGACCCTTATCAGCAGTTACCAACAGATCATTTGTTGACTATCTGTGTCTAGCTCTAAAACCTGACTGAAAAAGTTTAAAAATGGAGTTGAGATTCATAAAAGCAATATGCGGAACTGGTCTCAAACACTTTGGACCCAAAAACATGGGCCTATAATTGCACAGTACATGAAGGATGAATAATAGCATGATGAAAACAATCCAGAAAGACACCTTCCGAGACACAGGGATTAAGAATGTTTATGTTGATGCTTGGACCATTTAGATCTGAGTTAGTTGTTGAAATTCATCAAAAGCAGTAAAGCTGTGACATTTGGCGGAATACCACCCTAAATGACTCACCTTTCTCAACAAAGGGCACAATAAATGTTTCAGTACACTCCTTTGACTCAGAAACAAAAGGAGCGATAGACGAAGGACCATTTAACGTGAGTTTACAAAAATGAAAACAATTAAAATAAATTCTATACTGTGATCGAGTAATTGTTCAGCCTGGGTTTTTTTGTGGATTTGTGCTTTCTTAGCGAGGGGCTTCCTGGTCAAGGACAGACTCACAGCAAGAAAAATAGTTATCTAACTGTTATTGGATCAGCGACAGAGGTCAATAAACGTTTCAGAAAAATGAGAAGCAGAATTTGCATAAAAATACATGAGAATGATTGTCTAGTCTCAAATTGAAGGGGGGTCTGGGATTAACAGCACTGCCTCATGGTTACATACAGCAAGCTCACTAACACTGGTCAGGTCAGGTTTGGGAAATGTTCTAATAATCTAAAATATCAATGAACTATTTGGAGAGGGACACATGGACATTGAAATCCTCAATATGTGATCAGACCTGGGAATTACATCTGGAAAAAAAACCATGGAATGTTCCCAGGTAAAATCAGAGGATTTTGGTGGATGATGTCGGCTTCGATTCTAATGATAGAATATACTGCAGGCAGGAAAAAGAGCGGTGGTAAGGCACCACAGCTCTAATTATTTGAACAGAGTGACATTTTAGAGAAGAGTTAAATAAGACTGCAAGTTCACCACCTTTACCAATGGGCCTGGGATATTCAAAATAGAGACATTCGGAGATCATACTTAATTTAAGGGAATTATGTCTCCAGGTGAGAGCCAAGTATCCGAAAATGTCATTCACAATAAATGATTCGTTAAAACTACATACTTACTTACATTCAAAGGTCAACCTTATGGGTAAAGGCATTTCAATTAATATATGTATAAAAGAAGCTTTTAAATTGGCTTTGAAGTACAAAGAAAACACCTGACGCAGATGGACCAGCGTCTAAGGACAGGGGACATTTGGACATTTGTCTATGGACAGAGGATGCTGGGACATTTGCTAATTTCCTATGAACATTGTTTAATCTGTTTTTCACTGTCGCCCTTCAAGGCAACTGCAGTTGGGATTTTGGGCACTACAAAAATAAATTGAATTGAGTCAATATCAATACACTAACACTTCAATACTGATACTCCAATCCCTAATTGAAAGTATCACTACTTCATAAATTACTACCCAGAGACCAACAAATGCCTGACAACGCCAACAATATCAGTGTGTGCACAGTTTCTTTTAGTAAGTCCCCATCGCTTACTGTCTGAACATGGCATATTGTAGTGCTGTGTTTTGTATTGTTTTGTTTTCATTGCCTTTCCACTCAAGTGAGGGAATCATACCGCAAACTTCCCCAGACAAAAACAGCTTGCGAACCCTGGTATAGGTCACAGCAAAGAGCTCTTGCTGTCTTGTTTTCCAGATTTCATCAGCGCTGCTCGTTGGAGGAATACAAATGGAAAAAGGGAAAACCGCTTTGCACAGGTTCTCCATAAACACTCAAGTGGTTTGGCAGCCATTCATTCTTAAACTCACCGCAACATTGTCCAAGCGTAATTGAATAAGCAGCAACACCATTTGAAAACCATTACCAATGAATATAATCTGCAATGATTTAATGTCTCCTTTTGCACTCAGACAGCCTTGACATCCGCTCGAGTGAAACATGTACTGTCAGAAGGAAAGCAGCTTTTGGAATGTTCTCCTTTGGTTAAATGCATCAAACAAAGGTTTAGCATCATTGGAATCAAAGCGCAGGAAACACAAGCACTTTGAAGTTTGGGAAAGGAGATGGGACTGCAAACACAAATGTCAACTGCATCTAACTGAAACTGTGGAAAAGCCTAAAATGGTCAATACGGCCGTGAAGCAGAGAAGCATAAGACAATTCCAGCAAAACCTTCAGACCAACGTGAAAGAGAATTGCATGTAAACGGAGATGAGAGCCAGAACAGATAGCTACAGTCTTTTGTTATTTGTTATGTCAACATGGAAAAAAAGTGGAAATAGGCTTGACTGGGAATGCCTTTCAGAACTGAAGAATGTGTAGCCGATTCAGATTTGTTGAAAGACATATGCATTATTCAGTTTCAGTTTTCAGTTTGTTTTTTTCATTCAGTGTCCCAAAGGCCAAAGGAATACAAACAAATAATGTGTATAACCCGATTTGTATTGTCCCTCATGTTTTGGAGCTTAAAATAATGTTTGCATGTATTAGCACGCTATCTTCTGTCAGCAAAGGGTATTACCATGGCAATATAAACAGTAGCGAGCTTGCCCCGACATGTGGCAGAAATGCTCAGAACGACTCTGCAGTGATTTATAGACTAGAACTAAAAGCTTAAAGCGTGCGGAAGAGCTAAGGATGAATGGAACTAGCGTGAATGAAATGAAATACTATTACAAATGTACAATATATACAAATGTGTTTAGTATCAGCTTTAGGGGTAGACCATTTAAAATACATCATTAGGGTAGAATTAAGTGCATAGAGCGAAAAAGCCGGATTTGAATTATTCTTTACGTACATTTATTTGTCAGTTTTTCTTCATTAGTCTACGTTTGATTCACAATATTTTGTTGTTGTTGACAAATCTGCATTAAATAACGAGCAAGAATCCTGGGAAAATTGTCTGCTTTTAAATGTGGTTTCTCAAATGTGTAAAAGTTTTATAATTGTGTACTGCATGTTTCTCTTTGTGGCCCAGGTCACCCTTTAAAATGAGGTTTTGCTTTCATTGGGTTTTTACTTAAAATAAATAAATAAACATGAAGGTTCCACAGTCAGCAGTGCCATGAAAAAAGGCCTTTGTTAATATGACTTGACATTCACCATATAGTCGACTCAAAACTCGTTTCACCAATTAATTATAATTCCAATTGGCAATAATCCAGGGAGAAAAGGCACCCGCGCTTGCGTTTCAACTTTTGATGGCTTGACCTTTTATCTAAATTGAAATATTAAGCATCACTATGTACCGTATACCCTACAAAAACTCAAAGCCCTGCACCATTTTACCATTTCACACGAGGTAACGTCGACACTTTTTGGCAGTTTTGCAAATTAGCGTGAGCAAAACTGCATGCTAATGGGATTGGATAATTGATGTGACGATCACCGCAGCCACGTTTCGACTGGCCCCGGTCCCACAGATTGGTTTACGCTAAAGCATTGATGGTGGTCGGCATTTCCAAGCAACTTAACACATTGACCAAAAGTACGTATTCAGAATTCAAATTTTTAGGGACTGCATTCGAATACAGTTATAAGATAAGAGGGGAAATTCCATTGTTGCAACACAGATTAGGAACAGATCATTTAGAAATAACTCTTATAATCCTAATAATAACACTCTTATTTACAGCTGTTATATGGACGGAAAATATTGCACCAGGGATGATTGCATCATGTCACAGTATTGCATATGATTATAACAGCGTTGCACATGATTATGAAAGCTGAATGACACATGTTCAGGGCTAGCAGTGTTCATTGTTACTTTTCTAAAATCATAGGAATACTGAACATATTGTATATGTTAACGTATTTGATCTTTAAATTTAGGCTTTGAACTGCACTGAATTAGTGTGAAAAATAGAAATCGCAGCTCTTATAGTGAGTGCATGAGCTTCTTTAAGTGGTGAGAAATAACTGGTGAGCAAAGCAGTTCCTCAAGTCTGAAAATCAAACGCTCAACACAAATGAGTTGCCGCTTATTGTTGCCAACAGTGCATGATAGCCATTACAATTTTTCTATTAGGTTTTGGTGTTAATGCAAAACTACCAGACTCTCCTTAAAGTCTCTCCACCTGTATCGAATAAATGTGAAAGAGATGAGCAGTCAGAGTTTGAAAATGTAGCGTGGTGGAATTTGAAGCTTTGACTGGTGCTGATGGCTTGTATAAAATTCTTTTTCAGTTTGTCAAATAGTTGGATTGACTTTTCTGAACGACACCTATGTCAAACGATAAATCAGTAAACATCTGTCAAAGACGTAACATTCTGAGTTAAAGTGATCTCTGCTCTGACTCACATCTCCTTCCACAGCAGCGGCTTTGGAAAATGGAATGTTAACATAACTGGACGGACAAAACATTTACATTAACAAAATCTCGTTACACTCTCACTTACAGCAGTGGTGTGCGGTCAGGGCAATCAAGGCAATCAGTGAAATCTAAAATGACCTTGTGTCACATCTATATATAAATTGTTCTAAAATATATCCAAATAAGCCCGTTTTCCCCTCACTTCTGCTGCTGAAGCTTGGCTGAACTCACTGTGTCTTTTAGTGGCCGCTACAGGCCGCTGGGCATTACTGCGCGGGAAGCTTTGACTACAGTGGCCGTGTTCAGAGGGCCGTAAAAAGCCTATAAAAGAAGCTTCTTTTCGAGGTCTGCACATGCGCTCGGAGGACCACACAGCCTCAAACCCACGGATCTATGCTCAAACCACGCTGAATAAACCTGTGTGGGAATCAAGGATGTTTGCCCTCACTGAAGAGAAGCGAAGAAACAGCAGCGTCAAGTTTCAACAAACTGACTATCTTTTAGAGACAAGGCTCTGTTCACAGTTATAATGATTAGATGTTAGTTATTTAACAACATAGAGCGCTAATTTTTTGTGTAATGAATTGGTCGGTGAAGTAGGCCTATTTAATCCATTTAGCACTATGATGAGATATAAGCGTTCAGCTCAGTATTATAGACGTTCACTTTTCATGTGGGAGACCCGGGTTCTTTTTTTCTCTTTACTTTTCTATTCAATTCAATTCAATTTATTTTTGTAACGCCAAAAATCACAACAGCGGTTGCCTCGAGGGGCGACAATGAAAAACAGAATAAAAACAGATACAGTATAATATTCAATGAAGGTTCAAGTTCAGCTAACTTACTTTATACCCACAGGTAGAATTGGTTTGCAGTTGGAGTTGGCAATGCATAAATGATACAAAAGTTAAAAACAGACATAAGATTGTTGTTTATAAAAATAAGAAAGTTCCCCAGTGCTGCTAAAAAAAATACACATAAAATAATGAAAAGAGCTCAAGACTAAAACTTTACAGTTATCATTGAAAAGAATCACACAGAAGAACAATTAAGGCGCTAATTACAGGTTATTTCCTGTAAATTTCAAAATGTTATGCATGCTCTTTTTGATATATATTTGCTTGTTTTTCTTATTGTTGTATGATTCACCCTAATGCCAAAGCAAGTTCCTAGTTTTTGAATTCTGTTCACTGAAAATGGCAATAAACCCTTTTCTGATTCTGATTCTGACAGCACGGATATGCACATCAACCCCACAAGAATCCCGACCAGAAGGGTTCAGGCCTAAGTAAGACTTACAGTATCACTAGTATAGTAGTGAAAACTGCCCTAATCCAGACCCTGACCAACCCGACCGAGAACAGGCAGAGACAAGATCAAGACCAATGAGTGTCGAGACCGAGACAAGAACGAGATCAAGCTAAATTGAGACCAATCCATCTGCTTATCCGGGGCCGGGTCGCGGGGGCAGCAGTCTAAGCAGGAACTCCTAGACTTCCCTCACCCCAGACACTGCTCATGTGGCTGTTGAAGTCCACCAGTAGAACAACGGAGTCCCTAGTTGGTGCACTGTTGTACCCCTCCCAGCGACTCCAAGAAGGCCGGGTACTCTGCACTGCTGTTCGGCCCATAGGCCGACACAACAGTGAGACACCTGTCCCCAACCAGAAGGCGACCCTCTTGTTCACTGGGGTGAACTCCAACAGCTGAGCTTTACTGCTTTAAGCAAGCCCACACCAGCCGCCACCTCTTCCCTCGGGCAACGCCAGAGAAGTGTGTCCGAAGATCTGGTTGCCGTGGCCCTCGCCGTCGACAGCTTCCCAGAATCTTTCTGCACCAGCCTTACGGATCCTCCTACAGGTGGTGTGTCCATGGGAGGACAGCCCCTTATCGTTCTTTCCGTTGGGGAAAGACCTAGTCACCAGACGGTTGCCGTTGAACGCCCACCCCAGGCCTGATTCCAGGGTGGGGTCCCGGTAGGTAACGCCAATCCGGGTGACATAACTGGCCTTCTTGGTGAACTCATCATAAAGTGCTTCTGAACCGCTCTTGGTCTGACCCGTCACCTCGGACCTGTTTGCCTTGGGTGACTCTACCGGGGGCTTGCAGCCCAACATAGCTGCTAGAAAGATTTGGGCCCTCAATCCCCTCCACCGCGTTAAGGTGGCGGTACAAGGATGGTGATTGAGACCAAGTCAAGACCAATTTTAAAAAGACTGTTCTCAGGACTAGACATTGACCTGGACTAAACATTGACAAGAATAAACTTAGAATGGCCGGAGCCAGAAAAAACAACATGTAGTGTAAATCAATAACACATTTATTATGCCTTAAGTTAACCAAATGCAATAATAAATATATAACATTCTTTTAGGATTATGACAGCCTTAACTGTCAAATTAGTCAATCTCACCATCTTTAATGAGCTTGTGTTCTATAAAATGCCAATGTTCTCTAGTGGTACTAAACAGAACCGAGACAAGTTCAAGAAATATTATCTTCTTGTATGTAACAAGACTGAGTCCAAGAGCTCTTAATACCCAGACAAAAGCGAGTGCAAATACACTGACCAAGACCTTAAACATTTTTTATTGAGGCCAGTCTCAAAACCTAGACCGGTCTCGAGTACTACGAAACTGTACCCCTCACCCTCCACTGCTGCCTAAGAAGGCCCTCCTCTTCACGCTCTTTACGTACGCCCAGGTGTCCGAGTGTGGAGTAGGCTTAAGTCCCGAGACAACATGAGGGAAGTGCGGGCAGCGGCTCTGATTCAGCAAGCTGTGGTGACTCCTCCCCACGCTCTTTCGTGCGCTCTCAGCTTTTTTCCTGTGCACTTTCTGCGCTCCAGCTGCAACCATATTCACGCTCCGAGCTCACTTGGTTTGGAAAGAATCTCAGAGAATCACTTTAGTTCGGCTTTGCCCCTTTTCCCCTCCTTTTCTTTTGCGGCAAACTGGTTGTGGATTCTTGTCTGCCATTGTAACAAACTTTGCGCTAGCTGATCGGAAACTACAGAAGAAGAAACCGATAAAAACTACGGCGCTGGAGTAAACAGCGTCTTACATAGGAGGAGGTGTTTACGTAAATGACGTACTCAAAGCACGTAGTTACAGTAGGAACGTTGTGAGTTTGATTGACGAGCCGACGCCCCAATGGTATTATTGTTTCCAATTGGTGAAAGTTTGACTGGCCCCACCACGTCCACACTTTATGTATTTTTATATATATTTTTGTTTACCATAAGTGTAAGCCTGTTGCACATCTATTAGGCTATAGATATTGACAACTAAAAACTAATTAAAATCCTCCATACAAACTTTAATAAACTATTTGTTCTATATGAATTAAGAATGATTCAGAGTCAGTAAATACTTAGAAAGTTCAGATTATAGTTTTAAAGAAGTAATTACTAAGCCTGAATCGATTCAATCGATCAATCATGTTTTCATTATGGAATTAAATCTTTGTTCATGTTTTATTAAGACTATTAAAAGTATAGTTATTACGACAAACTTCCTTATGTGACCAGTTGCTTACATTTACTTACAAACACCTCCGTATAAAGTTGAAATGCCGCTATATTCCATCAGAATGTTTGAGCCATGGCGATCTATAGGTACGTCCTTTGCAATCCTACATTTGGACTGGTGTATTTCGTAATGCTCTGTGAGACCCAAGACTAAGCTCAGAGTGTTTAAAATGTCAGGAGATGAAACAATACTTCAACCAGCGCTTGGGCTCGGAGACTGTTTTGGTGCTGCCTGGATCCAGTGTGTTGCCTCATCTCGAATACCAGTCTACATTTTTTTTCCTTTGAAGATAATAGATAATGCAAAATAAACTTTAAACAGTGTTTCCTCATCATTGGTTTACTCAAAGTTGTATTTTGATTCCTTCATGTCTTCAAGCATGTAGGTTTCTAAAATTTCATGTATCCACTTTTCAAGAATTAAAAACATGTGAAATAACAATCTGCTGCTTGTTACAATGACAATGGAACAATGAAGTTCTGCAGTTTTGAACAGGATGTCAACTGACCTGTTTCTATTATTAAGCCGTTTTAGATCAATATTGTGGTTTACAATGAACAAGATGATCGTCTTATGTTATAGTTCAATCCTAACTACCTGGGAAAAAAAGTATAATATGTCTCCTTTAATTCTCCCACAGAGACATAAAAAAAAAATTAACCAATACAAAATACTTTGACTCCAATGTTTTCACAATAATATGACATAATTTCCCAAAACCAAGACAGTACAAAAAAGACCACCTCAGCTCCACATACAATACAAAATATTGAGCAATTTGAAAAGCAGATTTTCAGCACAAATCCATAACAATTTTTTGGGAAGATTCGGAGCCAAAATGTAATTAAGTAAATGTATTATTACTGGATTTCCCATTAATAATTCTGAGCACAGCAGTTTTGTAATATTCCAAGAGGGGTCTTGCTAAACACCTACCTCGTGCACCTACCTCGTGCACCTCCTCTGCTGGCTTGGTTTTGGCTTGTTGTTTCCCGTATCTAAGATGTCCTGATCGGTCATAAAACGTTCCATAGCCTTGTTTTCATGGGTTTGCTGTGGACTGGATACTGGGCCATTTGAGGGGTCCTAAGTGGCCCTTCTCAACTCTGGGTCCTACAATTATCATGCTGCTATATGCACTGCAGCAAGATAATTGGATAAGTAAGAACACAGACTAAAGTGGCAAAAACAGGAAAAGCAGAAATTATATATATATATAAAAAAAAAAAAAAAGAATAGAATAAAAACGTCTCTCCAAACTACTGACTTCTTATGACAAACCATCGTGTTTCCAGCAACGGCAACTTATATATAGAGCCGACACACTTAGCAAAGCAAAACTAGCTCAGTTTATCGATGCATTACACCAATGCAATACATATAAAGAGAAAATAAAATATGACGTTGAGGCGCAGAGACGTGAAATAAAATCCACGCCTCCCAGTGTTACGTACAAGGAATTACTAACTGTAACATTTTCACATTATTGAATCTTTGTAAGTCCCTGTGATGGTTAATTATGTATTGTCAGGGCATTTATAGTGTCCGTTGTTGTCCCCCTGCTGTCTCTGCCTTTCAACATTTGCCGACATCGATCCGATCCGTACTCGCAAATCCTGCCTCTTTTTTATGTTTGGCATTGTAAGGTTTTTGCATGTTATGTTTACTGTTTTTTGCGTCTATAATTTCTGACTCATGTAACCCTTCTGGTAGGGTGTCAGCCACCTGCTTGTCTCAATGGACATATTATGTTCCATAGTTTATTGCAAAAAAACGTATACCCTTCACCAGCATGGTAAGAGACAGTGCACCTTTAATATCTTGAGCAATGTTCCTTGAATAAATCACCTACCGTATTTTTTGCACTATAAGGCGCACTGGATCATTATAAGGCGCCTTCACTAATAATTGTCAATGAATGTCATTTTAACTTTGTTAACATATATAAGGCGCCACCGGACTATTTAAGGCGCAGTTAAGCCTAACCAAAACAGTCCCAACCTTGTTCCAAATGGAGACACGTTTCTGACACAGTTCTGATACGCTAAATCCAAACGTTAGCATATCACAGTAACTCAAAATGGCTCCAGGATATAACACGTAAAAAAGCAACAGTCTGATACGCCTAAAATCTAACGTTTAGCGTATTCACCAGTAACTCAAAATGTTCAGTTAAGACACGTATAACACGTAAAAATAAAACACCAATACACTCACTTTTTCAGTTTATTCCTCGTCCACAAATTCCCTTATACACACACTGTTAATATTATGGTGAAGCAACAGTATTACTCCGCGACGCCTCCTGGCTACGGTAGCAGTAATGCTGCAAAAGTGCTGCCGCTTTGTAGCTTTACCAACCAGTCGTGATTTAAAACATTTTGACGGTTATTTCTGTCTGCAAGCGCTGAATGTACCACATAAAAATCGGTTTAGAGGTCAAGTAAGCACAAAACCAGCAACTTCAACTCGCACTAAATAAGCGCTCATTGAGGTTATAAGCGCCACTGTCATTTTTTAGAAAAATAAAGGTTTTTAAGTGCGCCTTAGTCAAAATACGTTGAATCTCGTTCTTTTCAAGTTATGGCTGCAGTTTGTTTCTAACCAGTGGAGGGATGGAGGTGAATCACTTGCGGCGTTTAGCAGATGTTGTGGAGGAGGTCGTCATATTAATTACAACATGTTAACTAAATTACATTAGGCGTCATATTAGTTACACTACAGTCTTACATTATCCTTTTTGGTTTCAAAGGTAAACCAAGGCACTCTTCTTCAACAAAAGCCTGTATTTCATGTTTCAGAACAATGTACTTCATGATTAGAAAACAGGGAAACAGAACCAAGAAGGAAGGCGGTTTGTATCTCCCATGGTTCTGGTCTGTCTACAAACTGCAAAGGACTGGTGGAGGTTTGGAGGCTCATCTCTCCTCTGGGCCCAGTGTCAATGCCTTGGGGCTTCTGGCGACTCTGTGTTCCTGGTGCTGACACCTCTCTGATGGTGCTTCCTCAACTGGTTCCTTTGTACTCAGCCTCATGTATTTTATCGTACGTAAGTGTCACTTATTTTCTGCCATTCTGAGGAACATTCCAGGCAAAACAATAACATCTCCATGGAGATAAGAAGGTTTCGGACAGTCCACCTAAAAACATGCACGACAACAATTTAATTATGACTATTCGGAAAAGTAATTGGGTGAAGAAAAAGTGCTCTGACTGCATATTCTTCCTATGACAGAACAATTGTCAGTACCCTGTGTCTCAAGTTGTTTCCCTCTAAACTTAACCAGCAATAAGCAAACCAGTATAAACCATCATGAGATTTCTGAAATGACAGTTCATCGTTTGGTATGCTCATTCTCATTTTCTGGCAACAACACGTGTTAGAAAAGTGTGAGGAGTGACTCAAAGAAGACAAAATGAAGATAATACAAGGGCTGTCTTTAGGTATTTTAAGCACAGAAAATTAAAGAAGACATGTTGCACAATGTGGGTTTTTTTTATAGTTTCTCCAGGTCATAATGCTGTTCTCCCATAAAATATTAGTATATTGTTGCAACAAACAACTTAAAAACTTGACAATGTGCAATTCCACTAGTGGACATTGAGATTGTAACCCTCAGATAATTTTCTTCCATTATTTGTCAAAATCTGTATGTTTTGTCAATTTTCTTCAACTTTAAATTGGAAATGTGTTCTTGTTGGACATTGACTGTTTTAGTAGTAGTAGTAGAGCCGTCAAATTTTTTCTTATTAAAAACTGAAAAATGGCTTCCATAATAATAATAATAATAATACTTTTAATAAGAGGTATTTAGCACAAAAAATAAATTAACATTTCTTACTCCAAAGTCTGAACTCCAAACCACTTGCTTTTCCGACAGAAGATTAGCTATGAACATCTCCATTAAAAAGACAAAGCTGCTCATTGCCGATTAGAATAGACAAAATCTTGCTCTCGATTAAACACGTTGTTACTTTCAGACACAATGTGGATTGTTTTCATCCATCATTGAGCCGGGGATGAAATTAATTTTTACATTCACGTAAACGTTTCTATTATTCAGCTATACACTCAGATGTACTTCTGCTGAAAGAGGCTCCTATTTGTTACAGAGGGCCTGAGTGCTGATGAAGCCGGGTGAAAGAAAAATCGTTTAATACAGCTCTGAGCGGCTGGAGACACAAAGGAGGTGAACTGGGACAACAAGCGTCTTCTGAAATTGTCTTCTGAACAAGTCACCGCACTCACGAAAACCAGAGGGATTTTATATTTCTGTTGTGGGATTTCAAACACTTCCTGTTTCTGAAGAGTGCAGACGCTTTCCTTGCTTGCTATACCCCTGCTTCCTTATTTCCTTATTCCTTATTTTTAAACAGTTTTTTGTCTTGAATAAATCTTGAATTATGACTTTGTAAAGTAAACCAAGGATTTTAAGAAATGTTTTACTGTTTCAAAAACCTATCTGACGAGCCAGCAACTTGCCCCGGAGAAGGGTAACAAAGTTTTGTGAACACTGTCAGAAATATCCAAAAAATGTATGAGCTACAAACACGGATATTTGCTTTAGAATCTGAAAAACGACTCCACGATACAAACCCAGTGACATCCCCGTTTTTACAAGAAAAACTTCACCTTTCAAAATAAATACTAGTTGGCTGTATTTTGGAACAAAGTTGGTGCAAAGCCTAAACGATAAAAAGATAATGTAAAGTCACCTAAAATACAGCTTACAGAGAGATTTTTACCACTTTCAGAGACTGAAGGAAATTAACTAAAAGAAAATGGGAGACATGACATGGGCAAAAGGCAGCAGACAGAGAGAGAATCTGTGTTAAATGTGAAGGTCATACCGGAGACGCTTCTGATTGGAGAAGGAGCTATCAGTGGTGTGAGGTATGGAAGAATGCAAACAACACACTTTCCCAGTGTCACCATTTCTGAGATAACGATACGCCTCCCTAACGTTTTGGCCACACATTGAGGAGTTAAACAGCTGACTCTGCACGTGGGTGCAGGGGACATACAACGAGAACTTACTGAAGTTTTGAAAAGAGACTTTCAAAAGACAAGTTATTCGAGGTGCTTGATAAAATGGAACCCAAGACATTCATAAATGGACCTCTTCCAAACATTGACAGGAAGATAAAAAAGTTTAGCCGGCTGCTTCATCTGAACACATGTCTTTCCAGAGAGTGTGCACCTTGAGGATTGCGCTATATTGAGAATTTCTACCTATTCTGGAAACGAATGGCCCACACCTATGCAGAGGTGGAGTGAGGGTGCTGACAGAGAACCTGCTCCACGCTCTGAGGCATTGGACTGGGATTGGACAGTGTCCTGAGCAGATAGTTAGAGGAAGAGAGGAATGAGAGAAGAATTCCTGCTCCATCAGCCAGAGACCGAGCCAATGTTTCAACATCAGCAGCACCACAACCACAGCCTCCACCAAAGGATTCATCAGCAGCCGCTCCACCACCACCAGCAAAGTATTCAGCTCCAGCTGCTCCACGATCACCTCCACCGCCTCCAGCGAAGGACTCATCAGCAGCAGCACCACAACAATCTTCACCTCTGCCGATGAAGGATTCAATTCAGTTCTTTCCCACAGGGTCCTCGTCAAAGGCCTTGGATCCATTTGTGACAAGCCCGGCAGCACCCCTGTCATCTCCCCACCCTCAGAGCAGCCCTGGGTCCCCCCTGCAACATCTACTCCCACTACAAAATCCTTACTCTCCTTTCCACTCTCCTTTTCCTTTCTTCCCCTCTGCTGTGTTTCTTTCCCTCATGAACACTTCTTAAACACCTGCCACTTTAACCACAATTTAATCAATCACTCACTGCACTGTCACTATCTGCACTACATCTATAAATTCAACTGTAACTTCTTTTGTACATAGTAAGTCTATTTTTATCTTATTCTATAGTAAATTTTAATTGTTTCCTAATACATGCCCTTTTGATTTCATATATGTATTGTTGTTTTTATTATTGATCAGTGTTTTATGTCGCACCTTAACGCCCAAACAGTTTCTATGTTTGTGAATTTTGTTCATTGACAATGGCAATAATCTTTTTCTGATTCTGATTCTGATCTCCACTTTGACCCAGGGCCCTTCCCAAGCTTCTTGAAATTCTGATCAAATCAGGTCTTAGATGTTTCCACTCACACCCAATAAAGCAAGATCAAGAGTCAACAAAGATGAACACTTCCCCGCACAAAACTGTATCACACAGATGAATGATTTTATCTAGTGTCTGCATCTGTTAATGACTCACTTGTATATTCCATATTCATATTTATCTGTTTAATTATTTGGTCAATAAATCTTCACAAACCACAGTTGCAAAGTGTTCTATCATTTCCAGAAAAGGGGTCAATTTCCTGGTTACCTTCTCATAACATTCAGATTAATTATATATTTTTTAAATAATTAATTTGTTTTTTGTTAATTGTCTTAGTAAGGCTGGTGGCCACATAACTATTACACCATACAAATTAGAAATATCCACACCCTCATGCTGTGTGGCATGTTTGCAGTGAAGTCCATGCCGAGTGAGGCACTCACTCGTTCAGGGTCAGATTTACCAATGCGAATGAACCCAAAAGAGCATCTTAAACATAATTCGATTGACAACAGACAATGAGTTGTGCTCTATATCTCATTTCAGCATTCTTGACACAAACATGTGACATATTTGATTTCAGGGCCAAATGTATTCCGAATGAGCCAAATTCCAGCCTATTTCAAGCCAAAATAAATAAAAGGTTATGGTCTTGTTTATGGTCTTGCGGATTGTAAATAAGAAATAAACGAGTTCAAGAACGAACAAGATAGCGCAACAGTCCACGGGCTCAGGAGCACTCTCTGTCATGAGTCAGGCGTATTGTTTGCCTCACAGAGTGAACTTTTACTGCTGTTTTATAATGAATCTGCGAGCCGAAACACGTTTCAGAAATACATTTCATACATTATCCAGAGTATGGAAGTACAGAGCACATCGTAAGGGTGTTTTTTTTGTTATATACAGAGGGACAGCGACACATTATCTGCATTGCATACAGCACAGTTTGTGAGGCATTACACTGTGCACCGAGAGGCAGAGCTGCCTCACGTTGCCCCTCCTCCCTGTGTTTGAACGGGAGTTACGGGACATGCAGAAATTCTGACATTCTTAATTGAAAAAAATATGGACCCATATTGGATTCAAAGGGAAAGGGGGTTTATAATACATACCAGATGACAAATATTAACTTTTATTATATTTTACAATATTTTACAGTTTTTTCCCCCAAGATTAACAGGTGAGGCTCTGAATGCACGTCACTGCATGTTTGAAATCTTGATCTATTCCTTTAATCAATATCAATTATGAATGTCACCCCAGCACTTGGACTCCGTAAAGTTGCATCGTGCACCTTTAAATAATTATTCAGCCACTCTCTTGACCAACAACATAAGTTCCACGCAACAACTACAACGATGATTTGAAATAAACAAACAATGGTATGTGAGGGCCAAATTGCATCCTTCTACAACTCCAGAAATGATAACCCTGTGTGTAAATGTATCAGGGATATGAAAAGCAGAAGAGCTGAACTTTGCTAAGGTCATGACCAATGAAGAAACCTGCATTTTATCTACTGGAAACACATCTTTATGCAGTGATCTGTGGCCTTGGAGCGCAGGTTTGATTAGATAGAACCTTTCGAGCCCGGAGGCGGCCTGCTTAGTCAGAGAGCAGTGTGCAGAGTGTCGAGTAGTGTAAAAAGGAAGGCACTCTTTCAACTTGCCTGTGTAGCAGAAATTCCCATTGTATGACCGCCTCACATAGGCAGTTTTCTCTAGAATTACATCTAGTTCATGCTTATAAACAAAAGTAAAAAAAAAATGTGGCCAATCTATGGAGGTAGTATAGCCGTGCCTGCCACTGATGCTATTTTATCCAGCTGCTACTTAATAAACGCACTTGACGTCACTCGCCCTCTGACCTCACATAATGATAAGGAAGAAGGCTAATATTTAGTTTTAGAATTTTTTTCCTTTCTTTACTTTTAATAATTACAAACCACTCGAAATATACTTAAAATGTAATCTTGTACCTTTGCAAATTTCTTATCACCATTTCTTGTACATTTATTGTCTAGTTTATTGCTATTTTTGATGATTTCAATATATGGATTGCAAGCTCTGGCTATCTGCACTTTGAGTATTAAGAGCTGCCTTCTGTAAATTGTGCTTTTCATGAAGTGTATGGAATTATTTTAGCATATTCACTTGCGCTTGTACTTTTCAGCCCCCCCACACTCCAACAGCCAAAAGATACACCGCCAACCCTGCTTTATACATATTTCGCCTTTTCATTTAATTTATGTCCTTGACTCCTTGAATACACATAGAAAGTATCAGACAATCTAAAAAGCAAGCGATATTTTCATTTAAAATGAGAAAATAAATGAATATATGCAACTGAGATGAGATCCAGAGGGAAGATTACGCTTTGAAAATCTCAAATGGCTCTCTAAAAAGTAGGTCTTTCACTTTTGGGAAGTTATTTGTCTAAGATGTTTAATTAATGAGTTACTTTCTTTGATTTAATAATCAGCGTAGTATCTAACATGTAAAACTAGCCAGGTATTTTGCTTTTGTTTGAAAATTTCAAATAATTTCTTTACCGACCAAAATGCAAAGGTCATTTCTTTGAAATGCATTATTACATAAAATTGCAATCAATGAAAGAGAGGGATTACCTAAATTATAAATATAAAATATGGTTAGATTTTTCAGGTGCAGAAAAGCACATAATGATGATAAATTGTCAAGATTTTTACAGCAAGATTTTAATTTTCTATTTTTATGTTTAATGTCACCTTCAAGAGACTCAAGAGAAATATAAAATGTTTTTAGTCTGGACATTTTGAATGTTATACTTATCCTGAAGGATTATAAACATGGGGGAAAACCGACATCCCCTCAAGCTAACAATGCTAAATCTTGCGCAGCACCAGAGTTCAGTCTCCTACAGGAATCACCAGAGCCCACAGAGGACGGATGGGAAAGAGGACATACCTTTACAACAGGTGGCCCTTATGTTGCATGAAGTGCAGCATGATGTGGCGTCGTTGAAAGCTGAAGACAGAGCAGTGAACAGTGAGCCCAGATTCACCATAATTAAAGCTAAAATATTGGAGCTGAAAGTGGCAGGAGGAGGAGGATGGGGCGCACGCTTTGCTGAGGCAGAGCAGCTGGCTTGGACATTATAGACTAGCTGTGAGGTGAAAGCCGAGGTGGTTAACACTAGAAGGTGTTTAACCGAAGCCCGTCAATTTGACGGTTTTCAGAATTGTAAGTCTAATTACTCTGGTCACGTTGCTCTTTCAGATTCATGTGCTCTTGACTTTGTCTTTACCTTTGTGTATATCATCCCCATATTGCAATTCAACTGACCTAAAAACTTTAAAATTTGTTCTGAATAATTCTACCTATTACTCCCACACTCGTCAATTTGACCGCTCTATTAATTATATTGTAATTTTTTGCCGCGGATGACAGTGCAGCGCGAGTGTTGCGTCACCTTTAGTGTCTCTCACAGCAAAGCTAAAGGTAAAATGGATTTGAAGCGATTTGAAGCAATGCTTCAAAATATGGATGAGGTTTATTCGGTTGGTGAAGGCGAGTCAGACGAGAACACGGGTTTTGGGCAGCTCAGCCGAATCAGACAGCGAGTCAGAGGAAGACTGCGAAGGACGCAAAAAGAAGCCGGCAAAATCTCACTGGCAGTAGGTCTATTGTAAATGTTCAAGGTATTTATGGCAAACTTTATTATATAGTTATGGCATTTTAGGCTGTCGAGATCAATAAACTAAGCGCCTGTTGCGTCAGCTGCCCCGGTAACATTGCGGCATATTCTTGGCAACGGTGACAATATTCAATATTACGAATCTTGTCGGTGTAATCCCTCATTCGTCCAGGAGTGTTCCATTGTAGAAAAAGATTCAGTTGTAGACATCTGGACTCTGTTTTAGAAAAAACAAACGAATCTTGTGTTATAATAGTATTTGGCTGGCTTTTTTTTTTAGGAAGATGGGTTCAGATCAATGAATGAATATGCGTATATTCGTATATAGCAGCGGATTCGTTATCGCAAACAACCCACATCCTCCCTCTTCCTCCTTCCTCCACTGATGATAGTCAACTTTGGCACTCTGAATAATGAGGCTAATACACAATTTTTTAGCGTGTTAGAAGAATCATTCTTTTGATTACGCCATCGCCAGGGCGCACCCATCAAATTGACAGCTTGTGAGCTCTGGTAGTTCTATAATCCTAGTAGTCCTAGTGTTAATGTCTGAAATGTGATCTTGATTTTGTTTTGTTTCGCTCTCTGTGTTATATATACATGTATATACATACACACACACACACACACACACACAAATCCTTCAGGATCAGGATAGTACGCCCTTCGGTTAGTCATTCAGGGTGAGCCCCATACCTTAGCAGCTGGTTAATTTGTGCTGCCAGGCGCTCATAGAGTGTTGTGAGTTTCTTTAGCCAGTATGCGTGAATAATGCTGTGGTCTGCTCTCAGATCCATCAGCCACTGTGTTGCCTCTTTTTCCCATATATTTTCACAGTACCCAGTATCTTTCAGTTTCCAGCCTTGGTGGGTCTGTGCTGCTGTATTTAGCATACACTTTTGCGGGTTGAATTGCGAACAACCGTTTTTTTCGTCTGGCTTCATTGTCTCTAGTTTACCTCTTTAGACAGCTGGCCAAGGCTTGCAGCCTTTGTTTGGGAGTCACGAGTGCTTTACGTATGGGCTTCTGGTTGTACCTATTGGGTATTTGTTTTTTCATTGCACCTCTCTCAGCCTCAGTCAGTTGGCCCACTCCGCGCTTGCTTGATTTTAGTCTATAACCTTCGTTTCCATGTTGGGTATTGTTTCTCATGGCTCCCATGGTTGCTCTTATAGCCAAGCATCTATGGATGACTGCTGCTGAGGTGTATACCAGCTCATTGGTCTCAGTGATGGTTGTGAATGGGATCGTACTCAACGCTGCATTCATGTTTTTGTAAAACTTACTGTAAACTTACTGAACTAAACACAATCGGCCTCAATAAACAAAAACAGCCTTTCATAGGAACTGTTTGGTCACTTATTTTTTTAAGGGCTGATGTGAATATTAGTTTTATAATGAATTAATCACTGTTATTGAGTCACTGAGTAAGAATGTTTTGTTGCATAAATGGGGCACATTTCATAGTCTAGAACGGGGTCACCAACCTTTTTTTAGGGCCGAGGGCTACTTTATGAGAACGTACTTGGTCGAGGGCTCCCTGTTCAATTAGCCTAAAGGGGCCTATAATTACATTCGTAACAAATGCACGTGTATGTGGGGCATTTATGGGTATTTATCATGGCTTTATTAAACAGGAAAGGTGACACCTAGAGGCCAGAGGTACATTTTGGCTGCTACACACTGGCCCCCTTAATTGTCTCTGCATAAGCAAGAACAATTACCGTATTTTTTGCACTATAAGGCGCACTGGATTATAAGGCGCACTGTCAATGAATGGTCTATTTTTGAACTTTGTTCATATATAAGGCGCACCGGACTATAAGGCGCATTAAGCTAAACAAAACAGTCCCAACCTTGTTCAATGGAGACACGTTCTGACACAGTCTGATACGCTAAATCAAACGTTAGCATATTCACAGTAACTCAAAATGGCTCAGGTATAACACGTAAAAAGCACAGTCTGATACGCTAAATCTAACGTTAGCGTATTCACAGTAACTCAAAATTGTTCAGTTAACACTATAACACGTAAAATAAAACACAATACACTCACTTTTTCAGTTTTATTCCTCGTCCACAAATTCCTTATACACACACTGTAATATTATGGTGAAGCACAGTATTACTCCGCGACGCTCCTGGCTACGGTAGCAGTAATGCTGCAAGTGCTGCCGCTTTGTAGTTTACCAAAGTCGTGATAAAACATTTTGACGGATTTTTGAGCGCTGTGTACCACATAAAATCGGTTTGAGGTCAGTAAGCACAACCAGAATTAATCCATATATAAGGCGCTCTGGGTTATAAGGCGCACTGTCATTTTTTTAGAAAAATAAAGGTTTTTAAGTGCGCCTTATAGTGCGGAAAATACGGTACACAAACATTTATATAAGGCCAAAATGAATGAAAAGGACTTTTTTCTTTTTTTTTTTAACACTTTAAGATTAAGAGGAGATGATGGCATAAACACCAATATATATCTTCAAATACAAAATATCATTACTGTAGTTGTAAGCGGAGTTCATTTCAAAGCCACAAATGTCAATCATATTTGTTCTCATACATATTTATGTCTTCCATCTTTTCCTCTTGAATGCATTGGGTCTTTTGAGATGGAAAAGATCTTGAGCTTCAGAGTTGGACCAAAACCAAGTAGGAACACAACCTCTCAAACCTACGTCCATTAAAACTTCAGCAACGTCCTTTCTCTTCGTGATGCCCCCTGTCCACTAAGAGCAGATGTAGATTATCAGGGAGGCCTGTCCTACCCTGTCCTTTCCCCAGAGGGCCTCCTATGCCCTTTACTTCAGCAGCACTGGGCCATATACTTGCTGTGTGCCACATCTGAGGAATCCATAACTTCAGAGGGATTTCAATCACACTTAGAGAAAGAAGTCATTTAGTTCTGGACATGAAGATTGAATGGTTGAGGCATTATCAAAGAGGACTGGAGCAGAGTCTGAATGTGGCGAGTTGAATGTCATCAGCACCGGCCCTGTATGTTCACTACAGATATCAGGAGAGGAGGTGGTCTGTGACCAGGATAGCAATAGAACCACAGCATATGGCTTTGAATTCTGTTTTAACTTGGGCTTATTAGAAACCGTTCTATCACACTTTTGTCCTTCCTCCTTAGAACTGCAATTTGCTCCTCAAGTTCATATTTATGTTCCAGTGCAGCTTTTCGAACAAAGAGTGCTGCTAAATTTGCTTTAACCTCTAAACGAGCTGCAGCAATAGACGATTTCATGTTTCTCTTAATATTCTGTCAAAACGTGCAACAAACAGGGCACTGAGCCGCTCCATCCAAGTCTTGTTCATCACAAAATAGATTGATGATTTTGGAAAATGAGCTTACTAAGCACTGTCTTCATGTTAATGCTACTTTCTGCTCAATTCAACTCAACCATCAAATGATGTGAGGCTCCAACAAGGCCTTCTGACATCCCAACTACTGCAGGGTCTCTCCGTTCTGTCTGCTGTTTGTGCTTCTGGTGCTGTATTTGTGCATCGGCAATTCCTCAGATGCAGACGAAGGAGGAGCACAATGGAGCCAGCTTGATTTAATCAAAGAGGGATCTTTTGACTATTGTAGAGGCCAGGTGACCCTGTGTCACAAAGCCACTAGGTTGCAAAAGTTTTGTGGTGTTTCAGATGGGCGTTTCCTTAAAAGAATTAGTCCAATACTCCAAAATATGCACTTTGAATGCCCTTTATTTCCATGCATTCCTGTAACACGATCAAAAGACTGTCCCAACTCACAGATGCAACACCTGCAGCCCTAATTAGCCCCCATGTATTTTTGCACAATACATGCCATTTAAATATCTACAATCTGGATTAAAAATGTGTGGTTTGTTAATTAAAAAATAAAAAACAAAACAGACACATACAGTCATCGCTTGAGCTTCTTGGGCTTTTATTTTCATTTAAACTCACTAGTTACAACAAAAGTTAAAACGAACGAACATGAACGACACAAAGTAAGGGCAGTATGGGATTTATGTATTGGCTAGATTTTTTCCATATCTGACTTGAGAGTTTTGCAAAAATCATTGTGAAAGCTTCACCAGAACGGACTCTAGTTCAGATTTTGCTTGAAGTAAAATCAAACCACTTCAAAGTGATGTTACAGTAGAAACAGCTGTTTGAATGGTTCTATAACACAGCCTTAACAGAGTGTATTGGAAGCTTCAAGAGTACAACGCAATCTGCCCTTCGAGGCAAGTGCTTGCCCTTTGAGGCAACTGCTGCTGTGATTTTGGGTGTTACAAAAATACATACATTGAATTGAAAATCAACATGTAATGCAAACATCAAGACCTAATTTGGCATAAAATGACAGGCAGTTGACGATAGACTTCAATCTAAGCTCTGATTGATCGCATGTCTTATGAAGATTCACTGGACTCAATATTTACATGCCTTTGGTCACTGAGGGACTGACGGCAGATGGTGATTACTTTCTACAGTTACATTTATCAAAAGGAGGGGATAGATCTTTTCCCAGTTCATACCAAAGGCCGTTCGTTCAACTTTTCCCAGTAGACTCTGGGATTACCACCATTTGACAGCCGTGAATCTCCTTCGGCTGCTCATTATATATGGCCTATCCGAGTGTGTTTTAACCAGAATGACAACCTTTAGGAGTGTTTACCCCTGGGGGATTGGGTGCCTCTGGATTGAATCTATCATATTGACATGATGTGACAGGACCGAGTACAAAGTAAATTTACAGAAAGATGTACTCTTTCTTGCTTTCTCGTATGTGGCATAGTAGTGGTATTATCATTTTAACTGTAATGTTGATCAAAAACTACTACTGCTACTATAACATCATTTGACTTTACATTCAAACAACTGAACTAATTATCCGCGGCTAGCACTGACTCTTAACTTTGACAAAGAGTCTGGATTTTGTCAAACAACAGCAAGTGAGTACAGATCAGGCTTTCCGTACACAGAAAGATGAAGTGTGTGTGTTCACAAACTCACAAAATCTATTCCCACTGCTGTGTTTGCATCTGTGCACTACTCACTGAATGGCCAGACCAATCACAGGGCAGCATTGTGGTTTGGGTGGAAGCCATAGGTCAAGCGCCCAACTGAACCAAAAAAAAAACATGGTAGCAACGACAAACATCTGTTGGCGTGTGTGGATTGTGTATTTCCCTTTCTTTATATTTGGTTTAAATGGTGTAGGCCAGGGCAATTCAACTTAAGTTTCCAGCGGGCCAGATATTGCGGCAGGCTAAGACCTCTGGGCCAGAGGTGCACAACTCACCACTACTGTAATTTGGGTCGGACCAAATATCCTCAACACTATTTTGATGAATTGAGTTAATACAATAAAATAACTACTGATAGATTAGATTTCTGTGAGAAATAACTTAGAGAAATTGCTTAGCAAAATTGCCCATCCAGAACTGGACCAGAATTGAATTAGTTCTAGACTGGAACCAATCAAGTCTAAACCAGGACTAATCCAGAATCAGAACAAGTCTAAATCAGAGTTAACCTGGGATTAAACCAGACCAAACCTGGTCTAAACTATTGCTAACCCAATAAATCAGTAAACAAGATATTTTGGAAGATGAGTCGTGGGCCAGAATGAATCACTTGGAGGGCCTGATTTGGCCCCCGGACCTGATGTTGAATAGCCCTGGTGTAGGCACTAGAACTTTGTGTGTCTTCGGCTTGGCTGCAGCTCACACTGAGCTGCACATGTGAGGCAGGTTGTGCACATGTGAGGCAGGTTGTGCAAATGTGGGGGCAGGTTGTGCACATTTGAGGCAAGTTGTGCAAATGTGGGGGCAGGTTGTACAGATGTGATCTTTCTGAGACACTTGGACATATCTTAACTATATCATGTACATTTGTGTCACTAAAAATGAAGCAGGCTCCAGTCTCTGGAAACTGATCTGCTGTTGTTTCATCTCATGCAGGATTTGAAATGACTGACAGATAATATACAAACAATTCGTAATGCATATGTCATGTATGAGTGAATATATTGTTTATTATATCAATAAACCAAGATGAAGGACGTAGAGGGCACGCCATTTTATGTCAATGAAAATATGAACAATTTTAGCAATTATTTGGAAAAATTACCAGAATGTATTGGTACAAAAGCAACTTTAGCAGACAATGTGTCTTTTACTTGTCTGAAATACAGTATAAACCTGTAAACTCAAATGCCAAAGCATTTTTTTTCAAGTTAAATATTTGCTCAATAAGTGTGACATCCAGCCCCTCTTCTCGAGAGGGCGCTCCCCTTCTCTGGTGTTGCCTGCAGGAAGAGGCGGCAGGCTGGTGTGGGCTTGCTCATTGCCCCACAGCTCAGCTGCCATGTGTTGGAGTTCACCCCAGTGAACAAGAGGGTCGCCTTCAGGTTGGGGACAAGTCTCCCACTGTTGTGTCGGCCTACGGGCCGAACAACAGTGCAGAGTACCCAGCCTTCTTGGAGTCTCTGGGAGGGGTACTGGACAGTGCACCGACCGGGGTCTCCGTTGTTCTACTGGGGTAATTCAATGACAGTGACACCTGGAGAGGGGTGATTGGGAAGAACGGCCTCCCCAATCTGAACCCGAGCGGTGTTCAGTTATTGGACTTCTGTGCTAGTCACGGACTGAACACCATGTTCAAGCACAAGGGTGTCCATCAGTGCACGTGGCACCAGGACACCCTAGGCCGGAGATCAATGATCGACTTTGTTGTCGTGTCATCTGACCTCCGGCCGCGTGTCTTGGACACACGGGTAAAGAGAGGGGCGGAGCTCTCAACCGATCACCACCTGCTGGTGAGTTGGATCCACTGGCGATGGAGGAAGCCTGACAGACTTGGCAGGCCCAAGTGCATTGTGAGGGTCTGTTGGGATCATCTTGCGGAGCCCTCTGTCAGCAGGGTCTTCAATTCACACCTCCGGGAGAGCTTCTCCCAGATCCCAGGGGAGGCTGGGGACATTGAGTCCGAGTGGACCATGTTCTTGACCTCAATTTTCAATGCGGCTGCTCAGAGTTGTGGTCGCAAGGTCTCAGGTGCTTGTTGTGGCAACAACCCCCGAACTAGGTGGTGGACACCTGAGGTAAGGGATAATGTCAGGCGGAAGAAGGAGGCCTATCAGGCTTCTTTGGCTTGTGGGACTCCTGAGGCCGTTGACAGGTATCGGCGGGCCAGGTGTGCCGCAGCTTGTGCTGTCACAGTGTTCAGGGAGGCCATGGAGGAGGACTAACGGTCGGCCCCAAAGAAATTCTGGCAAAAAGAACCGTTCGGCGCCTCAGGAGGGTGAAGACACCGTTTATGGTGCGGGTGGAGACCTGCTGACCTCCACTGGGGATGTTGTCGGACGGTGGAAGGAATACTTTGATGACCTCCTAAATCCCAAGTCCCTAAGTCACGTCTTTTGAATAGGAAGTAGAGACTGAAGAGTCGGAGGCCAACTCATCCATCACCCAAGCTGAAGTCACTGAGGTTGGCAGGGCTCCGGGGGTGGATGAGATATGCCCTGAGTACCTAATGTCTCTGGATGTTGTTGGACTGTCTTGGTTAACACGTCCCGGCAACATCGCGTGGCAGTCGAGGACAGTGCCTCTGGACCGGCAGACCGGGGTGGTGGCCCCTCTGTTCAAGAAGGGGGACCGGAGGGTGTGTTCCAACTACAGAGGGATCACACTCCTCAGCCTCCCTGGTAAGGTCTATTCCAGGGTACTGGAGAGGAGAATCTGACCGATAATTGAACCTCAGATTCAGGAGGAGCAGAGTGGTTTTCGTCCTGGTCGTGAAACACTGGACCAGCTCTATACTCTCCATCGGGTGCTCGAGGGTTCATGGGAGTTTGCCAAACTAGTCCACATGTGCTTTGTGGATTTGGAGAAGGCTTTTGACCATGTCCCTCGGGGTGTCCTTTGGGGGGTGCAACAGGAGTACGTGGTCCGGGGCCCTTTGCTCAGGGCTGTCCGGTCCCTGTATGACCAGAGCAGGAGCTGTGTTCGCATTGCCGGCTGTAAGTCAGATCTGTTCCCAGTGCATGTTGGACCAGTGCAGTCAGGGGGTCGGAGGGTGTCCGGTTTGGGGACCACAGGATCTCATCTCTGCTGTGCGCAGACGATGTTGTCCTGATTGCTCCATCAAACTTGGACCTGCAACATGCACTGGGACGGTTTGCAGCCGAGTGTGAAGCCGCTGGGATAAGAATCAGCACCTCCAAATCTGAGGCCATGGTTCTCAACTGGAAAAAGGTGTCTTACCTTCTCCGGGTGGGTGGGGAGTCTTTACCTCAAGTGGAGGAGTTCAAGTATCTCGGGGTCTTGTTCACGAGTGAGGGAAGGATGGAGCGTGAGATTGACAGGTGGATCGGTGCAGCATCTGCAATGATGCGGTCGCTGCATCGGACTGTTGTGGTAAAGAAGGAGCTGAGTCGAAAGACAAAGCTCTCGATTTACCAATCAATCTACGTTCCTACCCTCACCTATGGTCATGAGCTTTGGGTAGTGACCGAAAGGACAAGATCGCGGATACAAGCGGTCGAAATGAGTTTTCTCTGCAGGGTGGCTGGGCGCTCCCTTAGAGATAGGGTGAGAAGCTCAGTTACATGGGAGGAGCTCGAAATAGAGCCGCTGCTCCTCAAGAGGAGCTATCTGAAGTGGCTCAGGCATATGTTCCGGATGCCTCCTGGGCGCCTCCCTAGGGAGGTGTTTCGGACATGTCCCACCGGTAAGCGGCCTTTACCCAAGACACGCTGCAGGGACTATGTCTCTCGGCTGGCCTGGGAACGCCTCGGGATCCCCCCAGAGGATGTGGAGGAAGTGTCTGGGAGGGGGAGTCGGGGAGTCCCTGCTTAGACTGCTGCCCCCGCGACCCGGCCCTGCATAAGCCGAAGAAGATGAATGGATGGATTAATAATGTGCGTTTTTAACATTAACTGAATTGAAAATGAAAAAGGAACAAATTAAAAGCATGTCTAATACATTTGGTCTTTAACAAAGTATTGAGGGACCAACCACAATCACCAAATCCTCTGAAACAATAATTGATTTGCAAAAAAGAACTATCCTAGCTATAATTTAGACACTAGATTTCCAGCTCAGTCCATGATCTTTTGTATCAGTTAATATGAAACGTTAAAGAACAACCTCAACCTTTCCCAAGCACAAGTCTAAGCTACTAAGCATAAAAAGTCAAATGCAAACAATGTCATGGAAAAACATAAATGTCAATGTATGGTCTTCATTATAATGATCATACTCTCAAAACCACAATTCTCTCTCATATAAATGACTGTCTGATGAGCTGGACCCAGGCAAACAGGCCACACTGCTGCCCATAGAAAGTTTAAGCAGACTCGGAGAATGCAGGCTATAAAATACAACTCATATAATAACTGTAAAATGTTATAATAATAATGTATCATTTTTTTAATTGGTAAAAACTTATTTATCTATTAAAAAATAATGGTCTGGTCTATAAAACACTTCATGGTCTTTTAGAGTAACATGCAGTTAAAAGGTGTTTAAGGTGAAATGGTGAGGAGACTGCAAATTAAAATGTTTTTCTTCATTTGGACCGTTGGGTTTTCAGTCTGTGACGGATGGAAATTATAGCCTGCATGGCAAGCACTGGCACATTTACAGGACTAACACATAATTGTGCACTTCATTAAATTAATTAAACAAACCAGGTAACGGGATTCCCTGTCCTCTTAAATAATGAGTTGGGCAATTATTTTTCCCCTGAAAGCCATATTTGAATCCAGGCAAGTGGCGTAGGGCTGAACCGCAATCATTGAGTAACACATTCTTATCATTAAAAGCAGTTTTCTATCGATTTTATTATTCATGGAAGCCCATTTTCACCAGTGAATGAAAAATAAAATACTCACGGGAAGTCATTTGGGTTTTAAAAGTTGTAAGTACAATTAAAAGTCATAGTTTAAGTTTAAAAATTGTAATTATACTTGCTGTGATCCATTTAGTTTCAGATGCATTTCTTAAAACGACAATGCGATTCAATTTGATTTGAATCCAAAATCCCGATGTGTCATGGTTTACACAACATTGGTTTTTTTCTTAATACGCATCTAAACTACTTAGTATGCATGTACACTATTTAATACGCATGTAAACTACTTAATATGCATGAACACAACTCAATACTCATGTAAACTACTTAATATGCATGAACACTACTCAATACTCATGTAAAGTACTTAATATGCATGCAAACTACTTAATAGAAGACCAATTTGACCAAAGTTTGGATTTTACTTCCAAGGCTCAGTGAAGAGAACGGAAGAGGTAAAACAAATACTGTCAATAATACTATTTTTAGCTGCTTTGAGGTTCCTCTGTGAGTGTTTCAGTCCGTGTTTGAACTTCTCTGGGTGTTAGTGATTGCATTAGGAGCGTCAGATTTTAAATTAATCTAGATTAACCGAGAAAACAATTAAAAAGTATGAGCATCACTTTTTTACTGATGCACTCATATCGCACATGCCCAAGCCGGTGCATCAATGCAAATCAGTTCTTCCCATCACTAGTGTAAAGGCTGTAATTATGAGTTTTGAAGTTGTAATTTCGAGTTTTAAGTTATTTAGGAGAAGACTGCTTGTTAGGCTATTTAGACAATGGCTTGTGAGTTGATGGCTTTAATACTAGGCCTTTATTTGATCTCCCGTTTAGGGAAACTCATGCCTCATCTACTTTGGGTATAAGGAGCCAGGAAAGATTTTGGAGGATCCGGAAACTATCTGAGAAATTATAATGATGTGCAATGGGATCTGTTTTGTTAAGTTGTTCCAACAAATCATGAAACCAGTTGATAATTATCATCATCTTCATTAAGCAAGGCAAGGCAAGTTTATTTGTAGAGCCCAATTTGTACACAAGGCATTTCAAAGTGTTTCACACAACAGGAAAAAATGCATCAAAATCACAAAGACATGACAGAAATAAAAACACAGTTAAAGACATAAAAGAGAAGAGTGCAAAGAAAATCATTTCAGTCATACGCACAGCTAAACAAAACAGTTTTTAGCTTAGATTTGAACAATGCCAGAGTAGAGGCCTGTCTCACAAATTCAGGCAGACTGTTCCAGATTTTAGCTTCAGAAAACTGAAACGCAGATTCCCCATTTTTAGTCCTGACAAAGAATCCACCTGTCGCGTAAACTGAACTCTTTTAATGTGTCAAAGCCAATCTTTGAGTGCCTCTGGGAGGTGCTACCTTGCCTCCAGGAGGAAAACTGCTTCCTTCTGTCATTCAACTGTTAAATACTGCACAAGGACTGCAATTAGTCTGTCAGTCGTAAATTGTTGTTTTTATTTTCATGTTGTTGTATGATATGCATAATCCTTGTCCAAAACACTGTACTCTCTATGCCTTTTGCACTTATACTGACCAGCTTCTGATGTCTTTTCTATTGCACCTGCACTTGACCTGTGTAAACTGTCGTGTGTGTCTTTTTTATGCTGCGATCTGTGACTGCAAGCGTAATTGCTTCTTTGAGGATAATTCTGTAGTTTTCTGTACTGAACCGAACAAGCGAATCAGAGGACTTGCTTGCAGAGCGACTACAGCATATATAAGGGTTCCCCCACGAGAACCGGACAGCTCAATGGACACTAGAAAGAATAATTATTGGCTAAGGGGAACATAGAATAAACTCTCCTCTAATTAAATGAAATGGAGTCCAACATTCACGTAAAACATTTAAAATAAAACAATTATGCTCGAAATGGAGCGGAGTGCTTGTAACCTACCCTGCACCAGAAAATACATTTAAAGTGAACTAAAGAAAAGCTGCTTCCTTTTCCAACAATGCTCGACAATAATTATTAGATGGGTGAATGTTCACTTATGTAGAACGACACATACATAAATCATCACACACACATTTAACCCACTTTAAAAAAATATATATACCAACAATGGTAATCACCACAAGGGTAGGGAAACTGCTATTACTCACCTACTGCACATAAAATATAAATACAGTTAATTAACATTAATGAACAGTTAAACTGCACTCTCTTTGTATTGTGACCAAACATTTTGTGTGTATGGAGGGATTTTTTTTTTTTTTTTTAAATGGTAAAGTTGTGACATGCTTTAAAACAGTCTGTGCAGTATGTTACTAGATCATCAATCTTTAATAACTTGGATTGGAAAAAGAGAGAATTAGTGTGTTCGAGGTAGCCAGTGTTGTGTTTGATCCGCGCTGCCATTTTTTGTAGCTAAAAGAGCTATTGAATAGGAGTTTTATATTTATTTCCATAAATTTCAACACGATAGGTTCAAAATGGAAGAATTAGGGAACAGTACAATGTGTGAAGTGCACTGTGACCGAGAACATATTTGGCTCTATTGATTATGGCAAGGATTTTGGAAACTTTGGTTTGTATTTGTCTGATGTGTAATAATAAATAAGTTAATTTATTGTCTATTGTTACATCATTAAAAAAAAAAAAAATCTGCAACATTTTCCATTAGTACACCATTAATCTTTGGTTTTGTTTAAATTTAAAGATAATACATTTTTTTCATCCATTTTGTTTTGTGTTTTTATGGTTGAGTATCATCAGGTTTATCATGACTATAGAAGATGCTTGTATCATCTGCAAATAATATGCATTTTAATAGTTGAGATGCACTAAAGACATCGTTAGTATTCACATTAAATCATTTGGGGCCCAATATTAATCCCGGGGGGACACCACAAGCCATTTCAAGAGTTTTTGATTAAAACTCTCCCATTTTACACATACTCTACTCTGACACTTCAATAACTTTTAACCCAATTTCCTGCCACACCGAGTATTCCGTAAATTTCACATTTTTTGAGCAACATTTCATGATAGATTTTGTCAAAAGCTTTATTGAGAGCTATAAACAAAAATAATCCTATGGCATATTTCTTATAGTTCAATAATATTTCTTCTTTGGCATCTATGGTGGCCATGGAGATGGATCTATTGTGTCTGAAACCGGCTCCATCTCGGGTAATCAGCCCAGCCGATTCAGAACACCCAAAGAGGATTTCAAATGAGCAAAGATGGTCTGGATCTCAACGTAAAGCCTGGCTGAAAATGAAGATGTCAACTGAGTGGCACAAGCGAAGAGGAGCTGGATAGTCGAGGACTCTTTGAAGAGTAGCTGAATGGAATCCAAAAGCAGTCATTCCATTACTGGAGAAGAGGATGACTACAGGTGCAGTTGAATAAAGTTTTGAAAGAGTTTTAGGGTGATGAATTGGAAGATACGGAGAGCAGGTGAGTGCGATAGAGTTGGCGGTGCGGTCAAATGGATGGCATAAAGACAACGCTTTCGTGGGGAGCCGATGTAAGTGCATGGGTATGAATAAGGTGCGATAGTGATGGGGTTGCGGTTCGGACATGCAATTGTTAAACAGTGTTGTTACATGGTCATCGCCTTGCTCCGGAGTAGAGAGAAAGGTTGAGGAAAACGGGATGCTTGGAGTTGATGAACTGCTGACAGTAATGAAATCACTATGAGCGATAGATGAGGGAACTTAATGGAGAGCTGAATGAGATTGAGAATGAGTGGAACGAAAGATAGATGAGAGGGTAGTCTGATTTAGATGGTTCCTGAAGATGGAAGAAGAGGAATTAGGACGATCGTCGAAGTTTGGTGCTGAGCATCGGATTTTGGGACAGCGAATTGAGAGTAGAAGTTGGCTGATTATAGTGACTCGAGTACAAGCAATGCGGGTGACGGATTGATGGAGGAGAGTAGACTACGAGTCTTGAGAACTATGATGTACGGCGTAATAGAACATCCCTTACTGATCTACTAAAGAGGTGTTGTCAATGAGTGCCTTCTGACTAATCGAACCCCCAAAAGAATGTCTGGAACAATAGTGGGGTATAATTTGAACGGACATGAGAACCTGTTAGACTAGATAGAACAAGCTTTCTTCCCTTGAAACCTTGGAACGAGAGAAAGAATCGTTCTACTGAGGAGTTCGATGGTTGCATGAAAATATTAAAATGCGTGTGTCTGCTACTTCTGTTCTGTGTGTTGACTTGAGGTGCATTAAAGTTACTCATCATAGAGACGAAAAGCTCAGAAATGAAGAAGGGCTTGGCTTGTAGGATGATCTGAATGCCTGGTAGAGAAGACTAAGTGCTTGAGGACTGTCTAGTGCGTCTGGCAGCTGGAATGAATTGGAAGGGACTGGAGTGCGCTGAGTGGTCTTCGATGCATCAATTGATGCACGATGGATTGAGGTGCACGCTGAGAGATGTCTCCTCTGTAAAGGAAAAAGGAAACCTGATCGCCGGAGCTATTGAATCGGCAGCTGGAGGAAGAATGATTGCGATTGTCGAGTTACGGTTATGCGCCCTGATAAAAGATGAGACGTACGTCTGCGCCTCTGGAAATGACGACGGAAGGGTGAACAGAGGTAGAACAATGGCTGCGAAGGCCTGTAAGAGAGAAGGATTGAGGAAGAGAGTATAGGGTCAAAAGAGGGATGTGAGATGATTGATAGAGCATAACGGTGCCCGGCGACAGTTCTGGAGAGAGACGGCATCCCGGTGCCTGGCTGCGACCCTGGTGAAGATGCGGTAAAGGCTCGAGTAAGATAAGGGATGAATGAGAAAGGGGTCAAGTGGATGAATGTGGAGGGGGTTGAGTGGGATGAGCGATGAATGAGGGAGGGATGAGTGACCAGTTGAAGGGAGATCGGATGGGGTGCGAAAAGAGGGTCAAAGGAGAGACTGAAGAGAACCAGAGGGGCATCCCGGTGCCTGGTGGCTCTGAGAGAGGGACTCTGGGGATTTAATGGCTAAGGGGAAATCCGCCAATGATATGCGGGGGGGTATGAGTGGCTGTTGGCCGTGGATCGGAGCGAGCATGGCTGACGCCGTGAATTGGAGCGAGCATTGCTGCTGCCGTGCTGCCGTGGATCGGAGCAAGCGTGGCTGCTGCTGTGGATCGGAGCAAGCGTGGCTGTCAGCCGTGGATCGGCGCGAGCGTGGTTGCTGCCGTTGATCGGTGTAAGCGTGGTCGGGAGAGGTCGGGCTGCGGGCCCCTGGAGCGATAATGACGTCATCAGCTGCGCGCGCTCTGTACAGGGAACCAGGAAGAGCGGATTCTGACGACAAGTGGATATTTATCATCATAGCGTCTGAAAGAAATGCCTCCCGACTTTAGCCCACTGCAGGCAAGCCGTGGTCCAGTCTCTGGTGTCTACCTGCGTGGAGACGCGCACGGAAGCGGCGCACGGAAGCGGCGCACGGATGCGGCGCACGGATGCGGTGCATGGGAGCGGCGCGGGGGAGTGGTGCCATGGCGGGAACTGTGGCGCGACTGTGTAGACACCCCAAAGGTAGGGGCCCGCGGAAGAGGCGCGTACTGAGATTATGGTGTTCGGTGGCTATCGAATCACGCGTACCGTGTGTGTGTATGTGCGCGCCCGAGAGGGGACCTGCATTGGCGAGTCCTCTGGGGAATGTGACTACTAAAGATACAACCGACTGAAAGTTGAGAATGGGAACAGGTCAGAATCTAATAGCAGCACTAGCATCCAGTTCACACACATCGGTGTTCGTGACTTCGTTTCCCTCCCTACTACCCACTTTTAATTATTCTGATTATCTCCTAGATGGGGGTATCGAGGCGAGGGAGCCTACTTGGTTTTGTAATTATAAACACAGCTAATTATAATGTTTTGTTTCTTTCGATTGTTAACTTTGATAGACAAACACTCCATTGCATTATTGAGAATAACTGACCCCCACCACCTGTTTTGTTGAGTCTGTTATTGTAAATGGGATTATAATCATTTGTTTCAAATTTGTTTTAATTTATCTTCATTGAACCACATTTAAGATGCTGAAAGGATGAATAAATGTTTGCAAGTATTGCCTTATTTTATTGTTATTTGTGTGTGCTTTTTGTTGCTTCCGAAGAGTGCAGACGCTTCCCTGCTTGCTCCTGCTTGCTTTAGCTGCTTTCCTTATTTATTTTGCTTTTTAATCAGTTTTTGTCTTTCAAAAATGTTTATTATGACTTTTTTAAGTCAACCAAGGATTTTAAGAGCATTTTTCGAGTTTTAATCAACAAATCTGACAAACCAGCAACATGTCCGTGAGAAGAGAAACAAACTCTTGTGAACGCTGGTGGAAATTTCAAAAAGAAATTCATGAGCTACAAAGCACGGATATTTGCTTTGGAATCTGAAAAAGGACAAAAGGATACAATCCCAGTGTCATCCAGTGGTAAGAAGTCCACATTTTTTACAAGAAAAACAGCTACTTTCAACCTAAACCGGACTGACTGTTTCCTTCCAAAACTTTCCAAAGATCGAGCTTGGCACAAACTTGGTACGATGCCTAAGCGATACAAAGATAATGTAACGCCACCTAAAATACAGCTTACAAACAGATTTTTACCACTTTCAAAGACTGAAGTAAGTGAACAAAGGAAAAATGTAAAACATGACGTGGTGAAAAGGTAGACAGAGACAGAGAGAGAATCTGTGCCTAACGTCAAGGTCGTCTTGATTGGGGATGGTGCAATAAGTCACGTGATGCATGAAAAAATGAAAACACATTCTTTTCCCAGCGCCACAGTCACTGAGATTACGTCACGTATTTCTAATGTTTTGGGCACATATAAAGGAGTTAAACAGCTGATTGTGCATGCTGGTAGCGTGGACACACAACGCAAAAAGACTGAAGTTTTGAAAAGAGACTTCTTGGAGTTATTCGACATGCTTGATAAAATGGAAATAAAAACATTCATAAGTGGACCTCTTCCAAACATCGACAGGAAGATAAACAAGTTTAGCCGGCTGCTTCAGCTGAACACATGGCTGTCCAAAGAGTGTGCAACAAGAGGATTGCACTACATTGAGAACTTCTATCTATTCTGGAAACGAGAGGACCTGTTTAAGAGAAATGGCCCACACCTCTGTAGAGGTGGAGTGAGGGTGCTGACAGAGGCATTGGACTGGGCCTGGACAGGGTCCTGAGCAGATTGTTAGAGAAGAGAGGAATGAGAGAAGAATTCCTGCTCCATCAGCCAGAGACCGAGCCAATATTTCAACATCAGCAGCACCACAACCACAACCTCCACCAAAGGATTTATTAGCAGCCGCTCCACCACCACCACCAGAAAATAATTCAACTCCAGCTGCTCCACGATCACCTCCACCGCCTCCAGCGAAGGACTCATCTGCAGCAGCACCACAACAATCTTCACCACAGCCAGCGCAGGAGTCATTTCAATTCTTTCCTGCACGGTCCTCATCAAAGGCCTTGGACCCATCTGTGGCGGGCCCGGCAGTATCCCTGCCATCGCCCCTGCCCTTAGAACAGCCCTGGATCCCCCCTGCAACATCTACTCCCACTACAAATTCCTCACTCTCCTTTCCATCTCCACCCTCACCTAGGGGCCTTCCCAGCCATCTTGAATATCTCATCAAATCAGGCATTAAGATGGCTCCACTCACGCCTAAAATAGCAAGATCAAGAGTTCTGATATCGACAATGATGAACTCTCCCCTGACTGTGGCTACACAGACAAAAATCGCCCCACCTAAACCCCCCCCCGCCTTTCACCTGGTCCCAAACTCTCACCGGCTCCCGCTACACCAACAAAAGCCCCCCACCTATCCCCCCTTTCAACTGGTATCTCCCATAGCTAGGATGCACTGGGTCTTAGCGTTGCCGGCACTTATAGTCATATTAAAAATCAAAAAACAACCCGGGGCCCTGTGTAAAAACAGCCTCCCCTAGTGCTATTTCTGTAGTAACATCACACAGATGGGAAAACAAAATGCGAGTCAGACTGCCCAATCTGAGAAATTGGATTCATATTCCTGAAATCAAAATCTGAAGAAAACAAAAAGGGAGGAGGTGTGTGTGCTTTTGTTAGAGATGAAATAGTTACCCACAGGTTGTCCTTTGGGGTGTTTTCAACATTTGAGTACGTATCCTTTAAAAATTGAGCTAAAAACAGTCTCCATCCATTCTCTTCATTGTTTTATACAAGCCTCCTCAGCACTGCAAAAGTTTTATTGATGATTTTACTGAGATGCTTTCAGTCGTATGCACAGACTTTGATGGTTTGGTCATAACAGGTGATTTCAATGTTCATGTTGATAATTTCTGTGACAGAAACGCTAAAGAGCTTCATGCTGTCCTTGAAACTTTCGGTCTTACTCAGCGCGTGAGTGTCCCCACCCACAGCAGAGGGCACACTCTAGATCTTCTAATTACAAAAGGGGTTAATATTTCAAATGTCAATGTGGTCGATGTTGCTCTGTCTGATCATTTCTGTGTCTTCTTTGACCTGTCTGTTTTTCCCAAACCACCAGCTGGTCCTTCAGTTGTCCGGAGGAGACACATAAATTACAGCACGGGAAAACTGTTTATGGAAATGATTAACTTTGAAAATGTCTCATGTTCTAATGTAAATGATTTGTTGAACTCTGTTACATCTAGTGTTTTGAATGTTCTCGACACCATTGCCCCTATGAAGGCTAAAATTGTTAAAAATAAGCAGAAGGCGCCATGGAGAAATGATGATTCGGTCAGGGCACAGAAAAGGGAGGGCCGCCTGGCCAAAACGAAAATGGCGCAAGTCGAAGCTCCAGGTTCAGAAAGAGATTCACAGAGAGAAGTTGTACATCTACAACCTCATTTTATGTAGAACTAGGGAAGGATATTTTTCTGAAATAATTGGAAGTTGCAGTAACAACTTGCGTGTCCTGTTTGCCACAGTAAACAGATTAACAAACCCTCCAGCTCAGCTGCCGTTAGAACTCATTTCCACATCCAAGTGTAATGAGTTTGCATTATTCTTTAATGACAAAGTTCAGGGCATTAAAAATGCTATAAATTCTACAATGCAAAAAAATAACCCTCAAACCACCTACACACTTAGAGCTGACTCACTTTGCACCTGTAACTGACAAAACTGTCCAGGAGATCATCACCAGTCTGAGTTCATCTACATGCTGCCTCGATGTGTTACCCACCAGATTTCTAAAGTCTGTGCTGAACAGTTTATTAGCACCACTCACTCAAATAGTTAACATGTCGCTTCAATCTGGAACATTCCCAATTTCTTTGAAAACTGCAGTCATAAAGCCTCTCCTAAAAGAAGAGCAGTCTTGATGCCGCAGTACTGAGTAATTACCGGCCCATCTCTAATCTGCCATTTTGGGGCAAAGTCCTTGAAAAGGTAATTTTACCAACAGCTCACTGATTTCCTCTTAATAAACAACTCATTTGATGTTTTCCCAGTCAGGTTTTAGACCTCATCACAGCACTGACACTGCTCTTGTCAAGGTGACAAATGACATCCACCTGAACACTGACGCGGGCAAAGCCTCAGTCTTGATTTCTGTGAGATCTGAGTGCTGCTTTTGACACTGTCGATCATGGGATACTTTTACAGAGACTAGAGGACTGGGTGGGCATCACTGGCACTGTGCGAAACTGGTTAAAGTCCTATCTGGAAGACAGGAAATTCTTTATCGAAATTGGTAACTGTGTCTCAGACCAGAATGCCCCTGACCTGTGGGGTGCCCCAAGGGTCAATCCTGGACCCCTTCTGTTCAACGTCTACATTGCTGCCGTTAGGTCAGTTGATACGTAGCGAGAATGTGCTGTAAAACAGCTGCAGTACATCCAGAACGCTGCTGCTCGGGTCCTGACTAGAACAGGAAGTATGATCACATTAGTCCTGTGCTCAGGTCTCTGCACTAGCTCCCAATGGCTCAGAGAATAGACTTCAGAGCAGCTCTGCTTGTATACAAGTCTCTCCATGGCCTAGCACCAAAAAGTACATCTCGGACATGTTAGTGCCATAGGAACCATCTCGTACTCTGAGGACCTCAGGGACCGGCCTCCTGCTGGTGCCCAGAGTCAGGACTAAACATGGGGAATCTGCGTTTCAGTTTTTATGCAGCTAAAATCTGGAACAGTCTTCCTGAGGATGTGAGACAGGCCGCTACTCTGTCAATGTTCAAATCTAAACTAAAAACTGTTTTGTTTGGCTGTGCATATGACTGAAATTCTTTTCTTTGCACTCTTCTCTTTTATGTCTTGAACTATTTGACGGATAGCCTGAAAATGGCACTTTTAAATTAAGATTTTGTGATTTCTGCCATGTCTCTGTGATTTTAATGAATTTTTTTCCTGTTATGTGAAACACTTTGAATTGCCTTGTGTACGAATTGTGCTCTACAAATAAACTTGCCTTGCCTTGCCTACATACTTCTGTTGTTGAAATTAATAATAGATACTTACCCTTCCCAGTAAGATTATTATTGTATTGGTCACTAGTGTAATAATTACTGTTATTATTTGTGGAAGAAAGAAAGTTATTGTCTGGATACATTTTTGTCTCTGTATCATTATTGTTGTACTGTGTGTATTCACATGCATTCAAGTCCAATAGTTGGAATTCACGGATTCTTTTCAAGAGCTCAGTATTTTTGTACAGTTGTTCAGACATATGATCGGAACTCTTGATAGAAGATAAAGCAAGTAATTTCATGAATTTACATTACCATTTAAGTTTATATACACTGCCAGTCCAAAAAAAAAAAAGTTGTCACACAAACAAAAGGTCACACGCTCTAATATTTGGTAGGACCGACTTGTGGCATAGTTTCAATACGCTTCTGCAATGTTGAAAGATGTATTTCCATCCATTGTGTTATTATTCCTCACACAGATCTTGTGTTGATGATGAGAGAGGGTGACCACTGCACAAAGCCTTCTCTAGCTCGTCCCAAACAATCACTGGGGTTAGGATCTGTAGTAGATTAATTTCTGCTTCTTCTTAGATGTTCGCTCTGCTTGATGTCAATGTTGTGTTTCAGAAATGAGAAGTCATTCACTGCATTAGTTGGATTTAAATACTGTGTTGCAGCTGAAAGACAATCACTCATGAATCCAATAGGAGGCTGGGAGCTATTTGCTTTAGTAAATCCAGGTGGGCACTTTTTTAGGCCAGGCATTGTACTTATACATATAATATGAACAAAAGAAAAACACAAAACTCAGTTTAGATGATTTTATTAAACTGACTCATAAAGAACCGTTCATATGGAGTAAAGACGGGAGTGGAGCAGGCACATTGATGACCTGTGGATCCATGCTGCTCTTTAACTGCCTGGAGAAACAGTCTCTATTCCATATAAACGGTTCTTCATCAGCCTCGAAGAATTGTTTCTCCTCCTGAGTGAGTCCAGCTCCACCGTCTATATGCAAATTGAGGTGCGTCCGCCTGTCCATCCAAGGGAGTCGGATCTCTCCTTCACTGTGGAACTTCTCGAAACAGCCGCTGTTTTGATTTTGGCCGTTCCAAAATGAATTGAATTGAATAATTAAGTGTCATCCAGGTTTTATATCCTTCACACAAGCATTAAGTCTGTCTGCTTGAGCGGTCTGATCGGGTTTCCTTGATAAATACAGCTGCTTGTTATCTGCATAGCAGTGGAAGTTAATGCTATGCTTTCTGATAATGTTACCTAACGGCAGCATATAAAGAGTAAACAGAATTGGACCGAGAACTGAACCCTGTGGCAAACCGTAGGTTACTTTTTGGTTTGCATTAACAAACTTGTACCTATCCGATAGGTAGGATTTAAACCAGCTGAGGGCGGTCCCTCTGACACCTACATCAGATTCTAACCTCTGCAGTAGAATGTTGTGGTCGATGGTGTCAAACACTGCACTGAGGTCCAATAGAACCAGGATCGAGACCAGTCCATCGTCAGCAGCTCATAAATCATTTGTGACTTTAACTAGTGCAGTTTCAGTGCTGTGGTGGGCTCTGAACCCCAACTGGAAAACTTCAATGAAGTTATTGTCCTGTAGATGGCGACAAAGCTGTTTAACTACAACTCTTTCAAGGATTTTAGAGACAAAGGGTTGACTTGAAATAGGGCTGCAGTTTACCAACAGGTCAGGATCAAGATTAGGCTTTTTCAAAACTGGTTTAATGACTGCATGTTTGAAGGACTGTGGGACATAACCACTTTCTAAGGAAGTATTTATTATATTAAGAATAGAATCTATAATTAGGGGGAGAATGTCTTTGAGGAGTCTGCTTGGAATCGGGGGTCTAGGATACAAGTTGACGTTTTAGACGACATAATGGTTGAAGTTATCTCTGCTTGATCAACAGCAGTGAACCTTTCTAGTGTTACTGATGGATTTGTACGGGACACTAGTTTTATAGCTTGGGCTTGTTCATAGCTAATAGTTGGAGTAATTTCATCTAATTTATCTCTGATTGTTTTTTATTTCATTTCTATTTTTAAAAAATAGAAGAAATCACCAAAGTTGAGATTGGCTGGGATTGAGGGCTCTACTGCGCTGTGACAGTTTGTTAGCCTGGCTACAGTGCTGAAAAGAAATAAAAAATAAGAGTTAAAGAAAATGTTATTTTTGTTGACTTCTTTTAAATTTGAATAGTATCTGGTTTGGGCCTTACGCAGAGCCTGCTTATAGGACAGTAGACAGATTTCCCATGCTTTTAGGGATTCCTCCGTATGGGAGCAACGAAATGGTCTTTCTAATTTTCGAACTCTTTGTTTATGTGAACGCAGTTCTTCATTGTACCATGGGGAGGCATGTTTTGGCCTAATGACCTTCTGCTTTAGCGGAGCTGCAACATCAAGAGCGGACTTCAGAGAATTCATGGTCAAGTCGACAAATTGATCACTTACACTGGGACAAAGGCCGTTCTCAGCAGGATCACATGACATGTCGCTGAATATTGGCTGTATTTTTTCTTTGAACTTTGAGATAGATTTTTCAGATAGTGTCCTTTTCATTATGACTTTATTTTGTGGGTTGGATAATCTTTAAGAACAAACTGGAAGGCAATTAGGAATTGATCTGACAGTAAAGGGTTTTGAGGGAAGACAATGAGGTCACTAATCTTTATCCCCATATGTTAAAACAAGATCTAGAGTGTGCTTGTGACTGTGAGTCGGTTTATTTACATTTTGAGCAAAACCAATGCTATCTAACAGGGCGTTGAAAGAATTACTGAGAGAGTTATCGTTCACGTTCACATGGATATTGAAAATTCCAGCTATCACTACTTTATCCCAGTCCAACACTAAGTTTGATATAGATTTGCCTCTATGAGAATCATTCTTATACATTGCGGCTCAGTGTGATGCCCGGTTTTGAAACAGTAAAGATACATATTTGGACCTGTGTGCTGATAACCGCTTAGATATGGAACCTAAATTTACTAAATTGCTTTTCCGACCAGAGCAATTTTGTCTGATTGTTCCAACAACTTCTTCTACGACTTTCTGACATCAGTCTTTAAACACATTTGTTGACAGTTGTCACTCAGTTTTCCAAAGGTCAGTAATTTCACCCCGTGCCACTTTCACTTATTGCACCTGTCTATAGTTTGGCACCTGTCAACATGTCAGTACAGCTCACCCACTTGATAAGGGTTTGTCATTGTGTGCTGTGCTCAACAAGGTGCTGAGAGTTACGACAAGTATGAACAAGCCAGAAAAGGATTCTATAACTACAGGAAGAACAAAAGAACCCAATAAGAACGCCATGCTACAGGCATGCACACGCTTCACCCAATTTTAGCCCATTTTCTTTTTTAGGAGAATTTTCCAGCCCAAAGGATTGGGCCAAGATTCTAGGGTGAATTGGGGAGATGGGGTATTGACATTTGCCAATAGTCGATGCCCGACATCAAACCCACAACGCAGTGGTGGTAACAACCACACATTTGCAACGCCCTTATCCATTGTACCACCGGCGAGCACCATTTTAGGCAATTTTATCATACACATTCTATCTGTGTCTGCAGACTCCATTCGTCAATTGTCTCTTCTTCAAAGGTAGAAAAAGATTCAGTTGTGGTCATCTGGACTCTGTTTTAGAAAAAAAAGAGTAATTCTCAATTTGTGAAACAAGTCTAAGAACTCAGGTTTATATCTTACTCTGTGAAAGCCCACAGGGGCAGGACCCCTGATAATGGGCCATCCAAACCAACTCTTATGGGCCTATTGTTCACTGACTTTGGCTCCCTCCTCCCTGAGTCCCTTTATTAGCATCCAAATGCCTCGGGCGTCTCCAGGGTTTCAGCAAACCATTATTCTTCTAGTCTTCTTCAAAGGGTTTAGATTCACATTATGCTGATCTTATTTCAGAGCCCAAGAACAAAAGGGCATATTTTCTTCACTGCAAGCCTCAAAGATCAATCTCCAACACTACAGAGTTTTGTCTTATATCGAGTGTAAGATCGAAGGTCATGGAATGTTTATGTGGCATTACTTATGAGAGCTACATCCGAATACAAAACCAAGGTGAAAATGTTGTGGTCATTTAATAAGAAAGCAGTGAGTTGTTGGCAATTACATTTTCTATTTAGACAATGATCTGAGCAACACATAGGGCTTTATATCTTCAGACTTTCTATTTAAGCTTTCCATCTACATACAAAATATTTCTTATCCGTGTATATGTCACACTTTCAACTTCTTACACCAGTATATGCTGTCCCACAGTTAAAAAAGAACCAAAACTCACCTTGGTTTACGGTATTTTTATTACAAAAATATACTAATCAATCAGGCCATTTTAAATTCACTGGAATAAAAAGGTATAAACTAAAAGCAGCTATAAAAAGAGAACTCTTCAGTCTATTAGTAAGCCAACATTCCACCCTAACTAGAAGGAGCAGAGGACATACAGAACCCAGCTGCAATGGTACTTGATCCCTACTGCAGCTCGGTCCCTTGCCCAAATATTCCTAGGCCCCGGAGTGCAGTGCGCGGCCCCGGAGTGCAGTGCGCGGCACCGACTCCTCTGCGGCTTCTTCACTCTGCACCTTAGTGAGGCAAACTGTGCAGCTCTGTGAGGAGTGGATCACACTCAGTATTTGCAATATACACACAAAACACAGCAAAAGTCTAACAGAACAAACAACAAATTCAGATTATAATTTAGTATTTTAAAAATGTTTTCAATAACAATAACTAAATTTTGTTCTGTTTAAAGTAATATTAAACAATTACTACCCGGGCTAAACAATGTGTCCAAACTACAAATTATTCATTTAAATAATTGATATAACGTATCTGTTGCCGTTTTTATGTAATTAGTGTTATCCGTATTACTTACCAGTATTTTGTATGTTTAAAAATAAATGAGCTAGTATTTCTCAGGTCAGAAATGATCAAGTCAGGAGCCTCTATTTGTAAAGCATTTTGGTGAGTGCATTTTGATTAGTAAGAGTAAAAACGATTTGAGATGTAAAAAACATAATTAAGAAAAAGTTACATTTTCTAGAGATTTGACATTAAATAAATAGAAGTTGTGTGTATGCCTGAATGTAAAGTCTTTGGTGTTACAAAAATACTTACACATATTACACACACAAATTAAATACATTATATTTTGCACAACAATATTGTCAATCTTTTCATTTATGGAAATTTCAAAAACATGACATTTGATTGCAGTTTTTTCCAGTGTGTGAGTTTTCTTAACAGCTATAACACCAATGACATAAAACTAAAAACAAATATGAAAAATATTTATGGAGTCCCTTGATGCTAGTTTTGGTGCTAATTCTGGTAATGTATTCTATATATAAAAAAAAAAAATTTCAAAAAAAAAAAAGTTCCTGAATCTTATTTTGATATTGGCCGTCCCGTCACTTAGTTTTGTGCACGTCGTCTATCCCACAAAGCCTCCGAGATTCCAAGCGCCAAGGGCCGTTTCTCAATCCCAGTATGCAGACCCCATATTCACAGCAGGGGTTTTTAAGTGCACCCACGACATACACACATACTCCAAGTAACGCAATCCCTACTCTACTCACTTAGTGTTAGACTGGAAGAGTAGTAATTACACCAATGGCACAAGCAATATGCAATATACACTGCCTGGCCAAAAGTGTCACCACCTGGATTCAACTAAGCAAATACAGTAGGTGGAGCCTCCTATTAGGGACCTGACAATTGCCAGAAAGTATAAACTTACTTTGGGGGGGGGGTAATTTAGTCGCGCATTTCATTGGCATAATAGAAACATTAAAAATTGAGAACAATGTTGTGAAATGAGCAAAGACCTTCAACGTTTACTTTTTATTAGTGATGCAGAAGACAATTACAAGTGCAGGTAAACAACAAACAAGAGAGAATAGACACAATAAAAGTACACTAGGTGGATGGCTAGTGTCAGGTGGGGACTTGACATGAAATAATGCAAACGCTGCAGAAGTGAAGACTGAAGGAAAACTTTCTATACTGCTTCCTTCACCCAGCGTTCAATGGAGATATGCAAAATAAAAGATTCAATCAGTAAGGTTATACTAAAACCATGATTATATGACATTATATTACACACGCGGATTATTATGCGTTATATCCAAATGGAATCCATTATATTCTAAAATGAAAGGCACGACTTTCCTGATGAAACATTCTGCATTCCCTGGAAGTGGACCTGGTCCAAAACAGACAAACTCATTCTTCTGTAAAACCCTGTCATTGCTTTATTGCCGTTGTAGTTTCATAAAATAAAAAACTTGAATCACCGCCCAACGCTGCTCTGCCAACGCCACTGTCGATGTTCAGTCCGGATCCTTCACTCAAAAAAACGAGTTCATTGTGTGATTAAATGACTGCCAGTATTTCTAACGCCTAACCTGAAATGTGAACAATGACTTGGCTCTAAAAGCTAGTTCATTTCGAGGGACTTGTTGAAAGTTCTTCTGCTGCGCATGAGCACAATCCGCAGACGTGTGGTTATCACTCAGGTTTAATTCTGCGCTGTATAACCCCCATCCGAAAACATTGCTTCTTAAACCAATTTCTTAGTGAAAACCACTGTGGTAATGGTTTATTCCTAATTACAACCTGGTTCAGCCCCAATTCTGCCCAGAAATGATTTTGGACAATTTTGATTATATTTTGACACTGGTTTTAGATTTGATTGGTTAAGGACTGCATCCCAATGAAGATATGATCAACTACAGCCACGGATCATACAGCCAGATCATTTTATGATAGAAGGGGTCGTCTCAGTAGGAAATTAAGACTGATAAATGCATTGGCAAAAAAAAAAAGTATAAATGTTAATTTGTGATGTTTGGCATTTGTGGCCAGATGGAAGTTCAGATGTAAGATATTTCCCACACTAGCGAAGTCCTGCATCAAATGTGCAATGAGTAAAAGAAAACCCTACTGCATCTGTCCACAAAGGAAGAAGAACTTGACAGCTGCTGAATATTTTATTTTGTAGGATTATAGGCTTGAGAAAGTAGTTAGCAAGGATCCGGCAGTTAAAAGAGACACACCAAAACAGAAGGTAAGGCAGCTGGTCAAGTCCTGAATGAAAACAAAATAATTACTACAGTAGACAAGACTTCTTTATGTTGAAATGCTTTTAAAAACGTTGACTATTCTTAAAGTAGTTATTTCTGTTGCAAACTCATGTACACAAAAACCCATATGGTGGCTTTGAAGGACAAGTAAAAAAAAAAAAAACACAAAAAGCATTCATTCAATATAAAAATCATACAGCAGAGGAAATGGAAAGGCCACGGCGTTTCACTGGGTTGTTTTGTGTGAAATTCAAACAAATATGCCATTTCACTTTACTCTCATCCAAATGGCTCTTGTCAAAAGATATGATTCGTAGCTAAAGAATCGAGGAGAATCGTAACGAACACAATTGGGGAAGTTGAACAACACGGGACGTAAAAGCAAAAAGCGGCCCACTTTGTCCCATCACAGTCAAGTGCTATGGCCACACCTTTTCTCTGCTCCGTTTTTGCTTTATTGTGTGAGCGTTTACAGAACTAGCGTTTCTTCAGAATTAGTATGCGAGACTTGTCCTTCAAAGTCGTTTTAAATATGGCCGATAATCCGAGCGTTTGTTTTACCTTAATCTCCCTGAACACGAGCGATCCCCAGAGAGCAGCAACCAGGCCGTACCCCTGAAGAGAGGTTAGAGTCAGTCGTGTTCCCATTTCCCAAACAAAATGAATACAATGTTTTGAGGTTAAAGTATTTTATATTTAAATTGTCATGACATAAACTGCAGCGCATGTTTAAACTTTGTCATACACTTTCAAAGCATGTGAAATATTATCACTAAATGGCCAATATGCTTATCAATAATATACTCGCGTGTGCCTGGAAAAGTATCTCCTTGTGAACAGATGCACCACTTTAGCCAAACCATTTGACGATTTTCAATTTCACAGAAGAATAGAAAACGTTTCCGTTCTGACAAACTGCTCGACTCCTTTGCCAGAGCATGATGGACTTACTGTGCTGACCATAGGGAAGGTACTGGCAGGGCTCAGGTAGTGATTGGCCAGGAACCAGCTGTATGTGGCCAATGTCCACATCAGGCCGGACAAAAAGCCTGCAGAGCAAAAGGAGATGACACCAGGGAAATGATGAAAGCAGTGCTTATCCTGTCTGTCAGAAGACCTGCTCATGTCTGGACACTTAACCGCTTTTATCCACAACACACTTTGTGTCACCCAGCAAGCGCCTTCTTTAATTCCATCCGACGTTTAGTGATTTGCTCAAGCATACTTTTAAGTGGTACAATTTGGTGTCTTTTCTCCTCATTTTGGTGAATGGAGGGATTACACAGACACTGATTTACAGTTTAGTTTTGGTACACTTATTCAAACAAACAATGCATGTTATAAACTGTCTAGAACGTTGCTTTATGCTCACCTGGCAGAATTGCTCTGGAATAAACTCTTGGCCTGTTACTTCTGGCAGCGCAGTAAAGGCCAAAGTAAACTGTACTTGCCAGGAGGATACCTGAACACTGGGCGTAAACATAGTCCAGATCTAGAAAAACACAGAATAAGAAAGTCCCTCTACATTATTAGTTTCAGCTCTATATGAACAGAATTATATCGATTTTATTTCAAGCATATTTATGATGAGGACTGCTGTTTACCAGAGGGAGACAAGGTCCTTCGAGCTCTTAGTAATGAACATGGTTTACCGTAAACACTGGCTCCGTGGAACATGCTGTCACGGCATGATGAATGGCTCTTAATGTAGAGGATGGGAACGACTGAGGATCCATACAACAGGCCTGACAACACCGCGAGCAGGCAGCCTCTTGCCACAAGACAACAGTCAATAAGGGCAACTGCAAAACACTACAGTGCATTTGTTTAACACATATTGAATAGTTGACACTGAAAGCCCTTTCAAAATAAGTCGTGTTGCTGAGAATCTTCTTGTGAAAAGGCCAAAAGGGACAGAGCATTCAAGACAAGCATATTGACATAAGCAGCCAAAGTGCAGCGTTCACCTCAGAAGAAGGTTCTTTTTCATTTAATGTTAAGTTTAAAACTAAAACGGAATAAAAGAGGAAGAAGCTATATCATGGGGAGTAAACGCCAGCATTCTGCAGAGAAAATGAAATAATCAGCAAAATGGCACCAAAAAGCACCAGAATAATGATAAATCCCCTAAAACCCCCTTTTTTATCTCATGTTTGCATGAACCCATTTTAGTCCAGAACAAAGTCGGAGTTTGTGTGATAATTTGATTAATGAGGTGAATGTATGACAAGCAAAAGGTGTTTATCATGTGACTGCGTCTATGGCGGCACACTCTGAGGCATGAACCTTTCACAAGGCACCCGAAGCCAAAACCTTTGCCGACCCCTGGGCTACAGCGTGCTCATGCTCACATGAAGCGTCTGCTCTTTGGGCCGATGGAGTCCATCCAGAACTCTGGACAGGCAGGACCATAACTGCCCGAGTTTGTTCTCTGTAGAAGACAACACTTTGTAGTTTGGTAGTTAGATCATTGAATATTATTGCAAGATAAGAGCTTGGCAAAATATGCAGTTTAAACTAGTGGTAAAAAGGTAAGTTATAGTTTACAGAAATATGGACTTATTTTAACAGAAAATGGGTACATTTTACAACTAAAGCAGTGTTTGTGCATCATCTAATGCCAACTAAAGACAGATGCGTGTGCAGCTGTTGGAATAAAAAGTCCCAGAATGCACTGCAGCTCTACACTGATGCGTTTCAAATGGGCTGACTATTATTCCAAGCCTGACAATGGGTGTGTGTTCTGTGGTTTTGAAAAGAAATACTCACTCTGTCAAACAGCAGGGGTGTGGATTCAGGTGGAGGATGCAGCTGTGCATTTGTTTTCACAAAGAACAAGATCAGCAAACTAGAAGCACAAATTCTGTCAGTCCCAGTGTGCACATTTAGTGTAAGACAACGTCACACTGAAAAGCAGCAGTTCTTCAGCGCGCACTGGTGGGAGCTCATCCAACGGATTCAAGGACGGTGAATAACGGGTCTGTTTTTAAAGCAGCTCAGTGATGCTCTGGTCCAGATCTGGGAGAAGATTCCACAGAAGACCGCCCCTCGTCTCGTCAGGAGCATGGCCTGACATAAGCATGCACACGAGCATGTGAGGGCCACACAAAGCACTCAACACCATCGGCACAGACCAGCCTTATGCTTCCATTTATCATATTTTTTTCATTTAAAGTCTCCAGGATCACTTCCCTTATCAACCTGACAATCCCAGACTAAAGAATTACAATTTAAACCTTTGACATTGTAATCCTGATTTAAAGAAATATATGCAACTTGATTTCAAATTCAGACTTGCGTTAAAGGGGACACAGTGTGTAAAACTAACAGTCTTTCTTCATACTTATCTCACTCAGTTGTATTTTGATTGATTCGTGCATGTTTCGGGGCTTGCGCACAATTTTCACCTACTGCTCTGTATTAACTTGCTATTATTCCTAAAATGCAGACTCCAGATCACATGTGCAGTTTAAAAAAGTCAGACATTTTTTCAATAATAAAAACATGAAACTCTTGCTAAGATGAAATGCCGCTTTTACAGTTCCGAAGTGAATGGAGCAGTTTCTATTAAGCCGTTTGGATCAATATTGCAGGTTACAATGAAGAATAAATATAGAAAAAGATATGAGTATGTAATACAGTACAGTAATATTAAATCACAAAAAAAAAAAAAAAAGTTTTAGCGAGTTGTCCAAGCATTTTATGGGCTCTATGCTCGAGACAATTTTCACTTTGTAGAACAATAATGATTTAGTTTAAAAAAGGACCTGTATAAAATATTTTGATTTCACATTTCATAAACTTACCTACCAGTATATAAATGCTGATTTATTCTTGATGGCAAAAATGGACATGACAGTTGGATGATTTGATTTTTTTGGGGGGGAATTTTTCTATAAAAAAACAGTAATTTCCCTGATTTTGGATGCATTATTTTGTTATTCTGACATCTGCTGGTATGATGTGGGCTTGTGTTTAACCCGTTGTTCACATGTTGCTGGTGTCCAAAACCTCACTGTTTCTCAGTTATGTTCTCCAGCGCCCCCTGTCTGTGAGCTGGACTGGACACTGGACTGTGTGGACAGAAAAACTAAACCTGACAACTGGCCTTGTGTTTTATGTTGCTTCTAAAATAATTCAACAGAAAATGTTTACATCACGATCCGTGGTCATTTGGGATATTAAATCTAGACACGTTATCATGAGCCAGATCGACCCAAAATAAAGACTGGCTGAATGTTTATGTGATGGCATGCAGCAGATAAACCAATGAGAGCTAAGCGTGGAGCCGCCCTGCGCACGGAGCCGCCCTGCGATGAGATGTCCCTTTAAATCTTTAGTGCATGACATTTTTGTACAGGGTTGATAAGACGTATGTTGCACCTTAAGGCCGAGACAAGTTCCTATGTTTGTGAATTTTGTTCATTGACAATGGCAATAAACTCTTTCTGATTCTGACCGCCTCACTGCATTGATGTCCATGACTGACCTGAGCAGACACATTCCAGCCCCGCTGTAATTCAACACGGGCCTCGACACTTGTGAAGCAGCAATACCAAACCAGCCAAACCTGAAACATTTTTATGCATGTATGCGTTTATATTCTGTAGTTATATATTGCTTTGAAATTAAATGTTGACCAATTCCACTGACCTTGAACTGGCCCAGGCCATCAACAGGCTGGAGGATCCCCAAATCACGATCCCAAGGCCAAAACCGATTGCTTTCAAAATGGGAACAGCTGCAATGTTGCCTGAGGATAACATTATACACATGGAGAGAAGCCGCATATCAAGTAGAGCTTGGAATGTTATTGGTGATACAATGGTTGTTCCAGTCAATTACAAAAAATGTGCGTGATGTAGATGCTTGGTCTGACTCTCACAAATTTTAAATAATTGTCTTCTTTGAGCTTTTAGCAGCATTATAACATTGTTCCCTCACCAAAAACCATCTTGCTCTCCTTCAATTGTCCCCTTTATAGTTATAAAATCCTCAATTTTTTCATGGTTCATTCTCACTGCCACTAGATGGCGTGCTAAAACCAAATCCAAGCAGGGAAGTGCAGCTGATGCTAAATCGTGTGTTCTATGTATAGGCGTTATAGAGGTGCATGTTTAAAAGGACAATTACATTACAAATATATGTCCTTTAAGACAGACTTTACTAATAAACGATAAGTCTGTTCAAGAGGTAAACTTTGGGCAGTACAGAAATAGTTTCAAATAATTGTATTTTTTCCAGTTGAAGCAGTTCTAATAGCACGGGCAACAGTGTTCTTTTTGCAGTTTTAGTTGTCCTGATAAGACATTGATATTCTAAAAAATATTGAGAGAATTCACGTGGCAGAGTGGCTAATGCTGTTAATACACACACTGATTATTCATGAAGATAAAAATAAATACAAATAAAATTACTCGGGAAGGTTTGCCTTGAAGTGCATTTGACCATTTAGTTTTTGCCACATCGCTGATATAATTATTACTACACTTCAACCAAAAGTGGTCATAATTAGAAAAATATGAAAACCTCAAGGCACAAGGGAGAATTTCATTTAGTAAAAAAGATCTAGATGTGGCAGCAGATTGTGATATCATATTTTCAAATGCCATGACCACACACTTGAAGCTTACCCGTCGCCCAGATGACTCCTCCAAGCATCGCCAGGGGGTAGAATTTTGGCGACTGAAGCATCAAATCTCCAATGATTGAGACTAGCCAAATCGCACAGCAGGAAACCCAGTGGAAAAACATCCCTACCGCATGTACACAGGATTACCTCGAAATACGCATCTTACATTTGATGCTGCGATTGTAAATGTTAAACGCACATAAGCGCTTACCATCTCCCATTTCAATTCTTTTCACAGGAACATAGTTGCTGCCGTACAAGAGCACTGCAACAACGTTAGCGGAAACTCCGTAAACAAAGTGAGTAATGTTTGTAGAGGAGTTGAACGAGTATTCCATGTTTTCTGAAAAAAAAAAAGAAATTGCATGTTTTATTATATTTCAACCAGACCAGGCTAGAATAGTCTGCTTGATGCAAGATGTGTGAGCATTTACTTACAAATAAACCGTCGATAAGCATATGTTTTGGGATTATTCATAAATATTGAATTCAAAGTGGCAAATTATTTTCAACATTAAAATTCCACTTGACTTTAAAGACTATGTATCTGGGACATAAAACTCCTGCAATGGAAAAGATAGCTGGATACTTTAGGAAACAGTTAAAAAGTTATCACAGAACCAACTGTCAAGGACTGGGCTCAAATAACAATGGCCATGTATAAGGATCACAGTCAGTCAAGTTAAAAACTGATATTTCACAATCACGGGCATAAATGGGTGAAATATGCCAAGGGTTTTTTCTGTTTGCTCTCCGTCTACAATTGTTTTTCTCTTCAAAAATAGAAAAACTCAACTCATGTAAAAGTATTCACCATATTTTCTCAAATCAAAAGCATGCATGCAGTGGAGGGTAGTACGTTCTTACATTTACTTGAGTACTTTCCTGACACTTTTATGACAAAAAAACAAAATGATTCAAACATCTGATTTTTTTTAAACCTCTTCAGATGATTTGTTTTTGTAATATTTGAGTAAATACAAATCCAGAATCATTTAGTCTGTACGACCACATGAAATCATAAATTTCCTTTGTTACTTAGTATTCAAGGCGTCATTTTCCCAAATAGCCTACTTTCAAAAACTCTTAACGAGTCATTATCTGAGTCACTACTTTGCACTTCTACTTGAGCTTTACCATTTTTAAAGTAATGCTACTATAACTCGAGTACACATGTTGGGTACTCTACTCTAAGTGTCTGCATAGATTTTTGGATAGTTTAACATTTCTGCAGGTTTTTTCGTATTAATGTACGAAATATTCAGACAAAAAACAAAAGGGGACGGGTTTGGCTCATGTTGCCCACATTAAATTGTGAAATCTTACCAAAAACACAAATGTAAAGAGAGCGCACTAATGTTGCAAGCTAATGATCACATTTACTCACCTTTTGGGCGTTTTCGCAAGGACACAATTCACAAAATTGGCACACAACTTCTCAATAAAGAGGCAAAAGATATCATTCTACAGTTCCCATGCCACATTCCATAATTGATGGAGATATTGAGGAGAAAAAGAGGACAATGTAGCAGGTTCCAGTCCCCAGCAGGAAACAGGTGGAGCCAATAGCTAATCACAGTGTGACAGAGGCCGGGGGTCCTGCGCTGCCACTGAACTGGTGTGGTGCCTGAGTGTGTCACAGGTAAAAATGGGTCTGTTCTGTCTTAGCAAATAGACTGTGCTTGTTTAAATAAATAAACAAAATAACTGAATAGTAAATGTGCAGAGACAAGTAAGTCACAGAATATGTCTTAAATTCAGATCAGAGTAACCAGAGCCTTGACTGGAGGTGAGACGCTCAGCTGAAGGCACAGATTTGTTTGTTTGTGTGTTTGTTTTGTTTGATTGTTGTTGAATGTATGTAAAGTGTGATAAGATGTTTCTTGTCCTGACGTGCCAGGGACTACAGATGGAACGGGTGCATATCTATGTTCCCTGGTACCTATGTTCCCCCTTTTCTATGAACTTGGGAACTACGCTAAGACTAGCATAGGCTACTGGTTCAGGTTTCACGTCCCCAATAGTTGTGCATACATAAATGGTTTTACATTTATAGCAGCGTATAACCCTAACCCAGACCCTAACCCAGGCCTCGGGAAAATAGGTACCGGGGAACGTAGGGCTGACCCCGGTGGAACATAGTTTGTAACGTTAATGTTCAATACATCTGGATAAAGCTTCATCACGTTCACCTCACTACAGCGAGCAAGCCAATTTTGTGTTGAGGACAAACCACAATAGGCTCTTGATTCTTTTTGTGTAGTCCTGTTTAAAGCAGGATGTCCCGTGGCTGCTGTGGCCCAGGGCTGCCCTCAGAGCAGCCCTGGATCCCCCGTGCAACATCTACTCCCACTACAGATTCCTTACTCTCCTTTCCATCTCCACCCTCACCCAGGGGCCTTCCCAGCCATCTTGAATATCTCATCAAATCAGGCACTAAGATGGCTCCACTCACGCCTAATATAGCAAGATCAAGAGTTCTGATATCAATGATGATGAACTCTCCCCTGACTGCTGCTATAAAGACAAAAATTGCCCCACCTAAACCCCCCCGCCTTTAACCTGGTCACGCTAAACCAACAAAAGCCCCCCCACCTATCCCTCCTCGCCTTTCACCTGGTATCTCCAATAGCTAGGATGCACTGGGTCTCAGCGTTGCCGGGACTTATAGTCATAATAAAAATCAAACCAACCCGGGGCCCTGTGTAAAAACAGCCTCCCCTCTAGTGCTATTTCTGTAGTAACATCACACAGATGGGGAAAAAAAATGCGAGTCAGACTGCCCAATCTGAGAAATTTGATTCATGATCCCTGTAAAAAGATAACGCCCAGGCTAAATGTCCTTATGTAACAAATCATTCTTAATTAATAATTGTATTTCTTTTTATATTCTTGATTTTATGTTTTTAACTGACACATGGCTTGACAAAAAACACGGAATTTAGTTCTAATCTGCTCCACCCAACTTTATGTTTGAATCTGAAACACGAGAAAACAAAAAGGGAAGAGGTGTGTGGGAAGAGTTGTGTGTGATTTTGTTAGTGATGAAATAGTAACCCACAGGTTGTCCTTTGGGGTGTTTTCAACATTTGAGTACGTATCCTTTAAAATTGAGCTAAAACAGTCTCCATCCATTCTCTTCATTGTTTATACAAGCCTCCTCAGCACTGCCAAAGTTTTATTGATGATTTTACTGAGATGCTTTCAGTCGTATGCACAGACTTTGATGGTTTGGTCATAACAGGTGATTTCAATGTTCATGTTGATAATATCTGTGACAGAAACGCTAAATAGCTTCATGCTGTCCTTGAAACTTTCGGGGGGGGGGGGGGGTAATAATGGACTCAGATTTGAATTTTAACAGCCACGTCAAATCAATAACATCAGCAGCTTTTTACCATCTAAAAAAGCAGCCAAAATCAAAAGTATAGTGTCTAAACCAGACCTGGAGAGACTTATCCATGCGTTTGTCTCTAGTAGATTAGTCTACTGTAACGGCCTGCTCACTGGCCTCTCCAAACGAGTTGTAAAACAGCTGCAGTACATCCAGAACGCTGCTGCTCGGGTCCTGACTAGAACCAGGAAGTACGATCACATTAGTCCTGTGCTCAGGGGTCTGCACTGGCTCCCTGTGGCTCAGAGAATAGACTTTGAAGCAGCTTCTGCTTGTAGACAATTCTCTCCATGGCCTAGCACCAAAGTACATCTCGGACATTAGTGCCATATGAATCATCTCGGCTGTGCATATGACTGAAATGCTTTTCTCTGCACTCTTTTCTGTTATATCTTGAACTATTTGACAGATAGCCTGAAAATGGCACTTTTAAATTAAGATTTTGTGATTTCTGCCATGTCTTTGTGATTGTAATGCATTTTTTTTCCTGTTGTGTGAAGCACTTTGAATTGCCTTGTGCACGAATTGTGCTCTACAAATAAATTTGCCTTGTCTTGCCTTTCCTGTGCCATGATGACTGCAAAACTGTTTATTTACTTCAATACTTCAATTTTCTGTCACTCTTGACTTATTTTGTTAGTGTGTGAATAGGCTAAACAAATGGCCAGCAGGTGTCACCAGAATTGCATATGTTGGCATATGTGTTGGTAAAAGGATGAAGAGCATTTGCCCTTGCCCTTTTACAAAGGTTACATAACCTTAGACTACAAAATATATTTAGTGTGTGCTGAATACTGAATATTAGTAAAAACATACACATTTTACATTTTGACACATTGGTCTAATGCCATGCATATATATATATATATATATATATATATATATATATATATATATATATATATATATATATATATATATGCATACACACAATGTTGAGTGTTTTCTCAACTTATTCATTATTTTGAGGAGAATCATCAAGTCGTCTCTAGTCATATGATCCCATTCAAGTCCCTTGTCACTTGCATCCAAGTCAAGTCCACTTCATCAAGTCTAAAGTCAAGGACGCACCTGCACAGTTTAGTTCCAGTCCCTATTTGATACTTGTTCACACAAAGCAGGAACTAGGGACTGGGGCCACACTTTTTCTTTTTTTTTTTAAAGGATTTTTGGCCTGTAGGCTTTATTAGACAGAACAGATGAGAACGAAATGGGGGGTGAGAGAGGAGGGAGGACATGCAGTAAATAGTGGAACCTGGCATACATGTGCTGTGCCTTAAACCCCCCACCACCGGGCAGCACTGGGACCACACTTTATCTTTATCTGTACCTGCAGAAGACTTTATCTCCTAATTTAAACTACTAATGTGAATGATTGTGTTTGAACTTGTGCATCACAGTTGTGTGTGCAGATTTAGTGTTCAACATGATAAAGGAAAAATTAAGCCAGTTTGACACTTTCCCTGTGGCTGTGTGACCGCGGGCAAGGGGAGTTGGGTGGTTCCTCTGACTGAATAGGGACTGGGGGATTATAGGGACTTCGTTCCTGGTACTGTCATGAGTAAGGCAATGGCCTAATCTGTGCGTGGGAACTTCCATTCGAGAAATTCCATCCCGTTGGGCTGGAGGGGGTTTCCCAATCCCGGCTGACCTCTTCTGAACAGATGTCTGAATACTGCGCCGATAACTCCAGCCCGTCGTGCCTAAACGCGCTCCTCCCTGCTCCTGCTCCTGCTGCTCCTGCTGCGTTGCTGTAATGAGCTCCAGTTAAGTTCTAATGGGGAAGTGTCGCTCTCCGTGGCGGCGCTTCCCTTTAGCCAAACTCATCTACACTTTCCGGAGGAGCACTTTGTGTAAGAAAACTTTGATAATCGCTTGCGTCTGTGCGCTTTATCTTATTTATGTGTCTGGGAGCTCGCAGTCGCAGGGCGGGACCACGGCGCAAGATCATCCCCGTGGACAGAACATTGAGCCGTTGCCCGCTGCTGTCGTGGCTCCGACCCGGTCCAACGTGGTATACATAACACTGAAGGCGAAGCGTCTCAAGCCCGCGAACATACGAGGAACCATCAAGCCAAAGCTGAGAAGAAAGGCGAAGACGCACAGCAAAACCAGCACTTTGGCTTTTACGCACGACCGGTTTGACTCTTTGGAGCGCGACGCGAACCAAACCCAGGGTCATGTTGCACTGCCCGGTTCCTGGAGGGATGTCACGAGGGTGGATTCTGAACATGTGGATGTCCCTGACACGGAAACGGACTCGAGCAGCGTTAGTTCCATTCGAATCTACAGCCAAAAGCCTCCGCCGTGGTTCACTTCCACGGATGTCCGCGCCATGCGCTTTCTGGCCCGTGCCAAAGTTTTACGCGCCAGTAAAGTCACGCGCGAGGCCTCTCCGTCTGTTCTGACGTTCGAAGGGGGTACGAGCGTGGCAGGAGGGAATGAAAGCGCGTGTGTGGGGCAGCGTGGGCTCGTTCACAGCCCCGTGGACACTGCCGAGGTGTTCGCCTTTCACTTAGACAGAGTGCTCGGCCTGAACAGGACGCTGCCGGCCGTCAGCAGGAAGTTTCAGTTTTTACACGGTAAGATTGTGACGCTCAAGGGACATCGCCTCTCACGGTGGACCTTAAAGGTGCACAATGGCCCTTTTCTGGTGGAGGGCCCCCATCACTTGCGTGTCTTTATATGTGGATATGTGTTATTGCTTTGCCTGGGATGTTCCACAATATGGCATTAAACTAATCAAATTTGCATTTCTTAAATTATATGTGTTTATATTTATAGAAAAAAATGCCTTAAAAACATAGCTTATTTTTCATATCTAACTGTCCACATGCTCACCTCTCCACAGACCTTACTGAGACTGGTGTTGTCACCTCAGGCCTGGCTTCAGACCAAACCAACTGAGGATAAAGCTGAGTTTCAAAGGGGTCCAAAGACTGTAGTGGACTATGTCACATTACTGGCAGGGGTGTGACATCTGCTCGTCTCCAATGAAATGTTCTTGCTTTGCCTGGAATGTTCCATAGATTGGCATTAAACTTCTATCTTACATTGATTCAGCCATGGGGTTTTATCGCTCAAAAATCCCTTCACAAATAAAAGCCACGTTTCCATAGGAGCGGTACGGCGCAGAGTGGTGAACCGTACTGCAAAGTTTGAAATACGGGTCTTTTGTGTGTGTGGAGAAAAAAATATACACATCTTAGAGTTCAGCTCATGAAAAATGCTATAACAAAAGTGTTACATTTACATTTTTGTTCAGCGTAAATATCAGACTTTTTCAATCATCTCAATATGGAATGGAATGTCAGTTATGTAAAGGAGAAATGGAAAAAATGACAAGAGAAAGTTTAAGAAATGCAAAAGTCACTTTATTTCCACCCACAATGACAAACTTGGATTCTTGTTGACAGTGTCTGCAAAAAAGATATTTTAGACCTACTCATTAGTTGCTCAGAAAAACATGAACTTAAAATGCGCACCCACACATACTGTATCTTTGGGTAGTATTACCGTCATATTACTGTCAAGGGTCATTTCAAAAGGATCAATTATCTTGAATTACAGTTCATGAATTGAAAGGAGAGGCAAAGTTTAGCAGCCTGGAAGCGCCAGTGCTCTCTGATGTGACGAGGCTCGGTCCGCCCACTGCCCGAATGAGAGCACCGGAGGTCACTGCGGGTGGGCAGCAGCCTAAAACTCTCACACGCAGCAGATGGTCACAAAGTTTGAGAGAAGAAAATATACTGTACTTAGATAAAGTACAACATTTAATAGCTGTAATAATGAACTGCATTCAATCACCGTTGAACCAAGGATGCCATTAGCTCATATGCTAAGGAAATGTTGTTAGTTAGTGCTTTTTGTTTCAATCCGACATGTATTACTATGGAAAGTATCACCGCTACTAATGAGTCTTGTAATAAAATACATAAAATTTTATCTCTGCACATAATGACTGATTACTTGATTTCATAATTAAATGTGTTAAAAATACAGAGAAATGAAAGAGAACTTCATTCTAAAACTCTGTGTACTTTTCAGAAGACATTTAAAAAAAAAACAAAAACAAAAACAAAACATTGCTTAAAAAGTCCTTTAAAGCAATAAAGCAAAAACCAGACATCGGAGAAGCTAGAATATAAGAGTTGACACTTTACTTTTCAGTGAGTCTGGATATATTGATTTGCTTGGTATGGATCCGCCCATCACTACTCATCAATCTGTAAATACAAGTCATTCTTAGTAGCATAAAAAGCATCTGTCATAAAATACTACATAAAACAATTCTATTATTATTTGCCTGTAGTTTTCTATATTATAGTATTAAACTTATCTGTTTCTTGCATCTCTTCACTTCTGGTGTTTTTAGTAAAACATTTTCAAATCGTATTCTTAACTCTGACAATGTCCTCTCCACAGATCTGGCTTGTAACTCAGCCTGGTGGCGTCACCTGCTGGTGCACCTTAAACTGCTCTGTTTCAAGAAGACAAACAGCTTCTGAGTTCATAGTTTCAGACTGAGAAAAACAATCTTAAACTTAGAGATATCAATTTGAAACATCTTCTGTAGTTTCCTTATATAAATGTAAGAAAAATATATACAGTATAATAAATATCTAACGTGTTTAATCATGAAATGTTTTCATATAAAAATAAGGTATTTTATGTGTAAAAATTCACATTGCCAAAATAATAATAATAATAATGAAAATATTATTATTATTATTATTATTATTATTATTATTATTATTATTATTATTACTATTATTATTATTATTATTATTATTATTATTATTATTATTATTATTATTATTGATACTGTAATGTTAATACTACTACTACTACTACTACTACTAATAATAATAATAATGTAATTTTAGAGTCTTGAATCAACTAGTTCTGAATTATAATGGCGCAGAAATAAAAAATGCACTTAATTTTTTGGAGTTCAACCCTAAATAAATCTGGTTTAGAGTTAGATATGAATACATTTGTTGATCTCCAATATCAAATTGGTCAAATTAGTAAATCCCAAATATAATTCATTCCATTTAAGTGAAATATATCATATAGTATATAGTCTAACCTTGTCATGCACGCGTTAAGTTAAATAACATTTTCTTTGCCTGATGTTCAGCACATTTGCCATCCCTCTCTTTCCCCTCAGAGAACCAGCCTTGTCCTGTGGTGCTGTGGGACTCCTTTCCTCCCAGCTCTGTCCACTTAACATGGAGACAGTATCAGCGCTCGCTCAAACACAAGTGCTGGCTCAAGAACAACTCTCCAAAGTCTGAGTCCGACTGCTCCTCCATCCATCACCACGAATGGAGCAGACTGGCCCTCTTCGACTTCCTGTTACAGGTAACGCACAAACCTCTGCTTTTATGCTCAACTTAACAAATAAATGCATGAAAATGAAACTTTTATTTACTTAACTTTATGTGTAGTTAGAGGTTTGTACTAATTTGTGCTGAAGACTGGTTTAAAATAATTTCCCTCAAGGATAAGTACAAAGTAGTAACCAAAATAATTAGTCAAGTAGTTGGGAGAAACTGTTGGTTTTTGTGTTAATGTAATTGTATAAACACAATTTTAAATAATACAAAGATTCTGATATTTCAAAAGAACAGAAATACTGACACAAAAATTACAAAAAAGTAAATCCTATATGAAGGTGAGGTTTAAGAAACGATGGTTAACTCATTTAATGCTGTTCACGAAGCTTCTCACTGTGGAAAGAAGAACCACAACTTTTACTCAAGCAAAAAGTACTGTGCCTCAAACTAAATTTGACTCAAGTAGATATATAATATAATGGCAGAAAACTACAAAGTACAATGACTTTAAAAAGTAAATGTAACTGAGTAAATCTGCTACCCAATTGTGTGTTATGGTAAATGGTCGCATTTATATAGCGCTTTTCTACCGTCAAGGCACTCAAAGCACTTTACAAAGCACTTTACATTAACATACATTTTCATCATAATCGAAAAGGAGCAGAGAGAAGAAAAAAAATCGAATAATTGATATACTTTACATGACTATACAGACCGAGCTCCCGCCTCCCTTTGTTCCAATATTTTCATAAGGGAAGAAAAAAATTGACGCTAAATCCTACTTATCTCCTTGTCTTACGCCTAAAACCAGTCTGAAATGAAACCTCAAAGGGCTCTATTATACGATATGTCCTTAGTATAGGCTAATGCTAATCCCATCTTCTTTATTGGATCACGTTCAGCTTTAGCACGCGTGTAAACCCGCACGCTGAAGCAGTTTCTGTTCCAAGAGCTGAGGACGATCATTTCCATCGCTGCCAAAAGTCTCCATTTTGGCTAAGAATAAACTGTTATAGCCTTATTTGCGGTGCTTCCTGATAAAGCTCCTTCTAGTATCATCAAAAGTGTCTCTGAAGAAATAAACTTCATCATAAAACCCTGTACGTATCGCATTTATTTTGACGATTAAAATGATGTGATCTTAATAAAACTGTAAACTAATGCGAAGCTGCTTGTCAATTTAAAAAACACTCGAGGCTGTGATTTTATTTTTATATTTATAAGCAGTCAATTATGCTAAAAAGAGTTTTTGAAAAGCATTTCGGATTGTTTCTCTTCAAACTTGCCAATACACAACCTTAACTTTATTAAGGTTTTTGGAAATTGTTATGAGACCAAGGTTAAAACCCCCCTTGATAAAAAAGTAAAACAAAGTCAATGCAGAGTTGATGATTGCGTGACGACAACTACAGCTGCTCTATAAAATATATACAAAGTGCGTATTCTGGGGAAACGATGGCGTAAACAGCGGCGCCACTGAACACGTTATTTCTGAACAAAGTGGGTTGAACGCTCTCAGAGGTATTGTGCGTTGGCCTGATGAATGTCTCCTTTCCTGTGTGGGAGGAATCGGTCTGGATCCTATTTGTGGCCTTCCTCATAATTCCAAAATGTATTATTCCGCAGGAGACAGAGATTGTAGATTGCGTTGGAGATTCATATCAGTATATAAACTTCCGTACAGTCTAAAATCTATTTAACACTCACTGCACTGTCACTTTCTGCACTACAACTGTACATTTTACTGTAAAAACTGTGCACATAGTAAGCCTATTTTTAGTTTCATCCTATAGTTTCTTTAATAATGCCCTTTTGATTTCATATATGTTGTTTTATCTTTGTGCATTGTTTTATGTTGCGCTGAATCACCAAAACAAGTTCCTATGTTTGTGACTTGGTTTGTGACATTGTTGTGACAATTTTTAAATCTCGTGGTAACGGCTGCTGAAAAAGTAAGACGGAAAACAAATGTACTTTATAATGTTCTTTTTTGTAGAACTAAAAGCCTTAGGCAGGGTACACTCCTACTCACCTTTCATACACAGTACTTTAGACGTGTTTAGAAGGACTTACAAAACTAGTCATAGCAGCAGCCATCATGTTAGTGTAGTTGTAATTATAATTATTTAGCTTTACTGATCTCAAAGGATGGCGGTTCAATCCCTGCCGTCGTACACACCTTAGATCTAATGCGGTGGGACAAACACGATACATTTAAGTTTACACCATGTCGACAATGAAACCAATGAAATGCATGAAAGGAGGCGAGACATGAGGCAGGACTGGGGGCGGCGCACTGCTTTGTTTCATTTTCGAATCATGTCACAAAACCAAATGGCAGCGGAACAAGGGACTGAGTGCAGCCCACGGTAGGCATGTGTGCAACCCTCTCCACCAAGAGCGGCACAGTCTTGTCAAATAAAGCCTATGGGCCAAAAAAATCCATTAAAAAAAAAAGAAAGAAAAAAAGACAAGGAATGGTGGAAACAGGTGTCGAAACAACAGTGTGTAATAATAAAGTGTTTTATTTATGATGCACTTTACACCTGACAGACAAATGTCAAAGCGCTACAGTAAGAAGTGTTTCCCATGGTGCGGAGCTTGGTTTCGGGTGGGCGGAGATGTCTGGTGGTGGGGGGAGCTCTGTGATGTCGGATGGGGCAGTTCCATGAGGGCATTGGTGAGTGAGGAGACAGAATGTGATGGATTCATTGTTGGATGTGGAGCCAGAGTAGAGAACTTAGGATGGGAGTGATTAAGAGATGAGACGTCTCAGTGGGACTTAATAACGTCAGCCTGCCCGGGGACGACAGGTGGAATTAGAGCTTAAGCTACAACCTGGAACAAAACATCTCTCCTGTTAAGGTTAATGTATATTGTGCACGCTCTCTGTCTCAATGAATAATTAAACTAAATGTTCCTGTATCTGGCATGTTCTGGATGTACTCTAGTCTAGATTAGGATTTGTTGTCCCTGTAGGGACATTTTTCCCCTGCATCCTTTCCTGTCAGGAGCAGTGGTTTCTGCAGTGCTGCGTTTCTGCAGTGCAGCACAGTGTTTCTGCAACGCAGTGCTGAGGCTGCCGTTGGGCACCAGAGTTGAAAAATCGAAACTTTCAGCAAAATTTGCTGCACATCAAAGGCTTCCTCCAGAGCAGCAGTCAGTCATTCCAATAGCAGTCATTGCACATGACAGCAAGATGCAGCTTTGTGTCTAGTTCATCCAGGGCATCAAACACGTGCACCTCCAGTGTCTGCCCTCAAAAGCACAGCCGTCCAACTGGAGGCGTGGCTGCGGTCTGAACATAGCATAAGACATGTTTTAGGGGGGATTTCAGGATCTCTTAGCCAAGCTAACTTGTTTGCTAACTGTCAAAGCGATAAAGGACACCTCAGCCCACAACAATGACATTCCTGAACACATAGACTCATCTTATAGAGAGAGAAATGTAATCTGTTCAACTTTGTATGATATTAAAATCCATATCAGTGATAAATGTGAGCACAGCTGCAGTGCTTCTCTTGTAGACTTTAATATTTGTTATTAGTCTGTAGTGGCTCTTTCAGATTTTAGTTGTGTTTTGAGGTCTTACAGGAGGAAATCTCATTGTCAATTTTGTCACTCACCTCTAAAATTCGGAATGTTGTGATGTTTTCTTCATAACCTATATACTATTCTGTAACTGAGCTGCTCTATCATCTCAATTGTATAAATGAGTTTCCCTCTTCAGTGTGGCAGATGTTGTCCCAACTAAAGGCCAATTCACACTTAATAAGAAGCAAAACGTTTTTCCTCCCACATAGAGCTATAAGAACAAGAACAAACTTATTTTGGGCTTGGATGTTTCATACATTACTCTATCAGGTGTTACAGCTACAGCTGGACCACTCGAACACGCTTTGTGGGTTTGATTCTAGCCCTTGATCATTTGCCGAATGTCTTTCCCATCGCTCTCCCCATTTCACACAACAACTGACCTGTCAAATAAAGCCACAAAATTCTAAAAACAAAACAAAACAATAGCTATGCCCCCTTTGATAATCTAATCAGTCGCATCACAGTGTTCTGACAGTCTTACAAGTTCTGCTAAGCCAATGTGTCAAGAACAGCTGTAGAACAGGAACTGTGAGAACAAAGTACCGGTACTATTTTGTTCTTACAGCTCTAGGTGCAAGAACAAACGTTTTACTTCTTATTAAGAATGAGTTTTCCTTAGGGCATTGCTGTATTTCAAAGATGCTTGAATTTGTTACACCACAGAAAATACCAACGGCACTTCATCCTCCAAACTTTAAAAGAGACACATTTTGCTTAAATCAACTTTCAAGTGCTTTCAACCATGTTATAATCATTCTCTCGCATCATCAGCTTATTAAAAGTTTCCAATGAATTATGAAGAGAGGGGACTTACTGCAGGAAATCAGTTCTGAAGTTTTGAACAGGAAGTCAATGGACATAGATAGATAGATTTATTACTAACCAGAAACATTTTAAATATGTCTTTTGTAAGAACATGTGTGCTTATCAGATCCACCGGCGCTTGGACCCTCACTGCTGTGGCTTCAGGCCGCGTCATCAGGATGAGTGTGGCAGCTCAGAGTGCAGCAGGCTGGAGAACATGAAGCTGGAGCATCTCACCCACAGACAGGAAGACCCTCGACGGCTCCTGTTCACCCACAACAAGGGCTTCTTTGACCGCAATGAGGACAACTTGGACTTCAGACTGCTGGAGGGCATCAGGGAGTGAGTTCAACATGACACATTGCATGCTGGCCCCACTGAAAGCTTGCTTGACGTGAGAGCAGGACAGCTGAGTGAAGGTTGAAAATGAAAACGCTTCATGCTTCGCTTCAAATGCTTGGGAACAGTTGGTTCAACTTTCAAAGAAGTGTACAAGCTGCTAGGAAAATGTATTTTGCTGAAATAGTGAAATCTAATGGTCACAAACCACATTTACTTTTTAGAATAGTGAACGTTGCTCTGAATGTCCCCCATTCTGATGGCCTTGAAGCGTCACCTTTGGTGTGTGAGAACTTCTTGAACTTCTTTATAAATAAGGTTAAGTCAAGCACGTCATCTGCTGACCTGTCTGATTCTGTCTCATGCTCGGATCAGTTTGTTTTGAAAAAGTGGTCAGGGAAATTAAGCCTTCTAGTTCATCCAACAATCCCAAGTGTTCTATGATGTAAACTGCAGCTTGGAATATGGGGTGGTACCTGCTTGTTTTAAACATGCTGCTCATCTAAAGCTCCCCTGTTGTGGGGTCCATCCTCGGGCCACTTTTTTTTCATTGTACTTGCTTCCCTTAGGACCTGTATGTGTATGTCTCATATTTTAGAGAGCATGGATGAAATAAAAAAATTGGAATTTGTGAAAGTTGTGCTGGTAGTGATGGTTCAGTCAGGTAGGATCCCTGGCACAGTTTGTCAAACCCACAAACCTGGGAGCAAAAGCAGACCAAGACTTTAACCTTGACAAAAAAATAAATAAATAAAGTAAAGTAAAGTAGTTACTCTCGAGATACTATTTTGATATTTTGATTCAGGCTTTTGTCACAACAATACTGGATTATTGCAATGCCTTCTATGTCTATAACATTTGCAACTAGTCCAAAATGCAGCTGCTGACAGGTTCACAAAAATATGATCAAGTTTTTCCTATTTTATCTACCCTTTCAACACCGCCCTGGGGTCAAACATGTCCCAGCCTGCTTCAAGTCTGCCGTCATTGTCCCTGTCCCCAAGAAGCCCCGGATCACTGGACTTAATGACTACAGGCCAGTGGCCAAGGGGTTTATTGCCATTGTCAATGAACAAAATTCACAAACATAAGAACTTGTCTCGGCCTTAAGGTGCAACATAAAACACTGAGCAATAATAAAACAACATATATTCAATCCAAAGGGCATGCATTAAGAAACAATTTAAAATGACTATAGTATAACATGAAAATAAAAATAGACTTACTATGTACACGAGAATTACAGTTAAATTTACAGTTGTAGTGCAGAAAGTGACATGAAGTCATGAATAGTTGCAGTAAAAGTGGCAGGTGTTTAGAAGAAACTATTCTCGTGGTGGGAGGTTCTGGTCCGGATGGACCGTAGCCTCTGGTCCTGCCTGAGGGGAGTGGTTCAAATGGACCATGTCCAGGGAGAGAAGGGTCAGCTGTGATCCGACCTGCTCGTTGATCTGGCGGCGCCACCTGCTTGTCTCTTTAATTCGATTTGAATTATGAAGAAAGATGATCCGCACAACTCGATTAGTTCCAAAGGGATATTTTTTAAATTCAAACCATTGTGGCGTTTTGGGCGCTGCCCTTCATCAGACATTTCAACAATAGAAAAATACTGATTTTTTTCACATACCATTGCCAACCATGATAGAGGGAAATGGGAGCGATTTCAGCTTTATGAGTTCTTGTTTAGGGCTGAATGTCAGAATGAATTATTTGATTCATTTTTCAAATATGTATATATGCAAAAACTATACGTACGTATGTTGATTTTTTTGTAACAAAAATGAATTGTAACGCTGTAACTAGCAATTATTTTAGTTAACTAGTCAGCAATTATTTTTTCCGATTAGTCAACTACATACATTTCTATTTCTTATTTCTATTGTGCATTGAGACTTCTAAAATACATGTTTAACCAAATAAAGGTTGATATATGGTGACTAAAGAGCGTGTACAAATCGAGCGTAATATTGAGGAAAATTTGAAATGATTTGTTCTATTTTGGTATTTTGATTTAATTAAGTATATGTTTAGAGGCTATACTGTCCAGATATTGATTATGATGATCAAAATACAACTAAACATTCAATGTTCCATCCAGTCAAGATAATAAAAAAAATTACTTTTCCATCTTGCATTACCTAAAAGACCGAAGTATGGGTTATTTGTAGTGTTATTGTTCTTTAAACATGTATCTGAACCATTTTAGCAACTCCTTGGTCAAGCAACAAATAAAAAAGGTGAATTACATTGCAGGAGTGCTTGCTTTAACAGCTTGTGGAGAGAAACTGTTTTTCCTTTGCCAGAAGGAAGGGCAGTAAATAGTCTATAGTATATACTGAAAGCATACATATGTGAGGCGTTCTCTCATCAGGATTTGTGTTTGAACTCCAACATGTTATTAGAAGCATGCCGTTGTAATGAACGCAATTTGACAACAGAAAATAATTCATGAACTTAAAAAAAGCACAGAAGATCTTGGAGCTCTTCTTATGACGTCACAAATCTGGGAAATTTGGAATGGAGGGTTTTTTGAGTCTCAGAGGAAGAGGACTTACTAAACAGTATTCACCAAACTAGTGTGAATGAAGCTAAATACAATTGCAGGTCTGTTTTTGATGAGGGAAGCATGATTAAAAGTTCCATTTGACATAATATGACAACATGCCAAAGATAAAAGATACAGAACATACAAATACATGATTTCTAGTTAAGACTCATTTGCTGTGCTTTATCAAAACGTGAACTTCGGTTTGATCCTGCGTGTGACACATATACTTATCTCCTAATTGGTGATTCCAGAGCTCACTGCTGAGACCTTACATGTTTTGATCAATAAATCACTAAACTCAGAGAGACTGTGCCCGTGCTAGCTGCATGGCTCTATCTAATCTTCATCCACTGCATGTGCCTTCTGTTGTGCCATTTGACTGCACTTTAAAGTTTATCTGTGATCCAGCCGGTTCTGATTGAGCCATCATAGGCGTCTGCCAGTAATACCTCACCGTTTTTGAATCCTTTGTAGATATGAAAGTATTTTTAGTTTCATCGCAATCGACTTTATCATGTTCAACTCATCTGACACTACGCGCTTTCCCAGAGCATTAGACAGAAGACAAGCTAACCTCCCCAACAAATGAAAAGCCAGAAAGTTCACTCTCTAGATTGCAGTTTTTCACTGATCATTGGCTACGATTTTTCTTTCCAGAAAAACACTTAGGATTCATATTAAACTCCTTCAAGCTGTTAGTCCCATGAAATATCAGATAAAAGATAATACAACTGACTTATGAAGAGCATCTGGACTTCAAAAGCTTAAATAAAAGAAGAGACTCTTTAGAATGTTTTGTCAAAAGAATGTCTCAAATTCTGGACTGGAGGCGAATGGAGGCTAAATTAATACAACATATTTTTAAAGATAATCTGAGATAAGATCTAAATACAAATTCCTGTAAGGTATGTTATATATCTATGGAACAATGATAAAGTATTGTGTGCTCAACATTTCTGTCAGTATTTGTCCTGTAAAACCTTAAAAGTCAGGATTTTTCCTTCATCAAAATCTTTTACAATTACGATGTATAATAGTAAATGTGTTTAAACCTTGTTCTTCTTCATTTTTGCTTCCACTCTTGAATTGGGAATGTTTTTTTACAAACGTTGAAAGGATCTTTAGTTGGCTACTTTTTTGTAAACTACATGTTTGCGATCAATGCTAGCGCGATGGGGTTAATGCCATACTGTGGAGCATCCCAGGCAAAGCAATGTTTAGAATCAATGTTTTACTGTTCTCCAGGACGAATCATGTTAAATGCATGTTCGTGACAGAAATAGGTAACATTATACAGCCTGAATGAAATCTGTAACATGAAAGCTGGGACGCTGTAGCACTCCGACTCATCTGCCTCTGACCAACAGTGAGCAGCAGGCGCACTCGAGGAGGACTCCAGTCTGCTCAGAAAACAGAACAACCAGAACTTGTGGGATCAGTTCGTCTTCAGAATGTTGTGTATTGGAGTGCGAGTGCTTATATTCTTGGTTCAAAAAGGTAAATTGAGTACCTAAAAAATGCAGCTCTTGGTGAAAAAAAGTTTGGACAATCCTGTTATAGACCCTTCCCGTGTTTGTAAAAAGAACACCCGCATTCCTAAGCCTTGTGCCGTCACATTGGCTCGAACGCATCATCAACGGGAGAGTTAGAAAAACCCGACTGCCAATCAGCACTTCTGACCACCACCGATTACTCACTCTTACACCACATTCGTACGTAGGGTGTCACTGTGATGGTATTTGTGTGCGTGCGTGGGTAAGGCTGTGGTTGAGTACGTCTATACATCTCACGTGATCGTCATCATTTTCCATGCAGCTCAGCACGTGGATTTGTCATACCGGGACGTTGCCTGCATGTCTCCCTCTGCTTCAGAAGGCGAATGAATTTGACTGAATCCGTCCACATTGTGCACCCACAGCCTGTGTACTTTATATGTGTGTGTAAAGCTTATAGTTATACTGCCGTCCGCCCCCATGTTCACAATATGAAATGAGGTGAAGTAGATTCGTATATCAAACGGACCTGGCTGGTGTATTGCTTAGCCTTAATGCTTTGGGGAAAATGTTTTAGTTTCTTGCTGCGGCCTAAATGTGCTGAGGTGTGTGATATATAATCCGACAACTTTGTGAGTGAGATGCATTTACTTTGACATGGTGCCATCTGCGAGCCATCTTCAGAACTGTCATCAGACCACTCATTAGGTTTTATTTGATCAATTTAAGTTTTCACTCATTTCAGGAAATAATCTGTCCACAAAATACAAAATATGACAAAAATACAGAATAAATAAATAATACAAATTGTCAAAAAATACCTTGAAATGTGTCTAAATTAATTGTAATACTTACATAATTAAGGAAAAAACTAAGCAAAAACCAGTGAGCTCCACACCCATCAAGAGCTCATGGACTTTGGTCGGGTCACGCAATGGTGACAGGGTACTGCGCTCATTCGTGGACCTAAAGAACCGGTTTGATACCTTGGAGTCTCCCCCATCTTCTGCATTTTACACCGGCCCCCAAACCTCACCCTTCACCTCTGGGTCCACTGCACGAGAGTGAGTTTCCGCTGCTGTGCCCACCTCCACCTGCCGCTTCAGCTCCACCCGGAGCCTCCGTGACTGCCCCGCCTTCTCATTATTCACACAAATGTGCAAAGTCTTTGATCAAAAATATTCTTTATTAGAGTGTGGGAAAAACAAGCAAATCCTGATATATTTGTATTCTCTGAAACATGGCTCACCTCCAGGAGCTCTGACGCCGACACATCTTTGGACAATTATAATATATTCCGTTGTGATAGACCCAGTAAAGGAGATGGAGTAGCAATATTTGTAAAATGTGGTTTTACTGCAGCTGTAAATTCCAAAGTCAAAAAGTCAAAACGTTTTGAATACATAGTCATAGAGGTGGGCTTGGGTAAAAATAATACTGGGAAAATGACAGTTGTAGGGTTTTATCGTCAGTGAGCTAGAGCAGTGGTCCCCAACCACCGGTCCGCGGATCAATCAATACCGGGCCACACAAGAATACATTTTTTATTTCTGTTTTATTTATTATCTGAGTCGAGCGGTCTTTTATTATGAAACGTCTTTTATTTTGAAATGACCGTATTCTCCTCTCTGTTACATCTCCTCATTTGAGTGCCAAAATTTAACCCAGCTAGCAAAATGAGTAAACAGGTGTCTTTGGAAAGTTCCTTTGTGAAAGGGAAAAGGAACAATGAAGAGAGAGAAGAGCAGCCTACGACTTCCAAGAAAGAGAAAGGTTTTAGCAGACAGTACCAGGAGTCCTACTTGAAGTATGGATTTATCGCGTCAGGTGATTCCCACACACCAAGCCCGCTCTGCATAATATGCGGTGACCGGCTCTCAAATGAGGCAATGAAGCCTTCAAAACTGCTTCGCCACTCTAGAGACCAAGCACCCAGGAATAAAAGACAAGCCCCCAAAAGTATTTTGAAAGAAAAAAAACATGAACACGGTCGCGGGTAACACAGAGGTGAGGGAGAAGGGAAAGGAGAGGGGAATGGAGAGTTTGTGAGTGTCGGGCACGCAAACATACAGGAGATTCATTCACGGGCGACCAGAGAGTTTGATGTTATAATAGAGTTATATTGTTGGAGAAATGTGCTAATAAAGTTCCATATGAGTACACAGTGGATTCCTCTGGACTTTAGTGACCACTGTCCTGTTGGGTGTGTGCGGAACACAAAATGTATTAAATCCAAATCAAGTATTGACAGTTGAAAGGTCCTATAAGCATTTTAATGAACAAACATTTCTGTCTGATCTGTACTATAGGGACGTTGGTTTTACCACTAGTATTCCAGAACCCAACACAGCACTGGACTTTTTCATCTAAACATTTATTGAAATGACTGATAATCACGCCCCTCTTAAAAGAGTCAGGGTCAGAAATAAGAATAATCCCTGGTTCTGTCCAGACATCGCTGCATTATCTCGAGAGCGTGACAAAGCCTGGGCAGAAGCCACGGCAACCAAATGAGCAGCAGATTGGCAGCAGTTTTGTCATAAGCGCAATAAATATGTCTCTACTGTTCGTAAAGCCAAAACATCTTACTATGTCAATACTGGAAAACCGTTAAATCCTTACCGCAAAATTCTACTGCCTCTTTACCAAATGAAATTATTAAAAATTCAATGAGCTTGATGACAAAAAAATATATTTGTGATGCGTTTGATCAGCACTTTGCTGAATCTGGAGATATGCTGCTGCTCCATCTGTTGCTGCTTCCCAAATACATGAAAATAGACATGATGGGCAAGTATTTTCCCTTAAGCCCTTTACACAGTATGAAGTATTAAATGTTGCTCTCTATTGATCCAAAAAAGTCCACTGGAGCTGACACCCTCGAACCTAGGTTACAATTCAATTGGGCATAATCTAAAACACAGTAGCATCCACTTGTATGCAGATGATGCTACTCTGTATGCTAAGGCACCTTCTTGTGCACAAGTGATTCAAAATATTTTCACTTCATCCAACACAACTGTTAATTTAAAATGATTAATGAATTCAAATAAAACAAAATGTTTCTGTTCTCCAAAAGACACTCTAGGGACCCCAAAAAATATATCTATTCTCACGCTTCATGGTAATATGATTGAACAGGTACCCCATTACAAATACTTTGTATCTCCTTGTAATCTCCTTCAACAAACACATACAAGAGCTGACAAATAATCTTAAAGCCAGATTGTCATTCTTCTTTAGACATAAAGAATGTTTTCCTCATTTCATTTCAGGCTACATTTCTTTCAGTTCTAGATTAATGGTGCATTATATATATGCACATTCTACCAGCAACAGTGTTAAACACCTCTGAACTCGGTTTATCACTCTCAGCTCTAAGGTTCATTACAGGAGAAGGAGACAGAACTCACCACTGTCAATTATATTACTAAAGTAGAATGGCAATCATTGGATGCACGAAGAGAACCAAGCACTGCCTTTGTTTGTGTATAAAGCTCTAGTTGACATTTTGCCTGAAATTATTTATCAAGTTTTTGCAACATCAGATCAGGTTTTCACAGTTTTGAGGTCTCAAGGACATTTTTGTCTTACAATGCCCATCGTTTTAACACCATGAGACAGGAAAAAGGCAGGCTTTCAGCACCTTTGCTCCTCCTGTGGAACAAAACAGCTCTTTAAATTAAATCATTTTTTGGCTTTTAAATGATTTCCAAAGCACTGGTCAAGGACTACCTGCAGTTGCCGGTGCACTTGTTTTATATAATCTGATTGCATATTGTATGTATAAATGTGTTTTTATGTATTGGGTAATTTTATTGAATGTTTTATTTGTGTTTTAGTATCCTGTGTTTGTTGTATGTTTTGTGTGGTGTTTTAACTGGGTACCCATAAAAAAGACATTTTCTCATTGGGTTTTCCCTGTATAAATAAAATAAAATGAATGAATGAAATGAAAATGAATTAAGGCAAGAGTAGGAAAAAGTCTTTGAATTTAGAGATTTCAATTGAAACTTCTTCTGTAGTTTACATACTTTAATATAAGAACAATTTATGACATGTTTTTCTTCGTGTAATGTTTTCATATGAAAATAAATATTTTTGTGTGTAAAACTGGTCAGAATTGCCCATATTTGATATATATAAATCTGACATATTGATAGAGCTAGGTTTGAATGTCTTGCTTAATTCTGTTGATGCTATAGCTACACAAATGTACAGAGGGAATTGTAGATATGTTATTTAGTTTATTTGAGTAAACTAGATCTTACTAAAAATGTTAAGTGGCTGAGTGGCAAGCACTCTCGCCTCACTGAGTGTCGTGGGCCTGTCTGTGCTGAGGTTGCATGTTTCTCCCCGTGTCTGGGTGGGTTTCCTCCGGGCTCCGGTTTCCCCCATCGTCCCAAAACGTGCGCCAAAGGTCAAATTCTCCAGCTAGGGTCCAGACCAAGCTGAGCTCACGATCAGGAGATGGCCACAGAGCACTGTACTACAGCAGCAGCAGCACAGGTCACCTCATCGGCATAGAAGGATGGGTGTTTCATGCTTTATTTATGCTATTAAAAGTGCAGTTATTCTAAAGTATTTTTTGTTCTGTTCTTTTCTCCATGCAGACTTCCAGCCGGAGCAGTGGGTGTTCTCCAGAGTGGCAGGCTGAGGGAGAGGCTTCTGCAGTCCCTCTTCATAGACCAGACGTTTTGGGAGAGCCAAGGCGGGCGGCAGGGCATCGACAAGCTCATCGATGTGCTGGAGAAACGCGCCAAAGTCCTGCTAACATACGTCAACGCACACGGGATCACTGCGACCTCTATGAACTCGTGACGGACCTGCACAAGAATGAAGGAGCAGAACGAATGTAGTGTCACTGAATCCTGGATTACTCTCTTGAACTGATGATTGCTGCAGGATGTTTGAGTTGTCTGGTCCTTATGCTTATTACTGGGTACATGGTCAGAAGAAAATAGATCACTAGAATAATCATGTCCAAACCAAAAACATTGGTGCTACGTATCAGACACTGCCACGTATCAGTAACTGTGGTAATTTGGAAGATGAAGTATAATGCATTTTAACTCTTTCAATTCAACATGTCAAACCTGCACACAACATATCTGGCATAATAACATATGTATGGTTAGAACCTTAGAAAATATAAGAATATCATCTAGAGTCGTCTATTTTGTCTTGGGCACAGTGACACATTATGATGGCAGACACTGGGGTGGCCCAATTTGGGGGGGGGGGGGGACATATCTAATTGGGACATTTGCGGCAATTGCAATTAGAATTTAAATTTGTTTTGATGATAGTTTTTCTGTTCAAAGTTCACATTTTAATTCGGTCCCGGAGAATTGACGAAAAGACTGAAATAGGCCTGTGAAGTGGCAAACCAATAAAATGATATGCATTTTAGAACATGGTTGTACAGATCTATGCTACGGTGAGCAACTTTTGGGCAGAAAAAGACGAGATCCTTTCAAAATTGTCCATTCAAATTGCGATTTCAAATTGTTTGCAATACATTTTGCAGACCTAGCGGACACCTATACCCAAAAACAGTTCATCGTTATTACAATTATGTAATAATAATAATAATAATAATAAGAATGGGGTCAGGACCATAAACATAGAAATAAGTAAATGTGGCGATGATGCTAATGTTATTGACCACTTAGCTAGCCTGGTAAGATTTGAAGGACTCCGCAGCCAGTCTCATGTGTTAACGCCTATAGCCGTTAGCATTAGCACGCACAAACACGCAAATTCTGAATAGTCTAGAGTGTCAGCTGGTACCAACCTGTCGACCTTATTTAGGTAAGGTCAAATCCTTGTTAAAAGTAATTGCTGAGGGCGTAAACATTTGGCTGTTTTGTTTTGGATGATAAGTCGTGTGTAAAACTGGCGTCTGAGCTAAAAGCTAACTGACTTTAAGTTGAGATTTCTGATCTTGTCTCGTGACCACAGAACTCATTTACATTCTCCTAGACACGAGATAAATGACATAATTGTAATGAAATACAGGTTTCATGTACTTTAAAATGGGGACTGGCTTCACCTCGGGCAAATCTAAGTAACTCGGGCTATAGAGCGCCCCCTGCAGCTCTGTTGTGAGAATACATTGTCAGAAAATAGACGTAAAATATTTTTTTCTTCATCACAACAAGAAAGTATAATCACAAACAAATACATTTCACATTGCCAAATATATAAAAAAGAGCCAGGGTTTCTCAAGAGAGTTGTCTTTGGGTCGATGTCGGCAAATGTTGCAAGGCTGGTTTACTTCCCAGAGACAACAGGGGGCGACGACGGATGCTTTAAATGCCTTACATACAGTATTTAACCATCACAGGGACTTTAACAGACGTTCAATACTTAGTTCTGCTTTAACAGTGGACCTCTGTCATATCAATGTATCTTTATTGCAATATTCAGTAATCATATCCCACTCATTGTAACATTTTACATCTTACTCCGCTATAACCCACTGTCCCAACATTGCCTCCACTAACACTGTATAGACTAATCCTAATAACATTCAATACTATTCTGAGAGACAAGTCACAACACACCCTGTATTTTATTTGTAACCATTCACAATACAAAAACATTTCAACTGCTTAACAATAAAACCTGTCAAACATATTTGCCTCATTGACAACAGAACTTTCACTAATGAAAACACTGTGTACAATGTTGAGAAATGTGTCAATTTGAGAGACATAAACATGTCACAACACAATGAAATAAATTATTGCTTAAAATGTTTGTGTTTGTTTACATCTTAGTAACTTCTGAAATCCAGTCACAATTTTGCAGTGTTTTATCTCTTTCTTGCAGAGGTGGTTTGTAATGTTCTTCTGTAAATGACAGAGACATTTAAAGTGCGTAAAAACATGGTTTTAGGATTTTATACTGTTGTCTTTATTTGGTGTATTTGTACCTGTTGTAAATATAAATGATAGTTTAACAACAGTCAAGAAGTTATTTGTGGAGAAAAAGTTGAAAAAAAAATTGTAGAAAATAACAGGAAGTGACATCACACTAGGGACACTCGTTCCATGAAATTGGTATTCATAATTTACAAAAAAAAATACAAATAATTACCTGTAAACAATAATTCAACAAAATAAAGGTGCTCTCATATATTTTCATTTGTAAAAAAAATAAAAAAAAAATAAAGTGATTTCCTAGTTTGAATTCATTTAATTCAATTACAAACAGGAATTATAATTATAAACCTAAAACATTTGCTATTCTGGGATACATTTTTATAACTTTGAGCATTTAAAAAAAAGTAGTTTTAACTTAAATCCATCCATCCAAGTTTGCTTATAAAAAAGACAATTCCAGGAGTGATCCAATTCCATCCCGTTCATTTTGATAAGATAAGATAAGATAAGATAAGACCTTTATTTTTCCAACATTGGGGAAATTCCAGTGTTGCAACAAAGGGTACAGAAACAGAATATGCGCAGTATAATAACAAAAACAAATAACTTAAAAAAAGAAAACTCTTATAAAAAAACTCGTATAAAAAGTCCTATAAAAACTGCAGCGGGTCCATGGCTGGGCTCACGGTGGAGCGGAGGTGGTCTAGGACCAGCCGCTCCAGTGTCTTCATCAGATGGGACGTGAGAGCCACTGGCCTGAAGCTGAAATGAGTCAGCAAATTACTGTATGTCGTTGGTAGACAGTGCAGACAAATAGTTGTTGTTTATATGTTCATTACATTTGGCAACAAGTACTATCATTATCAATATCTATTTTATACAGTTCACTATTTTTGTAGGTTTTGTGATCATTTCCTGTTGTGTCTTCTTGTCCAGAATAACAATAGATTAAAAAATAAATAAATTAATCATGTATGTATGCTAATAACCTATGCGAAACATGCATACACATGATGATATTTTGTAATGTGTTGCCGAGTGGTTGTCGGTCGCCAGAACAGTCCTGGTTTTCCTATTCTTTTTGGCCCGACATTAACGTAGATTTCTCTGGATCTGTGAAGAGAAGGTAAGTACATCCTCCCACTTGAGGTCGTGGGTGATGGTTGTGCCGAGGAAGTGGAAGGAGTTTACAGTGGTGACGGGGGATTCAGGGCGAGGGAGGCCTGGGGGGCTGTTACTTTCCTGGCTCTGAGTGTCTACGATCATGTCTAGTGTCTTCTGGCGTTGAGCTCCAGGTTGTTTGCCACTGCACCAGGACACCAGCTGGTCCACCTCACTCCTGTCAAGGAACTGTGGCCCAAACTTAAAGCCAGAGAGAGGGGAAAAGAAATGCTGAGACACATCTTGAGTCTCTTCTAGATTTTGAAGTAACAAATAAAGTGAAAAGAGAAAAGTGTTTCTCACCAAACTCTGACTTTTTCCAGTGATGGTAACTGAAATGTTTAGCTGACAAAACATAGCAAAACAAAGTTATTGCACGGGAGCAACAGCAGTTTCCTGTTTATTGACTCATGACACTCGCTTCAAACACATAAAGTGATGTTAAAATATGAAATAGAGGCGCAGTGAATTAAAATAAATACAGAAAAAGCCAACAATAGTTGTTTCTTGTTTACTCTAGCTTTAGCCATGTTTCACATCGACACAAACTTCTTTTTGTGAAATGCTCAGCTTGATCTCATGATTAAAAATCGCCTCAACCATTTGACGAATGTCTTTACCCTCTCTCTCCTTGATTCATACTACAGCTGTCTTGTCCAATAAAACCAAAAAACCCCAAAAACATGCCATTAAGCCTGTTCACTACAGTGTACAAAATGCAAAATGTGTTCCCCAGAGCACACTGTTTTGACATTCAATTCATACCATGTTTCTCCTTCAAAACACACACACACACACACACACACACACATACTGTACATTATTTAGTGAGAAATGTCATGTTTTGTCAGCGGTCGGCCAGCGCAGAAACACGAAATGTTCTTCTTTTTGACATCCCTGGAGGAAAAACGCACGCTTTCATTCTGCGAGACGTGTGCACAGTGCAAACATGTGACTAATGCGCAAGGAATGCACGACATTTCACATTCTCTTTTGAGTTCAGCTGATCGTAACAAGTATTTCCACACTGGAGAGACTATTTACATAAGCTGAAATGACATGAACTCAGAATATTCATTTTGATTTTAATCATTTTAGATACTTAGTCGTCTGTAGTGTACATTTTAGTAGTACTTTCAGTATTTTTAGTTTCAGTCAAAATGGTGTGTTAGCTGTAATAAGTTGTGCTATAAGAAAGAAATGTACTCCAAACTATACTATAAACTTTTTAACATGTAAAGGCTACATTGACTGCTTTTTTGAGCATTTAAAGTCACACTATGTAGCTTTTCCCGTTTACCACCTGCTTGTCTCCATGTAATGTAGCTTTTTTGCTTTGCCTTGGATGTTGCCACAGACACTAAACCTACCAATCATCTATTTCCCTGGTGGTCAACACTGCAGGTGAAGATACAGGTCAGGTCTGTGTAGAGGCGAACCTGCTCGCAGTAATATAAATACCTATATTGCTATGGAGCATTCCAGACAAGGCACTGTCACCGCCCTACATGAACAGTTACATTACGCAGGGGTTCTCAAAGGTTTCAGGCCGGGACCCCAAAAATAGCATGCAACCGACTCACAGACTGTACTGCAAAACGACTGTATTAATAATATTAAGTGTCAAAATGTGTCAGATTTAATGTTGTTTACTGCCTTATTGGATCCAATTTAATTCAAAGATACTGTTTTTAACAAATAAGAAGTTATTATAATCAAGAATTAATGACCATTATAAATCAGAACTTTCAAGGGGAATAATGTCTAAACTATATCAATGTAGTACTATCCCGGACATTTACTGGACAACACTATCATGTTTTGGGACTGTCCTGTTGGTCAGAAATATTGGACTGAAATTAACAATGCACTGCAGACGGTTTTTAACATTGCCATCCCACTCAATTCTAGAACTATGTATATGGGCCTCAAAACTCCTGCCATGTAAACATAATAAAAGTAAATTGTGACGTCAAGCGATAGGCTTGAGTCCTTGCGTCCTCTACTGGTATTTTTTAAACATAAATATCAGGACTGAGTGGAAAGATTTTACTTGGAATTTTCAAAATGTTATCCTAGTTTTGTTAGGTTTATGATTTTACTTCCTGACTGTAAATCATGACATCACACTACAAAACTACAAAACACGGGACCTAAACTCCTTGAATGTCACAGAAATTATTATTTGACAAATCAAAGTATATAAAACACATTTATTTTGTTGAATTAAAGTGTAAACTAAAGGGTCGGAAAACTGTGTTTCTTGCAAGTGAAAAGTGCCAAACGTTTGGTTGAAATTCTCTCTGGTGTGATTTCTCTTTTCTAAACTGTGCTTAAATTCTGGGTCATAAAACAGCAACCAACAATCATATTTAAAATCATGGTTGACATTTGTGACATGTTGTGTCACTGTCTGTATGCATAGTGTTGACTCCCACATCTGGGCTCTTACATAACAGTCCTGTGCAATTGTTGGGTTTCAGATTAGGGTCAAACATAGGGTCTGGCATGTGATTGTCCTCAATGTTAGCGGTTTGTCTGGTATGTGTCACGTAACGTGAATCTTCCATTCATAAAATTAAAGGAGTTTTATTGCTATAAAACAAATCAAATAAATCTTGAACATGCATGCTTACTGTGAGTGGGGTCATATAGCTGGGCTGAAACTCGGCCTGGTGGTGGCAAATGTTGGTCTCCATGGAGACAATGTTGTTGTCATATTGTGAAACATTCCAAGCAAAGCAATAATGGTGCGTTTCAGGCGCCAATTTGAAAAATGCCCTGGAATGGAGCTCAAACTGGTCGTAGTAGCTTATGCTATTGATCACTTAGTAACCCAGTTAGGCCAGGATATTAGCACAAAAAACGAGCATCTGAGCTAAAGGTCTAAACTTTAAGTTGAGATTTCTGCACTTGTGTGCTTCTGGTAAGAATCTGGTGAGCGTTAAGCATACAAAATGATAAAATAAATATTCTATATATACTTTGAAATGTAGATTTGAAAGATAGAAAATTCTGCATCTATTAATGTCTATGAGCATACACCATAAAAGTTACATAGTGCACCTTCACGCGAGATGTGGACAGGCCATACAGCTTTTGCATTTTTAGGATTGTGTGACGATTAGGAGGTAATGCACATTGTCACTAATATAGAATAATATAATCAATCACATTTATAGGCCGTATCTCACTTATTTCACATACTGTATATTGGTCATTTATAGTGCCATTAAGTCCTTTTTCCACAACCCTCACTTCATCTCATTTCTTTTTTAATTTGTATTTATTTTCTTTTTATTAATGCAAGACAGACAAACAAGACAAATAATACAAACAAAAGGGGTTATTTTATTGTGTGTGTTTGTTTTCAAGCAAGGGGACATCAGAGGTGAAGGGAGAGAAGAAAAAAACCCAAAAAACACAATAACAGAAGAAACAAAAATGACAAAGAAACAAGAAAACAGTAAAAACAAAATGAGAATAAAATAAATAGACGGACAAACACACTTAGTAGTCAGTGATAAAAACAGCCCATTATGATTGTTAATAATTGCAATATTATATTTTTTCAGCCGTTCAGATTGTCAATTGAAACCCAAACAAATATAGCGACCTACTGTTCCAAATGGAGCAGAATGTGACTTTGAAACGCGACCTGGGAGCGCTCCGTCTGCCTCCCTGTCATAAACATGCTGAGTTGGGTCTCATTTATTTAAAGGCCCGGGGGTCAGACTGGTGCTGTGGAGGTGGGGGCTCGTGCATTCACTGCCCTGTTGTTTTAACCTCTAGTCCGTCCGCTGCAGGGGCTGTTTGTGTTGGAAAGACCACTCTATAGTTCCCAGCCTTCTCTACACCGGAACTCACACCTAGTCAACTCACGGGAGGCCACAAAGAGAGAGCGCAGAGCAGGCTAACGGGTTCGCTGTAGATGTAATACCGTTATGGATGCATCTTTGGGAACAGTCTACCCACTTCCATCTGTCTGACCCAGAAAGCACTGTCTGTACGCTGTCTGAGTCACCTTTCCATTTAGAGGACACAGAAAATGTGGAAAATGGGACACTAATAACTGTACGACTATTTATAAGAAATGCATGTTTTTACAATATTGACCGAAAGAACAAAAAAGGCGCAAATCTACTCAAAGACATTGCATATCATTAACACTCCATAAATACAGTAAACTCATTTTCTGATGTAATGTCCATAATCCACATGGTTCAGCCCAGTGTTCGGCCCCTGACACACGTTATTATAATCCACATGGTTCAGCCCAGTGTCTGGCCCCTGACACACGTTATTATAATCCACATGGTTCAGCCCAGTGTCTCTGGCGCCTGACACACGTTATTATATCCACATGGTCACACCAGTGTCCGGCCCCTGGCACACGTTGATTATGGATCCCACATGGTTCAGCCCAGTGTCCCGGCCCCATGACACAACGTTATTATAATCTCCACATGGTTCTGCCCAGTGCCGCCCTGACACACGTTATTATAATCACATGGTTCAGCCCAGTGTCCGGCCCCTGACACACGTTATTATAATCCACATGGTTCAGCCAGTCGCCGGCCCGACACTCGTTATTATAACCACATGGTTCAGCCAGTGTCCGGCCCCTGACACACGTTTATTAATCCCACATGGTTCAGCCCAGTGTCCGGCCCTGACACGCGTTATTATATATGCCACATTGGTTCAGCCCAGTGTTTGGCCCTGACACCATGCTTATCTATCCATCCACATGGTCTAGCCCCAGTGTCCGGTCCCTGACACACGTTATTAATAAATCCACATGGTTCATCCCAGTGTTTGGCCCCGTGACACTGTTTATTATAATCACATGGTTTCAGACCAAGTGTTCGGCCCTCGACACACGTTATTATAATCCACGATGGTTCGAGCCAGTTTTGGCCCCTGACACACTGTTATTATAACCACATGGTTCAGCCCAGTGTTCGCGTCCCTGACACACGTTATTATAATCCACATGGTTCAGTACCATGTTGTGGCCCCTGAATGTTATTATAATCACATGGTTCAGACCAGTGTTCGGGCCCTGACACACGTTATTATAATCCACATGGTTTCAGCCAGTGTCTCGGCCCTGACACACGTTTTATAAATCCCATGGTTCAGCCCAGTGTCCGCCGCCTGACACACGTTATTATATCCACATGGTTCAGCCAGTGTCGGCCCTGACACACACTGATTTAATCCACATGTTCAGCCAGTGTCGGCCCCTGACACACGTTATTATAATCCACATGGTTCACGCCAGTGTCCGGCCCGACACACGTTATTATAATCCCATGGTTCTGCCAGTGTCCGGCCCTGAACAACGTTATTATAATCCACATGGTTCAGCCCAGTGTGGCCCCTGACACACGTTATTATTTAACCACATGGTTCAGCCCATGTGTCCGGCCCCTGAACACCTATTTATTATAATCCACATGGTTCAGGCCCAGTGTGCCGGCCCGGACACACGTTGTTATAATCCACATTGGTTCAGCCACAGTGTTCCGGCCCTGACACACGGTTATTATAATCCACATGGTTCAACCCCTTTTGGCCCCTGACACAGTGTTATTAATATCCACATGGTTCAGCCAGTGTCCGGCTGACACATATTATGGATGCCCGGTTACCCAGTGTGCCCCTGAACACATGTTATTAATCACAGGTTTCAGAATGTTCGGCACCATGAACTATATTAAATCGCCACATGTTCATGCCAGTGTTGCCGGTCGACACATTTTTATTATAATCCACATGGTTAGGAGGCCAGTGTTCGGCCCTGACACATGTATTATAATCCACATGGTTCAGACCAGTTTTGGCCCTGACACACGTTAAGTTATAGATCCACATGGTTCAGAACCGACCAGTGTGTCATGGCCGCGCTAACATCGTTATTATATATCCACATGGTGCGAGCCCAGTGTCCGGCCCTGACACACCGTTATTATAATCCAACATGGTTCAGCCCAGTGTCCGGCCCCTGAACCACGTTGAATAATCCACACTGGTCAGCCCAGTGGTCCGGCCCCTGACGCACGTATATAATCCACATGTTCAGCCCAGTGCGCCCCATGACCACCGTTATTATAATCCACATGTTACAGCCAGTGTCCGGCCCCTGACACACGTTATTTATAACACATGGTTCAGCCCAGTGTCTGGCCCTGAACACCTTTTTATCAATGGACACCAGCTGCTCGCCCGTGTTACACACGTTTTATAATCAACATGGTTCAGTCCCAGTGTCCCGGCCCCCTGACACTCGCGTTATATAAATCCACATGGTTCAGCCCAGTGTCCGGCCCTGACACTCGTATTATAATCACCATGGTTCAGCCCAGTGTCCGGCCCCTGACACACGTTATTATAATCCACATGGTTGCAGCCCAGTGTCCGGCCCCTGGCACACGTTATTATAATACCACCATGGTTCAGCCCAGTGTCTCGGCCCTGACACACACGTTTTATAATCCACATGGTTCAGCCCAGTGTTTGGCCCTGACACATGTTATATAATCGACATGTTCAGCCAGTGTTCGGCCCCTGAACATGTTAGTTATATAATCCACAATGGTTCAGACCAGTGTTGCCCCTGACACACGTTATTATAATCGACCATGGTTCAGCCAGTGTTTGGCCCCTGACATACCGTTATTATAATCCACATGGTTCAACCCAGTCTCCGGCCCCTGACACACGTTATTAATAATTCCACATGGTTCAACCAGTGTGGCCGGCCTCCGACAACGTTATTATAATCCACATGTTCAGACCGTGTCCGGCCCTGACACGCTATATAATCACAGTGGTCAGCCAGTGTCCGCCCTGACGAACACGTTATTATATCCCACATGGTTCAGCCCAGTGTTTGGCCCCTGACAACAAGTTATTATAATCCACATGTTCAGCTCCAGTGTGGTGGCCCTGACACACGTTTGTATAATCCACATCGTCACCAGTGTCGCCCTGTGAACACTCGTTATTATTATCCACATGGTCAGCCCAGTGTCGCCCCCCTGACACACGTTATTATAGATCCACATGGTTAGCCCAGTGTCCGGTCCTGACACATCGTTATATGAATCCACATGGTTCAGCCAGTGTCCCATCGGCCGCCCTGACACACCGTTATTATAATCCACATGGTTCACGCCAGTGTTTGGCCCTGACCAGCTTGTTATTATATCCACATGGTTCAGACCCAGTGTTCGGCCCCTGGAACAACACAAAACCAAAACCCATCCCTGAACGTTATTATAATCCACAGGTTCAGCCAGTGGTTTGCCCCGACCACGTTATATTAAATCGACATGGTTCAGCCCAGTGTTTGGCCCCTGACACACGTTATTATAATCGACATGGTTCAGCCCAGTGTTTGGCTCCTGACACACGTTATTATAATCCACATGGTTCAGTACCAGTGTCGCCCCTGACACACGTTATTATAATCACATGGTTCAACCAGTGTCCGGCCCCTGACACACACGGTATTATAATCCACATGGTTCAACACTCAGTGTCCGGCCCCTGACACACGTTATTATATATCCACATGGTTCAGACCAGTGTCCGGCCCCTGAACCACGGTATTATAATCCACATGGTTTAATAAAAGTGGCCAACGATTCAGAATGTTAGAAAAATTTAACTTTGTGCACAAAACATATTGGAACGCTCTCTCGGAAAAAAGGACACTTTGGGGGACAAAATATAAACCAAATCATCAGATTGACAAATTTGTCTCACTATCATTAAGACACAGGCTGGATCATGCCTGCCAAACACTTTTAGACATGTGGTGTGTGTGCGTGTGTGTTGTGTGTGTGGTGTGTGTTGTGTGCGTGTGTGTGTGTGCGTGTGTGTGTGTGTGTTGTGGTGTGTGTGTGTGTGTGTGTGTGTGTGTGCGTGTGTGTGTGTGCGTGTGTGTGTGTGTGTGTGTGTGTGCGTTTGTGTGCGAGCGTTAGAGACCTAAAGGACCATCACATTGTTTCTGTAGCTTTGTGAGGGAGGTTTATACCGCAAATATGTATAATATATTACACAAATCATACATGCAACCAAAAACAAACTGTAATATAATTAAATAAATGTATGCGTTTTTTTATTTTTATCAAGATATTTATTAGAGATGTCAGAAAAGCAGATGCCCCAACCCTGCTTTTGCATGCTGTATGTGTGCTTAAAAATCTGAGAAAACATTTACATCACACCGGATTTACATAAATGCTGTTGGATGTCTGTGTACACATTCAGTTCGATTTATGTTTGATTTATGTGTGACATTCCTTGTTGTTTGATTTGTCGTGTTTTGCTGTTATGTTTGAGAAAGACCACAGTCCTGTCGTATTGAAGAAACCAGGTCAATTCAACAAACATGCGTGTTTCTGAATGAGTGCCATGCGTTCCGAGAAAGAGAAACATGTCGTCTTTAGCCAGTGTTATTTTGCCTATAAATATAAAAAACAGATTCAGATTTTGGTTGATGCGGTGATATGATATTGTATTAAACAGTATTTAAATGTAAACATGTAGTTTATTGCGGAAAACCCCCCCGAAAAAAAGAACGTAAACACTGAGACCACATCGAACCATAACAACTGTTTCTTCAGAACACGTTTACTTTTAAAGAAACTGACAGAGACGAAATGACCATTACTGTGGTTGAAGCTAAAGTTCAAGAGATGTCCAGCCGAAACATGTCCAGCCAACTGGAAGACGAAGAGGGCCAGGCCATCATGGAGGACGTTCTGATGATGATCTGTGGGTTGTGAAGGAGTTGAAGACGCTCGATGAAAGTTACAAGACGAGGCAGAAGGACCAGCAGGAGGAGGAGCAGGAACAGGAGCAGGAGGGAGGGGATTTGACTGCAGAGTTTCAGGCTGAGTTCACGCCTCGCTGCAGAAGAAAGAGCATGACCTCGCTGTATTCCAGAGCAGACGAGAAGGTTACCTGACTGTGCAGCAGGAGATGGAGAGGCCCATTTCAGCGGCTCAGGCCCAAATGCAAGAAGCAATAGCAAGTTTCTTCACTGCAATAAAGCACATTTAAGTAAATACGTGCTTTTTAGTTTAAATTTTGGTAAGGGCTTCACATTTTCTTACCAAGCAAAACAAAAGTTAATGGGAAACCAATATTTAAATGAGGGAAATTTGGGACTGGACAACAACAAGTTTTGGTCTGAACAGGAATCAAGCTATTGATATGGAAAAAAACAAAGGATTGCTTTATGATTGACGAATAAACAATTCTGCATCTGAACTGGACCTTGGAGAAGTTCCTACACAGAAAAAGTGTGTTTTGTGTCTTGTTTCCAGCACAGGAAGAGGAAGTGACAGTCAAAACAAACCACGCATTTTCATCCACGATAAATGTGTCACGTTTCTTTGATTAATCACATGAGTTAAAGCTGCTCTGTGTAAGATTGCTCTGTGCTCTGTGTGTAACAGGCACATTACAATTGGATGTCGCCATGGAGATATTTCATTTCAGTTTTGTTGTGCCTTTCTTTGACAAAGTAAGAACATCTCCATGGTGTAATTGTTTGTCAAAACTGTTATATTATTATTTAATCTTATTTATATGGATTTTGACCCTTGTTTACAATCTCTGGCTGCAACAGTTGTGGAATTACCTCTACCTATGTCCTATTTGCTGCACATGTTCAACCCGGAAGTAACACAAATAGTCAAACTAAGGACAAATAGGCAAAATGTTTAGTAACCTGGCACGTCACCTCGCTGGGGGGGAAGAGCCTGAGCTTGTGCGGGAGGTTGAGCAGTACCGACTAGAAATAGTCGGCCTCACATCCACGCACAGTTCGGGCTCTGGAACCCATCTCCTCGAGAGGGGTTGGACACTTCTCTGGTGTTGCCCGCGGGGAGAGGCGGGGGCTGATGTGGACTTGCTTATTGCCCCACAGCTCAGCTATCACGAGTGGGAGTTCACCCCAGTGAACCTCCCAGAGGAGGAAGCCGGACAGACTTGGCAGGCCCAAGCGTATAGTGAGGGGCTGTTGGGAACGTCTTGCGGAGCCCTCTGTCGGCAAGGTCTTCAACTCACACCTCCGGGAGAGCTTCTCCCAGGTCCGGGGGAGGCTGGGGGCATTGAGTCCGAGTGGACCATGTTCTCGACCTCCATTGTCAATGCGGCTGCTCGGAGCTGTGGTCACAAGGTCTCAGGTGCCTGTCGCGGCGGCAACTCCCGAACCCGGTGGTGGACACCGGAAGTAAGGGATGCTGTTAGGCAGAAAAAGGAGGCCAAGTGGGAGGCCTGAGGCCATTTACAGGTATTGGCAGGTCAGGCAGCTTGTGCTGTCACTGGATTCTGTTGTTGCTTCTAAGGTTCAGCTCAAAACCTTTATATTCAGTCAGGCCTTTTAATGACAGTTGCTTTAGGGTCTGACTTTTACCGTATATTTTTGTAAGTGTATTTCTCACTGTAAGTTTTGTGTTTTATTATTTCATTCTGTGTTTTTGTGAAGCACTTTCTGTCTGTGAAAGGTGCTATACAAATAAAATGCACTTACTAACTTACTTTGTACCAGATCAGGAGTTCAGTCAAATGAGCGTCAAATCCAATAGGAAGGCTTCACGGCCTGGGGTGGCAGGGACTTATGAAGGGTGGCCTGGGCTCACCTTTCCCCTTTGGATTCGCCACTGCCCACATCTCATGTAATATTATATTCTAACTAAAATCAACTCTTTAAAGAGTAATAAAACATTTCATCCATACATCCATCTTCTTCCGCTTATCCGGGGCCGGGTCGCAGGGGCAGCAGTGTCCGGTTTGGGGACCAGCTGTGTTGTTAAGCTGCAGTTAAATTAATCACACAGCTACAACCCATCTTAGATCTGATCATTTGTTGAACTGACCATTTTTACAGCTGTATATTTATTTAAAATGTCATCAGTTCGGCTGCGTCCAGATGCCCACACTATTTCAAAGGGCACTATTTGGGGGTCACGCTATTTTTAGTGCTGTCCGAATGTCCAGCAGGTAGAAAAGTAATGCACTCAGAACATGGCACAGATATATGCGATGGTGAAGAGGAGAAGCTTGGGTGGCTGAGGAGGCTAAAGTTCTGCTGCTGTGGTAGAGATGGGGAGAAGGAGAGTTGCGTCACAAACAACTGAAAGTGCAGGAGGAAGGAGAGGACGGATATTCAATTTTTATGACTTGAGAAGTAATTATAGTGACATTTGCAGTGAAAAGCAGATTAAATGAAGTGGAAAAAGTACAGCCGGTTTTGTTCTCTCTAGCGTGTCTTACACTTTTTTACCCATCCTATTTCCATTTCCAAATACTTCAACCTCACTTGAACTGTGTTTTTATCTGCACCTTACACTAAAACTCATTTTGAACAAAAAGTTTGTAATGAATCCTTATAGAACTTTGCAAAAAACCACATATCCTCTCTGTAACAGCTGTTGGCTTCCTGCATTCAGAATAGTTTGGTTAAATTAAGAACTGTTGAGTCTTGTGCGTTGGTCATTCATTAAAACTGCAAACAATAAGTACTTTGTGAAAGCAGATGTATGGTTTCTGAGGGAGGATATCCGGAAAATTAGAACACTTTTGAATCATAATGTAGGATAATGTCGGCTATTTTATTTTACAATTATATTATATCTATTTTTAAAGGTGAACAGATGTTATTACTGCTTTGCCCAGAAGGTTCCATGGTATGACATTAAACGTATCTGTCTATTTATTCAATTACAGGTGTTTTTATTGCTTGAAAAACATTGAAAAACATTGTATTCTGTGAGTGGGCTCCTCTCTCCGCAGATCTGACCTGTAAACTGTTCTGATTCCCTGCTCGTCTCCTCGGACAAGTAGAACATTCCTGTCAAAATAATAACATCTTCATTGACCACAGTTTTTCTCAGTGGCTTTGGCACATTTCTTGGATCAATGTTACAGAAACACATAAACAGGTTTCAGTTGGGTTCATTTGTCGGTCTGCTGTAATTTTGCATCAATAATGGTTTAAGCATTTACTGTATGTCTATTTTTCAGAAAACAGAAAACTACCTGCAGTATTCTTATAAAAACACAAATCTCCAATGTCTCTTACCGGGCTCCTCACCCTGCCGTTGCTGATCCATCTCGTCGTGGTGCACCTCCTGGTCCCGTGCTCGTTCTGGGTCGTTCAAAAGTCCAGAGGAAGGACACCACCCCCAGTGGTAATTCTGAGGCTTGTTGTTCAAGATAATGTCCAATACTGTTACTTTAAGTGGGTCTTTAGGGTCAGGTCGGGTGGGAGCAGTAATAATTCAGGTTTAATTCATGACAGTAGTTTTTTAGACTGTCAGAAGTTTTGGATAACCACTCGATGTTCATGTCACCTAAAACAAGTAACTCAGAATGATCAAAAGTGGAAAGGAAGGTAAAGACGTCCTCTAGCTCAGTGACAGGAGCAGACGGAGGACGATAAAACCCTACAACTGTCCTATTCCCAGTATTATTTTTACCCAAGCCCACCTCTATGGCTATGCATTCAAATTGTTTTGACTTTTTGACTTTGGAATTTACAGTTGCAGTAAAACAAGATTTTATAAATATTGCTACTATACCACCTCCTTTATCACAAAGGAATATTATATAATTGTCCAAAGAAATGTCAGCGCCTGAGCTCCTGGAGGTGAGCCATGATTCAGAGAAAACGAATACATCAGGATTTGCTTGTTTTGCCCACGCTCTAATAAAGTATATTTCTGATCAAAGACTTTGATATATTTAAGTCAGTGTTTAGAACATTATCAGATTGAATATTTGATATGAGCAGGCTTTTAGTAGGTTTAATGTTGATTAAATATGATTTGTAGTTTTTTCGGTGTTGTTTGTTCCATTTATTATTCACTACATGATTGTCACCTGATTCCTTTCCCCTTTGCGTAGGTGCAATAGAGTGTTGGGCAGGCTGAGGCACTGACACTCATTTTCTCCTTGTGGTCCTGACCGGGATCTTGAGAGGTCCATGAGCATTTGAAGTCACCATACCTGATTGTCACACATGGCACAATGGGTCGCCGTTCAATGTCCCAAATCTTGAGCCATCTATCCCCTTCCGTTGTTCTCCTCCATCTTCTGCTTCTCCTCACCCCTCTGTGTTCATATCTGGTGCTGAGCAAAGGTGGGCAAATTGGACCTCAGCAGAGATTGGAGTTGGTCACATGAGGCAGAGGTGGGAGGTGAAAACACAACACAAATGTATTAAAAAATATAATATAAAAGACAAGAGCAGACAATATCAAGCAAAAAAAAAAGACAAGATGAGTCATTTTGCTCACAAGATGAATCGATTTGCTCACTTGTACTTAAATGTTTAGAAATGGTATGTCCATGTGGAGAGTCACTAAATGGATTTCAAACAGTCTGACAAAGCAGCAGACAATTGTACAAAATCATTTGAATCAGTGCACTAAAGCATTTGCCCTTTGTAAATATAAACTGGAAAATAACTAACTGAAATCAGAAGTAGAAGATCTGAAGGTTCAACAGTTCCAACAGAACAACTCAGTTCTGAAAAGATCTCCAAGACGTATACATTATCAAAACATATAGTAAAATGAAAAAACGAATACCGGTAGTCTAAAAGTCTAAAAGTAGTTTAAAATGACATGTTATTAACTATCTATATTATAGAACAATTCTTCAGACAACAGCTGATAACTACAATTTCTCCTTATCCTCATCCAGAAACATCCAGAGCTTTTGGCAAGTGCATCTTTGTGGTCAGACAGGCAGATCGGACAACATGATAACTTGGCACCGCAATCGCTTACATCTCCTCCAACACAAGAGCTCCTCAAAGCCGTAAAATCCCTGCTTGTATTCTCACACTGATATCAACCAAAGACCAAACTGGATCTCCTCTCAAGAATGTCAACAACACACGCGCCCAAACTCATGCCATGTACGGAATTAGCTACGTGCCGATTTACACAAGATATTTCTGTTGCAGTGAAGATTTTTTTTGGGGGGGGGCATGGCTCCTGACTTTTATCTCCTAATCTTTTCCAGTCTTTGAAAAAAAAAAAGAAAAAAAGAGCACGTCTGGGAGGATTTAGGCAGCTGAAAATATTCTCAGCTTGACAGTCTTACCTCGCACTCCATGGATGCTCCTTGCGCTCCGTCACTTCTCAGTAAAAATGGCAACTGTAATCTTCTTTAGCGCTTGCGACTCCTTGAAATATTTCCTCTCATATAGGTTCCAAAAAGCCACTTAAATGCCAAATGCGAAAGCTTTTTCTCCTCCGGCGACCTCCACTTCATCTGCCGTCGCCTATGGATGGAACTTGGCGGTATTTAGAGGGAAAGAGCAAGCAATGAAAATGCGCTTAACTTAAAGGGATTTCAAACTCGGGTGCAGGGCCGGAGACTTTGTGCTGTGCTCACTGTTGATAAGATCCAACTTTGCGCACAGATATAAATAGTTTGGGAAGCTGCATGGCCTAAAGGGGTGCAATTATTATTTTTTTTTTTTTTTAATTGCGCCGATCGTTTCCTTTATCCTTTTAGTCTGTCCTAGATTTTTAAGGTTTGTAAATCGACTTGGAATGAGTTTTCTCACCAAAAGATGGCAGCCGGTTCAATACTCATATTTAAAATGGGACAGAAAAGTTAAAACGATGTTTAAAGGGATTTACTCTGCACTACTTATTGTATTTTTTTAGCTTGACATTTTGACTGATGTAAACCTATGATGAATATTTTTTTCGCAGGTTCTATCCCACCAAGTAATAATCAGAAAAGAGCTTTAAAAACTCTGTCATGCCATAAATCCCATATTGCGGAGCCGTGCAGGCAAAGCAATAACCTCTCTATGGACGCAAGCACGTGGCGGACACTGTACCTGAAGTATGTATAAGTACACACATAGCAAGATGTCCATCATTTTGCATAAAGTGAGCAGGAAGTTCCTCCAGGTAACGCCAACAGGAGGTGGGAGATATATAATGAATAGATAAATAGAACATTTCATAACATTGAAATAGTTGTTTGGAAGATAGTAGCATAGAATTTTACAAAAGCACTGAACATGCGAAACTGAGAGAAGAGTGCTGTTTGTGAGAGAGGCGAGCAGGGAGTGAGAGGTGGAGACACAAACACACACACACACACACACACACACATACACACACACGCCTACACAAACCTACCCACTGAGGAATGGGGAACCAGAACTGGCAGAGCGCATGCACGGGACAAAGCTGACGTGGGTCAACAGCGTGTAAGTGTTTCCAACACATAAATCACAATAAAAACACATTTCACCAGACTGCTGTAAAGACTCAGACACACTTGTTTATGTAGTAAAGAAAGAAAAGTAAAGAAGTTCTGTGGAATTTGATTAGCACAGGTTAAATGTATCAAGTAGTTCACCTCATATGAAGAAGAGTGTAACTAAGTACAACAGAGAGCCTATATTAAGAGCCCTATAAATATTCCATTAAATTAATTAGGCTAGAGTTGTGCCATTTACATTCATTATTCATTCAAAATCAAATGACTAAAGCTGAATAATCTTGTTCAATATTCTACAGCTAAACTAAACTGTACAGGGCAAACAATAATTATCTTATTCAACCACAGAGAGAGGAGGTATCAGATGAGAGGAGTGGACCATTTCAAAGTAAAAACCATAAGAACAACAAGAAAACGTTGTGTGTGTGTCTTGTGTGTGCCTGTGTGTGGCATCAAACTATGGAACCATCTTGGGGATCTGCACAAACAAAGCAAAAGCATTCACATATTTAAAAACTGTACATAAACACATTATATTCTCACAGTAAAGAACAGAGCATGAACTATAAGGCAATTATATTTACCTATCAGAAGTAACAATTTTGATCTTAATCTTGAACATGAGCTTTTATTTTTATTGTATCCTAGTGAATATTTCAGGTTTGTGTGAAACAAAATGACTGTATAGGAAGTATTTAAAAAAATGTGTATATACACCGGATGTGCACACGATGGGGGTATTACTTCATCCCACTCCTTTTCGAGCAAAGTTAATTTGATAACTGAAGGCATTATTGTGGGAATATTCATCCCTGCTACATGGAGTAAAGCACGAACCACACACGCCGAGCGAGGCCAGCACCAGGAAGTGCAGAGAGCGGCCAGAGGACGGAGAACAGCAAAGAGCATCTTTTTAATCCTTTTATAGTTTGGTGTCTGGTGCCGCTGCAGGCGGGGCGGAACAGACAGACGCACACTTCCACACTGCTACAACAGTCAAGATGACTTGATTTATACTTTTCTTCTTCTTGTCAAGTTTAAGTACTTTATGTACAGTACAAGTAATGTATAGAAATGATCAATTGCCCGAAATAAAAACTATTATTTATTCTGCCTTTTTTCACCAAAGTGGGAATAATTACATATTCATTATCTAATTTTTTTCTAATAGAATAATGTCATTCTCCAGTAATTGTGTGCAATACTGTAACATAAAGTAATTTAACTCATTTACATGTAGGACTAACATGTGTGCGCACTGTCCCATATTAAAAAGAAAACAATATAAACACAAACACTTCACTAAAATCCCTTTAGCGTGTGGTGTGTACGTCAGTGTGCTCTCACCTTGGTCAAGTGAGAAAACAAGACAATCAAATGCCAATCGGTGCTTGACAGTGGTGAGGGAGTTCCACAGTAGAACTGGAACGGCCCAGAACAGGTCTAACACGTAAACAGAGGCAGGTTAGTTTATGGTGAAACTCCTCCCTGAAGGCAAGGCTTAGTCAGCTCAGAGCAGCATAAAGTTGACTTTCTCAGACCAACTCTGGAGATTGAAAATTACTGTCTGGAAGTTGAAACGTCTTGATTTGTAAAACATTGTCCAGATGACGACCTTTGAATGGCTCACTCCTGGACGAATGAGGGATTACACCCATTTAAAATGTTCTCTTATCTTGAAACTGATTTCACATATTTACACCTCTACATACTTAGTAATTGGACACTATTATAGGTTGTTATAGAGGAATGTGTAGTTTAAAATAAAGTGTACCAAATATATATATTTTTTATAGATACGTGAAGTACTGAGAAAGCAGAAGCAGTACACAGAGAGGACTGAAGTGGTCTGGAGAAGAAGGACACCATGCTTAGACATTTATGAGCCGCACAGGTACCCACGACCTTGAGGTTAGCTTTGGCCAATTTCCATATAAGCAGTTTTTCCCCCTGAGCTTAAGTTTATCATTTTAATGCCTCTGTGGTGTAAAATAAAATCAGCATCAAACAAACTCATCTTGGTCTGAGCCCTTATGGATACCGCCCCACCATATGAGAAGAGCGCGCAACTGCATGTGTAAATACCATCCTGGAGGTTCATTGGGTTATATCACCCTGCCCCTCTGGGACATGTCTATCAAACTAATGTCAGAAGTTATACAAGTTATAGTTATAGTACTATTTCTGGATTTTCCATATTTCCTGCTCTGGAGGATTTATCAGTGGCAAAGTTTGTAAAAAGAAAATAAGATAGGTGTAAATTTTGACTGAAAATAAGAAACAAGAGCTTAACCTTGAGCACAGTTTTAAATCTGCTCAAAATGCGTTTCATTATATAATCAATTTGGCCGGTTATGAAAGTTTCACATGGGTGATTAAGAGTGTATTTAAGGTTATAGTAATTAGAAAAGTGAAGTGAAAAATGAATACCGTTATGAAACTTAATGTCCTGAGGTAACCGAAACAAGTTGCCCTTGATCTATTCAGTGATGTTGTACAATGTTTTACCTTGTACAGTCAGTGTAAAACAGCGTCAAAGTAAATTCTATTCAGTAAAAGCCATCTTTGTATAGGATGAGATAGAAGCATAGAATAGTTATGCAATGTCCAACTTTCTTAACTTTAAAAACACATATTATACAAAATTGACTTTTTCAACTTTTTTTTAACATTGTTCCCTCATCAAAAACATACCTGGAGTTGTAGTTATCTTCATTCACAATACTTTGATCAACCCAGTTTACGAGCTTGTCTCTCTCAGAGCCTCAGAAAACATTCTGTTTAAATGTTTCCCAATTTGTGACATCATAGGCACAGATCCAAGGACTTTTTCTCTATTTTAAAGTCCATAAACCATAATTTCTGCCATCAAAACACATTCACCACTGCATGCCGGGTTAAGCTAGCTTTTGTATATTTTCCCATGGCAACTCCCTCTGCTGCCAGTAGATAGAGTTCCAACACAAATCCTGATGAAGGAACATCTGACTGATAGAAAGTAATGTATGGTTTTCAATACATGCATTGCTAAGTTTAAAAGTAGGGACTCAAGAGCATGTTTAAAGGCCAATAACAATACAAATAATGCATGATATCAGATTCAGAATCAGAATCAGAAAGGGTTTATTGTAGATGAACAAAATTCACAAACATAGGAACTTGTCTCGGCATTAAGGTGCAATACAAAACACTGAGCAACAATATAAACAACATATATTCAATCCAAAGGGCATCCACAGAAACAATTTAAAATTAAAATAAAAATAAAAATAGACATTACTATGTACACAAGATTACAGTTAAATTTACAGTTGTAGTGCAGAAAGTGACAGTGCAGTGAGTGATGAATAGTTGCAGTTAAAGTGGCAGGTGTTTAGAAGTGTTCATGAGTCCAACGGCAGAGGGAAAGAAACTATTTCTTGTGGCGAGAGGTTCTGGTCCCGGATGGACCGTAGCCTCCTGCCTGAGGGGAGTGGTTCAAATAGACCATGTCCAGGGTGAGAAGGGTCAGCTGTGATCCGACCTGCTCGTTGATCTGGCGGCACCACCTGCTTGTCTCTTTATCCGACCTGCTCGTCCCAGAGCCCTGGAGACGTACAGGTCCTTGCAGAGATGGAAGTCTGCAGCCAATCACCTTCTCAGCAGAACGCACAATGCGCTGTAGTCTCTGTGTGTCCCTGGCTGTGGCTCCTCCACCGTGTGCCACACGGTGATGGAGGAGGTGAGGATGGACTCAATGATGGCCGTGTAGAAACTGCACCATCATCTTGCACTGGCAGCTTGGCTTTCCTCAGCTGCCGCAGGAAGTACATCCTCTGCTGGGCCTTCTTGATGAGGGAGCTGATGGAGGGTTCCCACTTGAGGTCCTGGGTGATCGTGGTGCCAAGAAAGCGGAAGGAGTCCACGATTGTGTTGGGGGAGTCTGTCATGATGAGGGGGGGCTGGGGGGGCTGTGAATTTCCTGAAATCCACGATCATTTCCACTGTCTTCTGGGCGTTGAACTCCACAGGTTGTTACCGCTGCACCACCTCCCTCCTGTAGACAGACTCATCCCCGTCTGAGATGAGCCCGATGAGGGTGGTGTCGTTCACAAAACTTGATTCCGTTTTACGGAGTTGTGGCTGGAGATGCAGCAGTTTGTGTACAGGGAGAAGAGCAGAGGAGAAAGTAACACAGCCCTGTGGACTCCTGTGCTGATAGTCCGAATGGCTGAGACATTCTTCCCCAGCCGCACGCACTGCCTCCGATCCGTCAGGATGTCAGTGATCCACCTGCGGGTGGAGTCAGGCACGCTGAGCTGGGAAAGCTTGTCCTGGAGCAGAGCAGGAAGGATGGTGTTGAACGCAGAGCTGAAGTCCACAAACAGGATCCTGGCGTAGGTTTCTGGGAGTCCAGATGCTGCAGGATGAAGTGGAGTGCCAGGTTGATGGTGTCGTCTACAGACCTGTTGGCTCTGTAGGCGAACTGCAGGGGGTCCAGCAGGGAGGAGGTGAGGGACTTGAGGTGGGGCAAGACCAGTGCGTTCAAATGACTTCATGACTACAGACATCAGTGCCTATAGTCATTAAGTCAGTGATCTGGGGGTTCATGGGGACCGCGGAACAATGATGGACGACTTGAAGCAGGCTGGGACATGGCATGACCCCAGGGAGGTGTTAAAAATGTTCTGTGAAGATGGGGGTTAACTCTCCTGCGCAGCGTCTTAATGTGGCGGGAGAGACGCCGTCTGGTCCAGCAGCTTTTCGGGGGTTGGATTTCCGAAATAGCCTGTGAACATCCTGTTCCTGAACTGAGAGAGGTGGTTGGGAGGGTGGGGGGACCAGGTTTGGGTTGGCGGAGGTGGCCACCGTGGGGGAGGGGGGGGTCACATCAAACCTGGAGTAGAAGGTTTTAAGTTGCTCACGCCAGTTTTTCGATCGTCTGCAGCGAGGGGCCCGGGGCTTATGATTGGTGAGAAGCCGGAGCCCCTGTTTCATTTTCATTTTAAAAGTTATTGAATCATTAAATAAATTTTTTCAACTTGTGGCAACCAACCCCATGCCTGGGTTGGTTGTCACACTCTACGTTTGTCCTGATGTTATTTCAATGGGGGTAAGTTAAAATGGGATGGAAAATGGGAACACTACAACACAGAGCACAAGAGGTGCCCACCAGCTCAGAGGGCAAGAGGAAGAGGAGAAACACTTCAGGAATACTCTCTCAGCCTGTGGATACCCGACGTGGGCTCTTATACAAAGTGAAGAGAACCAAAAAGCAGAATAAAAAGGCACAAAAGGGAAACAGAACCAAGAAGAAAGGGTGTCTCTATCCCTTATGTCTCGGGACTGTCGCGAAAAACTACAAAGAATTTTTTAGACAACACAAAGTCCCTGTTTATTTTAAACCAGGCAACACGTTAAGACAAAAAACTGATTCACCCTAAGGACAAGATGCACACAAAAACACAGAGCAATGTAGTTATTTCTATCCAATGCAGTGAAGAAGAGTTGTAAAGAAAGCGTATACAGAGCGTTACATAGGGGAGACTAAACAGCCACTTCACAAGAGGCTTTATCAGCACAGAAGACACGCGAGTTCAGGACCCCAAAGCGCCGTACATCTTCATCTCAAAGCCACAAACCACTCTTTTGAAGACAGAGAGGTGGAGATTCTGAGCAGGAGAAAAGATGGTTTGAAAGAGGAGTTAAGGAGACAATCTTTGTTTAAAAAGAGAATCCTTCCTTAAATCGTAATGGAGGTTTAGGATTCAACCTTGCGGTTGTTTATAATGGTAAGTTGAATTAATAAATAGGAACAACAGTAACAATACAAAACTGTGTTTACACTATTATTTATATTGCCCCTTTAAATAGCACCCCAACATTTTCATCCATGCTGATGAGGCAGTGTTTTGTGCCTTTTGAATGGACCAAAACAAAAACAAATCCAAGGGCTGGAGACGATGGGAGTAGCGAGGAGGGAATGTGGGCAAAACAATATCATTTTCTTTGGCAAAGTAGAGGCCATCAACTGAAGAAACAGAACAGAGGGAGAGGAGAGCACTCAGAGCAGTGAGGCTCTGTGTTGTGCCATTTCTTCATAGTTTCATGCATAAACCAAAGAGTGGGGGGTCCCGGATACATTTTTTATTTCCCAAGAAAAAGGTTGAAAAGCTCTGTGTAGAGTTTTGAGATTATTGTCAAACTAGAAGGAGCTTTTGAGTTGATCCAGTGTTCTAATTTAAACAATATATATCTATTTTTTTCCCACAAAATAGTAAGAAACTTCACCAACCTTGGACAGAATGTTTACCGATCCCTCCTCCAGGACGTACACCCAGGCCAAGTGTTGTACAGGCAGGATGTGGCTGGAGGGAGGTCAGGGAAAGTCGGCCCAGTGGAGGAGAAACATTTTCCGGGCAGAAAGAATTCAGGGCAATGAACTTACACAAGGCACTGTCTGTGCATTCAAAAATACAGCAAGAGTTGTGTAACTACAGTAGCAGTATGTACAAGTATATTGTAACTCAGTCCTGTTAACATAGCAGCTCATTTTAAACAGTAGAAGCATTGATTAGTTTACAGTTTATATAACGGCACAACAGCATGAAGCCAGACCATCAGCTAGATTTTAAGGTGAACCAAATATTTTAATAGATTCTCTACAGAGATCTTTTCCGGTGAGTCAATGGCCGAATGTCCGAATGTCCACAGTAATCCCCTGACCCCTCATTCACTACATAGTCCTGCACCATTTAGCAGACTTTATAGTGCACTCAAATCACACAGCGATTCGGACACTCAACGGGTAAACGGAAGAAACCGAAAATTTTGTCATGTGTTTCATGTATGCTCTTTAACATCCACTGTCCCGACCAAATAAATATAAATCAAATTAAATGAAACCGTGCGTTTAAACAGCTCTTCTGCTTCATTCAGTCTGTTTTGTCCAATTAAAGACCTGTTACTGTTGTTTTTCCGACTCTCGCAATGCATTGTGCTCTATATTGATCGCTGCACACTACTTTTCAAAGTGCATTGTGGGAAATTTTGAGTGCAATAGTTTTTCACCGGCGGGACATTTGGACAGCACTACAAAATGGCGTGAGCCCTAAATAGCGCCCTATGTAGGGAATAGTGTGGACATTCGGACGCAGCCCATGTGCGTGTATTGAGTTGTGCTAATCTTGCTACACTAATGTTGTTTTTGTGTAATGACTGTGGTTTGCTGTTGCATTTGGCCAATGCTATTTATTTGATTGTAGACTAAAACAGTTTTTCATTCATTTTTCTACCGCTTGTTCCTGTTAGGGGTTGCAGGTGACTGGAGCCTATCCCAGTGCCTTTGGGCCTTAGGCAGGGTACAGCCTCGACAGTGGCCAACTCGTCGCAGGGCTAACACAGACAGTGTTACAGTTGCCAATTTACCTAACACATGCATGTCTTTGGACGGTGGGAGGAAGCCGGAGAACCCACGGTAACACGGGGGGGGGACATGCAGACTCCACCCAGAGAGATCATGTGATGTAATGTTCGCCCAGGAATCAACCCCCTGATTTCCTTCTTGGGAGGCGAGAGCTCTAACCGCTCTGCCACCGTGCACCCCACTAAAACAGTTTATCTGAAATTTACACAAGGTTGTAAATGTGAATTTAATATTAAGGTTATTCAAATAACCCTGCATATGGACTTTCTCCCCACACAGCAACCTTGGACAGGCTTAAGATCCAGAGCACTGGGTCCCTCATCACCACGAGATTAGCAGATAAGGACATAAAGGAACTATATGGCCATCAACTGAACTACGTAGTAAAACACGACTCATAGCTACAAAAGAACTAAGGAAAAAAAAGTGAGGTCACTACACACTTTACATGCACAAAGAAAAGGGGTGGACATGTTACGTTATATATATATATATATATATATATATATATATATATATATATATATATATATATATATATATATATATATATATATATATATATATATATTTTTTTTTTAAAAGTTTATTTATTATTTTGTACTAAAATAAATTCATTCATTATTATTATTTTTTTTTTTTAAAAATAAACGTGTGCTTACTCTTCTCCGTATACCTAATCTAGAAGTGTGATAACAGTTGTGGTTACTCCCATTGGTTACAAGTGTTTGTGGCAAAACTTGTAATTTAAAAGTGTTGAGTACAGCAAAAGTCCCAATCAGTATTTGCTTCTTTCCACATTTACAAACACTCAAAACGACACTGCATCGCCAGCTCTGATTGACCAGGACTCAATTCCGTTCAGACCATTTCATTGTTCAAAATGTGTACGTGCACCTTTTACTTTTAGTACAATTTGGCAGCAGTGCTTCTACTTGAAATTGAGTTCATTTTTAGCCATGTAACTGTACTCTGACTTAATTTGCAGTGCTCTTTCCACCACTGGTTTCCACTGTTGTAATCGGGAGACTGGGCTGATCACAGTGCAGGATTATGAACTGGGCGGAGGCCAAATGTGAAGCGTCCAAACAAACCAAAACAAACATGAGGCTGACGACGTTGTGCATTTGTGGAACGGAAACGTGTGCTTTTCCCTGAACTGGATTTCACGACATTTGTATTTTTCGGCTTACCTCTCAGTTGAGACGCTTCACCCGACCAGCGTGAAGCACTCATCTGAATAATCCTTTTCCTGAGCAGTTTCAGCGAGAGCCATCCCAAATGGATACTCTCGTTTCAAGTACGTGGCTGCCGGGTTTAAGGGGCTGCATACATTTTTCATGTAATAAAGTAAATCTGTTTTGCCCTAGTACAGATACAATTTAAAATCATCTATTTGGGTGAAAATGAGTAAACAGGACGTGCACTGTTAGCAGGCTAATGTTTGTTAGCTTTACCGCTTTAGGCCTCATCTGATGAAGAATCCTCTGTCGTCACTCCTCCACTTATCAACTCATCACTGAATATTTAGGATGCTCGAAATGCATCAGGGAAGTGAGAACAAAGTGATTTAAATAAACTAGTTCAGCTTTTTACGTTTTTAAGATAGTAAAAATCAGAAATATTAATATTGTATGATTTTGACTTTGTATGGTAGGAAATAGCATGTGGTAATTATGTTTCATAGTCCAGAAGCTGTTGCAAAGAAAGGTTACGTATAGTTATTGTGCTTATTATGATTAAAAAGAATAGCAAAATAAGTCTCCTCTCAAATCAAGGACATCCATCCAGCTTGCATATGTGATAAATACATGAATGGATGTATTCATGCTGTTTGGCTTTCCCCATTGTCCTATCGGCATGTGTTCTATCTATTATGTAACAAAAGGAATCAAGCAATGAAGGAGAGCAAGGAGAAGGAGAGCGTGGCTTTGTTTGTCAAATGCATGCGTTAATGGAATTTACAACGTTCACAGTCAACGAGGCAAGAAACTGTGTGATTCGTTAGCGTTTTGTAAGCCCTTTGTTAGGAGTGTTGTAAGACGTAATATGGTTTGGGCTTGAATAAAAGGAAAGCAAATGAAAATGCAGCACTACAGACATTTGTTTTGATTTCATATGCGGATTTGCCCTTTCGACTTGAACAGCAAGACAATGCATTTGTTCATTTACGCTCTGTAGGGCTAAGTTTTAATGAGCTTAAAAGAAACCATTATGATGATCGCCTAAGTTTTGATCTACTACATTTAGAAGTGAGCGTAAAAACTACATAAACTTTGTTGTGTTCTATTTCCTGGTGGGATTGCAGATGGACACTTACAGACCCCTAAAATACAGCGCTGGTTATACTGTAAATTGACGCTTACTACATCTATATGAGCAAATACTAATTTGAGTTGATATGCATATTTGTGTTGAGATGTGTCTTTAGTTACACAAAGCCCTTTGTATCGGAACAGTTCCTCATGGCGTACCACTCTGACATGTCCTCCCGCTATTCTTTTAAACTAAATAAACTTCTTGCTAAATACGATAGCAATGTGGTAGGTGTAGATAGGAAAGATAACATTAAATACACTTCTTACTTAAACATGTAGTATTACACAGTTAAACAGAAATAAAGGCCTGACAAATAATCCATATGTAAGTAGTAAGTACATAAAGATATTCTAATATAGATTATAACTGCTTCTTTTTCTGTATTGAGAGCTATATCCCCAACAAATTGTAAATAATAATTAAATAACTATTTAATTTTTTTTTTTTTTTTTTTTTGTTTTTGCAAAGGTTGAGTTATTAAAAATACAAATTGCAGTTAAAAACTGGTGTTAATACTAAAACATTTGTGACGCATCAACTTGTGGACTTGTTGCTTAGTTATTTATGATTTTTTCAGGGAAAGAACATACAAATATATTAAATAAACATTTACGTAAATATTGCCAGAATTAGCCAAAAGGATATTTTTCATCTGTAGTCCCATGACTGCTGTTACGGACTATGGAGGATTTTAGGACCATGTTAATAATAATAATAATAAAGCATTTAATAAAAGAACATTTAAATTATGTTTAAATGTAATACTAATGAGGTTTACAAGTCTACTTATTCAATTGCATTTAAACCACAATTGAACAATATATTAATTAATTCAGCAATAAAAATCTATTTAATACATACATAAAAATTTATTTAATAGTCAGAATAAAACCAAATTTAAAAATAGACTAATTTTATTCAATCTCTTAATAGTATGTTTAATTCTATATATAGTTTTAATTGTTTTAAAAAAATTGCCATTTGATTTATAATTATGACATTATATATAATCTAATATTAAATTATATTAATACCATCATTAAATTGTAACTTAATACAGCAATTCATTATGCCTAAGCTAAATAACACATTGTTAAATATGTTTTATTTGAATAAAATGAGACTTGTAATACACTCATTAGTTTACATTATGAAACGTGATTTAAATGTCCTTTTAGTAAATGCTTATTATTATTTTACCCATCCTAAAATCCTCAATTTCATGTGTAATTACATGTTAGTTAATGTGTAACTATGTCCTTGTTTCCCCTTATTCCTCTTTGTATCACTTTGTTATTGTCTCTTCCCTGTTATTCTCATAACAATGGAATCCTGTTTTTGTTTATTAATTTATTTGTTTCAGTGTCTCAGTTTTGACACATTGCTCTGTAACCTGACTGTAATGCAGCTTTTATGTGCGATGTCAAGTTATTACAGCGCACTTTTGTTATTACCGGTACTTAACACCCTTCTTACCCATAAATACTGTATAACATGTAATTACCAGTACTAACACCACTTATGACCCATAAAATACTGCATAACTAGTTTGTTATTACCAGTACTTACACCTCTTATTACCTGTAACCTACACCGTATTATGCGTGCGTTACGGGGCAGTATAAGGTGAATATCTTTTATCAAAACCACACAAAGAAAAGACTCAAATACAAGCAAAGGTCAAAAAAAAAAAAAAAATTCCAAGATGACTGGATTTGCCCTAAACACTAGAAAGAAGCAACTTTATACTTACAGTATTTTCATTGTGGTATTGAAATTGGTCTTGAGTTTAATGTATTTTTCTTACTATCATAATCGTGTTTGAAATGTTGCTATGGTGACAGTAGTTCACAGTCATTTGGCTTTTTGACCTGCATGAAAGAGAAATCAGACTGGGGCAGTGTGGTTGCAGTAAGGACGTGGTGACTGACGTAAAGCTCGGTGCTTTTGTCAGATGTTTAACGATCTTCTCGTCACATTGGGGAGCAAAGTGAATGACACTGCAATCCACTTCTTTCTTTCTTTCTTTCTTTCTTTCTTTCTTTCTTTTCTCGTGTCCAAAGTTCACTCTCTCCTGACAGAAACAGGACCGCTGGGTGGTCATTTTCAGCCCGGTGACTCAAGTCCTCATTATTTGTGAAATCACTTTTGACTCTGAACAGGTCCCAAACCCCGCTCAGTCCTTTACACAAAAATGAGATCAAACTCTCAGAAACCTCCAGTGGTGGAAAAAGTGGTGCCGGCCCATAGCCCCAACTCCCCTTCTCACTTGTAAACATTATGTATTTCTAAAGTTTTTGAATGACAACCCGACGGGCGGTCTGGGGCTCTGGGGCTCATATCATATCCTGCATTCTGGTGCATTTGAGATAATAATAGTCGTATAGTAATATTATTGGCAACTCATTACTCCCGTAAATGTCCCTGCTCCGCCCCTGCTCCAGTGACCCCCGAAGCCCTTCTCCTGCTCTTCTGCAGAACAGATCGAGGTTCCATAAACACTACAGGCTGCAAACTATTGACGCCTTCTGTTACATTTGCTCCTTTTCACCGTTTCTAGTTGAATATTAGTCCAAATTTTTCCTCATCTGAAGACTGTCTTGCTCCTTGTGGATGGTAGCAGAAGTCTGTGGAGTCCAAACCGCTTCCAGCTGTGCTCCTGAGCTGTCTGCGTCTGTTTAAACTGTGGATCTGTGCGCATCTCCAACTTGCTTTGGAGAGCAGAGCCCCTTTTACACTTGTATTCACACTTCAATCAGCCGTAATACCAAAGGCTAGTATTCCACACATGATCCACTGTATATCCTGCTGGTCTCAGGTCAGTGAAACCACTCTCAAATCGCTCAGATCTCAAATGTATAATCAGGCAATAAATACACTCAATAAATACACTTCTCCAGCGTAATATCCTCAGTAAATATATAATGCTCAGCTTTGACACTTTAATTCTCTATTCAAATCTAAGAGAACCCTTTTCAAAATGATTAATGATGCTGCTCCACCTTTGCTCCTGAAAAAATTCTGCCTTTTTTAAAATTTTAAGCATCAGAAAATGGATATGATCCCAGTGACAGGAAATATGTTGAATATCAAGTTTATTGTTTCTAATTGAAACTTTAATATATTGTCTATAATTAAAAATGGCCTCAAAAAGAGATAGAAACATCTAGTTTAATCTTCCAAACAAGAGTCTAAAACAGGGCTATTCAACATAAGGCCCGGGGGCCAAATCAGGCCCTCCAAGAGATTTAATCCGGCCCACAACCCTTCTTCCAAAAAAAACCAAAAAAACAATCATTCTGAATTAGTCCTGGTTCAGACCTGGCTGGTACTAGTCTAGTTCTTATGGTTAAGTCCTGGATGGACAACTTTGCTAAATAATTATTGCACTGTTTTACCTTCATTTATTTCATATATGTTGTTTTTTTATTGTTCATTGTTTTATGTTGCACCTATGTTTGTGAATTCTGTTCATTGACAATGGCAATAAACCTTTTCTGATTCTGATTCTGATTCTGAATTTATTGGAACAGTGTTGGGGATATTTTGTGCAACCCAAAATGTTGTGTGTCGTGCACCCCCAGCCCAGGGGCCTTGGCCCTCGGAAAAATCTGGCCCTTCGGAAAAGTAAGTTGAATATTCCTGGTCTAAAGGGATATTTCTGTCCTTTTCTGGTAAATGTTATTCTCCATTCATGTTTTCATGTTTTGCGCAATAGAACAACAAGACATTTACAGCCACATTATCACAATACCGTGATATGTATGCAGCCATCCAAGAAACTGTCTAAAGCCAATTGAAAATATTGCCTGGCCCTTTCAGACTGTCTGGAAGTCAATTCACTTAGACCTTAATAATAACAAAAGAAATTCAATTCATTTCAAATCAACATTAAACTAAACTGGTCGGAGAGGATGGAAGCACCATAACCTATGTCCACATGGAGTGATAATGACTATGGCTTGGACCTGCCTAGTTCCCCAGAAGCCCTGTGGTGCTGTACCGTGTAACATGGGAAGCCGAGTGGAGCTTTTGAGTGGCATTCGAACCATCAGCTGCTGTTGTTGTTGGCGGGGCATGTCACGTGCTAAATTTAACCAGCGCGCGATGACTGAGGTGTGGCATGCGCAGTCTGTGACACCCTTTCAGCTTGATTTGTGCCACCGCCGAGACCTTTAAGCCCAAAGGAGCCTCTCTCCTCTCTGCTCTCCTGTCACCTTCAGCAAGATGTGACTGAACTAATCGACACAATCAGCACTATCGTATTTGACCAAGGAATGGAAAATTGTCACGCAAAGGCCTTGGAATAGAAAGATGGCTGTGTGTGGTTATTACAGTTATCGACCATTGATGGATGGCACAATCGGATAAATATGCCAACGTTCAGGCTGTTTGCCCAGTGGCTGTAGGTGCGTTCATGAATACGAGATGCGTCTGGTGTCTGAAGCTCAGGAGAACATTTTCCATTACAGACAGGAATTTGTAACAACGTCGTCAGCTATAATCGAAACGTTGAAAAGACGGAAGGTGCCATCTATACCTTCTGAGATAAGATGTTTTTCAGACACTGCAGTCAGTCAAATCCTTGTACATCCTCAGCTCCAAAGCCTCTTTCAGGCAGTCCTGGACGTTGAGGTTTAAGCCCAGTTTAGTCCAGATGTAGACTTGGTTTGATCCTGTTAGTCCTGATTCCCTGGTGTTGTCTTGGTCTAATTTGGGGTTTGGTTTCCAGTCATACGGCCGAGGTCACAGTCACGACTCATGCAGTCATTATGTTTGAGTCGAGCCATTAGTCCTGCCAGTCATTATGTTTTGAGTCGAGTCATAACGTCCGCAGTCATTATGTTGAGTCCGAGTCACGTTAGTCTGCAGTCATTATGTTTGTCGTCACGTCGAGTTCCATATTTGAGTCGACATAGTCAGTTATGTTTGAGTCGAGTCAACGAGTCCGCAGTCATTATGTTTGAGTCGAGTCATAAGTCCCGGCAGTCATTATGTTTGAGTCGAGTCAACGAGTCCGCAGTCATTATGTTTGCAGTCGAGTCACGAGTCCGCAGTCATTATGTTTGAGTCGAGTCATAAGTCCGCAGTCATTATGTTTGAGTCGAGTCACGAGTCCGCAGTCATTATGTTTGAGTCGAGTCATAAGTCTGCAGTCATTATGCCCGAGTTAAGTCACGAGTCCAGTCATTATGTCCGAGTCCAGACAAGAGTCCGCAGTCATTATGTTTGAGTCAAGTCACGAGTCCTCAATCATTATGTTTGAGTCTACAGGCATAACGTTCAAATCGAGTCATGAGTCCTCAGTCAATCTGTTCGAGTCGAGTCAGGAGTCCTCAGTCAATATACCCTAGATAAGTCACAAGTCTTCAGTCATTAAGTTCAAATCGAGTCACGAGTCCTCGGCCATTCTGTTCGAGTCGAGTCACACGGCTCTTTAGGTGTCAAAAGTTTGTCCAAAAGAACGTATGGCAGCTGTAAATATAAAGTATGTTTATCATTAAGTTTCCAAAATCTCACTTGCTCCCTTCAGACTTCCTGCCTTTGAATGCTAGAGGCGCATGCTATTTACAGTGCAAATATCTAGTCTATATCTAGGGAGACCAATGCAACACACATTAGCCTGTGCCAAGTTGGCCCGGCCATTGGTGATGTCGGGCCCAAATGTGCAGAATGCTCCTCTGACAAACTGTCAGTTATACTGCTCTGCATCTACTCATGAAACAAACAGTGTGTGTGGGATTTGGAGCAGAACTAAAATCGGAATATAGACAACTGTGTTGTGTCAAAATTGACTATTACAAAGGGCAGGGACAGCAGCAGAGATTTTTAACTGAACAGGAAGACAATGGAACGGTTTCAATTATTTAGTTGATTCATTTTTTATTGATTTGTTTCTGTTGGTGGGGCATGTTAATGAACATACATGCTGGATGCTGGGTTATATCCATGGGCTGATTTCCATCTGTTGTCCCACATTCACAGCCACACACTCTCATTCATACTCCAATAAGGTACTTCAGCCCCGGAGGGCACAACATCAGTATGCTCTGGTCCGAGCGCGGATAAGTCTGCTGACTTCTGTGTCGATGGACAAACCACTGACACACTGCAGCTTTTACTTAGCAGCTGGGATCAGGCGAGATCAGGCACTGTCAGGAGGTGTGGCCTCTTAGAGAATGAAAAGGCTACAGTTTTATTTATGCATCTTACTTTTAGAGAACGCTCTGACAACTGTGAGGAGTGACAACAAAATTGAAGAGGGCAAAAGCCGCACAGCTATTTGAATAAAATGACGCTCACATATGCCATGCAGTGATTCAAAACAAGTTTAATCATGTATATATTAAAATGTTACTGAAGTTAGTGACTTGCCACACTAACAGTGCTTAGAAAGAGAATGTAACCTTCCTCTGAAGCAAATGCCTTGACAAGAGGCGGGTTGGATGTGGTAAAAGTGTGGAAAAAAATAAGTAGCCTTGTAGCAGCTGAGGAGACGTTTTCCATTTCTATTTCTTAGTGTTACGTCATTTGTGCCAGTTTGCTGTCTCTATTTTCGTGATGCATTTTATCAAGTAACTGATTGCAGGATGTATACATTTAAAGTTATTATATTCTGCTAACTTTGGAACGTACTTCTGGCAGCTGGCAAGAAGAATATCACAAAATAATGGATGACACAAACTGCACCGACGATTAACGACTGGACTGACATCATATCCGTCATAATGGGGAAAAAAATCCCTTCTGGACTCAATCTGAAAATACACTAATTTGACAGACAATGGACAAAATGGAACTATTATTTTGGAATTAATATGCTTTAAAATGGGACTCATACTAATATCCGTTAACCCCTCTTACGCTACCTACCAATGCTAATTTTATTTTCTTTCTTTGTTTTTTCTTTTTAATTTTTTTTCTTTATTATTATTATTATTATTATTATTATTATTATTATTATTATTATTATTATTATTATTATTATTATTATTATTAGGAGTAGTCGTATTATTATTATATTTAAAATGAGTATTATTATTACATATTTGTCTTTACATAGGTCAGTTTGCTTTTGTTGCCGTATGTTAAAAAATAAATGGACTTAATATGCTTTGACCCTTCTTTTCTTTGGATGCCACCTTTTTATTTTCTAATTGTATTCATTACTTCCTCCTTACTTACTCCTGTGCTCTCTCTGGTCCTGCTTGGTTCTGTTTTTGTTGTTTTATGTTCTTTTAAAAAAAAATCTTCTGCTAACTGATATTATTTCCTTATCAAAATAATCTCTACAAGTTACAGTGTAAATAGGCCAGACTGTTCCATCCTAGTATGTCTCTCTCTCCCTCACGTAATACCAAAGCTAAGGTGCACAAAAGTACTTTCAAACATAAAAATAAATATAATGGGACAATTAATCGAAGCACTTTCATTGCACAGCACACGCATACTGTTCAGCGGGAGACCACTGAACCGGAACACTCAAACGTGCATGAATGAATCTATTTCTAACTCCAGGTATAAAGCGTACGACTGAAACCTCACAAAAGACCGCATGCACAGAATGTCTGCTTGAACAGACAGTGGCACATGCGGAGGGCTCTCCAGCGAACGAGTGTAAGGAGAGAGGGGACATTCCTGCTCTGACCCTGCCTCGTGTTTGAGGGGTCAAAACGCGCCCTGCAGCTCTGCTTTGAACCTGCTGTAATCTGGAAGGCCTCCTATGATCTCCAGTCAGGCTGCAGGCTCTTTCAGGACATTCTACGGCACGGGTACAAATATGATGGACTCGCTTCTGTAAACCTCTAGCCGTGGGCTCAGCAAATGATTCAACTTTGAACTTAGGTACTTATTTTGCTGAAATAAAAATGACTTACACACACCCAACTCCTCCAGCGTCACTTCTTCCACCCCCCCTTGGATCTCGCGGCTCTGACCTGTAGATCCGGATGCCCCTCGTCTGCCCGGATGAGCTCTTACCTGCAAATGAGCGTCTGCAGCCTGTCCGTCCGCGGGAGTCGGATCTCTCCCCTCGCTGCGGTTCTCCCTGAGGTTCCCTGCTGAAGGAGGGTCTAAGGACAGGGGACGCTCTGGGACAGCTATCCGTTTGCTAAATTCTCGTGAACATTGTTGAATCTGCTTCTCGAAGTCACTGCCGCCCATCGAGGCAACGGCTGACTTTGGGCGTTCCAAAAATAGTTTGCGTATTCCACTCATTGATCAGTTTACTCTTGCTGCTACTACTACTACTACTACTACTACCACTGCTACCACTACCACTTTCACCACCATAGTTCAAATTGGCTACAGGGACATGTGCAGTCATATGGCCATCATTTTGACGAACTGGTTATTTGGAAATGAAACCAGAACGGTCATCGGGGCTACTCTCGGTGGGGTTTTCGGCTGGCGTCGCTCTAAAATGGACGAACCCTGACGGACCGGCAGTGGACGGTGACCCACAGGCGGTTGTCACTGACACTTCACAAACGGGCTGGACACTTTGACCTACTTTAGCGTGACTCGCAGAGAACCAGTAAATCCTCATCATTTTCCCGGAACTTCTGTTGACCCGGGACAGGCTGGTACAATTAACGGTCGCGCAGCAGCACAAAACACATTTCGGACCACAGACCACTTCGCGCAGACATAACGGCAACCACCGGCGAGTCCATGCGATACAACACGATACAGTAATATCACGATACTGCGATACAGGCAATAATCCACATACCGTTCATGACATTCCACAATACACATCGCTCGATAGATTTTTTTTTTTTTTTTCTTTAAACCACAACCTGCACAAACTTAAAATGAAATACACCCATTTTAGAAATCAGAACAGTAAATATGTCAAAGGTTTTGCTGGTAAAAACAAGATTCTTTTCTCTAAACAAGCAACGGGAAAGAAGAAGCCACCACCGTATTTTGAAAAGCAGAGGAGACTCAAGTTGTAGATGGATTTCATCTTGGCGTGACTCTTCTTTGTCTTTTAAAAAACACGTGGAAAAAAAACACAAAACATGTAAATCGTACATTTTTATATCCGCAATTTTAAACAAATTAGATCATTATTGCCAGAAAACGCTGCTAACATGTTTTTCCACGGTATGTTTTTTTCCCGCACATTGAATATTGCGTTACAAATTGGCCAATGACACACCGCGCTGCCTTCAAACCAGCTGAATCGTTTTACAAAAGAGCCGTGAAGATATTAGTCCCAGCCGGACATTGAGCGCGTTCAAGACAAACCTCAAACATCGGCGGAAGAGGAACAAAGTCTGCAATCGCTGATTCTGAAGTGATGTTTAACTCTTAATGTTGTCACCGTTGCCGGGGACGACGGATGGAAAGTAGACGATAAGTTCATTCTGGCATATTTACATTGTTTTAAAGAAATCTAAAAAAAACGACATTATTATACATAAGTTACTCAGTACAGCAGCCTACGATATTAATACTGTACCCCCAAATTGATTATCACGATATATCAATTTGGATATTTGGCACATCCCCTAATACAAGGCAGGACAGGAGAGATTGATAATTCATTCGTTTCAGTATAAAGAATTAAAATTTGTCCAAATGATATTACCTCATTATGTCCTTTTCCATATATCCTAGTGCTGTATTTACTGTAGTACTATTACTACTGCTACTACAGTTGGAATATCTTAAAGGATAGGCATTGTGATCCTTATTCAAAAGTGACAAAAAAAAAAATGTTATTCAAAAAACTGTCCGTGATCTTCATCTGTGCAGACTGTGTTTTTGTCACTCTGCGTACCAGGCAAGAAGAGAGAATATTAGTTCAATTGTACATGAATATATGTACAATGCTCACTTGACAAAAATAAGTCATTCGTTCATCTGCAAATGTCAAGGTCAAAACTGTTAACATGTTTTATAAACGTCTGTCTGATACAATGCAACCAGAGTCTGTGCAATCGTTTCACTCAGAGCTCCTCAGACTGGAACAATACAGCCTCTTCCTCTCCTCCTCCTCCTCCTCTGCACCTCTCCTCTTCTGCTCCTCTCCTTTCCCTCCCCTCTTCCTCTGCACATCTCCTCCTCTCTTCTCGCTCTCCTCTTCCTCTGCACCTCTCTTCTCCCTCTCCCCCCTCTCCCCTTCTCTCCTCCTCTCTTCTCCCTCTTTCCCCTCCCTCCCCTTTTTCTTCTCCCCCTCTCCCCCCTATCCTCTTACTCTGCAATGCAACTCTCCTCTATCTCCCTCCCCCTCTCTCCCTTTCCTACCCTCTCCTCTGCAACTCCTCCTCTCTTCCCTCTCTCCCCCCGCTGTCCCCTTTTCTCCCCTCCTCGTGCAACTCTCCTCTCTTCCCTCTCTCCCCCCTCTCTCCCCTTTCTCCCTTCCTCTGCAACCTTCTCCCTCCCTCTCTCGCTTCTCTCTCCCCCCTCTCTCCTCCCTCTCCCACCCGTCTCATCCTATCCTCCATCCTTCTCCCACCCTCTCTCCTCCCTCTTCCACTCCTCCTCCCCCCTCTCTTCCCTCCTCTCCTCCACCCTCTCTCCAAACACACGCCCCTCTCCTCCCCTCTCTTCCACCCTCTCTCCCCCCACTCTCCTCTCCTCTTCTCTTCCTCCTCGTCCACCATCTCTCCTCCACCCTCTCTCCTCTCCTCTCCCACCGCTCTCTCTCCCCCCCTCTCCACCCTCTCATCCACCTCTCTCCTCCCTCTCCTCCCCCTCATCTCCACCCTCTCCCACCCTCTCGTCCCCCTCTCTCCACCCTCTCACTCCCCCCTCTCTCTCTCCCTCCCTCTCTCCCACCCTAACCCCTCCATATCTTCTCCCCCCCCTCTCCACCCCTCCCACCTCTCTCTACACTCCTCTCCCCCCCTCTCATCCCCCCCTCTCTCCCTCTCCTTCCTTCTCCTCCCTCTCTCCTCTCCCCCCCCCTCTCCACCCTCTCTCCCCTTTCCCCACCCGTCTCTCTCCCCCCTCCGTCTCCTCGCCTCTCTCTCACCCCTCCTCCCCCCCTCTCTCCTCCCTTTGTCTCGCTCCACCCTCTCCCCTCCCTCCCTCTCCTCCCCCTCCCTCCCCTCTCTACCCCCTTCCTCCTCCTCTCTCACCCTTCCTCCCTTCCACCCCCCTCCCTCTCCCGCCCTCCCTCTCCTCCCCCCTCTCCCACCCTCTCCTCCACCCTCTCTCCTTCCCTCCCCCTCTTCTCACATCCTCTCTCCTTCCTCTCATCCCCCTCTCCTCCTCCTCTCTACCTTCCACCCCTCTCTCCACCCTCCCCCTCCCCCCCCTCTCCCCCCTCTCCCCCTCCCCCACCTGCTCTCTCCTCCTCTCGCGCCACCTCTCTCCACCCTCTCCTCCTCCCTCTCTCCTTTCCTCTCTCACCCCTCTTCGACCCTCTCCACCCTCTCTCCTAGCCCTCTCCCTCCCCTCTCCCTCTCTCTCCCGCTCTCTTCCCCCTCTCTCCTTCCCTCTCTCCCCCCTCGTCCTCCTCCCTCTCTCTCCCCTTCTCCCTCACTCCCCCCCCTCTCCCCCTCTCTCCCCCTCTCCCCCCTCTCCCCCCTCCCCCCCTCCCCGCCCTCCCCAACTTCCCCACCCTCTCTCTCCTCTCCAGTCTGAGCAGACAGTGGGCAGCTCAGACTCACTCAGGATGTTTGCAGTGAGACAGCAGCAGAAGAACACTCGTGTGATTCCTGTGACTCGTCCTGAAACCCAAAGTAAAGTGTGTGAGATCTCTGGACACACAACAGAGACACGGCTCCACTCCTCTGCTGCGCTCTCATGGAGATGAACCCCGTCTTGGCACAGCAGGGGCGTTTATCTGTTCTCCACACGTTGGTCATGCTCAATGTGCGCACATTTCCCCAGACACCCGCTCCCCCATGGCATGGTTAAACTATAAAAGCCGTGTTTGAAACAAATATACAGCGAGTTGAAGTGCAAAATTGGTGTTTGGATTATTTGGCCCCTGTCAAACTGAACTCTGTCCTTCCCAGCATGACTTAGTTTGCTGGTGTGCAGCCCTCTCCCACCTGCCTGTGGTTTCGCCTCACACTTCCCAAGCTCACTGCTCGCCCTCGGCCTCTCCTCAGGTCATGGATCCTGTCAGAGAAGGGCAGATGTGGAGCTTACTCTCTGCTGGTAGCGCACGTCACAAACCAAGGCAAGGCAAGTTTATTTGTAGGCACAATTCGTACACAAGGCAATTCAAAGTGCTTCACAACAGGAAAAAATGCATTTAAATCACAAACAGACGAAGACATAAAAGAGAAGAGTGCAAAGAAAAGCATTTTCAGTCAAATGCACAGCCAAACAAAACAGTTTTTAGTTTAGATTTGAACATTGCCAGAGTAACGCCTGTCTCCAGATTTTAGCTGCATCAAACTGAAATCAGAAGTTCCCCATGTTTATGTCCTGACTCTGGCACCAGCAGGAGCCGTCCATGTTTAGATCCTGACTCTGGCACCAGCAAGAGCCGGTCCATGTTTAGTCCTGACTCTGGCACCAGCAGGAGCCGGCCATGTTTAGTCCTGACTCTGGCACCAGCAGGAGGCCGGCCCATGTTTAGTCCTGACTCTGCACCAGCAGGAGCCGGTCCATGTTTAGTCTGACTCTGGCACCAGCAGGAGGCCGGTCCATGTTTAGTCCTGACTCTGGCACCAGCAGGAGGCCGGTCCATGTTTAGTCCTGACTCTGGCCCCAGCACGAGGCCGGTCCATGTTTAGTCCTGACTCTGGCCCCAGCACGAGGCCGGTCCATGTTTAGTCCTGACTCTGGCGCCAGCAGGAGGTCGGTCCACGTTTAGTCCTGACTCTGGCACCAGCAGGAGGTCGGTCCATGTTTAGTCCTGACTCTGGCACCAGCAGGAGGCCGGCCCATGTTTAGTCCTGACTCTGGCACCAGCAGGAGGCCGGTCCCTGAGGTCCTCAGGGTCTGAGATGGTTCATATGGCACTAACATGTCTGAGATGTAACCCGCACACACGCATTTGGCAGTAAGCGCTTTCACGTCCCTTTTCAAGTCTTGAAAGTAACTTTGTCACTTCAGTAAAAGTACAGATACAGTAGCAAGAAATACTCAAGTAAAAATAAAAGTATAGTGCTGCCCAGTGCTCAAGTAGTTGAGGCGGCAGCGCATATGCCAGGCTCCACCTGCAGAGGTAAATTTCAATCCCAACTCCCACAGTTTGCTGCATGTCCTCCCTTTTCTCATCCCCATTTTACACTGAACTGCCCTGTCTAATAAAGCAATTGGGCCAAAAAAAATAAAGGAAACTTAGCACATTAAAAAGTATACCTTATACTTTATAGAAAGATTTAAAAGTAATTCACTGAATGTTCCTGATTTATAGTTTTGTCCTTGGTGATACGTGTGTAGCGTATATTTACTTGTTCAAAACTGTAGGCAAAATGTCACCGTAAACGTGCTAAAAAGTAACCCCGCCTTTTCAGCAGGTCTAAAACCACAAGAACAAATGCTTTTACTTTTTAGTCCTGTTCAAAAATGTAATGTAGTAGAAAGCACTTCAAAAGTATGGATACCAAAAAAATGTATTTAGACGCAGGACTTTTACTTTTGTACTTTGTTACTTTCCACCACTGAGTCAAAAGGCTTGGTCTGTCCAGATGCGAGTCGAAAATAAACTTGCGTCTCTTACACAACCACATCGCACTGATCCAAATAACATGCAACTTTCTGGGAGACAAGCCAAGCAAAGAAATGAGTGAACAGAGAGAAAGACGCACAAGCACATTTTTGGAAAGTGAGCAATTTCCGAATGGGAATTTCACAGATGAAAAACATGACTCGGCTCGGAACGGTGGGAAACTCCTCCGGTCCAAATGAATCACAGCCTCGCAGTCGCTGCAGTTTCCCTGTTTTCTCAGAGTCATTTTTTGAAAAGAGTGTGCAAGTGTTTTCATGCCTCTCGAAGTTCTGTTTCTGTAATCCAGTGCAAAGAGAAGAAGTTTGGGTTTGAGATAAAGTCATTCTTAAATCCCAGTGCTTTACGTTGTGAGGCGAATAAAACTTTGTTAGTTTAATGAGCAGCTGACACTTTGTAGTTTTGCAGAACATAACACAATCTGCCAATACTTTTGATATTAATTTAACGAATACAGCTGGCAAGACACAAAGAGATTAGAAAGAACCGCATGAAATTCAGAGGTTAAAGGAGACACAGAGGAGTGAAATACATGCAGAAAAAGCTGACAGTAACGTCTCTCTGTGAGTTTTAGTGAGACAGACTTTGTGGTTACCGTATTTTCCGGACTATAAGTCGCACCTTTTTTCATAGTTTGGCCGGGGTGCAATTTATACTCCGAAGCGACTTAAATGTGATATTATTAACTTCAACAGCCTCTGGAGTTGGCGGAGTTGTTTAGAAGTGACACCGAGGAAGAATTATTCAATGGATTTTTGTGTTTTTTTGGTAAAGTTGTTAGCATGTTCTTTATGCTATAGTTATCTGAATGACTGTTAATATGTTAGGTTCACATACCAGACACTTAGGACAGGTCGTTGTCATGTCGCTGAAAGTGTCACGTTAGCATACAAATACGTATTCACCATGTTGTTTTCTAATCTATTATTATTTTAAACTGTATTTCAAGATAAAATGTCTGTTCTTGGTCTTGGATTTCCTCAAATAAATTTCCCCCAAAAAATGCGATTTGTACTCCAGTGCGACTAATATATGTTTTTTTTCATTTATGCATTTTTTGGGGCCATTTTTTGGTGCGACTTATACTCCGGAGTGACTTATAGTCCGGAACATACGGTAAAATGTATAATTCAAGTATGATTTAGATTTGATGTTTTAAAGACTGAGACCATCATTAACAGAAGCGTCCCGAGACCAGGACCAGCCGAAATGTGGCTTAAATTGAGATTATTCAAACCATTCAGACTCTGGGTTCATATACGTAGCGTTCTCAAATGTCACATAACACTTTTTAAACAATAAAAACAACTTCCCACCTCTCAGTTCTGCAGGTTTGAACAGGAACTCAATGCACCTATTTCTATTATCGAGCCATCTTTGTGCTTATTCAAAAGTGTCAAAAGTTGTAAAACCCATCGTATTTCTTCCTTAAAGACGAATGCAACCTATGACAAACAAACACGATTTATTTATTTATTTTACACAACACAGCAAAGCAAAGAAAACTCTGAAATTGATGTAGAGCGACATGCCTATGAATGAGTTATTGGGATTTACCAGAATTATGGCTCTATTTGTCTATTTTTCCTGCACACACAAATGGATGGAAAGCAAATATAAACTGAGAATAGAGAATACAACTCATTTTACAGGAAATATATTGATTTTGTCATTGCGTTTTGATAAATTGGCGGCAAAAACGAAAGTATATTAAAAAAAAAGTATAGTGGACAATTGGGTTGTCTTCATCACCGACTGCTAAGAGTTGTTCTGTTTGTTTGTCCGTCTATTTATTATATTATCATTTATTTTGTTTTATTTATTTTATTGTTTTTTCTTATTCTCTCCCTTCTACTCTGGTGTTCATGACTTGTTTTTTTGTATTATTTGTTTTATTTGTCTGTCTTGCATTAATAAAAATAATAATAATACAAAATAAATAAAACAATGTATAGATATTTAAAAAATCTTTTACAATATTATAAAAAAACCTGCTTTTGATTTCTTTATGTGGACAATAAAGTGTACCTTAACCTTACACTTAATAAATATATATATCCTTCATATATTTCATTACAGGCATTTTATTGCTAAATAACTGGGTTTGGGGGCGTCGTCATTGGCTATTGACACATTTCATGTCATTTTGTAGAACATTCCAGACAAAACAATAAGGAGGAAATAAGGGAGTTATATTAGCTCATTCTAATGACAGATAAGCTCTAACATTGACTTCAAAGCTAACAGTCAATAGCACAGAAAACACTTATTAAACCCAAATGCTGTATATATATATATATCTGTGCATGCTTCACTAATGCTATCTTCAAACACAAATATCAGTTTGTATTTATTGTCGTTATTTCTAAATATCAGAAATAAGTACAGGGCTATCGAAACTGCCAGCAAGATGACACAAACTCTTGAGAATCCATCTTGTTAGGCTCTCGCTGGATTCGTTTGCTGTCCGCGCCGATGATAAACATGACTCAGCTCGGGAACGGTGGGAAAATCCTCCGGTCCAAGTGAATCACAGCCTCACAGTCGCTGCAGTTTCCCCGTTTTTTTTTTTAAAAGAGTGTGCTGGTGTTTTCAGAGAAGTTTGGGTTTGAGATCAAGTCATTCTAAAATCCCAGCGCTTTACGTTGTGAGGCGAATAAAACTTTGTTAGTTTAATGAGCAGCTGACACTTTGTAGTTTTGCAGAACATAACACAATCTGCCAACACTTTTGATATTAATTTAACGAATACAGCTGGCAAGACACAAAGAGATTAGAAAGAACATATTGTAACCGCATGAAATTCAAAAGTTAAAAGGCGACACATGATGGCGTTCCCTCATCATGAACTCAGTCAGAGTTGCATTTTGATTCTGCTCTGTCACAAAATTAAAAGGGTAAAAAATAGGTGTGGAGGTGCAGAGAAGTGAAATGAATGCAGAAAAAGCTGACAATAAACTACATCAGCTTTAACCACGTCTCACAGCACCACAAACTTGGAATTGCTCAACGTCTTTTTGTGAGTTTTCGTGAGACTGACTTTACGATAAAAAATATAATATAATTCAAGTAAGATTGATTTAGTTTTGATCTATTAAAGACCTGAGCTCCATCATTAACAGAAGCGTCCCGAGACCAGGACCAGCCGAAATGTGGCTTGAATTGAGATTGTTCAAACTATTCAGATTCTGGGTTAATAAATGTAGAGTTCTTAAACCCATAACACTTTTCAAACAATAAAAACAACTTCCCACGTCTCAGTTCTGCAGGTTTGAACAGGAACTCAATGTACCTATTTCTATTATCGAGCCATCTTTGTGCTTATTCAAAAGTGTCAAAAATTGTAAAACCCAAAATGTTTTAATTTATTTTTTTGACACAACACAGCAAAGCAAAGAAAACTCTGAAATCGATATTGCGCCACACGCCTTTGAATGAGTTGTTCTGATTTAAGCGTACTTTGTCTCGATTTGATTCAAAAACAGAATTCAAGACACATTTTCTGTGAATTTTACAGGAAATATATTGATTTTGTCATTGCGTTTTGGAAAATTTGTGGAAATTTGTTGAAATCATGTGACACTATAAACTGGGTTGTCTTCATCACTGACTACTAAGAGCTGTTGTGTTTGTTTGCTTATTTCATTATAATTTTGTTTATTTATTTTATTTTACTTTAGTTGTCATTTTTTGTCTGTCTTGCATTAATGAAAAAAATAATAAAACAATGTACAAGTATTTAAAAAATGTATTACGATATTATTTAAAAAACTGCTTTTGATTTCATTATGTGGACAATAAAGTGTACCTTAACATTACATTTAATAAATATATCTATCCCAAAAATATTTATTTAACATTCCAGACAATACAATAATAAGGTTTCGGACCCTCCACCTAAAAACAACCATAGTATGATTTAATTTTATTGTTCAACTCAGCAAAATCCCATGGAGTTTGAATGTGAACAGAAGGGGCTGTGGAAAGCGCGTTATTGACTGGAACTGGCCGAGCGTTCGCAAAGAGCCAATTGTAGACCATTTAACATTCTGTTACAAAAACACCACAATTTGTCCGCTTGTATGAAACGTGCTGACATGCCTCAAAATCACGGGCATGTCAGTTAAACCACAGGATTACTTAGCACGGCCAATTTGTCAACCTAGTCCCTGATGAAAAACGATGTGGTTGTTCAGTTTGTATGCCTTTCATTGAGTTATATTAGCTCATTCTAATGACAGATAAGAAATAACATTGATTTGGATGGTTGACTTCAAAGCTAACAGTCAATAGCACAGGAAACACTTCAGCCTTGGCAACTTGGGGCAGTGAATTTATACATGTGCAGTATACATATTCGATCTGTGCATCAGTAGCGTGCAGTGACTTTAATGGATGGGAAAGCAGACTTGGGGTGTTCAATATTTAGTGGATAACACAAACGTTTTAAAAAATGAAATGAATCTAACATGTAAAGTGATTCAATTATCTTACTTCATTGGCTAGTGGAGTTATGCAGCATGCTCCAACATGAGCCTGAAGCTGAACTCCTGTGTGGTACCACGCGCCAAAGACCTCAACAGCTTCAGGCCAGTGGCTCTCACGTCCCATCTGATGTGAAGACACCTCCGCTCCACCGTGAGCCCAGCCATGGATCCGCTGCAGTTTGCATACCGGCCTGGCATCGGAGTGGAGGACGCCGTCTTCTCCGTGCTGCACCGCTCTCTCTCTCACCTGGAGAAGCCTGGCAGTGCTGTGAGGATTCTATTTTTTGATCTCTCCAGCGCCTTTAACACCATCCAGCCGCTGCTCCTGAGGGACAAGCTGGAGACGGCCGGTGTGGACTATGACCTGGCGGAGTGGATCCTGGACTACCTCACACACCGACCCCAGTTTGTGAGAGCCCGGGACTGTGTGTCCGACACTCGGACCTGCAGTGTGGGGGCTCCCCAGGGCACTGTCCTTGCGCCCTTTCTCTTCACCCTCTACACTACAGACCTCTGACACTACACGGACAGCTGTGTCCTGCAGAAGTTCTCTGATGACTCTGCCATCATCGGACTCATCACGGGCGACAACGATGCAGAGTACAGAGGACTCGCGCAGGACTTTGTGGACTGGTGTCAGCAGAACCACCTCCTCATCAACGCAGGGAAGACCAAGGAGATGGTGGTGGACTTCGCAGACGCCACTCTGCTGCCCCCTGGGTGTTCATTTGAACCACAAACTGGACTGGACTCATCACACAGATGCACTGTACAGGAAGTCGACTCTACCTCCTGAGGAGACTTCGGTCCATGGAGTGACAGGGCCACTCCTGAGGACCTTCTACGACTCGGTGGTGGCATCAGCCCTCCTGTTCGGTGTGGTCCGCTGGAGCAGCAGCATCACAGAGAGGGAGAGGAAGAAGCTGGATAAAGTCATCAAGAAGTCCAGCTCCGTCCTGGGCTGTGCTCTGGACTTGGTGCAGGAGGTGGGGGACAGAAGGGTCCTGGCTAAACTCACGTCTATGTTGGACCATGAGTGTCGCCCCCTGCAGGACACTGTCCGCTCTGGAGAGCAGCTTCAGTGACCGACTGATCCACCCTCGCTGTGTGAAGGAGTTAGTCCTGAACGTGTCATTCAACTTTCATAATTCTGTGCAATATTGTTATACTCCTGCAATACTGTTATACTCCTGTGCAATACTGTGTGTTATTATATAGTGTTATTTTTATTAAGATTATAAGAGTTTTCTTTTTCTAAGTTATCTGTTTTCATTATTATACTTTGCATAATCTGCTTCTGTACCCTTTGTTGCAACAGTGGAATTTCTCCATTGTGGGACAAATAAAGGTGATCTTATCTTATCTTAATTTATCTAATTCATTACACAAATTAGAGCTCTAAGTTATTTCCAACTAACGTCTAATCATTATAAACGTGAACAGAGCCTTAGCTACTAACAAAGACTTGTTTCTAAAAGATAGATTTTAAGTCAGTTTGTTGAAACTTGCCGCTGCTGTTGCTTCGCTATTCTTCTGCACATGCTCAGTTCGGTTATCAGTTATCAAACATCCTTGATTCCCACACAGGTTTCTTCAGCGTGGTTTGAGCATAGATCCATGGGTTTGAGGCTGTGTGGTCCTCAGCGCGCATGGGCAGACCTCTAAAAGAAGCTGCTGTCCGCTCTGGTTCTAAAAGCTCATGTTAGAGAGCGGAGCATGGACGGGCCTCTGAACACGGCCACAGACTGAGCCGCTGCGGCAAACTAAGAATCATGCTTCCCGCGCACTATTGCTCAGTGGCAATCATTGATTGCCTTGATTGCCCTGACCGCACGCCCCTGCTGTGCATATTTCACTCATGCTATTGTCAATAACAAATCAGTTTAATTCATGCATAGTTTAATAATCAAGCATGTTTTTGTATTTATTGTTGAAAAATTTGAAATTTTTTAACCGTATCACCTAGTACCTGACATTTTTAAATAACCAGAAATAAGTACAGGCCTATAGAAATGTGTCGATGCTGATTTGTTTGCAGTGGTTGTTTTAGCAGACATATGCACTATTTTGTTTTTAAAAACGGAGAAGTGTGAAGCACTTTGAGCAAACCTGACTCACGCCAGATTGAACTTTGTCTCACATGAATCAATCTGGGAAGGCTATTGCTGAAAGCCGTCAGGACGTTAAAACATTTCATGAAGTGTCACAACAGCAGAAGAAGCAGAAAACTCTACATTGAGTTAAATCCAGTGTTCAGAAAAGCACAGTCCTTTTTCTCATCCATAAATGTACAAAATGCCATTATACGCACATTTTTGAAAAAATTATATTGTCCGTATTTCCCTTAAATAGGATGAAGTACGTAATAGATATGCTCTTGAACATTCCAGAAAAACAACACTTCCTTGGAGACAAGCAAATGAGCGACATAAAGCACCTTTAAAGTTTGCATCTTGAGAAAATTCTCAATTCCCTTATAGCGATGTGCTTTTATTGTTTATGAAATACTATGAATAATATAACAACTACACATAACGAAAGACCAAGGTCTTATTGATAGTGTAACATGGTTATGAACATAAAATGTTATGGAGATGTGCAATCCAAGTTCAGTTGAGACCTTTTTAATGAATAACTGAGAGCGTGGGCTACATATGGCTCCTTTAACCGTGGACAGATTTGCATCGGTTTTTGATCGACTCCAGAGCAGTGTTTATCCCAGCAGTCTGTTTTGAATGCAAACGGTTTAAGTAATGCCTTGGAAATCAAGAAGGCTGACATTATTGTGGCACATGCATGGAATTATTGTAATCTTGTTTTATATATATGTTACATATGACAGACACAGCACGTAGAATTGGTGTTTCCACTGGAACAAATTTTCACATGACGTTAGCTTCTTAGCATGATTGCCATTGCCATGATGTCATTTTTCAGTCGTGCGACTAAAAAAATTCAATGCAACTGTTTTCTACTGGGGTAGAGGCTTCTATATAGAGTTATGTCAACAAATATGTACAGCAGGGGTCACCAACGCTGTGCCTGCAGGCCCCTGGGGGCACAGAAACAAAGAAAGTGTTAGCAGTCACCTCCAGAGTCACTCACTCTAAAACCTACACATCAAGTGAGAAATCTGGGGTACTAATGGACTCAGACTTGAATCAGCAGCTTTTTACCATCTAAAAAACATTGCCAAAATCAAAAGTATAGTGTCCAAACCAGACTTGGAGAGACTTATTCATGCGTTTGTCTCTAGTAGATTAGACTACTGTAATGGCCTGCTCACTGGCCTCTCCAAACGAGCTGTAAAACAGCTGCAGTACATCCAGAACGCTGCTGCTCGGGTCCTGACTAGAACCAGGATACGATCACATTAGTCCTGTGCTCAGGTCTCTGCACTGGCTCCCTGTGGCTCAGAGAATAGACTTCAAAGCAGCTTTGCTTGTATCGCGGGAGTTATGTTCTAAAATAGAAGTTGTGTTCTAAAAATAACCCGCACTAATCGAAATCCGCGAAGTAGTCAGCATTCTTTATTTACAATTATTATAAATGTTTTAAGCTTGCAAAAACCCCACTACACACTTTATACACTTTTGTCGGTGCAGAACGTTTCGTCGACTTTGTGGGTTAGAGAAAACTTACAAACATACAGCATTTCTGCAGCCAAGAGACACGGTATGGAGGAGATTGATTAACAATTGTCTACAGTCCCTTAACCAATCAGGATGCAGAAAAACAATACGCTGTAAAAAAAAAAAAAAAAAAAGTCTCTCCATGCCTAGCACCAAAGTACATCTAGGACATTTACTGCCATATGAACCATCTCGGACTCTGAGGACCTCAGGGACGGCCTCCTGCTGGTGCCCAGAGTCAGGACTAAACATGGGGAATCTGCGATTCAGTTTTATGCAGCTAAAATCTGGAACAATCTTCCTGAAGATGTGAGACAGGCCTTTAGAATGTTCAAATCTAAGATATAAACAGGTTATCTGTGCATATGACTGAAATTATTGTCTTTGCACTCTTCTCTTTTATGTCTTAAACCGTTATGTGCTTTCCGCCTTGTCTTTGTGATTTTGATGCATTTTTTTCCTGTTGTATGAAGCACTATGAATTGTGCTCTACAAATAAACGTGCCTTGCCTTGCCTTTGGGCCTCTCTCAGTCACCTGCGTCGACCTGTTTCAAATTTAAAACAGCTCAGCCAAAGCTTTCTCATTTCACCAAAAACACTGTTAGGCCTGTTTATATGAAAACTGGGCATGTACAGACGACAACAGACGGGGATAACCAGCTCCATGTCACTTTTTATATTTTCTAAACACACCCAGTAATCACGTCGTTACGAAAAGCTAGAGATGCAAAACCAAAAGTGATGCATCCTACCTGTGCGCGCGGAACGACACGTGTTTAGATCGTGTCAGCAAGGTTTTAATTTAAAGACAAGCAAAACGGAGACAAATAATGTGAGAATGTCAGGAGCAGGCTGTTCCAGAGAGCAGAGGTGGAGCTGTCAGGACAGGACCACCATCAGACCAAGACCAAACCAGAACTAAACCAGGCCTAACTCAGGTTTAGGCCTGGCTTTAGGTTTAGGGTTAGGGTTAGTTTAAATCAGGTCTCACCCAGGACAAAATCCAATCCAAACATGTTTTAAACACCCAAACCAGGACTCACACGGGACTAAACCATGTCTAACCCAAACCAGGACGCACACAGGACTGAACCAGGTCTAAACAGAGCCTCAGGAGGAGAAACTGTTGTAAAGGTAAATCCACAAATTTCAATGAAGACTATATTTTTCTTTTATTTGCATTGCACCTTTGCTTGTATTTTGACAATAACATTAATTTACTCATTGTATGTGTTAGTGCTAGATTTAATACAAAGTTCTCTTATTTCTTCATATTATTTTAAACTGTTGTTTTGTTCTTATCACTCTCTGGTTTGAAATGTGATATAGGATTGGGTTTTCAAATTCGAAAATGCAAGATAAATACACCTAAATGCCCCACACATGCACATTTATCAAATAGTTTCTCACAGTTAAATAGTCATGTAATTTGGTTACAAATGTAATTATAGTCTCTTTAAGGCCCAATGAACAGTTAGCAATCGACCAAGTCCATGCTCATAAAGTAGCCCTTGGCCCTAAAAAGGTTGCTGACCCCTGATGTCAGTATAGTTAAAAACAAACGGTCATGTTTCGTACTCGCAAAAAAACCCACAATTACTTGTGCAATTTGTGTGCTGAATGCCTTTCTTCTTATTATTATGATTACAGTGTATTTATATAGCACTTTTCTACCTTCAAGGCACTCAAAGTGCTTTACTACGCGTGTGTGGGTGAAGTGCCAAGGACACACTTATATTTTCCTCTAGCGCCCCACTTTACATTGGTTCTGCAGTGCTTACTTCAACATAGAAATCTGATGAAAAAAAGTGTATTTAGAGTAGGGCTGGAAATCACAGGGTCCCTCACAATTCGTTGCGATACACAATACACGATACGATAATATCACCATTTTGCGAAACATGCGATAATCGATATATAAAGAACCCAATACATTTTACCAACGTTTGTCTTTGCTAAACCACGACCTGCACAAACTCCAAATGAAATCCCGTACTTTTCGGCCTATACAGCGCTCCTGAATAAAAGTGCACACGATATTTACGAAGAAAATAGAACAAGTCCACATATGCACCTGACAATAAACCGCAGGTGCCCACGTTGTAACATACATAAAGGAGGTAGTGATGCGTCTTTTGAACCGGGGTCTCAGTGCGCACCCGCGGCCCGCTGGACTGCGTTACTCATTTCCAAGTGAATAAGAGATGGATTGTAATAAAACACACAGCATTTTGAAGTTTCACAAACAGAAAACTCGTCACAGCTGTCCTACTGTCCCCTCTGTCCTTGATTACTCTGTGTGAGCTGATTTACCTGTGTCTTCTTCTGAGTCAGGTCTTGCCAAGAAAGTTTCATTTCAATGCGGCAGACCGCCGTGTGTCCGCATGTCCGCGCTCGGTGTGTCTTGGCGTTTCGCAGCGTCTGGATTCTCTTCCTCATTAAACTAATTTCTCTGTGAACATGAGTCTGATTGTAATAAAACACACAGCGTTTTGAAGCATAAACTTTAGAAAACACAATGTGTCCCCCCTTGGACAGTGCTGTCTCTGACGTCTTCTGCTACAGTGTGTAAACGCTTGCGCTTCCTGCTGGATTGCCCCCTGGTGGCCGTTAGCCAGTTATAACCTATATTTTAGACCCACCGTTATAATGACTGCAGGGTTCAAAGCGTGAGAAAAAGAAGCGTAGTAGTCTGAAAAGTACGGTACACCCATTTTAATGATCAAAACAGTCAAAATGTCCAATGGTTTGCCTAAACAAGTTTCCTTTCTTTAAACAAGCTATTCAATTGTAGTGCTGTGACAAAATAAGTCAGGAAATTATACCAAAAAGGACTGAACTAACTTTACCAGACAAAGACACAAAAAAAACGAGCAAAGACACAGACCGTCTTTACAATGTATTTCTACGGCGCACACATCAACGTTGGCGGTTTGTGTTATTTGGCGGTAAACATCATCCTGATTGGTCGAGTACGGAACCGAAGTCACCTGTAGATGCAGCGGGGCCTGGAGAATGGAATCGGACAGGACTTATGCAGAGAAAATCGATATATTTGCTGTTGTGTAATTAGTATTGTAACATTTTGTATGACTATAAAGTCTGAATTGCTTTTTCCAGACGTGCTACATGCTTGTCCTCTATATCCGGCCTGGACACTAGACCGTCCAAAATGCCCAGACAGAGGAATGTAGCACCGGTGTGTGTCTCCAAATATATATAACTCTCTCTCTTCTCTTTCTCCTCCTTCTCTCAACGTCTCCTTCTCCCTCCCTCTCTCCCTCTCTATGTCACCCCCTGTCTCCTGCTTTCTCAACTCAAACAGGAACAGTTTGAGCCGGAGCCGGGTGTCCAAACTGTACAGTGTGTGCGTTTCAAGGTGGTCAGGGCCGATAAGGCAAGAGGATGTGGGAGGATTTGATGTCAATGTACAAATAAATAATTTTAACCAGGAACTCACCAGGGCTATTGGAATTGTTCCGTTTGTTATTATTGAGATTGGCAGTTTCGGAATTTTCTTGTTGACCCATTTTTCGGGAAACTGGCCGAGTGATCAGGTCAGACAAAAATCCCATTAGAGTGGGACATGGCCAAAACAAAATGGCTTGACAGCGCCCCCTATCTATGCATTATTGCACTTTTCTGTACAGCACTTTGGCTTTCAAAGTTGTCATTGACATTGACAAAATGATGGTGTTCTCAAACATGTTTTATCTTATGTTTTTGTGCAATTAATTGATCAACCTTTTACCTTAAATTGATTAAAACATAGAGTAATAATATAATAATAATGCAACATATTCATATAGTGCTATTATGGACACTCAAAGACACGTGACATTGCATTATTCATTTAGTCCACACTCAGTGATCTACTATTGTAGCTACAGCTGCCCTGAGGCTGACTGATGGAAGTGTGGCAGCCAATCTTTGCCATCGGCCCCTCCCACCACCACCAATCATTCACATACACACACACACACACACACACACACACACTGTGACCCCTGGTGTTTCCTGTGGTCTCCCATCCAACATCCACAAGAAAGTATGTGCTCCTCCAGTGGTTCAAAGAGTAAAGTGCGTCTGATATGAATAATCCCATGAGAACATTATGATGCAGGAGCAGAGCAGTGTGAACCCAGAAGCTCAAAGGGTTACATTCACATTCATATCATAATGTGAAGATGTCATACCCTCAGATGGAGGAAAGAGACACCTTTCACTATTGACTGCATTAGCCGTGAAATGTCTAAATGGTATATAAATTGGAATACCACTGGCAAATGGCAACCTTGAAGCGGTAACAAGGAAAGCGGCAACGGCCAAATACCTACAATGAGTAAGGCAAGTCCTAAGAAGCCAGCTCAATGGCAAGAACAAGTCCCGGGCGATAAACAGCTACGCCCTGCCAGTGATCAGACCCTGCAGGAATAATAAGGTGGCCGGAGGGAGAGATACAGACCACAGATGTTAAGACGCGAAAGGTGCTCACACTGCATGGAGGGTTGAGACTGTACACTAGCCGTAAGGAAGGAGGCCGTGGACTAGTGAGCGTGAAAGCCACTCTCCATAGTGTACAGGAACATGTGTGCGGAGTATGGACTGGAAACCCCAAGGTCAAAGTGGGAAACACCCCCAAAGGTGGTAGAGAATGACCGAGGTTTCCGTGGTCACGTACTGCTTACTAAACGCGGTAGTGATGCGTCTTTTGAACCGGAGTCTCATATGCTGCGTTACTAATTAGACTAATTTCCAATTGAATAAGAGATGGATTGTAATAAAACACACAGCATTTTGAAGTTTAACAAACAGAAAACACATCACAGCTGTCCCTTCTGCCCCCTCTGACCTTGATTACGCTGTGAGAGGTGATTTACCTGTGTCTGTGTCTTCACATCTGGTGTGACTGTTCCGTTGTAACATGTGATCTTTACACAGAAAGATTGTTCCATGGTAATAATGCAGGGTTGTCTTTTGACCAGGTCGGGCCAAGTAAGTCTCATTTCATTGCGGGTTCTAAATAGCAGACCGCCGTGTGTCCAAATGTCTACAGCCGTGTCTAGATTTACTTCCTTATTAGACTCATTTCTCAGTGAATATGAGTCTGATTGTAATAAAACACACAGCATTTTGAAGCATGAAATATAGAGAATACGACGTGTCCCCCTTCTTCTACAGTGTCTCAAACGCTTGCGCTTCCTGCTAGGGTGCCCCTCGGGGGCCGTTAGCCAGTAAAAGTCTATCAAGTAACCGCACCGTTTTAATGAGGGTTCAAAGCATGAGAAAAAAGTACTAGCTTGTAGTCTGAAAAGTACGGTATACATACAGGAGTGAAATAACTTTTTGTGCCAGTTTTTGTTTCATGTGGATAAATACAGAGATATGAACATAAACCAGGTCAATCTACAATCTGACAGTTAAACAAAGTGGTCATGTCATGTAAACGCATCCTTCTTTTCTTTGACAGTCCATTCCCTGTTATAGCTCATGAGTGAGAGTGTGTCCATTTAAACAAAGTAATCTGATTTCAGTAGCCTGGTTATGACAGTTTTATGAGAAACAAGGTTATTCTCACTGGGACGTTCTGACAGTTTCCAGAATACTGTGAAATGTTAACGCAGCGTCCTGGTTCTCACACTGCTGCTGTACTGAGCACGTGCAAACTCAACAAACACATTTGGCAGAAGCTTTTAATTTCTCTAAATGACTCAAACTTCTACCAGGCCATTCATTTTTTACAGCAAACTCATGTCCGTGACTTTCTGTGTTGCTCTTGGACTGAACTGACACTGTTAATTTGAAATGGGACAAATTTGACCAATTTTGGACCAAATGGGACGTTTATTTTTGTGGATTTTATGTTCGTTTTTCTTTTATCATAATTTTAGTGTGTGATGTTTTCAATTTTGTCATCTTCATTTTTATATATTTTCTCCTGGATATTTTTGTGTGTTTGCTGTTACGTTTTTTTTTTATAATATTGAAAAATTAAAATACTATACTTATAAGTTATTACCACTCTAAATATATATAACGGGACATGAGTATCCTGGTTTCTCGGAGCGCATCTTCATACTCAGAGTACTGTCATAACCGGGACTTTCAAGCGCATTTAAACGCACTCAACAGAATTGGTCACAGAATGTTCAATTGCGTTTATTCATCTTTAACATACATATGAATTCACGGTCATGCGTTCTGATCCTATGCTCACAGAACGTCAATAGAACATGATACGTGACAGGAAAAATGCATGAACTCTCTATCAAGCAGCAAATGATTACAAATGTCAAGGGTTTTACTGCCTATAAAGCTGAAGAAAGAGTGAAAATATTCCCGCTCGGACTTGGAGCTGTAAAACGTCTCACAGTTTTATGTAAACGAGAATGTTGTTTTTTTTTTTACAGTGTTTGTCCTTGGTAGAAATGGCTGGGGTTTTCCTGTACTCTGAAATTAAAGTGGCCAATGAGAGCTGCAACGAGCTGTTCTGCTGACATCTAGTGGAGGGATAGAGAAATTGCAACGTTGAGAAGAGGGGGGGGAATGTGAGGCAAAAAATTTAGAAAGCAGTGAAAAAAGAAAAAAGTTCTTTATTTTACAGATGTTTTGTGTGTGAATGAGGCAGAAGATTGAGGTCATGTGATCACTCAGCATACCAAATGTACTTGGAAAAAAGTGAAGGATAAGCGCTTGAAATAAGTCTATTTTATTAAGTCTATTAATAAATCTATTTTGCTTTGAGCGTATTTTAACTGTCCTAATTTAAGATTGACAATTGAACAAGCATTGCAATTTTGTTTCACTAAAGATTTGAAAAAGACAAACTAACTTGAAATTAGAAGAAAAAAAAATCCAACTAAAAATAAATGGTAAGAACAAAACTTTATTTAAAATATACTAAAATCCAGGCAGTCTACTTAAATCAATCACATTTTAACTTATCTTATTTAAGGCTGTCATTTTTTGTGGGCTGACTTTGAAATTTTACAGTATATAATAATACATATAATAAGACGAAGCAGATCATTTCTTATTTATTTTGGTTTATTTGACAGGGACAAGTGTGTTTCCTGACAACATTTTAGTCCCTAGTTGTGCTTTTACTACAAAAAAAAAACAGTCATAAACAATGTACCAGTGTAATTTAAAAGACAATACACGTCTCAAATTCCAAAACTAGAACAGAATCTGTGCCGTTTCCTCCATCTTTTACGATGATGTGAATTCCCATTGTTGAACTGTCACAAAATTTGCTTCTACAGTTTGTATTTTTGTCATTCATGAAAGAAGACCTACTTTGCTTTTGACTGATATATATTTCTAATCTACGACGCTCGTGGATCATGATGTTGTATTTTGGACATTAGAAATTGCAATATTTCATTATCACGTATTTTGGGACTGCCCTGTTGTACAGAACTATTGGAACGAAATGAATAAGGCATTGCATACTATTTTCAACACGACCATCACATCTGACTTCAGAACCCCTGCCATAGACAATAAGAATGGATATCTTTGGAAGATTACAAACGGACTGGACCGACATCATAATGGACATACGGAAAATGGAAAAAAAATCACATACACACTGAACTTGGAAAAGGACAAATTTGACATAAATTGGACTAAATGGGACTCAAATCATGGACATGGTATGCTTTAACTTTGCTCTTTATTTTTTATCTGGATTCACTATTCTTAATAAAGTAATCTTAAACAATATACACATTGTTTTTTCTCTGGTTCCGCCCTGTCTTTTTAATTTTTTAATTTTTTCTGTCGTTGCTGTGGTTGTAATTGTTTTTGTGTCTTTATTTCTACGTATGTTTTGATTGAAAAAAAAAGAAAAATATTGCAATTGATCCAAAAGCGACTCAAAGTCTTTAATTTCTCCATGTTGATTGGTATCTGTATTGTATTTTATTGTGTTGCATGTACATATGTGTATACTTTTAAATTTGAAGGCCGGCCCAGAGTGATCACATGACCTCAATAGGACCATATTCTGCCTCATTCACTAAAAACCTGCCCTGTAAAGACACATCTGGTGTGCAAAGGCTTTCCATGTAAAATCAAGGAGCTTTCTTTTGTCACTGCTTTCTACATTTGACTTTGACTTTGCAGGTCGTTTTTTTCCTCTACTTAATGTTGCTAAGCCAAATACAGTAAAGAGAGACAAATGATTTATAAACGTGAGATAAAAAGCGAAGACCACAAACAAGAGGAGAAGTTGAATTGGATAGATGAATACGTTTTAAATTGTAGTTACTGCTTTTCAAAGTCTTACATGGCTCCTCTATTTGTACCAAATCTCTATAGTTTACATTCTATTGTAAATACTTTTGATTTGCTTCTGTTCAATTCATAAAAACTTGATGCGTAAAATACTTCCTTGTAATGCTCAGAGTAACATCGGGAGGAAATATAATTAACTGTATGTAGCAGGAACATTGTGTTTTACATGACAGTTAATGGTAAGTAGTTATGTGTGTCGAGAGAACGGTCAAGCAGTGACTGGTTAAACTGGTATAAAGAGGGCTTCTGGGTATTAGAGGTGTGGTCCTGCTCACCAACCTCAGTTAACGTATTAACTCCATATGAAATACTTTATATCAAGAAAAAGCCTTTTTTAATAGTTGCAATTAAAAAAATTAAGAAGCCATATATTGTAATAACTCTCCAAGAAATGTAAATAATAGATGGTAGTAAATAATGTTAAATAATAGTAGAACAACAAATATATCTTCCTTGTAAAGACAAATTGAACTGATCAGATTAAAGTCCCTGAAGACACGGCTCAGAGAAGAGAACTCTCCAATCGTCGCCAATCACCCGATTCATTTAATCATGTTCACATAATAATACATGGATTTAAGTATATTAATACATGGATTTCAGCCATGTCATTGAGTATGTTTTACGACCATGTGAGCACTACAACATGCTTTAGCTGCTCTATTTCATTGTGCAGTCGTTGCTGTAAGAAGGAAAACTGAAAACTGTCCTGAAACTACAAACTGCAATCGTTATAACTAAGCACTTTTATTTTGTTTATACATGATTGAGAAAGTTGAGCGTGACAACCTGCTCCAAAGATGTGACCACTTTGAACTCTTCCAACTCTGACCCAGAACAGCTGAGGTGTTGCTCTTTCATTGGTACATTTTACATTTCTGTTCTATTGATTGGTCTATGTTTGTACTATTCATATTGTATAACATTGTGTTGTATTTTACTATTCTGCACCCAAGCACGACGTGCCCAGGACGCATTTCCCTCTGACGGGCAATACAGTTTAACTGAACGCCGCGCCCTACTCTACATTTCCTTTATAAACTACAGTAAAAGTGAAGTGGAGTGTGTTTGGGAAGTGAACCAACGCGCACACTGAAAATCATGAGTACAACACTGACACTCTCTGGTGTCAGGAGGAACTACACTACACAACTCAGAGGTAAAATATCATTAACTGAACATTCCCTAAGTGCTTACAGCAGGTTAAACTAGACCACTAATTTCAAGTATTTTTTGGTGAATATTTTACTAAAAGTCTTTTTTTGTCGTTTGCTCTAATTTCTTTCACTATTATTGTTTGTTTATTTTTTATTTAACCTTTTTTGGTCAAGTTTATAATTTGTCTTCCTGGTTGGAGAAGCCGATGTGACATAGGCAGTTTCATAACTGTTACCGAGCAACCAAACTGTAAACAAGGATTAAAGCTCCGTATAGTTATGACAAATAGAAATACACAACAACAATTATTAAACGGACAGAAACATGTGTTGCAGACAGAGGCATTCAATTTTTAGAAGTCCTTTCTGTAATTTTCTACTTTTTTCCCCTCAACTTTTCTTCACAAAAATCCACTTAGCCAATGTTTACCAATATTTACCACACGTACTATCCCACCAAACAAAAACAAAGTCATAATTAAAATGTGTAAACCTGCCGCATGCACTTGAAACATTATCACGCAAAGATGGGTTCAATTCGAGTTGTTTTTCTTTTTCTATTCTTCAGCTTTATAAATGATGCAGTTTTCATAGCTTTTAACATTAGGCAAGGCAAGGTTCAAAGTGCTTCACACAACAGGAAAAAATGCATTAAAATCACAAAGACATGGCAGAAATCACAAAATAATAGTTCAAGACATAAAAGAGAAGAGTGCAAAGAAAAGCATTTCAGTCAAATATGCACAGCCAAACAAAACAGCTTTTAGTTTAGATTTGAACATTGCCAGAGTAGAGGCCTGTCTCACATCCTCAGGAAGACTGTTCCAGATTTTAGCTGCATAAAACTGAAACGCAGATTCCCCATGTTTAGTCCTGACTCTGGGCACCAGCAGGAGGCCGGTCCCTGAGGTCCTCAGAGTCCGAGATGATTCATATGGCACTAACATGTCCGAGATGTACTTTGGTGCTAGGCCATGGAGAGACTTGTATACAAGCAGAGCTGCTCTTGAAGTCTATTCTCTGAGCCACAGGGAGCCAGTGCAGAGACCTGAGCACAGGACTAATGTGATCGTGCTTCCTGGTTCTAGTCAGGACCCGAGCAGCAGCGTTCTGGATGCACTGCAGCTGTTTTACAGCTCGTTTGGAGAGGCCAGTGAGCAGGCCGTTACAGTAGTCTAATCTACTAGAGACAAACGCATGGATAAGTCTCTCCAGGTCTGGTTTAGACACTATACTTTTGATTTTGGCAATGTTTTTTAGATGGTAAAAAGCTGCTGATGTTATTGATCTGACGTGGCTGTTAAAATTCAAATCTGAGTCCATTATTACCCCCAGATTTCTAACTTGATTTGTAGGTTTTAGAGCGAGACTCTGGAGGTGACTGTTAACACTTTCTCTTTGTTTCTGTGGGCCAAAGACGATGATTTCAGTCTTGTCTGAGTTCAGCTGGAGAAAGTTGCTTTGCATCCACACACTGATCTGTTGGATGCAGTGACAGAGTGAATCCACTGGTCCATATTCACCTGCCGTCAGTGAATCATAGATTTGAGTGTCGTCTGCATAATTGTGATAGGACACATTCTCGCTGCGTATCAACTGACCTAAGGGCAGCATGTAGAGGTTGAACAGAAGGGGTCCCAGGATTGACCCTTGGGGAACCCCACAGGTCAAGGGCATCTGGTCTGAGACACAGTTACCAATTTCAATAAAGAATTTCCTGTCTTCCAGATAGGACTTTAACCAGTTTAGCGCAGTGCCAGTGATGCCCACCCAGTCCTCTAGTCTCTGTAAGAGGGTCCCATGATCGTCAGTGTTCAGGTGGATGTCATTTGTCACCTTGACAAGAGCAGTCTCAGTGCTGTGATGAGGTCTAAAACCTGACTGGAAAACATCAAATGAGTTGTTTATTAAGAGGAAATCAGTGAGCTGTTGGTAAACAACCTTTTCAAGGATTTTTGCCCCAAAATGGCAGATTAGAGATGGGCCGGTAATTACTCAGTACTGCGGCATCAAGACTGCTCTTCTTTAGGAGAGGCTTTATGACCGCAGTTTTCAAAGAAATTGGGAATGTTCCAGATTGAAGCGACATGTTAACTATTTGAGTGAGTGGTGCTAACAAACTGTTCAGCACAGACTTTAGAAATCTGGTGGGTAACACATCGAGGCAGCATGTAGATGAACTCAGACTGGTGATGGACAGTTTTGTCAGCAGGTGCAAGTGAGTCAGCTCTAAGTGTGTAGGTGGTTTTTGGGTTATTTTTTGCATTGTAGAATTTATAGCACTTTTAATGCCCTGAACTTTGTCATTAAAGAATAATGCAAACTCATTACACTTGGATGTGGAAATGAGTTCTAACAGCAGCTGAGCTGGGCATTAGTTAGATCACTTTTCCCCGCTTTACTTCAACAGTTAGAATAAAGATTCCCACACACCCAAATAATGACTGCAGCGATATCCCACGCTTCCAGTGGATACTTTTGATAATCAGGGTTGAACAAGCTCATTGTACTGCATAACGTTCATTTTTAATTTGAAAAAAGAAATCCGAAATAAATTCAGCTGATGGTTTCAAACAGATGAGATCGATCTTTTAAGCTTGCAATCTGATTTACCGTTTTTCTCATTTTACAAAGAAAAATCAAATGTTTTTGTTATTTTGACCATTCTATAGGTTCACCCTGAGCAGACCTAAAAAGCCACGTTTCGACCGGTTTCGACCACGTTTTGCCAGCCAGGGTCTCCATGCAGAGGACCTGGCTTGGGATCATGGAAGTGTTGGAGGAATAACTGAATGTAATTTACCCAAAATACGTATTAAAAACTGACTGTATTCTATGACAATTTTTTTTTGGTGGTGTTCAAATACAATTACTTTTCTAAAATCAGAGGAAAATATTGTGGTATTTGATCATGTGACATCAATGTAGGCGTCAAACTGCACGGAATTAGAGGGGAAAATAGAAAAAACTGTTATTATAGTGAGTGCGTGTGTGATTTTTCCTTTTCTTTTTTGTGATAAAGATTTTCTCATCTTATGAATAAAAGCATTGCAAACAAAAAGCAGTTTAGTATAGAATATAGTATATAATTTTAATATGTGACGGAATATGTAGCAAAATACGTTTTAGTGCAGATATTAAGTATTCTTCCCATCACTGATCGTGGGGCAGAAGTCAAATTAATCCGATCTCAGCAAGATGTTTAGTAATTCCAAGTTTGTGAGAAGTTGCTAAAAGAAATTAAGTCCAATTTATTGTCAGGTTTTTCTGCATTTATTTCGCCTCTCTTTATGAAACGAGCTGGGTTTGGTTGATGTCAGATTTATTATGCACTGAAAATAGAATATTATGGGTCTTGACAAAGCGAGTGTCGTGCTAATGCTAACGCGCGCTAGCTTTGTTTTGTACAAACAATTTGGCTCGACGTATACGTTGCCATCCCTGGGTATACATCAGTTTGTCAAAAGATCGTGTCAATGTTTGGTGAGAAATATGTATCTGCTTCTTTTTGCTGTTTCGTTTTCACCCGATCCTGCGTTCTCTCTCGTCCAATCATCTTGGGCCAAAGCGTTTCAGGAGGCAAAAGCGAGCCAGACCGTTAAGAAGTTACTGCCAACCAGGGTCCGCTTTGGATCGCTTGAACGGGCCCGTGCTGTTCACTTAACGACGGTGGAGACACGTTTGGACCGTACCAATCCGCTCCAAAGTGAACCAGTGGAAACGAGCCTACACTCAGAGTGTGTGGACCCTTTATTGAATATGGGCAAAGACTCCAAACTCCTATGAGGACATTTGAAAGCATTTCCCAGCATTCTCAGTGTGTACGAGAAGCAGCTCTCTGATGTGGATGTATGTAAATAACTGTAAAAAACAAATTTGGTAAAAGTAATAAACATTCATGAATATATTTCTGTTTGAAGTGGCAGTTTGTGAGTGGTTTGTTAAAATTGTATAGTTTTATTTATATGAAATAGGAAAAATAAAGCAAATACATACACACACCTTCATTCAAACGCAATATTATTTTAATCAAAATAAGGGAACCTGGAATAGGAGATATGTGCTTATACTTCAATAGGAGATTTGCCTCTAGTGCTGCTTTTATATTTTCTATATCCAAGCTCCAGAGAGTAATGTAATATCTCAAATGTGTCTGTGGGTTTCAGGGTTAAAGGTACAGCAAAGTGGGTGAAGAATGAATCAGCAATCTGAGCGCTGAAGTGGAGGTCAGAATTTAAAAGGAAACTCATGTTTATCTTGCAAAAATCAGAGGTCAGGTATTGCTTTATAATCCAAATCCAAATCTGAACTAGACCAAGTCAATCATTGCTTTTTTCTTTTTTACAAACGAAACACAAAACAAACAGCAAATACGTGACCCCCAGAACTACAACCCTGTTGTCTGGCAACCAAGGGCCGAGCAGTATAGAGGCACTATGGGAAAGTTTGGGTGCTTTGAAGGCAAAGTTTGGGTTGAGGGTTTGTGTGGATGGATTAAAAGTCTTTATAACAAAACATTTGCAACAATTTAGAATTTCCAGGGTAGAAATGTCTGTTAGTCCATCTTCTTCCGCTTTATCCGGGGCCGGGTCGCTGGGGCAGCAGTCTAAGCAGGGACTCCCAGACTTCCTTATCCCCAGACACTTCCTTTAACTCCTCCGGGAGGATCCCGAGGCGTTCCCAGGCCAGCCGAGAGACACAGTCCCTCCAGCGTGTGGGTCTTCCCCGGGGCCTCCTCCCGGTGGGACGTGCCCGAAATACCTCCCTAGGGAGGCGCCCGAGCCACCTCAGTTGGCTCCTCTCGACATGGGGGAGCAGCGGCTCTACTCCGAGCTCCTCCCGTGTGACTGAGCTCCTCACCCAATCTCTAAGGGAGCGCACAGCCACCCTGCGGAGGAAACTCATTTCGACTCAGCTCCTTCTTTTCCACAACAGTCCGATGCAGCGACCGCATCACTGCGGACGCTGCACTGATCCGCCTGTCAATCTCACGCTCCATCCTTCCCTCACTCGTGAACAAGACCCCGAGATACTTGAACTCCTCCACCGACTGGGTGGCCAAGCGACTTCTCCACTTGGGGCAAGGACTCCCCACCCACCCGGAGAGGGCAAGCCACCTTTTTCCGGTTGAGAACCATGGCCTCAGATTTGGAGGTGCTGATTCTCATCCCAGCTGCTTCACACATGGCGGCTGAGCTGTGGGGCAATAAGCAAACCCACACCAGCCCGCCGCCTCTCCCTGTAGGCAACACCAGAGAAGTGGAGCGTCAAGCCCCTCTCGAAAGGATGGGTTCCAGTGCCCAAACTGTGCGTGGAGGTGAGGCCGTCTATATCTAGTCGGTACCGTTCATCCTCCCGCACAAGCTCAGGCTCTTTCCCCCCAGCGAGGTAACGTTCCATGTCCCCAGAGTTAGTTCCTGTGTTTGGAGAGACGGTCGTCGAGGCCCCTGCCGTCGACTGCCGCCCAGATCCCTCTGCACCAGCCCCAATGTCTGTTAGTTTCTCAGTAAATAAGTATCAAATCAAAAGTATCAAATTTGTATTTCAACTTCACAAAAGTATAATTTAATTTAGCTGTTGGTAAAATGAGGGCTGATTGTATTATGAGGTAAACAGTCAATAGTATTAATCGTCAGGTTATTAATAGTATTAATAACCTGAAAAATCTACATTTTGCCTTCATGAAAAATGAAAAGTCTTAATAAGAAATAACGTAAAATACAAAGTCTGATATAACTCCAAAATTTAATTTAATTTGCCAAAACCACCTTGATATTTCGTACTTCATACTACAGTTTCTCACATTTATTCCATTTAGAAGGTTTTTGTTAGACACTTTAAAAGGGTTTTTATGCTCCTTTTAAAAAAAACCTGATATCTTTTGCCACCAAAGTGTATTGAAGTTTTCTCGGGCCCCTGGATTGACAGTGCACCTTTAAAACAGTGTAGATTCCAGCTCCATCAGAGAATACAGCACAGTATCTCTCTGGGACAGTAAAGTGTTTAAGTGTCGATGTGCCTGTGGGACTGTTGCCGTGGTAACCCCATGTGGGAGTGGAGTCTCTGGGGCAGACATACATGCTTCAGCTCCTCACACCCACACGAGCAGGTCAGACTGTAGAGGAGCAACAGCGACACACATCGCAGCTCCCTTTTACATGACACATTTAACGCAATTGAGAAACCTTCACGTTTACTCTGAAGGACGTGTTTACACTGTCTCCTTTTCTAAAGAGCTTGACCCTCATGATCTTCCTTCATGCAGATGACGGATCTCAATTTTAGAAGCAACTTTTAACTAAATTCCTTCATACTTCAAACATATTTAGTGCAACTTGAAAGACCAAGGCTCCAAATCAATACTTTATTGTTATTCTTACAGCAATGACATAACGTGGACACTCCCATCCTACAAATACATGTAAAAGTATTTTTTTTTCCTTGTTTGGGACATAATACATTGAGCCTACATTTTTATTATAGGACAAAACATATGCAGATTTGTTTTGTTTTTGTGATCTTTTAACCATGTTTCTTTGTCAAAAAACATACCTGGAGTTGTCTTTAACTTCAGTCACATTTGTCTGATGAATCCTTTTTGGTAAGTCCTCTCGCTCTGAATCTCCACATGTGCCTTTAAAGGGGTTTTACCCACATTTATTTATTGTAATAAAGTAAAATCTGTTTTCCCCCATACTGATAAATTGTAAAAGCAGTTTGCAGGGTCAAAATAAGACTGCGTTGTGCTGCCTGCATCTAATTATAGAGGGTTTTATTTTAAAAAGTTTACACGTTTTTGAGACAGGGACCGCACCATTGAAATAGTAAGTGTTTTACATACTGTTCGCTCTAAAAGGGCTATAAAAGTGATTTTGTAACTAGAGTTCAAACTGAGCAAACTATCTGACACTGCCCATCAAACTCCCTTTAACATCACACCTGGATCTTGTTTTAATCTTCTTTTTCTCCGGAGCTGAAGAGGACCACCAGCGTCATGCTTCTTGTGATGAAAAATGCCTCGTTTACCTCACACACAGAACGTCCTCCATCTTGTGTCTGTTTGCGGGTTTTTCCGACACCACTCAGGCTCCTCTGGGATAAGAAACACACCAGATAGTCGACCTCTTTGTGTCAGAGCGTCCTGTCTCTCCAGAGGGGGCTGACAGTGACAAACTGACAACGCCTGAACGCACCACTTCACTTTCTTCAACGCTCTCAAATGCCCCATATCGCTGGTCCCTCAACGCTCCTCCTGCGAAAGCAACAGTTTCAGTTTTCCAATTCTCGCTCGCACCAGAGAGGGGAGAGGTCGAGAGAGAAAGATGACTCAAATCCCAGAGGTTGTCGTCAGTGAAGACACGTTTGTTGATATGAAGGACATGGCACGGGGCTTTGTATGGAGCGTATACTTGGACCTTTCGAGATATATTAGAGCTAAGATAAAAAAGCCTTTATATTTGCCTTTTATAACATTGAGGCTAAAAAGTGAATTATTAGATCTAAAGAACTGTATGTAATCTGTCAATAATTTGTGAGTTTTTCAAGTTTTGTCATTTTTCTAGTAGAAGGTCCGCCACCTGCTTGCGTCCTAGGAGGATGCAAGGCCTAGAATGTTTCACAGTATGGCGCTGAATGTATCTCCCTCCATGGAGGCAAGATGGTGACACCACCTGGCCAAGTTCCAGGTAAGATCTGCATTTGGAGAGACGAGCTCTAATAATACACAGGATGGCATCTCTAGCTAGTATGGTTTTAACTTTCTATTTCCATGAAATCAAACAAGTGTCAAGCCTGCCTTTAATACCTTGTAATTAAACAGAGGCTTTAAATCATCAACAGAGGGCGTGCTCCACCAATTTAAGAGAGAAACAACAGAAGTTAGCACCATGTGTCAAAGGCAATTTGAAATTTTCAGGGATCATAACGTGTTTTTTTTTACCATCAATCTACATTTTGAGCTGTGGAGGTAGAGAGTCGAAACATGAAGAAATGTAACAAACACAACTATTATGTATTCAATTTTTTTTAATATATTAACTTTTTTAGAGCCAGGAATGTCCCATTGAGATTAAATCTCTCTTTTTCAAGGTAGTCCAAGCCAAGACAACAGCGCAGTTCAGTCAACATCAACAGAAGTTTAGACAATCACAAGAAACAAGAAAAAATAGTTAGAAACCAAACAAACATTCAGCATTAATTTAAACTGACCTTTAGGAACCCATTCTTTTAGTTTCAGGACCTTTAATTAATTATTCCAGGTGCAGAATATTGAAATGCTACTTTAAGAGTCGGTGCAAACACTACAGAGTCTTGAAACTGCAAAGAATTGGAAGGAACAAAGTGTGGGTTGATTTGGATTAGTTAGGATAACTTCTAAGACGTCTATGATGCATTATCAATAAATCAATCAATCAATCAAGATTTATATGTAGAACACTATTTATATAAACCATAACTCAAAGTGCTTTACGGCCATAAAACACATATAAACCACAGTACAAAATAACTCACAATACAAAGAGCATTAAATAGTATTTAAATTAGTCATGTGCACCGCTGAAAAGGACCGTTTTTAGACTTAAACATTGTCTCATGACCTCGGGAAGGTTTCAGATTTGAGCTGCATAATGTTGAAACGCAGATTCCCCACGTTTAGTCCTGACTCTGGCACCAGCAGGAGGCCGGTCCATGTTTAGTCCTGACTCTGGCACCAGCAGGAGGCCGGTCCATGTTTAGTCCTGACTCTGGCAACCAGCAGGGAGGCCGGTCCATGTTTAGTCCTGACTCTGGCACCAGCAGAGAGGCCGCAGTCCACTGTTTATCCTGACTCTGGCACCAGCAGAGGCCTGGTCTGAGGTCCATGTTAGTCCCTGACTCTGCACCAGCAGGAGGCGGTCCATGTTTAGTCCTGACTCTGGCACCAGCAGGAGGCCGGTCCATGTTTAGCTCCTGACTCTGGCACCAGCAGAGAGCCGGTCCATGTTTAGTCCTGACTCTGGCACCAGCAGGAGGCCGGTCCAGTTTAGTCCTGACTCGTGGCACCAGCAGGAGCGTCCGGTCCATGTTTAGTCCTGACTCTGGCACCAGCAGGAGGCGGTCCATGTTTAGTCCTGACTCTGGCACCACAGGAGGCCGGTCCAGTTTAGTCCTGACTCTGGCACCAGCAGGGAGGCCGGCCATGTTAGTCCTGACTCTGGCACCAGCAGGAGGCCGGCCACGTTTAGTCCTGACTCTGGCACCAGCAGGAGGCCGCGGTCCACGTTTAGTCCTGACTCTGGCACCAGCAGGAGCCGCCCATGTTTATCCTGACTCTGGAACGAGCAGGAGGGCCGGTCCACGTTTAGTCCTGACTCTGGCACCAGCACGAGCGCGGTCCACTGTTTAGTCCTGACTCGGCACCAGCAGGAGGTCGGTCCACGTTTAGTCCTGACTCTGCACCAGCAGGAGGCGTGCCACGTTTAGTCCTGACTCTGGCACCATGAGGAGGTCCGTCCACGTTTAGTCCTGACTCTGGCACCAGCAGGAGGCCGGTCCACGTTTAGTCCTGACTCTGGCACCAGCAGGAGGTCGGTCCCGTTTAGTCCTGACTCTGCACCAGCAGGAGGTCGGTCCACGTTTAGTTCTGGACTTCTGGCACCAGCAGGAGGCGGTCCACGTTTAGTCCTGACTTGGCACCAGCAGGAAGCGTCGGTCCACGTTTAGTCCTGACTCTGCACCAGCAGGAGTCGGTCCACGTTGTATTCCTGACTCTGGCACCAGCAGGAGGTCGGTCCACGTTTAGTTCCTGACCTCTGACACCGGCAGAGAGGCCAATCCATGCTTTAGTCCTGGACTGTGGCACCAGCAGGAGGCCGGTCCCTGAGGTCCGCAGAGTCCGAGATGGTTCAATGGCACATGTCTGATGACTTTAAAGCAGAGCCACAGGAACCAGTGCAGAGACCTGAGCACAGAGCTAATTGTGCATCGTTACTGTGCCCTGTTCTCACAGGACTAATGTGATCGTACTTCCTGGTTCTAGTCAGGACCCGAGCAGCATCGTTCTGGATGTACTGCAGCTGTTTTACAGCTCGTTTGGAGAGGCCAGTGAGCAGGCCGTTACAGTAATCCAGCCTGCATTAGTCTCTCCAAGTACGTTTTGCCTTTGATTCTGGCAATGTTTTTTAAATGGTAAAACACTGCACTAACACTAGTGTTACTGATCTGGGTCCAATATTACTCTTAAATTTCTCACTTGATTTGAATGTTTCAGAGCAAGAGGCTGGAGGTGACAATTGACAGTTTCTTTTTTTTTCTGTGGGCCAAAGACGGTGATTTCAGTCTTGTCTGAGTTCAGCTGGAGAAAGTTGTTTTGCAGGCACACACTGATCTGTTGGATGCAGTGACAGCGTGAACCCAAATATAGGGGGAATATAGGGAGGGGTCTTATGCATAATTGTGATAGGACACACCACGCATGTTACGCATCAACTGACATAACAGCAGCATGTAGAGGTTGAACTGAAGGGGTCCCAGGATTGACCCTTGGGGTACCACACTGGTCAGGGGCATGTGGTCTGAGACATAGGACCTGAACCAATTTAGGGCCATGCCATGCCACTTAGATCCAGCAGGACTAAGACTGAGCCCTTACCCAAGTCACTGTTCAGACGGATGTAATTTGTCACTTTAATGAGAGCAGTTTCGGAGCTGTGATTTGATCTGAATCCTGACTGGAATCTGGACTGACTATCAAAAAAGTTGTGCTGTATGAGGGAAGGTGTTTAGCTGTTGATCAAGGATTTTTCCCTGAAAGGGCAGATTTGAGATGTGCCGATAATTATTCATTACTGTGGCATCAAGGCTGCTCTTCTTTAGGAGAGGCTTAATGACTGTTGTTTTCAAGGCCCTTGGGACTGTCCCAGACTGAAAGTGACATATTGACTATTTCAGTGATTGGTGTAAACATACACTGCTCAACACAGACTTTAAAACTCTATTGGGTAACTCATCCAGGTAGGTGACCTAAGACTATTGATAATCTCCTTGCCAGTATTGTCAGCCACAGGTGAAAAGTGAGATAGCTGTAGGTGTCTAGCTGGCTGTTGTATTGTTATTTACATTGTGGAATTGATGATATATAAAATGTTCTGAACCTTGTCATTAAAGAATACTGCAAACTCATTGCACTTGAATGTGGAAACTAGCTCTAACGGCCGCTGGGCTGGGGGGTTTGTCAATCTGTTTTCTGTTGCAAATACGACAAGCAAGTTATTAAAACAATGTCCAATTATTTCAGAAAAATACCTCTCTCTTTTTCTACATAAGATTTGGTTGTACACAAACAGTTTATATTTATAGATCTCATGATAAACCTGGGAGTCTGACTCGCACCCAGTCATCTGTCATCTGTATTGTTAATGGCCTTTAAACATTATGTACCTTTGCTTTGGCATCTCATGTTTTAGAACCTAAAATCATTTAAGGCATCTTCATCAGGATTTGTGTTAGAACTCCATCTTCTGGCATCAGTGAGAATTGCCATGGGGAAATTAACATTTGTTGTAATGAACGTAATTTTACGATAGAAATGAACGAGTGTGGTGATAATTATGGAGGGCGCTGAAGATCTCGGAGCTCAGAAAAAGAGTGTTTTGTGAGGCTCAGAGGGAGAGGATTCAAACAGGATTCATAAAACTGGTGTGAATGAAGCTGAATACAACTCCAGGTATGTTTTTATAAGGGAAGAATGTCACAACATGGTTAAAAGCTAAAGATTTGCAGAATATGTGATCTTTAAATTAATGTATGTGTGTGTGTGTGTGTGTGTGTGTGTGTGTGTGTGTGTGCCATTGCTTTTGTAAAATGCTTGCACAGAAGACAAGAAAAAACAAACAAACAGATTGCATTTCATGAAGGTAAAAAAGAATGTGTTGTTGAAAAGCGTGCAGTGCAGTTAATCGCTTGTCCGTCACAGCGTTTCATCACCAGTAGACGTCTGCGTCGCCGGGCTCATCCTCTGAGACTGGAGCTCTCCCTGATAAATGAGACACAAGAACATGTGGACAGGACAAGGATGTCAGCCGGGCCCACCTCCACTCTGAGGATGAGAGAACATAAATGGCACCAAGGAGAGACGTGTAATCTGTCAGGCTGCAAAATGGGGCAGAATGATTTAGACTTCACACAAATAGATAGATGTAAGGGTTGGGCAACATGGCAAAATATAAAAAGTCGAGGTGAAATGTTTTGTGCTGAAAAAAATGTCAAGTGGTACCAATAATTGGATTGACATTAGAATGATAAGATCCCATAACAATTGAATTCAACTCTTGTGTAGTCTAAAACCCACAAGAAAAATGTTGAAACATGATTCACTGCTAATTGATTATATTTAGAAGTGCCGATCAGTGGTGGAGTGGCTCGCACGTTGGCTGTGCTCGCCGGGTGGTGTAGTGGTTTAAGGTGATGCACTGTGATGTTTCTGTGTCAGTATGGGTTATGTGACTTTCATAACCATTTAGCAGAGTGAAGCAGAGAGCCCCATGAGCCCCATCACAGTGTGTTGGCCGCTAGTAGACTTACAAGGGTTGGTCATGGCTCCCACCGGGGTCCTCCATTGAAGCTGGTAACTGGGTTCTTAGAAAGTGATGGCTGGTTGTGGTCGTGCGGTATGTTGGCTCCTCTACTGTGGACTGTCAGCAATTAGCATAGTGCTTTTCTTTCCCTACTTAGGCTCCGGGATTCAACGCTACGGGCCCCAATGCAGCTCTTTTTCCTTTTTCTTTTTTTTGAAATATTATGTTGACATCTACTAAAGAAACTATGTGAAGAACAAACTCATGTGGAAAACCTAAACCTTGAAAAGCTATGAGTAAAATAGATTGAACAACTAAAGGTTTTAGGAAATGGCCAACGTGAGTAAAAGTCATAACTTAAAGCCATATTTGCAAAGTAAATACATGTTAACCTGTGAAAATGGAACTTAATGCCTTTTTCAATAATTTACCTGTGCACCTTCAGATTTATTTATTTTACTCTTTTCTGATTTGGTTCCAGTGGCAGTATTTATTATTATCTATTTAGTATAATTTAGAGATCTATTTCCCACATTTCAACCCTGGCATTGCGAGTTCATCTTTCGACCTTAACCATTTGCTTATGTCTCTACCCTCCCTCTCTTTGACTATTGACACAGTTTGCCTGTAATCTATATTGACATATTCTATGTAAAAAACAATGTGTCAGATGACATGTCATGTAATCTAGCATGTTTAAATCAGGTGTGCTTTCTACCATTAGAATTGGAAGCTCAAATTGCTGTGGCGATCCATATTTTCATGTTCTAATTTTGGAGCTCACAGGCTTAAAGCTGGGTGTCCGCTGCACATTTTCTTTTTGTCTTATAAGATTTATGGATGCCACAATACGTTGGGAATCTAATTCGTAGGACAATGCACATTGTGTAGTTATCACACGATCATCAACATCCGGTCACATGTTTGGCAGAGATGGATCGTAGACGCAATAAGAGGAGGGCTCACTCTTTGACCAAGATTCCAAAATGTAAATATTTGATAGAAATCGCACCTTGTCCTTGTTTGTACATTGTCCTAAGTAAAATGTTTGTCTTTGTCTCACTGTGACACCTGCAGCCCACGATTTGGATCAGAAATCTTTCGTTGCAGACAGCCAAAATCATGCAGTTTAAGAAGTTTTTTTGACGTGAGTGTCCTCTGCTGCACTACCCTCTCTCTCCATTATATGCAGCAGCTGTCCTGACTCTTTACAGCTCCACATGTATCACTCACTAACCTAATGCATTGCAAGCATCCTAAATATTCACCGCGATGAGTTGTCAAGCATTTTTCTCAAGTCTAGATCTAACAAACATTAAATGTTGCACTCTTCTCTGAGAATTAAATAAATATATACAGAGAAAGCGCTGTGATCTAATTGTCACTCTAATTGATGTTTTTGCAATATATCTGTGCCGTGGTCCAAAAATATTTTGTTACTTTATTACGTACAAAACATCAGGTAAATGAACCAGTTCTGTCTTTCACGTTTCAAAACAGTGAAAATCAGGTACAGCCCCTTTAAAAAAGAGAGATTATATTTGGCCCAAGATGATCGTGGACTTCAGGAAAGTCTCAGTTCCCCAGCCCCCCCGCACCATGACAGACTCCCCCATCACCACCGTGGACTCCTTTCACTTCCTCGGCACCACCATCACCCATGACCTCAAGTGGGAGCCCACCATCAGCTCCCTCATCAAGAAGGCCCAGCAGAGGATGTACTTCCTGCGGCAGCTGAGCAAAGCCAAGCTGCCAGTGCAGATGATGGTTTCTACACGGCCATCATTGAGTCCATCCTCACCTCCTCCATCACTGTGTGGTACGCTGGAGCCACAGCCAGGGACAAACAGAGACTACAGCGCCCTCTGCTGGATCCACAGCCAGGGACAACAGAGACTACAGCGCCCTCTGCCGGAGCCACAGCCAGGGACAACAGAGACTACAGCGCCCTCTGCTGGAGCCACAGCCAGGGACAAACAGAGACTACAGCGCATGTTGCGTTCTGCTGAGAAGGTGATCGGCTGCAGACTTCCATCTCTGCAGGACCTGTACGTCTCCAGGGCTCTGGGACGAGCAGGTCGGATCACAGCTGACCCTTCTCACCCTGGACTTAGACTATTTGAGCCACTCCCCTCAGGCAGGAGGCTACGGTCCATCCAGACCAGAACCTCCCGCCTCCCTCTGCCGTTGAACTAATGAACACTTCTAAACTGCCACTTTAACTGCAATTAAATCACTCTCTGCACTGTTTACTTTCTACACTATAACTGTAAATTTAACTGTAAATTGTATATAATAAGACTATTTTTATTTTATACTAGAGTAAATTCAACTTGTTTTCTCTAATGCATGCCCTTTTGATTTCATATGTTGTTTTTATTATTGTTCATCGTTGTATGTTGCGCATTAATGCCGAAACAAGTTCCTATGTTTGTGAATTTTGTTTATGGACAATGGTAGTAAACCTTTTCTGATTCTGATACATTCAGCCACTATGTTTACATGCATGCCAGGAAAACCAAAACTCTGACCTAGTCCAGTTTGAACAAGATCTTCCAAATGCATTTAAACACAGAACTTTGATTGAGTGTGTCATGATTTGAAGCACATCTGGAGTACTCAAAGCTTCTACCGTATGCATACAGCGTAGTCTGATCCCGCTAGGAGAGACAATCAACAACATGGGGCCAGAAACAGCCAGGCAAATATTGTTATTATGTTTTTGGACGTGTTCTCACTTGTTTTAGATAAACAGCGATGACGCAAAACATGGTCCTTCCACTGCAGACTAGCTAGTGCTCATTGATTATTTTGTCCCACTACTATTAAAGAGCAAGTAAAAACTACCAGAGCTATGATGTGCTAGTTTTTGCTGCTGAGAGCAAACAGCATGAGCAACACATTTCCTATTGTGTCTAAAAGTCAAAAGCTCAAAGTAAATGAGGTTTTGGGGAGCTATGTTCACCAAAAGTATGGTTATGTTTACAGTATGTCAGCAATTTTCAAGTATTTATAGCTACATCGTTTCTGAGCTAATGCTAGATTCCAATGAAGTTTTCTCAGCCCATTTTTCATACCTATTTAGTTCTTTGACCTGCATGTAGACTGGGACAGGAGTGGACAGACAAGACGGAAAACGGATCAAGAGCGTACTCATTGCCTCTGTAAACGTAGTGAGTGTTAAATTGCAGTGTGACGGGGAGCGGTGACCGAGAGAAGTGTCGAAATCAGGTTGACCTTTCAGTCCACCACTCAGAGAAGTAACTGCTGTCATTTTGTAGTTCAGATGAATGTTCGCAACAATCCTCAAGGCCTGTAATAGAAGTGGGATGTTTCTTGAATTATAGTTCTTGAGCGGGAATGTTCCAGTCTTCATAGTAGGCCAGCTCTTGGTTGTATTGTGTTTTGAGACTCAAACACCTAACTTAACAAACATGGTTACATTACAAGTTAGGCTTTAACACACTGTCCCAGATTATCCACTCTTGACTTGAGTGTTTAAGCATGGCTCTGGAGAAAGCCCCTTCAGTATAGTCCTATGATGGAAGGGACGTCATGGACAAGCTAGTCAACCAGAAGTAGGGTCAAGGGGCTGTACACAGAGCCTGTATAGACAAACAGTGACTATGGCAGACTAAATGTAGATGATGCATGTTGAGCTTAACAGGAACAAAGCAGTCAGGCATGTTCCACAGTCTGAAGGAGCGAGCAGAGAGAGTGGGGGAGATGAGAAAGGCAAACACAAGACCGTGGGCCGGCCTGGGTATATGGAGAACATCCATCACTGAAGGGCTCCTCCCACACCAGCTCACAGATAAAGCAAGTTTTACTCAGGTGCCATTGATCTGCAGATGCAACTCAACACAGCAGAGGCAGGACAGAATGTAATATAGGCAGGTCGGCGGGAATAGGAAATGAAATCAAAGGAAATTACAATTTGAATGGTCAGGATTATCAAATTGAGGAACAACAGTTAAAAGTCTTTGTTGAATGTACAGCCAAATTTACTATATATGGGATGGGACATTTTATACTACGCAACACTTGGCAACGTGCACTAGCTGTTCTGGCAACAGGAAAATAAAAATGAGATTGACATAAATATGGAATCATAACCTGTAAGACTCAAAATATAGGTGACATTGCTGCTCAAATGTATTTATATTTATATTGCTTAAAATAAATGTAGAATAGAATAAATCTGTAATTTTTATTTTACTATACATATATTTTTTATAGGTGTCGAACTGTTCAGCACCCAACTCAGCATAATTTAACCTTTTCTTCTGTTTTGAGGAATAACTCCAAAGGAAGTACATTGTTCTTCCACCAGGGTGTGCTGTTGCTCTTCACACACAGTAAACACACCTCTGCCAACTCTGAGCAACAGAAGCAGCATGTTTTTTAGATTTACAGTGGGCGAATGGGAAAAAAACGGTTCTGTGAAGGGAAGGTTACATGAGTGGAGTGCAATTAAACGGCAGAGCTGGGGAGAGGTCGGTAATAGCACTGACTCAACAAGTCCCAGGACCGGTATTAATATGGCGAGTGCTGACGAGGCTCCTGTTAATTTATTGTTACTGTTTGAATATATGTGAGTTATAGGCGTTATATATGTATGACTGGATAATTCCCTTTGTTTTATAGCATGTTGCAGCTATAGAGGTTATGCAGTTGACATCCCAGTATTTGGAATTGTAGTGGCAAATTGTGAGTAACGATATTTCCCCTTGTAAAACGCTCAAAACACGTATTAAATGTGAAATGAGTAAATCAAGTAGACAGTTGTAGAAAACCAGATAAACAATGGGAATACAGCAGCAACACTCACATTTATCACTGATGCAGACTTTGTTATCAAATACAGTTAAACTGATTACTTTTCTCTCCCATGTTGAGAAAAATATGTTTTTATGTAACTTTTCTGGTGGAGGGTCGGCCTCTTGCTTGTCTCCAAGGAGATGCGCAGAATGTCCCACAGTATGGCATGTGACAAGAAGGCGATGCCTCGATGGAAATTCATGTTTTCGAGACATTTATTAGCAATGAAAACACCTTCAAAAAAGCAACATATTATGTATATAGAATATTCCAGACAATTCAAATCAATTTATGGTAACACTTTGCCAAAACTTCACATAATTGGCCTTAATAAAGCATAAACAAAGACTTAATTCATAATGAACTAATAGTTTATCATGAATGATTCTGGCTTAATTTAATTAAGTTAATCATTCTTAATAAAAAAAAACATTGTTTATTGTGAGTTGAAGGACATATACCAGGACACAAACAGATCCATAAACATGCTTGTGAGTACCTCATGTTTTAGCACATAAAACAGTGAGTTTATTATGAAAAAATATGGGATTTTATTAGTCAGGCATTTCCAATGTCAGGAATTTAGTTGGAGCCCCATCTACAGGCATCAGAGGAATTACAAAGAGGATTTAAATAAAACTAGCACGCAGTTGTAATAAACGTGATTTTCAGAAATGCTCAGATAGAGTCTGGCGATGTTTGACGCAGCAAAAAAGGAAAATGGTGAGGCTCAGAGAGAGAAGACTTACTAAACAGGATTCAACACACGTGAATGAAGGCAAAAACAACTTCAGATAGGTTTTTAGTGAGGAAACATGGTAAAAAGTACATTTTGTATCTAATGTGTCCTTTAAGACTTTATTCATGCTTTGTTGAGGCTATTGAAAATGTAGTTATTACAGACGTGTTAACAATTTTTTTTTGAGCAGCCCAAAATCACAACAAACCATCCCCATGACAAGAAGGTGGCGATTCCTCCACCAGAAAGGTTACATAGAGCACCTTTAAGCCTCAACCATCAACCTAAAACATGCTTAGTCCAATTTTCAGCTGGACATCACTGTAACAATTTCTGATTCTTGTTTCTGATTCCAGCTGCTCCTGACCATGAACTCAAAGCTCAAGGTCTGGTGAAGTTTGCCCAAGTGACATTGAAGGATGGTTTAAATGACTACTTTGGCCTTTGCTGGAAAAGCTAAACAAATTGAAAGACAACAGAAATGAGGAATGCATTAAGAGCGAAAAAACAGGATGATGCAGACCTCTTTGTCATCCCTCAGACTTCTCTAATACCTTTGTCTGCGTCAATCCATACACCTACTGAATGAAATCCAAAACTCAACATCTGAATAATAATACAGTATAGGGCCTTAACAGCATGACTCTGCAAAACCATCTCCTTAACATTAGAACTCCCAAGGCCGTCAATTTGACGGTTTTCAGAATTGTATGTCTAATTACACTGGTTACGTTGCTCTTTCAGATTCATGGGCTCTTGACTTTTTCTTTACCTTTGTGTATATCATCCCCATATTGCAATTCAACTGAAATAAAAACGTTGAAACAAGTTCTGAGTAATTCTTCCTCTAACTCCCACAACCGTCAATTTGACGGCTCTATTAATCACTTCATAATTTTTTGCCGTGGATGACAGTGCAGCGCGAGCGTTGCATCACCTTCACCAAACATTGAGGAGGTTTCATTCGGGAGGTGATAAGGCGAGTCAGACTCGAGGACTCGTGGGTTTGGGCCGCTCAGCCGAACCAGGAAGCGATTCGTAGGACGAAGAACAAGCCCCCGCAAAAAGAAGCCGGTAAAATCTCCCTGAGTGTGCGTATGTTCTCTGTAACAGTGGCTTCGCTATCGCAAGTAACCCTCCTCCTACTCCTCCTCTTCCTCCTTCCTCCGCTGAGGCTGGTCAACTTCGGCACTCTGAATAATGATAATATTCATTAAAGAGGCTAAGAGAGCAATTTTTAGCATGTGTGTTAGAAGAATCATCCTTTTGATTATGTCATCGCCAGAGCGCAACCGTCAAATTGACGGTTTGGGAGTTCTAGTAGTTCTAAAATCCTGGTAGTCCTAGTGTTAAAACCTTTTCACAAGCGAGAAAATGTGAAGATATAACAAAGCATTAGGCAAGGTAAGTTTATTTGTAGAGCACAATTCTTACACAAGGCAATTCAAACAGAAACAAAATGAAAATCACAAAGATATGAAAAAAATCACAAAACCTTGATTTCTATTAATTCAATTTAACAATTTTGCTGACATAGATCATTTCGTCCGTGCTTAGTGATCCGCCAGATTGAAAACCAAGTCTATTGGACCACAGTGGCAGACACTCCAGACACTCTTTTCCATATTTAGTTGACATTCCCAGCGTAACAGATGTCTACGGGATGATCACATCGCTTTTAGATTGATTCTTTCCCATGTTTGACCATCCCTAGACGTCATCTGCCTGTGCACACGTCTGTACAGAGCGTATGTATCTTTAATGACGGACCCGGTCTCGTCTGCCCCCTCCCTAGATTTAGCTTTCGCTAAACTAATTGTCCCAGACAAAACTCGACCAAAGCTTTTACTGTTAAAACTCGCTCTTGATCAGTGGGTCGGTGCGCCAGGCTCTTCCTGGACTTTGTAGTGGCCTTAGTGCCGACTAACAATCTAACCAGCGTGTGTTCTAACCCTCCCCCCAGGCACCTGCTATGCAGCTGCGCTTGGATACCGGCACAATGGGATATTGTGTCGTGCGGAATTCTTTACATGTTCAATTGTAATTGTGTCTCAACAGTAGTTTTAGAATTGCAAAGCATTTCTCTAACGAAAGACCTTTTAGTTTAAAGGTGCCATTTTCAGGCTGTGTATAGTTTAAGACATAAAAGAGAAGAGTGCAAAGAAAATAATTTCAGTCATATGCACAGCCAAACAAAACAGTTTTTAGCTTAGATTTGAACATTGTAGAGGCCTGTTTCACATCTTCAGGAAGACTGAAGATGTGAGGAAGAATAATAGTGATATTAGATTTATTCATCGTACATCATGTGATTCCTCTCCTCTGGACTGTCCTCTGGGGTTTTTTATGAAGGGATGAGTGATGATGGTGAGGGTCAGAAGGTGGAGGTGGGCTGGACAGACCAAGGACACGGTGCGGCAACAGTCCATGTTTAAAGTCGCAGAGAGTGCTTTTTTCTGTGCTATGTTTTCATGCTTACACAAGGAATAACGCGAATGGTAAACTTGATTAAAGGTCTCATTTCATTCAACATTTTTGATGACTTCAGCTTTTCTTTTTCACATTTCACAGTGTTCTCTCTGGCATCAGGGCATAGTGCTGTTTTGGCCCCAACCCCCCCCCCAAAAAACATATTTTTAAAGGTCCCATATTTTGATAATATTTTGCACATAATACTAATCAAAAACCCTGCATCTCTTTCATCAACTTCACCCGGAAAGGAAAACGCGTCACTTTTGGCTCATTCTCCGCTTCTTTGCTGCTCTGTATGTTTGTTTCCACCCACCACGGTTAAATCCAATCAACAAGCAATTTTGAGAAAGAAAAGCAAGAGGAAGAGAAATGAACGGAATGTCGGCAGATTACGTGTTCCGGTTCAAGTGTGTGTCTTTTGAATAGACTTACAGACATGTTATACAAAACTCTCCAGTCGAGTGCATTTCTGATGTAAATCTTGCTCATAGAGACCATAGAAATCTGGGAAGAGACAGGAACATCTGACCACCAATGGCCACCACGGTGCTAAGTCGGCACCCTCCGCTCGTTTCAAAGTATAAAAGCTTCTAAATGCACGGATGAAAGAAAAAAATACTTTGTTTTGAGATAGGACTAACTCTAATAGAAGGTTTGCATAATATGGGGCCTTTAATGAAGAATACATGATGGTGACTTTGAAAGATGGAGCTGCATGTTCTGGATGAGAACCAAATGATGATTTTAAGGTCTGAAGGAGAGGGACAACAGTATTTTGAGTTACTTAACACCCTAACTAACATCCCTCGTCATGCACACCAGAAATCTGATCTTTATCTGATTTTTGGAGTGTAGATTAATTAAAATATCATGTGATGTAATGTTTTGCAATGTTAAATGGAAAGTTGGTCAAAAAAGTCAACCTAATGTAGCAAAGGCAAGAAAAAATGCTCAAGATTGAAAGAGTCACAGTATTTTTCTTCTAAATTTAAAAATCAATTAATTTACGTGTCACCAGGTGCTTGTGAAGATCAGATTTCTGTTGTTCATATAAACAAAAATGCAATCTCAATAGTAGGTTATCTGAGTATTGTAATCTGCTTCCATTTCTGGCCACGTACAGTAAATGTACACAGTGTGAATACAGAGCCTAGTATGGTGGCAGAATGAATAGACCTGAGAACACAGCGTCCTCATCTACACCATTCTGCTGCCTTCCCATAATACTCCTCTGTACTGGCCCGTCTGACACATCCCACCCACCTGCAGCAGTCTGAGCCGAGCCGCGGTCCCCGCAGACTACAATCTGATACAGCACATATACAGTATTTCACCTGGGGAATGGAGAGACTCACAGACGTCCATCAAACTCTGAACACATTTTCCATAAAAGACTCATAAATAGAATTGATGTCTCTCAGGGTTTGGATCGCTTCAGGTAGATATAATATATATAACGTGGTATGGAAAGTATCTCGCACTGGTGTTGTTGGTGGTGAAGAGGAGGAGATGAAGAGATGCTGAGTAGGCTGGTGGTTCTGCTGCTGCAGTGGAGATGAGGCAGAGAATGGTGACGGTACAAAGCTGTATTAGCAATAAGAAAGAGAGTGCATTTTTATGGTTAGAAAGTTGATTAGTGGAAGTTATAATGTGATAATGTCCTTTAGACATAATTTGAGAAATCCTCCCTTGGTTATTTTTTTTAATAACTGAGAGGATTAAAAAATAATAATATTGTAACAGTTTGGTTTATTTGACATTTGTAGTTTGAAAACCACATTGGAATGAGCTCAGAGTGCACCAATTTTTTTAAAAAACAACATAAAAAGAAAATGGACAAGTTTAAAAAAGAGTAAAAGTACCAAGAAACCTTTTGACACTGACATAAGCCAATTTAAGAAGATTAAGTTGCTGGATCAGAGTTCATAGTGCATTGTTCAGGCTCGCGACAGCTTATGGGAAGAAGCTTTTAGCCTAACGAGATGTCTTACATTTAATGAGCGATATCTTCTACCTGAAGGAAGAGGCTCAAAGTGCTTGGTTTAAAAGTTTTACAATCATAAAAAGAGCATCACGAACAGGAAGGTCACAGTTCACAGTTTTTTTTGGCAGTGCGGACCACATTATTTAAAGTTTTTCTCTCTTTGGCTGTATTGTTACTGAACCACACAGTTACACAGCCAACAAACAGTGGTTCAACGGTGAATGAAAGAATACCAAATATGACAGAAGGGAATTACTTATGATATCATCTGGCGGTAGTCCACAAGGTGCTTCTTAAATAACAAATATGCTATGCTAAATTGACTTTTTGGAGTTTTTAATTATGCTGTGACATTGTTCCCTCATCAATCACATACTTGCAGTTGTATTTAGCTTTATTCCGGCTTTTTCATTAATCCTGTTTACGAGATGTTCTTGCTTTGAGCTCAAAATTTTCCATGTTATTGTTACTTCGCAAGTAGAAATCCAGTGCTGTTTTGAAGTCTCACCAGACTCAACCATCAACACTTTTTTCATTACAACTAACCTGGGGCCAATCTCATATTAAATGTATTGCATTTTATTGATTGTGCTGCCCTCAAATAGGTGCTTGCTGCCCTAGTTTGTGCCCCGGCATTATGGTTAAGAATAGGTAGCTTTTGTTTTTATAGTTCATTCCCACTGCTGCCGGTATATGGCATGCTAACACCAATTCCCAATATGGGGAGCACATTTGATGGAACAAGATGTGTGTTTTCTATCCACCTTAGGAAGTTGCCTCGGATGCCGATATATATACCGGTATATATATATATATATATATATATATATATATATATATATATCTATATATTATATATATATATATATATATATATATCTATATATATATATATATATAATTTTTTTTTTTTTAGGGCTGTCGATCTCAAAACAAAATGATTTCTAAACGGACACAAATCTGTTTTCAGGCAGATGAGTGCAGTGTTGACTTGTCGGTCACATGACACACAGATCAGCCTACTTTATATAATATTCCCTCATTCCCCACTTAGATGAATAAGGTGAATACATATGTCATGATCCTTCCCTGCTGCACCTTCCTCCTCCTCTCCCTGCTCCCCCTCCTCCCCCAGTTTTTCCTTATTTGTCAGTTCCTGGGTGGATCCTTCATCCCTTCCTCCTGCTGAGCTCCACAGCTGCAACTCATCTCCTATCACCACCTACTACTTCTCAAGTGAGCAGACCAGTCTCCAGTGCCAGATCGTCCTGTCACGCAAGTGTGCCTTGATTCTGATGCCAGCAGTGCCCGCCATCTTCACTCCAGTCCGCCTTCTCCAGGTCAGCCCTGCCACCACCTACACTTCTGCTGTGTCGCTGGATCCACTCAGCCCTTCCCGGAACCAACTTCCTGTTCCAAGACTATTTTTTTTTCTGTCTGAATAAACTTTGATTCTGCCTTTTTGGGTCCTCCAGTCTTGTCCTTAACAACATAGGCATTATTTTAAGTTCTAAAAGAATCACCACCTGATGCAAATATACTCAAGAACATGTTGAGACTAATAACAATTCAAATGAAGCATATTAATTTAATAAGTTTAATAAGATACATCTCAAATTTGAATATATTGCTTTTACCCTCATTCTGCCTTACTCATGCACGTTATCCAAATTTGCTTTACCCATTAGTTGGAGCCATGAGTGGAGCACAATGCAGTAAATGCATAGCAGCAGTACAGCAACAGGTCTGTTCACGGATGAAATAAAGTATCTAGAATGCTGTTTTAATGCAGTGTTTATAGTAATTATGGATAAACCGCACTTAAATAAATAGTCACGTTGTGAAGTCACTAGCGTTAGCCGCTTGCCTTAGCTTTAACAGGTAAAAGATCAATTGTTTACCATCTGAGGCAAAAAACTGAATAATCCACTGTTTTCTTCACGAACGTGAGATCCAAGTTGAATAAACCATGTATGTATTTTTGTTATGGCCAAAATCCCAACAGCAGTTGCCTCGATGGGCGGCAATGAAGCAGTTATTGATCAATAATAGAGAAGCAGATTAAACGATGTTCACAGGAATCTAGCAAATGGGTAACTGTCCCTGTCCTTAGACTCTCCTTCTGGGCAAGTAGAAACTACAACCTTTTGGGAAAAAGATAGACATTTGGTTGTGTTCAATTGGTTAACCATAAATGCCCCAAGTCTGAATATTGTTACTTGATTTTCATTCATACATTATTTTAAATGTCTAGAATGTTAACAAAACAACACCCATAACTAGTAAAGACTAAATAATGGATTAAATAGGATACGTAACATTATGTGCAAAGGAATCTAAAGCGACAGAAGAAGTTAAAAGCTTGAATAATTTGAAGGAAAGCTTTCGTTTGTTCAGGGGTTTTTAAGTGCTGCAATTGCTACATTGGTGAAGCAAAGGATTGGGAAAATGTATAAAGTATTTAAAAGCTAAAAAAAAAAGTCTAAGAAGCACTTAATAATCACCAGCTCAGAGACTCTGTGATGTGTTACACCAAGGATGCAATCTGAAGAAGCCAACTGAGGTGCAGATCATTCTTAAGTCACGGTCTTTAACTAAGAATGCATAATTTCTTCAATAATGTTTTCGGTAAAGTAGCAAAAATAGAGGATATGATGAGAGATGTAAGTTTACTCCAACTATGTGGTACTTTGTCATTTGACCATTTATCATGCAGTATTGTAATTAAGGACAAATTCCCCCTGTAAAGGCATTTTGTTATTATGTTTTTCAAGTGAAAGGTGAAGTTAATTAAGCAATTTTACTTTTACTTTTGGCATAGATTTTAAAATGTTGAGTTTGACATATTCACAGCAAGACAAATATCAGACAGGGATACCGAGGCGTTCCCAGGCCAGCCTAGAGATGTCTTTCCAGCGTGTCCTGGGTCTACCCCAGGGGACTTCCCCCGAAAACTGCTCCAGGGAGGCAATCAGAGAAGGCTCCGGAACAGATGCCTGAGCCACCTCAGCTGGCTTCTCCACGTGGAGGAGCAGCAGCTCTACTCCCAGCTCCTCCCGTGTGACTGAGCTCCTCACCCTACCGCTAAGGAAGCGCCCAGCCACCCTGCGGAGGAAAGTCATTTCGGCCGCGATCTTGTCCTTTTGTTCATTACCCAAAGCTCATGACCCTAGGTGAGGGTAGGAACGTCAATTGACTGGTAAATTGAGATCTTTGCCTTTCGACTCAGCTCCTTCTTCACCGCAACAGTTCGATACAACAAACTCCTCCACTTGGGGCAAGGACTCCCCACCCACCCATGGCCTCGGATTTGGAGGTGCTGATTTTCTGTCCCAGTGCATGCTGCACGTCCAGGTTTGATGGAGGCATCAGGACAATCATTTGCAAACAACAGAGATGAGATTCTGTGGTCCCCAAACCAGACACCCTCCGAACCCTGACTGCGCCTAGAAATTCGGGCAAAAAAAATAATGAACAGAACTGGTGACAAAGGGCAGCCCTGGCGGAGTCCTACACGCACTGGGAACAGGTCTGACTTACTGCCGGCAATGCGAACACAGCTCCTGCTCCGATCATACAGGGACCGGACAGCCCGAGCCCCCATACTCCGAAAGCATCCCCCAAAGGGCACCACGGGGGACATGGTCGAAAGTCTTCTCCAAAACCACAAAGCACATGTGAACTGGCTGGGCCAGGTACTCAACCAATGGAAAATAAGTTGTACACTGTAGAGTGGTTAGCAATCCTGTCTTACACTGACAGAATTCTGGATGAAGTCAACGTTATTGTGTGTTCTACTATCTTCCCACTGGCATGACTTCGCAAATCTATTTTTCAAGTTTCTACCAATTCTTTTGTGACCCATTAAGCAAAAAAGAGCCCACCCGTAGACATTTTTTTCCTAGTTCTCTTCATTTATTCCCTTTTGTCCACTGTTTGATAAACGAGAAGTATCAAGCTCTTGGGCATGTGAAAAATGCAATAACAAACAATAAAAAGAAAGCTATTATGGGATGACTCAGGATCAGTTTATTCTCCAAACAAACAATAAACAATAAAAACAAATAATAAGAAGCAAATAACAAATGCAAAAAATAAGCATAAAATTCACATTTCAATAGGCCTTTTTAAAATCATTTTTATATCTAACTTTTAGTGATACTGGTGTCAACTTGGAAATGAGAATTGTCACTACCAAATAACAAAAATTATATCAAATTCACAGTCTGTCAGTCCATTCCTCCAACAGCAGCTTTACTCCTCCAAACTTAAAACATAAATACATGTATGTGCAAGACATAAACAACAATATTAAGGAAAGGCAAGATTGAACAGGTGAGTTTTCAGCCGTGATTTGAAGTTCTTTAATGAGTCTGAGTTACTGAGTGGTCGTGGGAGTGAGTTCCAGTGAAAGCTCAGTTTTAAGGGAAATCAGCACTCAACTTAAGGGGTTTAAAAGCAACAAGTTGAAACTTTAATGACCGCTGTAAGTACCACTACAACTACCACTGTAAAGTATTTTCAAGTTTTTTATTTGTTTTGTTTTTCATAATGTTCATGTTACATTGCATCCACATCTTCATTACTACTCAGGACTGTAGCCAACCACAATGTTTCACTATCACACTCATTTGAAAGCGTACATTTGGCAAACTTCTGTTCAGAGTTCGTGGGAAGTTCCGTTTTGGACGCCTTGTGCTGTGAGAGAGCCAGATACATGATTCATTTTCTTCCCCCATGACATTATTCAAATGTCTTTAGCAGCCAGTGCCAGGCGGAGCAGTTAGAGGCATAATTATACAGCACAACTTCAGAATGCCCACGCACTTTCACAGCAGCATAGCAGAGACAGAGTGTGAGAGGAAAAACTGATAATTGAGACATTTAGGATATATTTTCATTTGGTATTATCAACTGACAATGTATTTTATGAAACTTGTCAGCCTGAATGGGAATATTCTAATGGCATGAGTTAACCAAAGCAGATAAAAGGGAGGGTACCATCAGCAGTTCCCAGATTCGGCGGAATTGGACAGCTTTTTAAGAGCTGTCGCAGGTGAAAAATAGTGTTAGTTGGGCCAGAGCTATTTTCCATGTAAAATGTGATGGAATATCCATCAGGAACAGCTTGAGTCTGCAATCTCGGGCCATTGTAAGATGGAGAAGCACCTCATGGACTGGGACAATGCTAAATTTACAGGCACAGAGAGCAACAAGTACAACTGTAGGATCAGGGAGTACATCGAGATCCGGAAACGTGCCAATTGAACTGTAAATCGAGATGAGGGGGCGTACAAACTGTATCACAACTGGCATAAAGTTCTGAAGAAAACGGACTGCCCTGTTGCGCCACTGCTGTGCCAAAATCAGTTTGAATCAGCTGAGCAGACAAGTCACTCTCACACCAAGGACCATTTTTCAGGAAGTCTACAGCCGGAACTGTCAAGGTAGGTCCAGATGGAATTCAAAACAGTTGATGGCCGTGTTCACTTGATTCAATTGAGGCGAACCCTGGTGCACTTCCTGCCAAGTACACTTTATTTGATCGGAGGCAGTGCGTGCGACTGGGGAAGAATGTCTCAGACACTCGGACTATCAGCACAGGAGTCCACAGGGCTGTGTAATTTCTCCACTGCTCTTCTCCCTGTACACAAATTGCTGCACCTCCAGCCACGACTCCGTAAAACTGATCAAGTTTGCGGACAACACCACCCTCATCGGGCTCATCTCCGACGGGGATGAGTCTGTCTACAGGAGGGAAGTGGACCAGCTGGTGTCCTGGTGCAGCAGCAACAACCTGGAGTTCAATACCCAGAAGACAGTTGAGATGATCGTGGACTTCAGGAAAGTCACAGCCCCCCAGCCCCCCAGCCCCCCCTCACCATGACATACTCCCCCATCACCACCATGGACTCCTCTGTTCTCTTCGGCACCATATTACCCAGGACCATCAACTCCCTCATCAAGAAGGCCACAGAGGATGTATTTCCTGCAAGCTGCCACAAGCACGATGATTGGTGCAGTTTTACACGACCATCATTGAGTCCATCCTCACCTCCCCACTCACCGTGTGGTACGTTGGAGGCCACAGCCAGGGACAAACAGAGACTTCAGCGAGTGGTGCACTCTGCTGAGAAGGTTATCAGGTGGATAGGGACTATTTGAGCCACTTCTCTCAGGCAGAAGGCTACGGTCCACTGGACCAGAACCTCCCGCTAAGAACAGTTCTTTCCTCTGCGGTTGGACTCATGAACCACTTCTTAAACCCTGTCACCTTAACTGATTAACAATCACTCACTACGACTGTTCAACTTTCTGCACTACATACTGTAAATTTTACTGTAAAACTGTGTACACAGTAAGCTATTTTTATCTTATAGTAGATTTTAATTGTTTCTTTTGATTTCATATATGTTGTTTTTTCATTGCACATTGTTTTATGTTGCCTGAATCACCAAAGCAAGTTCCTGTGTTTGTGAATTCTATTCATTGGCAATGGCATAAACCTTTTTCTGATTCTGATTTGAGGAGCTGTGAACGCTCTGTCAACCAGATTCACACCAGTTCAGGACCCACGTGGGGGTGAAGTCTGTTTTTCCCGGACACCACAGCGGCCTGGGGCGAGCACACGTGAACCTGCACTATAATGGTCAAATACGAACCGCAGTACACCAGTCTGCAAGTATTAAGCGCAAATCCGGCGTTATTGCAGTAAACTTCTTGGAGTGTAATACTGAGGCGTGCCAAAGATCAAACTAAAGACTTACGTGGGCAATAGCATGAAAGCACAAATATATAAGGCGCACCCAACAAGAGCATGGAAGGGATGTTAGCACACGAGTAGAACAAGTTTAGAAAAATGGTTTTACATATCAAACAAATTAACTGCTAATTTCATCCATCCATCTTCTTCCGCTTTATCCGGGGTCGGGTCACGGGGGCAGAAGTCTAAGCAGGGACTTCCAGACTTCTTTATTCCCAGACACTCCTCCACTCCTCCGGGAGGATCGTTAATCTATTCCATTTTCCTTCGTAGTATTTCAGTCAAAGTTGCTGCTCCAAACTTCAGATTGCATTAAAAATTCATAACAATGTGAGGTAATTTCTTTTTCTACATAAATGACAGCACAGGAAAACTGTTTATGGAAATGATAAACTTTGAAAATGCCTCAAATTCTAATATAAATGATTTGTTGACTCTGTTACATCTAGTGTTTTGAATGTTCTCGACGCCATTGCCCCTATGAAGGCTAAAATTGTTGAAAATAAGCAGAAGACGCCATGGAGAAATTATGATTCGGTCAGGGCACAGAAAAGGGAGTGCCGCGGGCCGAACGAAATGGCGCAAGTCAAAGCTCCAGGTTCAGAAAGAGATTTACAGAGAGTTGGTAACATGTACAACCTCATTTTATGTAGAGCTAGGGAAGGATATTTTTCTGAAATAATTGGAAGCTGTAGTAACAACTCGCGTGTCCTGTTTTGCCACAGTAACAGATTAACAAACCCTCCAGACAAGCTCCGTTAGAACTCATTTTCCACATCCAAGTGTAATGAGTTTGCATTATTCTTTAATGACAAAGTTCAGGGCATCAAAAATGCTATAAATTCTACAATGCAAAAATAACCCTAAAACCACCTACACACTTAGAGCTGACTCACTTTGCACCTGTAACTGACAAACTGTCCAGGAGATCATCACCAGTGTGAGTTCATCTACATGCTGCCTCGATGTGTGACCTCCAGATTTCTAAAGTCTGTGCTGAAAGTTTGTTAGCACCACTCACTCACATAGTTAACATGTCGCTTCAATCTGGAACATTCCCAATTTCTTGAAAATAATAAAAGCCTCTCCTGAAGAGAGACAGTCTTGATGCCGCAGTACTGAGTAATTACCGGCCGATCTCTAATCTGCCATTTTGGGGCAAAGTCTTGAAAAGGTTGTTTACCAACAGCTCACTGATTTCCTCTTAATAAACAACTCATTTGATGTTTTCCAGTCAGGTTTAGACTCATCACAGCACTGAGAACTGCTCTTGTCAAGGTGACAAATTACATCCACGAACACTGACGATCATGGACCTCTTACAGAGACTAGAGACTGGGTGGGCATCACAGGCACTGCCCTAAACTGTTTAAAGTCCTATCTGGAAGACAGGAATACTTTTGTCGAAATTGGTAACTGTGTTCTCAGACCAGATGCCCCTGACCTGTGGGGTCCCAAGGGTCAATCTGGGACCCCTTCGTTCAACCTCTACATGCTGCGTTAGGTCAGTTGATACGTAGCGAGAATGTGTCCTATCACAAATATGCAGACGACATCAGATCTATGTTTCACTGACGGCAGGTGAATATGGACCAGTGGATTCACTCTGTCACTGCATCCAACAGATCAGTGTGTGTGCAAAACAACTTTCCCAGCTGAACTCAGACAAGACTGAAATCATCGTCTTTGGCCCACAGAAACAAAGAGAAAGTTTTAGCAGTCACCTCCAGAGTCTCACTCTAAAACTTACAAATAAAGTTAGAAATCTGGGAGTAATAATGGACTCAAAGTTGAATTTTAACAGCCATGTCAATTCAATAACATCAGCAGCTTTTTACCATCTAAAAAACATAGCCAAAATCAAAAGTATAGTGTCTAAACCAGACCTGGAGAGACTTATCCATGCGTTTGGTCTTGTAGATTAGACTACTGTAACGGCTGCTCACTGGCCTCTCCAAACGAGCTGTAAAACAGCTGCAGTACATCCAGAACGCCGCTGCTCGGGTCCTGACTAGAACCAGGAAGTACGATCACATTAGTCCTGTGCTCAGGTCTCTGCACTGGCTCCCTGTGGCTCAGAGAATAGACTTCAAAGCAGCTCTTCATGTATACTATTCTCTCCACGGCCAAGCACCAAAGTACATCTCGGACATGTTAGTGCCATATGAACCATCTCGGACTCTGAGGACCTCAGGGACCGGCCTCCTGCTGGTGTCCAGAGTCACGACTAAATATGGGGAATATGCGTTTAAGTTTTATGCAGCTGAGATCTGGAACAGTCTTCCTGAGAATGTGAGACAGGCCTCTGGCAATGTTCAAATCTGAAAATGGCACCTTTAAATTTCTTTAAATTAAGATTTTGTGATTTTAATGTATTTTTATTTCCCCCCCTGTTGTGTGAACCACTTTGAATTGCCTTGGGTACAAATTGTGCCCTACAAAAAAAACTTCCCTTGCCCTGCTTTGCCTTACACTGACACACTTCTCCCCCTAGAGCAAACTAACCTCTGGTTAGTGGTGATACTGTGCCCTCAGCCAGTTCAGTTTGTTTGACAGAACTAAAATGTGAATCAGATCGATTCTCTCCTGAAGAGCACCGAGTCATCCAGACCAAAAAGTGTGAACACGTCCTTTGACACTACACCATGGTATAAAATCTCAGTAATTTGTTGAATTTTAACAGTGTTTGATTCTTTATATAAGTCTTGTGCCAGAATGTTGAGGAGTGCATTATAAGAGGTTGTATCACATTTTCATTGAAGACACTAGATTAATTTTGAATTTTAAGCTAATTTAAAGTTTTTCTTCAAGTTATAACTTTCTCAAGGCCGGTGTATGATTAATAAAGTGGCAATCATTGTGGAGGATGCTTCTCTCCCACTCAGCCTGCGCTAAATAGCGAATGGGCTCTTCTCTTGCTCTGAACCTCTTTCATCACTCTCATAAAAGATGGCCGCTCTATTTTCTCTGCACCAACAAAACTCAGATTTAATCCCAACTCCCCAGTCTTCCATTTCATACAGTGAAGGGGATTCTTCTATCTTATGTTACAAAAGCATTGTTTGGAGATCAATCAAATTACTGTATTGCTGCTTTTACTTAACACTAGGACTACCAGGATTTTAGAACTACTAGAACTCCCAAGCCGTCAATTTGACGGTTGCGCTCTGGTGATGACATAATCAAAAGAATGATTCTTCTAACACGCTAAAAATTGGTCTATTAGACCTTTAATGAATATTATCATTATTCAGAGTGCCGAAGTTGACCAGCCTCAGTGGAGGAAGGAGGAGGAGGAGGAGGAGGAAGAGGAGGAGGAGAAGGGTTGTTTGCGATAGCGAAGCCGCTGTTGCAGAGAATATTCGCATATTCATTCATTGATCTGGCCCCACCGTCCTAAAAAAAAGCCAGGCAAATACTATTATAATACAGGATTTGTAAATATTATTATATTGTCGCTGTTGCCAAGAATATGCCGGTTATGTGCAGCGATGTTACCGGGGCAACTGAAGCAACAGGCGCTTACTTTATTGATCTTGACAGACTAAAATGCCATCACTATGTAATAAAGTTTGCCATAAATACCTTGAACATTTACAATAGATCTACTGACAGGGAGATTTTACCGGCTTCTTTTTGCGGGGGCTTGTTCTTCCTCCGTCCTCCGAATCGCTTCCTGATTCGGCTGAGCTGCCCCAAAACCCACGAGTCCTCGAGTCTGATCGCCTCATCAATGTTTTGAAGCATTGCCAGGGCCTCTTGTATGAAGAATTACTTCAAATCCATTTTACCTTTAGCTTTGCTGTGAGAGACACTAAAGGTGACACAACACTTGTGAAAAATTACAGTGTAATTAATAAAGCTGTCAAATTGACGGGCATGGGAGTTTGAGGAAAAATTACTCAGAACTCGTTTTAACGTTTTTTATTTCGGTTGATTTGCAATATGGGGAGATATACACAAAGGTAAAGAAAACGTCAAGAGCCCATTATGCGCCGACCTATCTGTGCAGAGATCTGAAGCTCCCTTTACCCTGCACTCATGTGACATTTATGGCAAGTCTGCCCTCGGGTGTGGACTGATTGAGGGAAATGAGCCTTCTTTTATGCTGCTCCCACAGCTTGGAACTCTCTTCAATCTGAAGTGAGGTTGAGTTTCACTTAGGGGTTTTTGCTCTATTTGAAATAAACAGAGTAGAGATACTATGGAAATTGTCTGTGCTTTTACATGTAGTTTCATAACTGTCTCTTGATTGAATGTGTATATTTAGGCAAGGCAAGGCAAGGCAAGTTTATTTGTAGAGCACAATTCGTACACAAGGCAATTCAAAGTGTTTCACACAACAGGAAAAAATGCATTAAAATCACAAAGACATGGCAGAAATCACAATCTTAGTTCAAGACATAAAGAGAAGAGTGCAAAAGAAAAGCATTTCAGTCATATGCACAGCCAAATAAAACAGTTTTTAGTTTAGATTTGAACATTGCCAGAGTAGCGGCCTGTCTCACATCCTCAGGAAGACTGTTCCAGATTTTAGCTGCATAAAACTGAAACGCACATTCCCCATGTTTAGTCCAGACTCTGGGCACCAACAGGAGGCCGGTCCCTGAGGTCCTCAGAGTCCGAGATGGTTCATATGGCACTAACATGTCCGAGATGTACTTTGGTGCTAGGCCATGGAGAGACTTGTATACATATATTTAGCTAATATTTTTATAATTGTGCGCTGCAATTTTACTCTTTGGCTCAGGTCACCCTTTAAAAAGAGGTTTCAATCTCAATGGGTTTTGCCTGTGAAGTTTTAAAGCACTTTAAAACTTCACATAAATTAGACACTCATTCTTGGCACCAAAACCACATTTCTAAAATACACTTTTCAACGTTTCAATATGATTTCTTACAAAAAAGTGCTTTTAACTCTATTAAGACATTTATTTGTAGATATACATTTTGTATGAGTACAGATTTATGCAAAAAATAGTGTTAGTACAAATGGAAATGTTCTCGCTTCACATCATAAGGTCGTGGGATCGATCCCCGATGGGGGCTGTGTGGAGTTCGCATGAGCATCCTGTGTCTGCGTAGGTTTCCTCTGGGTACACCGGCCTATTGGACACTAAAAACATGTCCAATAGGCTCCTCCCCCAAAGAGAAGCAGTGGGACTTAATAACATCTGCCTGCCCAGGAACTACAGGTGGAAATTAGCACTTGAGCTACAACCTGGTACAATTGTGCACGCTCCCTGTTTCAAATAAATACATAAACTAACTAAATAACTAACTATAAATTGAAGTGCACATTGTCAAAGTGAATATCCTTTCATACTATCGTGTCACAACTGGACTCATGTAGTATTTGGAACTCAATGCACTAAACAAAAATTCAAATCAAACACCAGCAGATGTCAGTATGGCTGCATGTACAGTACTAATTGAATCATTTTTGTGGTAATTACATATAACACTGGATCAGGGACTTTTCTTTCACACCTCACTCCCACACACTTAGTAACACTGCCTTTCCGCCTGAATCCAGACAATCACAAAGAACGTTCAGTTTCTGCTCTGTCATTGAAACATTTTACAGCAACATGCTCTCTCCAATAATATAGCTTTTAACTATGCTATAATATTGTTCCCTCATCAAAAACATACCTGGAGTTGTGTTTAGCTTCCTTAATCATGTTAATGATGTTGACTTCTCTGCGCCTCAGAAAATGACTTGGTTTCAAATTTCTCAGAATTGTGATGTCAAAAGTAAATCTGGAGGTACATCTGTGCTTTCATTCATGTCAGAGACAAACTAGATTTTATTTCTTAACGATAATTCCCTCTGCTGCCACTAACCCTATTATTGATGAAGGAACGTTCAAGACACATCAAAATCAATTGAAATCCATGTTTGGAGTCTGTGGTAAAGAAAAAGTGAAAGATAAGCACAATTTAGCAGGCATGGTGTAATTTACGGATTCATTGAGCCTTTGTTATTTAAAACCTTTGGGTGGTTCATGTTGTGTTAAAGTGTTGAATATATTGTTTAGCCTTTTAAAAGTATTATCAGACACATTTGTATTGATCTTTTGTACTGTAAAAACAACCTATAGACTATGTGAGGAGATAAACAAGTGTTATCAGGCACAAACAAAAGCCGCCAGTGTTAAAAAAAGCTAGGTTTTTTAATCTAGTACATATAACCTCTAGTGGAAACTTTTATTGCAGTCTATTGTACATTTAATTAGAATATTCGGGCCACCTACATAAGAAACTTCACTAGAACCCAGATTTTTAGAAATCTGAAGAAAGCGGCCTCTTGTTCAAGTTTATCTTCAGAAAGTTATTTATTGTCATCTGTTATCATTATCAAGTAAGTCCTGTCATTTTAGGATATATTTATGTTTATTGGTATATACTATATTTCGTCTAGCAGTAATAATGTTGAACTTTACATGTTTTGAATTATGCTAGTTAGCTCATTGGAAATAATTAGGTTGCATATTTACTTTTACTATGTGCTTGTATTTGTAATTTTACAGAAACCACAGATTAAACTTTCTAAAAAATGACATGTTGGCTTGATTCGTTCTCAAGTTGACAAATACCAATGTTCTAACCAGACATACTGCAGCTTCAACAAATATTTTTCATGAAGAAAGACATTGATTATCTGTGAAGTAAAGACAACTTGAGCTGTGACATTACCAGACTGAGAAAAAGGAAAAAAACTCAAGAGGAGTGCAGATGATGTCAAGCGCATTGACTAAATGTGAAATAAAACAAGCAGAGGTAAAAACAACTCACCACCAGGTATGTCTGATGATGAGGAAACAACATTATAACCCAATCAAATTCAGAATAATAAACTCTCATTATTAAAGTGACTCCAGCCCACACTTCTTCCTCTGCCCAAATGAAGCTGTTCTCCATGCGGTGCAGGTTACATCCGAGTGCACTAGAGCCTGACACCGGAGCCAAACGACACAATTCATCTGCTATGACTCATCTGCACGTCGCCATAACAACCAGTGTATTTATGTAACAGCCACTTTAGCAAATGTTCACCGTGAAAAGCTCTCGTCACGGGATTTGATGTCTGAGGATGTCTGAACAACTGGCACAAAACGTAGCGATATTGGACAAATATATGTACTGTATCATGGTTTACTCTCCTGTGCGTCATGTTTATTATCCACCCCCCAATTTTAATCAGCCTCAGGTACGCTCTGGCACTTTAGCACAAATATGGTGTTGTCTGACTGAAGCAATACATATTTCAAGTACTGAAGATGTATTCTACTGCAATTTAGCCACGTTTCAACTGGCTCTGCTCCCCCAAACCGTTTTTCTGAGAACTAATCATTTAATGGCGGCATGCGTTTCCATCCTTTAGGCACGGCTCTGGGTCCAAAGTCAGTTAAATCTAAATCGTACCTGAATTTTACTGTTTAATCATGAGGTCAATCTCAGCAATTCACAAAAAGACGTTTAGTAATTCAGAGTTTGTGGAGTAAACAGGAAAATACTTCAAGTTTATTGTCAGATTTTTTTGCATTGACTTTACTCCTCTGCGCCTCTAGTCAGCATCATTTGAACATCTCTTATAATCCATTGAGTTTGACTGATTTTAGATGCATTAGCACTGGAAAAAATACAAGTGCAGTGTATCAGCATACAGTGAACAGCTGATGCTAACATGCGCTAGCTTTGTTCAGTTCGTCCTATAAAAGCACACTCAACAGAAAAAACAGCAGTTTATCACAAGATCAAGTCAGCATTTTGGTGTAAAATTATTATTCCGTTATATCTGCTTTCTGCTGTTGTGAACATGTTTAATCAATTTGTACTTATATTTCTGTTAGTCAAGGACCTGTTATGTGAAAACTGCTCTATCATCACTTACTGTTTCACTTAACGCATACCTGTCAACCAAAGGTGAATTCCAGTCCTTTAGTTGATCACATTAGAGCTGATAACAGGCCACAAATACATATTAATGCCTATAATCTTGTCAAGAACTACTGACTTTCCCAGAAATATCACTCATATTCCAGAATATGAACTTTGTACTTTATTGACTAAATAATGATAGAACAAAACAGACTATTGTATAAATACATCTGTGAGATGCTGTGCCCCTCAGACTAAGACTAAGAAGAGCCTCTACTTGTAACGTGTTCCGTGAGCATTGAAGACGACACTGTCTTGTTTTCATCCGAGTCAGCAACGAACCTCTCGATCCAATCATCTCACTCAAAAGCGCAGGGTCCTTTAAACAGGGCAGAACGGTTCAATTAAGACATTGAAGACACTTTTGCACTTTAAACTGGACCAGTGCGCAAACAAGCCTTATAATAATAATAATAATAATGCTGATGATAACACATAACACTTGTATAGCATTTATTTATATCGAAGCCTCCTTTGATAACTTACACATTCTCTGAGATGTAAAGTAACATAAACATCTCAGGAATCCAACACAGTACCTTTGAGGATGCGGACACATCACATTGAAATTGGGACTAAATCAGGACTAAACTGCGGACTCGCTCAGGACTAAACAAGGATTGGAATAGGCGCCAACAAAGTCCACATCAGGGCAGAAATTGGATCAATTTATGACAAAATAATGACAAGTGTGAAGGCACCCACAGCCTTTTTTCTTCTATCTTCGAGTACTTGGTGCTAGTCAGGGGGGCCAACACTGCTGATGCTGTCAGTCTACCCCAGAATAGTAGCTTATCACCATCAGGGTTGGAGTTAATGAATAATGCAATGTAGTCTTTGAGTGTCCTGAAAGCACAATCAAATTCAATTACTTATCATTGTTGGAAATGTGCAGTCATAGCAATAAATCAACCCTATTCTCAAGAATACAACAACTTTTGAATGTTTTATAGTGTTGTATACTAACCTGCTTTACTATGGGATGCTGACAGAGGTGGCAAAAGTACTTAAGTTCCCTACTCAAGTAAAAGTGACAACATAAAAAAAAAAAATACAGCTGAGACCCCTTTACTTAAGTAAAAGAACACCCTAACCCTACACCATCGTAAATGTACTTTAAGTAAAAAAGTAAACAGTAAAAACATACAGTTGATGGGACTATGTAAAAATGTAATCAATTCAATTTTGGACTTTAATTTAATTCATTACAATTAAGTAGACTTTAATAAAAGTGGGTTAGAGATTTCAAACTCCTAAAGTACCTGAAGCTGCACCCAAATTGTGTCTAAGAAAGCCTAACTAGGCCATAGAAGGGAGTTACAGAATTATCCCACCTGTGTTTTATGAAAATCATTATGTCGCATTTCACTCCACAATTCTATCACAATAATAGTTCTAGTGCGGAGCTCTCGTCTCAGAAGGCAATGTATAATTCTGAGCGCACACAAGGGTGCGGTAAACCAGCGGCCGGGGGGATAGAGGAGGTGAAGGCTGAACGGCTGGAGGTCAAAGGTCAAGTCCAGGTGGTACAACAAGTAATGAGCGAGGAATAGACTGAACGACAGTAGAATGACAAACACTTTAAGAGAACTACTACAATGTTAGAAAGAACTGGACCAAAAAAACTGTTGGAGAATCTTAGAACTTCATAAATAAATAATGACTCATGGTCAAACTCTAAATTATTATTACATAGATAATCCATGGTTTCATTCACCAAATTCCAAAAAGTACATTAGTCGACCTCAAATTGAAACCTTTTAAGAAATTAGCCCAAGATAATCAGCTTTAACTGTCAACAGCACTTAGGTCCACAACTAAAAACATACATATTAACTATTTGTGCCGTGTCCCAATAGGTTTAAAAACTTACATTTGGTGCAACATTGCAATTGAAGCTTCCCCAGTGTCTCAATTTTGCTATTTGCAACTGCACTGGGAACAGAGAAATAAAGCAACACTATTTAAACTTGTTGCAGAGGAGATATTGTGACTGCGTTAGGATGAGATTGATGACATGTGCAATGAAACATTACGGCTAAAAATACACTCCAAGGGAATGCTGTCCTCATTTATTGTTACAGGAGAATGCATTTCTTCAAAAGTTAGCACTCTTCTGTATTTAATGTCTAAAACACTAAATATAAAATAAAATACATTGTTTTGTACAATAACATTTCTGTGTTCTGTCTTTTTTACCCTGCTTCTCCTCCCTGCTGAGTTTGACTAAATATGCTATGTGACGATGGTATGATACACCCAGATTTTTTCAAATGGCAACGGTCAATGAGTCAATATCAATGGAGCAAGCACTGATCCTTGTGGCATCCCTGAAGCAAAACCTCCTGTGGTAGCTGTGTTTTATAACGCATTATATGAATCTTCAGCCATCTTCTGATTTGTACCTCTCATTATAAACTATACTATGCCCATTTCACCTGTAAAGCCAAGCAAAAGAGCATGGACATAGCTTCAGAGGAGGGTAAACAAGTAATGTGGCCGAAAATACTTTAAACAGTTAAGAGCGTTGCCAGTCTTCAACTTGTTGTTTCGAACTGCGGATAAGACTCCTTCGTGCTGGCGTTATAACTTTATGCGAGACCCTTCAAAATTATTTCTGCATTTAATTTTCTGTATTCTGATGCATTTTAAATGCAATATTATTGCAAAACAGATCAAGGCTCTAGAAAACACTAGAGGCTAAAAACTATTGACGCTTTCTGTTGCATTTATGAAAACAGGATTTAGATATTTGTAAGAAGCTGAACCACTTTGGTTTGGCACAGGCTGGGCTGTCAGCTCTGCGGTTCACCTCGCCAGCTGGATGCATCGCACGCCTTGTTTAATTTTCTCTTTTTCAAGGTTTTTTATTGAATATGAGGCCAGTTTTAATCATCTGAAGACCATTGTGCTCCTTGTGGTCTGTAGAATACGTATGCAGATCAAAACTGTCCCCAGCTGTGCCCCTGATCTGTCTGCATCTGTTTAAACGGTGGCTTGTAGCTGCCCTTGCACATCTCAGACTTGCTATGGAGAGAGAGAGAGGCAACAGTAGGGGATTTTACTAGTACAAGTACTGTCAAGTTATCCATGTCCTCCCACTTATGAAAGGGGGTGACTTTCAAAGTTGATATCGATTAGAGAATTGTATCGTATCAAATATGACGACAAGTGTGGTTATGTTTGTTACCATATTTAAAGAGTTATGTGGGGCACCAGCCATTGATTAGGCATTTAACAATTCTATAATCAAATATCTAAACTAATTGATTTATTAAAACATAATTTTGTGACGGTTGGTGAGAACGCAACCGTGATATTGACCCCTTTTCTCGAAATGAATGAACACTTTACCAAATTGGTTTATGAAGATTTATTAACCAAATAGATAAACAGAAAAATATGAATATGGAATATGCAAAATGAGTCAATAACAGATGATGCTAGACATGATTGTCCTTGATCGAGCTTCTTGTGTATGAGTTAATTCTAAGATGATCTTATCAGCCAGATTGTGAATTGCATTCATACAACAAGAACCAGATGATCCTGAGGAGATGGGCCTGTTTGTGTCCAAGAGCTTGTGTGTCCGTGTCGCCTCCAGGGTTCACTCAGGGGTCGCTGGGAGAGACTGCTCGGTCCACATGCTGGAGCTTCAGGCTCTGACGGTGTCAGGCCAAAGAAGCACTAGATCAGGTTCAGGGATCTGCGTTCTCCTTGGCTCTGAGATGTTTCTCAGATAAAAAGGCAGTTGCACTGAGGCTGGTCTGAAGAGACTATCCCTGGATCCAAAGTTTTGTTGTAGACTTGAAAAATTGCCAAAAGGTCCTTTGCTTGAGTTTGCAATAAATCATGTCTAAGAAAGACGGGCACAGATTTAAAAGTTAGCTTCAGCGGGCGTGTCTCTCTGGAATGTTCTTTGTTCCGTGGGTTAGCTGAGCATCGCTAGGCCAGAGATGAGCCCATTTTCTCATCTCCCTGGTTGAGATTCTTCCTTCTTGAAGATCTGGTAGAACTGAGTTTGTCTTCTCCTTCTCTCTGGACCCCTGGGGGGTTGGTTTAGCACCAGTGTTCAACCAATCAGCACGCATGCTGAGTCAGAGTTGATCAGAGAAAAAGATGCGGAATAATGCAGCCATTGTTTAGCAATAACATTAGGCCACATAGTTACAAAGGTAATATTGTTCAAAAGACAAGTTACAAAACAGTTAAATGAACATGCAGAACACACTATCATTATGCACAGTAAATTTATCTTGTGGACAAAGTCTGCAATCGATGATTGTTTTCTAAAACCGCATCGTCTTTTTAGCGTTTTAGCTTTTGTCTTGGGAGAAAAAATGGCTCTGTGAGTTCATTTTAATCCAAAAGCTGTCATTCGATAGAAAAAAGTTTTGTCCAACGTTCAAAGCATGAATTTTTTGCTCGATAAAGAACTAAAAACAGACTATGCCTACTGAAGGCTCACTGTTTAATTGCAAAAGAATTAGTGCAACTGCTGCAAAAATTCAACCAAACTGCCTGGTCAGGTTGGTGCCCCTCGAGCACTTGATGCTCTACGCACTGCGTGTTACGTGCGCAAAGGGAGCGGCGGCACTGCCCGAATAATTTACTTGAGTGAGTGCAGCGATTTTTCTGCTGTAAAGCGGGACATTTTGAAGCAGGTGATTGACACACACGAGAGACATAAGGTAAAAATGTGACCGGAGAATATACAAATGAGAGAACATGCCGCTCTCATGTCACAATAGCGTTTTCATTAGAAAAAGTTCCCTGTCTCCTCGGCATCGCTTCGTTCTTTCTATCTCCACCAGTCAGTTGGTCCCCTGCTCCTCTCTGTCCGTGTGCACTCACAAGAAGCATAATTTACAACAGTTTGGTCAATTTTCGAGCATTACATTTTTAATGTGTACAATAATCCCGCATGCAGCGTGCCTCAGCCCTTCCCTTGCTCACAAACACGTCTCAGCGACAGAGGACGTGTGAAGAACTTTAGTTTACAATGGTCTATAGACATGTTTGTCTGTTGTTTTTGTGCCACTCACAGGTTTTTTCCAGCACTTCTATACTTGACTCAGTGTTGGGGCTGAGTCAAGCATAAAAGTACTGGCAAAAACGTACTAGTATACCTTGAAAGTGCTTGGAAAGTTATTTAAAAATATGTACGAACCCTGCGTCTAGCCAAACGGTTAATTTTCAGACCTGGTCCCTGAAGTCCCTGGTCCTTTAGCAGCCAATGTTACAACTTCGCATCATAGTGGTTTTAATCTCTGTACGTGGTACCAGAAAGTATACATTTAAATCCATCCAACTTGTTTCTAGCTTTCGCAAACCCTTTGGCACATCGTTAATATTCTAGTCAAAGTCCACAAAGAGAGATTTGGTAAACTAAATCCATAACCCTTTAGTCAACCAGAAAATATACTTGTTTTCTAATTCTATGATAAATTGTCTTGCATTGCTTCAAGGGGCATGCAAAGACTTTTTCCTTTCCTTTCCGTTTATCCACTTTAGTTTACTTCTTATTAGTCAATGGAAAATATCTGTAATTTCAGTCATCACAGATAAATATTTATTTAGCATTCAGCTAAAAAATATCATTGACAAAAACCATGACAACATACAGTATGTCAGTCAACAAAATAATCACTGCATCCACATGAGCCAATGATTCTTCAACAACAGCGTCACATGGGGCTAAATCATACATACATACTGCATTTGTCCTCTCTATAACATGGGCTAGAGCTGTGTAATCAGTGCACCTTGTTCTGAATGACCCCACCACTGTGTGGATGGAGCAGCAGGGCCTTTGTTTGCACATTTGCTCCATTTGAAGAGAGGCGCTCTGAGGACATGCTGGAGAGATGGTTGGACTGACAACAGCAGCAGCAGCAGCAGCAGCAGCAGACAAAAGCACTTGATTGGGATCACTACAGTTGTGGTGAATGGCTTGTGTGAGGAATATTGCCACAACACTTACATACACAGTGTAGGCAACAGTAATGGCACTAAAGGTTGTGTGACTTCCTAAGGAGAACGGAAGATGTATAAAGTCTTTAGTCCTGCCATCGTTTCTAACTAAAAGGATTGTGAGGATACCAGTAGCAAGCGGTGACTTTTTTGGATGGGCAAGCAGGCTTGGCGTGTTCGTCAATATTTAGTGGATAACATTTGCAAACAAAAGTTAAAAAAAACATGCGTGTCGTCCTCAGAGAAGCTGTTGTCCGCTCTGGTTCTAAAAGCTCATGTTAGAGAGCGGCGCATGAACGAGCCTCTGAACACGGCGGGAGAAGAAGAACCAAGCTTCCTGCAGTACTGCGCAGTGGCCTGTAGAAGCCATTAAAAGACACCATGACTTCAGCCAAGCTTCAGCAACAGAAGTGAGGGGAAAACACATTGATTGCCCTGATTGATGGTCTTAAATATTAGAGCGCTGATGATGATGATGATGATGATGAGTTCATGAGTTAATAGCAGAAACAGGTCCATTGACTTCAAATCTAGATTTGATTGTCTGCTGTTGGCCCTGTCTATTCATAGTTGCATTTCTTCTTAATAAGCTGCAGATATCTTAGTTTTTCATTTTTAAATGTTCACACATATCTTTCTTTCATTTTTTGTCTGAAAATAAACCGAAAGTCTTCTGTGCAGTTTTTAAGTTCATGAATCGTTTCCAGACTCGTACATAGCATTTCTGTGGTTCAAATTGCGTTAATTACAATGGCATGGCATGCATTAGCGTATAACATTGTTCTTTATTTTATGGTTAATTTCCCTTTTTTTATTTTCTTATTTTCAAAATTTAAAACACAGAACAACAGTAACAACAATAGAGACAGAAACAGAAAAAGCTAAATAAAAATAAAAAAAAGAAAGAGAAAAAAATACATGAAAATGAAGGCACACAAAGTCAGTGAAATTAGTCCAGTTTCAAGTGATTTTTTTCCATTTTCCGTATGTCAATTTTAATGTCGGTCCAGTCAGCCGCAGTTTGTGTCAGGTTCATTCACTATGCTTCCAGTAGATGTTGCGCTAACGCCAAATCAGAGCTCATTGGTTTTTCTATTAAAGGCTTTATTTTGGGTTCTAAATAGGCATTATTTTGGGTTCTAATAAAAGTAATGCAAAAGCAGAGGTACTTCAAGGGGATAACAATATAATTATTATGCAATATGTCCACTCTAAAATGCATGAATGAATTAATAATAATGTATTAAGTTAATGATGAGGGGAAATCTTAAAGCTCATAGCAGTTTATTTTCTTTTTATTCTGTTTTTCACTGTCGCCACTCGAGGCAACCTCTGTTGTGATTTTGGGCGTTACAAAAATAAATTGAGTTGAATTGAATTGAATAAAAGTGACATTTTCATAATATTTCCTGTTTCAGTTTTACAGTTCATCCTGTACCTGGGTGTGTTTTTATCAGATGTACTCCAGTTTCCCTCATCACAGACAAGTATTTTCAGAAAATCCTCCATAGGTTCTCCAGACACGACAATGACAATGACAGCTCTAAACTTTATCCTGTAAAGAAAGTTTACAATCTCCCAGCTTTTGGCAGGCCCTGAATGCACCAGCTACATGTGGATCATGTCAGAAGTCTCCATGTGTAGCTGGATGTGTTTGTGTGCGTAAACTACGAGTGTGAAACCAGTAAAACAGTTTGGTGCATCTGTAAAATCATTTTTGAGGGGATCTTTTAAGCACTGCACATTTTTTATATTGATCATTTTTATAGTTCTATTATGTTTTAGCTTGAATTAAAACGCTAGAAGATACAAATACACTAGTCACAGACAACAAAGAGTGCTATTACACCCTTCTTATGATAGCATTGGGTTGAATGTAGCTGCTTGGCTGTTCTGGCGTTGTGTTCGCAGAGACAGTGTGTGCCGTGTGCGGTGATGCCGAGGACAGGCTCATTGTGAAGACGTAGACCTCGAAACAGCCACAGACGCGTGTAAAAAGCCTGTTTAAGTGTGGAGTGCAGATGAGTTCATGAAACATGTATCCGACTGGGTGCACTGTGCACATGTGACATGTGTAAGATGAAGCGTGCGGAAGTATGTCTGATGTGTAGTCTCCCTATTCATGTTTGTACTGCTCTTATGAATGAACGGTTTTGTACTAACTTGTTTCAGGGAGGTTTAAAAAATAATAATTAAGTATGTTTATCCTCCCAAAAAATTTAAATATTGAACTTCTAACTGAATTATTTAGTTTAAAGCACAAAATAATCCAATACAGAGACTTATAAAGTACCATACATAATACATTATTATTATTATTATTATTATTATTATTATTATTATTGTTATTATTATTATTATTATTATTATTATTATTATTATTATTATTATTATCATTAAATACAAAGATTTTGTTTTGCTTCTTGAAAGGTTTAATAGCGGGAAGTGGTTCTTTCAGTTAAAATAGAGATTGATTTGGACCATTGCAGAGTTTAAATTGCCTCTTGGGTGTGCAAGCCCAGAAAGCCCCTAAAGCGCAGCACGTTTGTCCAGTGTGAGCGCGCAACAATCGACAGGGCACACTGTCGATTGCGGGCCAAAGGAGAGCACAATTCAGAACTCCACACTGCTGTTTACTCCAAAACCTGATGGAAAGCATCGTCGCATATATCAGGAATTCAGTCCTGCAATTTTCACTCTAATGAAAATGATCTTTTGATAGACAACCAAAACGTGTACCTATACCAGATAAAAGCCACGAGAGACTATTTTCTATACATTATTGAATGATTGAGCATTTGTGTGACTCATGTGTGCTGGTGCGTGGATCCTGCTTCAAACACAACGGCCAGCGGTGGTTTAAAAGGAACACCTTTGTTACTCTGCCTCACTATGAAATATATTTCATGCCACTGGGCTTATTTTCAGCTACAGCGCGACACGTGAACATGTTGACGTGGGCCATGGCTCCAGTTCATTTGAGCAGGTGTGAGTGCGGGTCAAATCGTGAATGAGCGCGGCACGACTCGTTTGGACAAGTGTGAATGCGCTAGTGCTGGCCCACACCTAAAATGAAAAACAATGACATTTGTATGAAAATGTATATTGTAGTATATTGCCTTGGTGTGTCATTATTTTTGCTCCACAGCAGCTTGAACTGATCTAAAAAATCCAATATATGTGCAGACAAACTGAAATGTTGACGATGTATTTCAAAAATGTATACAAAATTATTACAAAACAGCATTTTTTTTCTCTTATCTCAGTGTAACCCTGGGCAACACCCTCCACACGCTGCATACTTTTATGCACAGCAGTGACACAGTGTTCTCCAGGCATCATTAGCATGCATCTGGAAGCGTATTAAATGTTCTGAGCTAACATGAGCTAACAGCGCTGCGTTAGCAGACAGAGAGGAACATCCAGACCCTCTGCACATCTGTTCCCGTATCTGTACGTGTGACCGCGTGCAGCGCCGCCCGGTTCTTCTGTCTTTATATAGCTCCACGTCACATTACATCACTAACATCATTTGTCAATACAGGCCATATTCACAAACTCTTACATAAACTATTTGCCAAATGCAGCGATGCAGGACAGTCATTTTTATGTGTGGTATGGAATTTTATATGCACTATTTACAGTTAATTATGTACATTAAAATGTTTAATGAAAAATAGGCATGACAGGATCAGATACAGAAGGCAAAGGCAAGTTGAGCATAAAGTGTGCTGTTATTTGAATAGTTGAACAGTCAGTGATCAGCGACTTGTATCGTAAATTGGGACAAAAAAAAAAATCATATTAAAATAATTTCCAAGTGCTTTACTAAACACATTCAGTCATCAGATCAACAAAACAGAATCGTGTTGAGCCTGGATTTAAACAGGTTCTATGCATTATCAATCATATGAAGGTGGAAATATGGTGACTGAAGGCTTCTAGATAGAGAATATTCACGAATAAAATGTATTATTTATGGAATTCAAAAATAATCCATTTTGATTTAATAATGCCACAGTCTTTGTTATAAAAGGTCTTTTAATTTGTGTTTTTAGTGTTTTTAGAGCTGACTAGTCACACTTAGTCAATTTTATCTTGCATTGACAGTGAACAAATGCAAAATGATTTAGCTGATGTAATTTGTAATGATCAAGATTAATATTTTGACAAAACTGCATATTTTTTTCATTAACATTAATTCATTAAATGAAAGCCCTACAGAAACAGAATTTAACTGAAGATGATTTGAATTTCAATTAAATGGTGCATCTTTGCTTGCTCGAACAACAACTGAACAGTAGTTTTGTGTCTGTGTAATCCTTCAGTCATCCAGGTAGTTTCCATCGCAAAATAACAAATAATGATGTCGACTGGACTGACGTTCAAAGAGTGAACATGTTTTGCCACTCATCCAAATGGTTTCTTCCTCTGACAGTTCTAGTCACTGTCTTACCCTGTCGTCCTGTGGGGTGAGCACTTGTCTGGACACAATCACTTCTCCCACTAAAACAACTAAAAAGCTTGATTTTTTGAAATAGCAAAGAATTAAATTGAATTGAACGGATTGAGGGAAATATATATATATATATATATAAAATTGATAATACAAATAAATTGCACCATTCTAACCTTGGCCCTTTATCTGAGCAGTTAACACTTCTGTCAGCAGTAATTACAATTATGCCATTAGGGGACTTGGTATTTAAATAAATATACACAGGCAGCGTCACAACATTAGCACATGCATTAGAGCTTGGTAGACAGATCTGCAGTTATATATGTGTTATATATGTGATGTGTGTGTTAACCAGCACAGCATGTCCTATTGTTCATATCTAGCATGTTCTCCACCGCCCCTGACACAGAGCGGTGAAGACCTGGACTGACAGGGCAATGGTGTCTTGTCCGCAGGAGAATACTGAATATTTGACTGAAATATGCATGAAACACTCTAAACACATCTTCCAGTCATTTAATGACAGAATAATTATAATAGGTTTAAAAGAAGATTTTTGCATACTAGGTCTCCTTTGAATGTATTTATTTTATTTTGACAGCTTAATTTTATGTTCTTTTTTTTTTTTTTTTTTTTTTTTACAGAAATGTCAGCTATAACTGCTTTCAAAATATGAAGTTTAATTATTATTAAGTTTAATAATAAGTAAAAAAATATTCTAAAACCTTTTTGACTAAACCTCTTTTATTTACATCTTCTGTGGGCCTTCCAGTACAACAGTACACTATGATAGTTTTGTTGTTTAGGGTCATAATTTAGGGCAATTGATGATTACATGAAATGACTATAAACATGTATTTTTAAAAAAACTGCTTTTTGAGAGTGGATATTTATTTTTAAACCTCACAAGTGATACAGTTTTTTGCAAACATTCTCCATTTTTCACTCTCTATAGTTTTTTTTCTTTGTCTTTATAATTTGTCTTTGTTTATTTATTTTTTCTTACACGTAAAACAGCCATAACGAATGAAAATGAACAGCCAAAATGAAGAAGACTTTTGTTTTCCATTAACAATATTACATTCCTTTATTTGTATTACTTTTCTTGGTGCACAAACCCCAGAAAGCCGCAGCTGGTGTTGTTGCTCAGTCATGGGGAGAAAGCTCAAAACCACACTAATAACGTCCCCCTGAATATTTTACACACAATTTATTTTTAATCGGGCGAGCTGGAAATCAGAGTGATTCAGTTCCATATTGTGGCCCCAGCGGGTGCTCCGACGCTCATACTTTTTTAATGACTGCACTTTGGTACGTCCAGGGGGAGGCGGCAGCGCTGGGCAGGAGCTCGGAAACCGCGCATTATCGGAAAGCTCAAGAGAGATTTGACCTGAGAAGAAATGAACCAGTTTAGAGCTGACCAAGAAAACAAGTCAAGTTTTTGGAGTAATTTGATGATTTGAAGTGTAAAGAATTCAGTCGTTAGAAGGGCTGTGCTGTTAATCACATTTTAATCGAATTAAGGCCAACAACTAACCCTCCGTGTGTTAAAGCCTGTGGTTTAGAGCACAAGTCGTGGTAAAAGGCACTCATTATGTTCTTGAAATCTTGCCTGACAAACCACTCCTTCCTACATTCTTTTCCAAATCAGGAATTGAACCATAAAGTACATGATATAAAACCCTCTCCCAACTTGTATGGTCCAACAATTTGAAGCACAAGTCTTTCAAATGAAGAATCTCCTCCGAATAACCTCGTAACATTCGGAACCAATCTTCTTTTTTACCCCGGTGTTAGTCGTTGTTTAGACACGACTGGTAGAGCCGTACTCGCCGGGTTCAGGTTGAATACAGTCGGACCTCGGGCCTGTCGGCTTACCATTCATGGCCGGATTACCGGACCCTCCGTTTCTCTGATTGGTTATTACACCTGTCAATCACGCATATCGGAAATTGGGAAGACAAGATACGATTCCGTACCAAAACGTCTTTGTAAAGTGTTGTCAAAGTGTGCGGTGTTGGTTGGTCAGGCAACTTGAAATCAAGATTTGTATTTAATAAAATTTTTAATGAAGAATAGAAAATAGGGATTTATCAATAAAAAAAGAAAAATACAAAAAAATAAATTGGGGGGTCATAATAATTCATAAACTCATTACATTAACTTGAAGTCTGATTAATTTTACTGTTAACAATTGTAACGAAAGTCATTTATTCCCCCCACAAGAACACAAAGATTCTACATGATATACAAGCCTAAGTTGTTAATAATACAATTTTGGCCAATTATAAAGCAGAATGTGCCCCTCAGCTTTGGTTGCCAGATGTAATACAATAAATGATTAAATCCAAAATACTGTATAGGCTGCAAGGATAGGTTAATATAAAAAATAAGTCAAAAGCAAGGTTTGACTTAATTAAATGGAAACTGAATTTTGTCTTTTTTTAAATCAATGTTCATCAAGTATAGACAATATGTTATTCTATAAAGAGGATTTACTTATTGGAATATTTAACTTTTAGTACATTATTGTTCAGCCTTCCCAACATCCACATATGTACTAGATCTGACCAGTGTCCAAACCCCTGACTCTGGACTGAACTCTCGTGAATATAAATGATTTGTGTGAGTTGTCTGCCTCCTAACCGCCACAGTCCTGTTTCTTCTACATTAGCCCACATTACATCAGGACAGAGCGGGCTTCATCTCTGTGGCCCCGAGCTCTTGCAGCACTCACACAATGTCAGCTGTTGTTTGGAGCCGCACCCAGGGACAAACTGGCACCTTTACCCCACGATCTGAGCCTGTCAGGCAGCCTTCGGCGAGTCCAGCACCCAGCAGCTCTACTTTTTGTCTTTTCTGTTTTTAATGTTGCTTGCATTGGACCACCACTCAAAAGAGGGATCTGATGATATATGAATATTATCATGGTATCAACTTCAATGTACTTTTTCCCCCTTACTTTTTATAATGCAATACAAACAGTGTTTTAAAAATCAAGTTAAAAATCAAGCTCTATATTTCACAATAAGGGGCATGTCTCGATACAAGAGTTCCCGTGAAAAAAGACATTGAACAAAATTACCTGTTGGATCCACATGAGTCTTTCCATGAGAAACCAGAGGCCGGGATCCCAATATCATTGTATTTGTCACAGGATTAATACAATATCTATTCCGAATATAAATGTAGATTACGATGACCTATCGGGAAAGTTACATTATTATACACACAGACTACTGAATAATGCTCGACCAGTCTAGGCTAGGACTAGGCTTGGGATGACCCATAGCTTCAGAGGACCACCGGGGGGAAACACACCTGGTCTGCAGTGAATACGCACCCAACTGTGTAATGAGGGGCTCCCTGAGTGAACAGCGCCACTACAAGATTTACATTTACATTCAGATGGGTTGTCGTGATTTCCATACCTGCTCCATGGAGTACAACCTCCAACACAAACAAGCTGAGCGACCAGCACCCGGAAGTACAGCCAGCCATAGAACTGACAACAAAAATAAATACAATTTAATGAAGAACAAAACAAACGGCCAGCATCCACAGGTCTCACAGTCAAAACAGTTCGACGGTTCCTGGTTGAAAGGAGTACTTATGCGATTGGTGGGGTTCCTCACCCCACTGCTGCATCTTCAGGCCTCAAACAATGCACCTTGGTGAACCTCAACCGCTCCTCCCATGACTGCTCCACCTTTGGGTACCTTCTCCAGAACACATGAGCCGCCAGCACCCACACACCTGACCGACCCCATAGCCTAGGCCCCGTCCACATCACAGCCTGCCACAGTCCGTACTGGGTTCCGAATTGTCCACTCCATTTCTTCCATGGCGCTTTTATCTTCAAACTGCTCAGGTGGGCAAGTTTCTGCAATTCACTGATTGGACTTACGTGGTCTTGTGAGACTTGTCCGGGCAACAAGCTGTGGCATTAAAATCATGCATTAAAACTAAACTAAAATCATGCACAGTAAGACACTAAAAGCAGGTTAATTAAAACCACAGTCCCACTTGTTCCATGTGACCGATGTTTTTAAGGTGAGTTTTTATGACATACTTTGGAACATTCCAGAAAAAGAATTAAAATCTCCATGGAGACAAACAGGTGGTGGATTCTCCACAAGAAAAGCTACATTCTGCATCTTTAAATGAGACGCCTAGTGTTGACGTTAATATAACGTGAGCTAAAATAATGTTGTTGCAACAACAGTGCAATACAGTGAAGACACTGTGATGGCACAGTTTCTAAAGGAGGAAAGGAACTGAATAGTTACTGTAATTAACTCATTGTTTGTTGCCCCGAGCATACAACACACCATTTTGACAGAATAACTTTAGAGACGACAAATCACATTTTGTGTTCACACTTATTTTTGAGTTAGACATTGTCATGAAAGCACAAAAAGGGCATTAACCAGACTCAGTTTCTGCATGGGTGCCGTTGTTGCTCCGCACTTATAACATCCTTTTCCAAACCCACATAACCAGTAAAGTGCTGAAGGTACAAATGTGCACCTTTACAACTAAAGAAATGCCGGTCACGAACTCTGCAGCAATAAAACCTGGTGATAAACTCTTAAGTGCCCGAAGGTGCAAAATATTAAGTACAAAAGGCTCTGACTATTTATTGCATGTTAGAGGCTGCAGTAAGGCCAGCTAAATTATTCATACAAATGTACATAGGTATTTTTAGGACCACTGTTTACAATATTAATAGCATTGACCATATCTGTCGATCATTTCACAAACAATGGGGCTTTAAAAGGAGTCCGAGAAAAGTCCTGCAGTAAAAATACTGGTCAAAGAAGTAAAACCAGCTCACATATAAACGGGAATTAAAGTGCAGTTAGGGCAAATGCATTCTTTAAGTATGAAGTTTAATTTTGTCCTTAACTTACTTTTTTGATCTTACAGCCATGTTATAATTATGTTTTTTCCATCAACAAGCATAAAGCATAAAATGTCTCTCTTGAAATGAGCAAAGCAATGTAAGTGCACTTAGGGTTTGGGGCCATTAGAATATGTTAACTGTGCAATTGCTAATGCTATCGCTAATGTCAGCTGTAAAATGATTGGATTTTCCTTTGAGATGCCTTTTTTTTTGTAAAATAGTATCACAATTAGCTTCTCACTTTCCAGTATTTATATCAATATTTTGAAGAGGCTAATGGAATTGTAGATATGATACAAACCTTTGATGTGAATCGTCATATTTCATATAATTAAGCTATAAAAGAGCTTGTTAACATATATTCCTGATGTTATGAGAATACCTGCTGTAAACATGTATTACAGTTTGACATCAGTCAAGTGCAGTTTGTATTGGAAAAAAAGTTTAATATAGTGAAAAAAAATACAGGCGGCAGCGCTTAGTTCTGAAACAGAATCCCTCTTTCTATGTCACATAAAATTCAGAGAAAATGTAAGTGCATAGAACACATTTTACAGTTACAAAGTAACAGTGTTATTGTTTATTTGCATCATAACTTGCAGAATTTAGACACGTTTTGGCCCTTGTTAACATTATTGTTGCTAAGTAACAGCTATGGAATTACCTCTATAGACATCTGTGGTCATACGGGTACTTTGGGCTAGCGCTACGGCCACGCCCCCCTTGTGGGTGAAAACAAATATTGTTAACAGATAGGCTCCAAAATACAACAAATATTGATACTGGCGACACAGCAGCCATGGACGGAGAAGTTGGTAAATATTTTAATTCAATCCGATATCTGATCTGGATTGTTATAAGAAAAAACTGCTAGAAATAGAGGTCGAGAGAGGTCCGTTTAGCTTACCAGAATCCTTTTGGATAAATAACTCCACACAGTGGCCGAAGGCGTCATATCCCGACATCTACAACTATCTAATTCAATTTCCTGGTAATTTGTTTGACACTATACGCCTCCATCCCTCGGGATAGAACTAAAATATTCACCATCTTCTCCATCCATGGCTGCTGTGTCGCCAGTATCAATATTTTGTTTTCATATTTTCCAGTAAAACGATTACATTTAACAATTTGTATCTCCCGGTGTATCAGTTCAAACTGTTTGTTTTCACCTAAAAGGGGGCGGGGACCTTCTGGTGGCACAGGAAGTGACTTATGACCAGAGACATCTATGTATGTCACATCTGCTGCTAACTTCCAATCAGAAAAATTATCTAATTTAAAAAGTAATAACAGAAAAAATAGGCAATATTTTCTGTAAAATCGTGAAGAACCCGAATTTCCCTCTCCTTTGCTCATACACGGTTGCCTGCAGTGGAGGGTGGCATAGGTAGAAAGAGCTGGACCTGAGTCAACCATGTCTGGGAGCTTGGCGCTGCTCTGTGGAGGTGGACAGATTGTAACGACAGGTGTTTCTCAGCAGTACGCTCTCCTCTCCAATATAAAATCCCATCCACTGCACCCAGCCGCTCCAGTCCCTCCATTTATCACCTTCTCCCATGACATCCTCGTCCATCAACCCAATCTGTGTCCTCAAGTTAAAGACCAAACAACCACACCTAATACAATCTCGCTTTTTCAGCTGACGTAAACAACACATAACTCCCGGGTTTTAACGTTATTCAGTGTTGTCTGGATATGTGTGCGATAAAACGGCGGTTATCAGATATCAGTGACACAGCAGCAGCACATAGGCACCAGGCTGAACACGCCTCACAGCAAGAGCACGTCTGGGCTTCCATTGACATCTATCTTCAGTCAGCGAGCGAGCCGATAGAGGTCAGGCATCCAGCAGCAAAACAGAATTACCTTGAGCAAACGGAAAACATGACAAAAAAATAAAAACTTTAGTCTCATTGATCTTCCGCCAACACTTTTTTGCAATAAAAACAGTGGTCACATTTATCAAAAATATGAACTGCCACGCTAGTCATTTAAGTGGTGGTTTGGGGGGGAAATGGTAGCAAAGGTGTAGTCATTTTAGAAATCAACGATGTTTTGACTTTTGTTCATGCTTAATTAAGGTGGAAAAAGGTAAACATTCAAGCTTTAAAAAACGTATATATATTTACAAATGGGGCTTTGGCAAAACATCACTTCAGCAGCACATTTTTATTAACCAAAGCCAGTACTTATTCACCCCATAGAATTATTCACATTTTAGACAGTCCACCTCCACGTTTAGCTTCAGGAAAAATTAAGAACCGTGTATTTAGAGCGTTCATAAATTAGAATTAAGGCTGCCCACATTCTGTTCAACCTCCCGGAGCAAGAATATTATTAGGCTACAACATAAAGCTAAGCCACGGGCACCACATCATACACCACCCTACCAAATATTGTGATTTTTGGCTTATAATATAGAAGAACGCTACACTGTGGCAAGCATAGTCCGTTTACATTCCTACTCTAACCTATGTACCTCCACCGTAGCAGCAAACCATCCTCCTCCTCAGCTTCTCAATCCCCCCCCCCCAAATATACTGTATAGAGATCCTTTCATTTTTAACTCTCTATTCATGCATTCTCTCGTAAAATTCATGAGTAAATGTTTCCTTCATTTTAGCTCCGTATGCATTTTTAAAACTTTCTTTTTTAGATTGCCGTTACGTTGCTCTTCCCGACATCACTTGCGATAAAAGATTTACTCCTGAACAAATGCGCACTCATCCGTACCTCAGCTAATGCGACGAAATCCCACGGCGTAAAACATCAGATTAGCTGCTAACTTTGCGCGGCTAACTTGCTGTCACTATCCCGCTCCGGCCACCTAAATAACAACTTCCCCCGCCGCTCTGGAGAAGGTACAGCATTAGCATTTGTTACATTTCGGTCCCTGGAGTGGAGATACCTATTACTCATTCTGATGACCGCTCTCATTATACAGGCGGATGAGCAAAGATGGCTGCCGGCCTGTGGGGAGAAGAAGTGGTGAAATAGGAGAGCAGACAGATACACGGAGCTGCCTGTAGGCCGAGACATGTTTCACTTCTAACAATGCATAATTTAATAATCGAGAAAATTGAAAGTAGCTTTGAGAAATTCTGTTGTGCCTTTTCAATGTAGTTAATTCAATACGTTATACTCCAGGTCTTGTCAAGCACTCCTGATATTTTCACACTTTGACATGTGTTTTGTCCATTCTGTCATATATTTGTTTTTTTCTTTATGTACACTTTACTTGTGTGTGTGTGTGTGTGTGTGTGTGTGTGTGTGTGCGTGTGTTTCACTCATCCTCGCCTGGTGTCTTTCAATTATATTCAACCAAAATATAATGAGTATAAAAATTGTTTATTCAGAGAAAATGTCATAAATCTAACCAAGATTGACTCACTTAAATCTAGACTCATCATGTTTTAAGACATTTCTACTAAATAAACACTAAATAAGTAAGATCATTAAGATTATTGCAAGAATTCTTGATAAGTAAAATTCACTTTCTGCACTGGCAGATGATTTCACTTATTTTAAGGAGATTTTCCCCTAAAACAAGTGGAAAGGTAATGTTTAAGCCCAGGCTATAAACAGTTATAAAGTAATTGTACATGAATTAATGCTACAATTATTTTTTTATGCTTTTATTCATTTTTATTCAGATTTGAATCCATTATGTATTTTCATTGTTTTGCAAAGCACTTTGAACGGCTTTTAGTACGAATTGTGCAATGCAAATACATTTTGATTGATTTATTGAAAAGTGACCCCACAGTGCAGCTCCGGTTATCCCCACAAGCCTTTTCCTTATATCAATGATTCGTTATCGCATGAACACATGGTCTCAAAGCTGGTGACCACAAGAGCACTGCAGGGCTCCGGCCCTCATGTGAACTATTTAACATCGCTCCAACACAGAAGCCAGAGCTATGAGAGAAAGGCTTTATAACGATCTACTGCAGTTATAAAATATTGTGTATAAACAGATTTATTTGATAGAAAATAGAAACATTGTTGAATTGAAATGGTTTTAGTTTTGTTCTTTGCTTATTAATACTTAAATGTGTTGTTAATAAATCAATCTAAACCTCAATAATTATTTTATAATCAAATTCACAAACCACTGTGTGAGCTAACTGACTGATGCGAGTGTGTCAGATGAATTAAACGTTCAATTTTACCATTGAAATCCATGACAAAACCTAATTAAAGGTGCACTGTGTGTTCCGTTGGGGGGGGTGGCACTATGGAGATTTAACAACCTCACAACAACCACCGCACCACACAACCACGATACTGACATGCTCACAGCCCCATACCCATTTTGTATGTTAATATATCATCTCGTCTCCCCTCCTTGTTGTGTCCGGAGCCAGGCGTAACAACGTATCTGTCTTCATGCCAAGCAGATGTCGCCATTGGGTCAAGAAATCTTTGTGCAAGAAAAAAATACTGCAATTGACAGAACGCAAGATAGAGAAATGTAATACCATGTTGTGGAATATTCCAGACAAACAATAAAATCTTCTACCAGAAAGGTTACATGTAGTGCACTTTTAAGAGTCTCCAAAACTACAACACAAGTCACCTTGATAACCTAAACCTAACCCTAACCTTAATGGACTCTAATAACAATACGCTATTCATCCACAGCTTTTTTTGTTTATGTTTTAATATTGGCTAATTCATTTCAATAGATTTTTTGCATGACACTGCATAACATGGAGGATTTTGCGATCAATGGTTGTTTTTCGGTGTTCCATCCCGAGCTCAATACAGTCGATGCTCCAGGTGTCGCATGCTTTAATCATTCTGTGGTTTAGCATCAGCGCTAATCGTTTGAGGATGTTGACTTTTTTGTTGCATCAGTTATTTGTCAGTGATAATGAGGACGGTCAATTATCGATCTGACAAAACCTTTTTGACCAGTCATGTGTATTGTGATGGTAAATGTGTGCGTGGTTGGGTGGTTCTAATGACCCTAGTCAATAACCTTTAGGGACAATCTTTATGGACAATATGGGTTTTAAACTGGAGCTTATATGAAATTAAGCGAATATAACACAGACAATTGGATTAAATGACAATTAAAAAGATGTATTTTTTTGTTACCAACAGATGACTCTTGACAGGGGTCTATATAAAACACAAACATTTAGTATTTGGTAAAAAAAAATAGATGAACTGTAATTTTACATAGCCTTTAAAACTAATTATCTGGCTCTTATCCAACCGAGTTACAAAAGCTTGTGAGTAAAAGGATTGTATGTGTCCTGTGTCTGTAGGGAAAACTATTTTTCACTCCCCTTTCTTCATAATTTGAAGGAGGTCTTGGCAAACTGTACAGCCATGGCCTACTGTGTAACTTTGCACAGGAACCCCAACATAAAAACAGCCAAATAATAATGTTGCCTTGTAAATCAGTGTAGTTGAATTTCTAGTAACAGAAGCATCAGAAGCAGAAGTATTATTGTTGACTTTTAACCGTGAAAAGCAGAAGTACCATAGTTCATTTTCAACTCTTAACAGCTCCACATGTATCGCTTACTTTCCAAACGCATTCACATCATTCTAAATGTTCACCGCGATGAGTTTATAAGCCCTTTTCACAACCCTCTGAGGCCAGAATAAGTTTTGACGTACCTGGTAAAGCTAACAATCGTTAGCATGCTAACAACGCACTTTCTGCTTCGCAGAGAATAAAACGCTCTATGAATAAATCAGAGAAAGAGTTGTGGTCTCATTTTTAGATGCTTTTACAACATCTTTGTTTCACGATTACTTACTATTACATGAGAAAATTAACTTTTTTAAAACCAGAAAAATCAGGTTCAACCTCTTTAATTGTTGAAATAATATGTATGTATGACCCAAAGTCAGATTTTTTTTAAGAATCGCAAGCAACTAATTCTTTATTTGGATTCCCATTAGCTTCTACCAAATAGTCGCCACTCCTCCTGGGGTTCTTTAAATGTAAAATGACAGTGCTGTGGGTGGAGAAAGGGTGAAGTAAACATGCATGTATTGACCAAAATATACCTCTGATAACATGAAGTCAATTTCACATAGTATGTCCCTGTTACATTTTAATTCTTCATCATTCATTTCATGTTGCATTTCCACACGTCCACATGAACTTGACTTGTCCGTACACTTCTATTACTTTCAATATTTGGAAGGACATTTTTCCGCAACCGTGACTCATCCTTTCACTAACATCAATGCACAAAGACACACTTTCGGCTTGCCCAAGGACGTTCTATGTTGTCGCCGACACTTGCTTCTGGCCTGCCCGCTCATCCCTCCAACGGTTTGCTTCGCCATATCTGTTCCAATGTCCAGGCAAGGCCAAAATGGATAGCGTTGGTTGGTTAGCAGCGTAAACATTATATTGATGGCTCTATATGACCGCTGGGTTTATGGGTTTATGGTAATTGCCTCAGACAACTTGCCATGGCTTTGACAGATCAGGGCAGCAATAGGCGAAGGCTGCAGGCATTCAATGTCTGATTATGAGCCGAGGTAGAAGGGGGAAAAGGAGCTAGAGACCTATCACCCTCCAGGGATGTGTGTGTTGTGTGGGAACATCTCTGGCAAATGTAAATCTCTTCAGTTCCATGCATCATGGGAGGTCAGGGTGTTGTGCCTTCTGGGAAAAAGGCAGGCTGGTTGATTGGATGTTGTTGAGGAGAAGAAGGGCTCCAGGAAAAGGAGGATCTACAGTGTGTGACTCAAGGATGTCAAGGACTTGGAAATATATTCATATATTAATGACAATCTATATATTACATTGTTTACAATTTAATAAAGTGGGCATTTTGTGCAGACAATTAATACGCAAATTAAACAGCAAGAAAATATAGCCCAATTTAAATATCTGTATTTTTTCAACAGTTGTGAAATAGCAATGTTTGTAACAGCAAAGTACAAAAGAGAGCAGGTAAAGCAAGAAAGGGGCAAAAATACCATCTCACTGGTCTAGGTGGGCTACTGGGAGCAGTTATAAATTCATAAAAATATAATATGCTAATTTACTAAATACAGTGATACCTCGTTTATAGCGGGAGTTGCGTTCCAAAAATAACACACGAAAAGTGAAATCCGTGAAGTAGTCAGCTTTATTTTTTTTTATTATTTTACAATGCAATACTGAACTATAGAATGAAACCAAAAATCAAAACCTGTTTTAAAGCCCCAAATTTATTTGAATATAGTAATACAAGGTTGGAAACATTGTCCCTCGCATATGTCACAGTCCCAGCTGTGCCTCTTCGTCCTGACTCCGCCCTGCTGTAGCGTCTGTTTCTACTGAAGGCGCAGGGGTCTTTCTCCGAGAGAAGAACATTGTTATGGGTCGTTGTTGGCGCTCTTTCTTTTTCTGAGCAAGAAGATTTTTATGATATGCCACTTCGATTATATTTGAGAACTGCAATGAACGACTCATCAAAGGGTCCAAAGGTCCCATTCTTGTGCCGTGCGCTGACATTGTGGGTTTTGTCACAGAGAGAAAATGCAAACGTAAAGTTGGCAGAATGTACAGAAACAAAAACTGTTGACAGTGAAAAACCAATACAGTACAGCGTCAATATTTATTTCTAGGCAACAGTAAAGCCCCCCTGAGCCAATCAGGATTCAGAGCACAATGCACTGTAAAAATATCCGCACTGTAAAAAAAATCCGTGAAGCAGCGAAGCCGTGAAAGATGAAATGCGATATAGCGAGGGATCACTGTACACAATTTACTAATCATCCTGTTAATAATCAAATAAAGTCCAAACTCATTCAGGAAATTGACAGAGCTGGGAATTTACCTCACATGATGCCGGGCAGAAAGCTACTGAAGTGTGCAGTGCAATTATCGTTCCTTTTTTTATGGACTTAACATTTCTTTAACGGGGGAATACAATACCGGTGCAAAAAAAGTTGCTCACTCCCTCCCATTATCAATACAAGATCAATTTGTGAAAAAAACATTGGAATGAAATTAATATTTTGGCATTGCAGAAGCTTATTGAAACTATGCCACTGGGAATGTGTGCTTATATTAGTGTCTGACCTTTTTTTTCTTTGGAGACTTCTTCTTTTTAGGCAGTGTATGTCAAATATATCTTTATGAGATTCTAATCATGTTATAAAATTTATTCCACATCATTGACTTACTTGATTCATGCATGATTATGTTTTCACCTACCCCTAGTCCCGCCCACACCCCCGCACTTAATGCCATTATTCAAACATGTTAGACCCTGGATCATACACTTATAGAGATCCAAAATGTCACGTGGTTTTGTAAAAAAAATAACTCACTTACTGTACTCTAATACAGTACAAATGACTGCTCCACTCCAGCCCCAGGACACTTCATTTACTCATTCACGTAACAGATGTAGAGCAGAGTGATTTATGGGTCAGCTGGGACTGTGGCCTGATTACCTACTTCAATACACATGTCTATCAAAACTTAATAAACCATAATAAAGAAGAAATACGCCGGTGGAAACTGTGGGGAATTAATTGTTCAAATGACAATCAGCAGCATGGCTATTGTCAGCATGACGTTAACAGATACATTTATTTATCTGTTTATTTATCTTTGCTGTTGTTGTTTTGTGAAGAAACATTTTGTGGGCTACTTATTATTATAATTTTTTTTTATATATAATTTTTTTTCTACACAAATAAATTCATGTTTTTTGTCCTCTGGTGGAAACAGTGGAAATTAATTCAATTCATTCAAATAACAACTAGCAGCAGTGTTATTGCCAACATGACATTAACCATTTTATTTATTTGTTTTTATTTTTATTTTGTTGTTGTTGTTTTATTTCATTATTTCTGTACCTTTAAAAATAAAACGTTTTTCATTTGTATTTATTCTATGGTGAATGACAACTTTTTAATTTGATTTTACCTGGCAAAAAACAATAATAATACTAATAGGCCTGAGCACTTCCTGGCTTCCTGATTGATTATTTCCCTGAAAAAAAAAAGTCAAATGTGAGTGCATCAGTGGTTCAAAAACAGATCTGCAGGTGCTCTACAAGGATGAGGCCAGTGAGATATTTAAAGGATACATGTTATGCAAAGACATTTTTATTTTTTGAGCTTTTAACCATGTAAAAAATCGGGAGTTGTATTTAGCTTCATTCACGCTTTATGAATCCTGCTAGGATACTGTATGTGTCTCCCCTCCGAGCGTCAAAAATACTCCATTCTGAATTTTCCCGATGTGTGATGTCATATATACTGTACATGGTTCTGAGATCTTCTGCTTTTTTCAAGACGATAAACCATCACCAGATTTGTTCGGAGCTTTTCTGAATCAAATCAAAATCATGACAACTGCTTGGCTGCATTCGCATGTCAGAGGCAAGCTAGCATTTGTTTATCTCACCAATGCCATTCCCTCTGTAGCCAGTAGATGGAGCCAAAAGCCAAATCATGTCATTATATACTTCCTTATAGGCCTATTTTCCAACTTTTCTTTTACTCTATTTGTTGTAATTTTGTAAATACTTGCTGGAATTTTTGTACATTTCCTTGTAAGGCCAGGGCCACTCGTTGGCTCCGCTTTGATTCAACTTTTTGTTCGTTGGATTATTGCTTGTTTTTGTCGCCAAGGAGCAGCTGTGCAACAAAGACATTGAACTGTTGGCTCTTGGCATGAGGCCATATTATCTGCCCCGGGAGTTCTCACATGTGATTGTGATAGGAGTGTATGTGGCCCCCTCTGCTAATGCTGACAATGCTTGTGAAGCACTGCTCTCCTGCACCAGTTACAGACCCAGCACCCACAGGCTCTCTCTAGTCTCGGATGACTTCAACCAGCGCTGTCTCCCTCATACTGTTCTGCAACATACACCCAAGGTATGTTACCTGCCGCCACCAGAGACAAAAAACAGCTGGAACTGTTCTTTACCAACACCAAGGAGGCTTAATTCTTCATCCCCCCCATCCCCCCCCCGGGTAACTCTGACCACAACTTTGTACATCTGAGGCCTGTGTATGAACCCGTTGTGTACAGGAGTGACCTGTGCTACAGAGTGCATCACGACTACTAAATCCTGGGTTTTGAAAAACATTGTCCCTCCCGAACGTTGCGGTGTTTTTTCCCAACAACAAGTCGTGGGAATAACCGTGTGAATTGAACGCTCTGCTGAGGGAGAAGAAAGAGAAGTTTCAAGTCAGGGACAGGCAGCTGAAAAAACGTGCAGGAAGGAGGGGGCACTAACAGTGGAAGAGGCAAGGTGAATGAACTAAACTCTCACTTCACTGAGATTTGAGCCTTCAACACCAACTTTTATCACCCCAAGGGGCCCGGCTTATTTTTTTATTTTGGCTGCACCCCCTGAGGGGCAAGCTGGAACAGCTCTGGTTAGTGGACTCGCCTTGGTGAGTGGATTTCTGGACTACCCCACAAAACCGACCAGTTTGGAGAGCCCGGGACGTTGTGTCTGACCACTCGGACCTGCAAGTGTTGGGCGCTCCAAGGCACCATCCTCGCGCCCTTCCTCTCACCATCTACACTGCAGACCTCTGACACGGACATGCGAAGCTGTGGTCCTGCAGAAGTTCTTGATGACTCTGCCATCGTCGGACTCATCACGGGCGACGACGTGCAGAGTACAGAGGACTCGCGCAGGACTTTGTGGACTGGTGTCAGCAGAACCACCTCCTCATCAACCGCGAACCAAGAGCCAGGAGTGTGGTGACTTCTGCAGAGCGCACTCTGCTGCCCCTCACCAGTGAACATCCAGGAAGGACATTGAGAGAGTGGACTCAATGCAAGTACCTGGGTGTTCATCTGAACCACAAACTGGACTGGACTCATCACACAGACGCACTGTACAGGAAGAGCCAGAGTCGCCTATACCTTCTGAGAGATCCAGTTCTTTGGAGTGGCAGGGCCCACTCCTGAGGACCTTCTATGACTCGATGGTGGCATCAGCCCTCCTGTACGGTTTGGTCTGCTGGAGCAGCGCATCACAGAGAGGAAGAAGCTGGACAAAAGTCCATTCAAGAAGTCAGCTTCGTCCTGGGCTTGGCTGGATTCGGTTTGAAGCAGGAGGTGGGAGGACAGAAGCGGTCCCTGGCTAAACTCCATCTATGCTGGACCATGAGTCAGCCCCCTTGCAGGACACTACTGTCCCGTCGCTCGTGGAGAGCAGCTTCAGTGACAGACTGATCCACCCTCGCTGTGTGAAGGAGAGGTTTCGCAGGTCTTTCCTTCTGCTGCTGTCAGACTTTACAACAAACACTGTTAGTCCTGAATGTCATTCAGCTTTCATAATCCTGTGCAATACTGTTATACTCCTGTGCAATACTGTTATACTCCTGTGCAATACTGTTATACTCCAGCAATACTGTTATACTCCTGTTCAATACTGTTATACTCCAGCAATACTATGACACAATGTCAATCATGCGATATTTTCTGTCCATATGACAGCTGTAAATAAGAGTGTTATTATTATTATTATTATTATTATTATTATTATTATTATTATTATTATTATTATTATTATTAAGATTCTAAGAGTTTTCTTTTTTTCTAAGTTATCTGTTTTTATTATTATACTGTGCATAATCTGTGTCTGTACCTTGTCTGTGTCTGTTACTTTGTTGCAACACTGGAATTTCCCCATTGTGGGACAAATAAAGGTGATGTTATGTGTTTTTTTTTCTAAAACATGATATGCCAATGTATGTGCCTACACTACACTACTGTCACATCATTGGGTTATAATAGCACGTCTACTTCTGTTTAAATGGATTATTTCCCATTCTTTGCCCGCACATTAGTCACATTACAATCACGTCAAACCAAAAGCCCTAGGCTGTGGTTGGACAAAGATTCAGCGCTGTCGTCGAGAGCATGTAAAACACTCCACGCTGCCGTCAATATGAGCGCCTCAGCATGTAGAATAATAATGTGCCCATCAATAAGTAAGGAGAAGGTGTTTGGTACACAGCATGAGGAGCAGGGCATGGAGTGCGCAGCAGGAAGTGATGTCATCCTTTAAAGGCCTGCCTGGTTGTGTTAGACACTGAGCGATCTGTAGGAAAAGGTTACAAATCTGGTTGAGAAGACAGGCGGTTAATAACTGTTTGCATCAAGATGGGTTCCTGAATACTTATTTTGTTTCAGTTTTTTGGAGTTGTATTGTCCTTGAAATAGCAATAATCTTCACAAACACATTTGTATGAAGCAGGATAAGAGATTGAAAGAGGAGTTAAGGAGGCCATTTTTGTTAGAGAAGAGAATCCCTCTTTAAACAGATATGAAGGTTTAAGGTTCAATCTTCCAGAAGTGTACAGCAACATTTTGAAGCCATGGGGCGGCATCAGTGCTGTTGTGGTAACAAAGAGTATTGGTTTCAGGTGAAACTCTCAGTGTAAACAAAAATAAAAACAGACAGGCTATTATCAGGAGGCTCTGCCCGATGAGCAGGGCTTACTCAGAGTAGGATAATTATCTGAATTCTCAGATCTACAGTTGAGAATGACTGTTAGATGAGACTCGAAACGTCTTCTTTTTCTAAGACAGTGTCCAGATGACAACAACTGAAGCTTTTTCTACACTGGATCTCCCTTGGACGAATGAGGGATTACGCCGCTTTGTATGACGGTAAAAACCTTTATTAATTCTTGTGATATGAGCAACACATTTCTCACTCGTCCTGTTATAGTGGCTAAATGGTCTTAATACATTCTCTTAAGAATAGTCAAAACAATAGCTGAATCAGGAGAAATTGAAGTTGAATTATTAAAAGTTATTTGTATTGTTATTGACCTTTTAAACATTTGCTTTTGCATATCATGTTTTAGAACTTAAAAGCACACATGACTCTTTAGAAAGGCATTACTTTATAAGCAGCTAGCTTTTCCTCATGAGAATTCCCAGTAAAAGGCATGCTAAAACCAAATCAATAGGAGAATGCCGGATAGAACGTATGTAAACTTAATATATACAATATTTTAAGTTCTAAAACATTAGATTCCAAAGCAATGGTATTCCAGAGCAGGTTTAAAGGACAAAAACATTACAAAAAATGCATAATATGTGTCCTTTATGTCTGAACAAAGCATAATGTCTTCTTTATAACAGTATCAATATTTTCCTATGATAACTACACAGAATTCCACCTATTCTTCTTGAACAATGTGCAACAATAAGCAATCCTTCCCCATTGTTCACTGTTCCATTGTGAATGCCAATAAGCCTGTGTCAGCTGTGAGATAAAAACCTTGTTGCTTTTGGGCATTCCAAATAGCCACGTTCTCCTCAGCTGCACTCCGCCCCCTGTGGACTGGGAGCAGAAGACGAGATAAAGTTCTGACAGGAAACTCCTCCAGGCTCCGTAATCAGCGATAGTGCCAAAAGAACGCTCCTGCTGGCATACGTCCCTGCGGACTCATTCAGACAGTCGTATCAGCGGTGAGAACACATGGTTAACCTTAGCAACATGGCCGCGGAGCTCTACATAGAAGACAATAAGTGATATGTCACTGTTATGTTAGGGTGGTGATAAAAAGTACAAAGATAAGCTTTATAAATGTCCAAAGGGTAAAGAATAAGATGTCATGTGATTCAGACGCATAACTCTATTAGATGGTGGGCTGTCAGTGTCTATTTGCTTTTGTAAGTGAAAATTGAAGTATGAGTAAGGTATATTTTTCCCTATCAGATCCGCTTTGTTTTTTACTTGAAATATGTGCAGTTTCACAAAATTCACACGATAGCCCTATTCGGACGGGATTTTTTTTTAGAGACTTCTGTAAAATTCGAATTACTCACAGCATCCATATTTTTATGTTCGCACAGAATAAGCAATGAAAGACCAAAAATAGCACACAGTTATACACATTTAAATATAGCAAGAACCTTTTAATTTATACAATACCTATTATTAGAGTTTCTGCTGTTTTCAACTATTTTAGGTTTGTTATAGCTATAAAACAGCTGCAATACATCCAGAACGCTGCTGCTCGGGTCCTGACTAGAACCAGGAAGTACGATCACATTAGTCCTGTGCTCAGGTCTCTGCACTGCCCCCCTGTGGCTCAGAGAATAGACTTCAAAGCAGCTCTGCTTGTATACAAGTCTCTCCATGGCCTAGCACTAAAGTGCATCTTGGACATGTTAGTGCCATGAACCATCTTGGACTCTGAGGACCTCAGGACGGCCTCCTGCTGGTGCCCAGACAAACATGGGGAATCTGCATTTCAATTTTATGCAGCTAAAATCTGGAACAGTCTTCCTGAGGATGTGAGACAGGCCTAAACTCTGGCATTGTTCAAATCTAAGCTAAAAACTGTTTTGTTTGGCTGTGCATATGACTGAAATGCTTTTCTTTGCACTCTTCGCTTTTATTTCTTAAACTATTTGATGGATAGCCTGAAAATGGCACCTTTAAATGTCTTTAAATTAAGGTTTTTAATTGAATTTTTTTACAAATTGTGCTCTACAAATAAACTTGCCTTGCCTTGCCTTTTTTAGCGTGAAGTAGCTTTACATGTGTTACCTGTAAAGCAAAATGGAAAAAATAACCTCAGGACTAAACTTAAAAATAGACAAATCTTAAAAAACAATGGACAGAATGGGACAATTATTCAGATGTTGATATGCTCTAATTAACCTTTTATTCCCTTTATTTTTCTGATGCCACTCCCTTATTTTTTATTTTTGCTCCTTTACTTGCCTTATGTTCTACCTCCAGCTCGTTCTATGTGGGGTTTTTTTGTGAGTGCGTTTTTTGTTTTTTCCTTCTGTTGTTGTTGTGTTGTTGTTTTGTTTACGTTGATCTACTTTCTAATAACAAATAAAGTAGCAAAAGATCAAAGTAAAAGGGGAAGGGTATAAATGAGAATTTTAATTGGGCTTAAATTCAAATTTCCCAATTATTTTTGCCATAGAGGTTTAGAACAATTCTAATATAACACTGTTATTTCCAGTACAAAAAAAAAAGCAAAACCTAAAACTCTTCTAAACATTTTAATAACTTAGTGGTTTATAAAGTTTCAGAAACAGATCTTTTGTCTTGTGCTCTTTACTTACAACAAAGCTGATTAGCCCCGAGCAAATTTTAAAACATTTAATTTATATAAGTCAGATTGATGGGCTTCCCTGAGGAACCCCCTCCCCCCTCCCCCCTGTCTTCCCTCCTCTGTGCTCCCCGTTGGCTCCTTCAAACCCCATATTCCCTCACCTCCAGGAAGCAGCATATTTCCACCTTGGCTACTGGGTTATCAGAACCTATGTTTACATGTATGGAGTCCGTTATTACATCTACATGAGATACTGTCTGACGACCCATGACATTCTCGATCTGTGGATATTTAACAGTGACAAAGATGTTCAGATTACAACTATACATTTATGAAGACATTTGTGAATGAACAAACTTAACACAAGTATACATAATTAGGATTGACAGCAAAACAGGCTAAATTATTTCAGGTCTAATCCACAGTGTCAGCAGAGATTCCAAAGATGTCTGCTGGCATACTGGTGAGTGAAGCAGAGTAAAAAAAATGCTGTAATACATCTTGGGGAATGAGATGTAAGCACTAAAACTATGAAAATTAGTGACGTTGCATGCACTTTAAAAACACAGAGGAGCTTTATGGATTCCTTCCTAATGATAGAAGGTAGAACATAGCATAGCAACAAAATACCAGGTAACGTTTGAATTTGGTTGTTTTTTTGTGGCATAACCTTTACCTTTTCTTTGCTCTACAGGGAATGTTTTAGTCTCAAAAGAGTTGAGCCGTTTATGGTTAAATAATATAAAGGCATGACTTATTATAGATGCTAACTAACGACAAGAGTGTTTTGCTATGTATTAACAATAGTATACATTTAGAAAATGGTTTACTGTGATGATCATCACAAGGAATATTGTGCCAGCAGCATATCGTTTAAATAAAAACGTTCATATTTTCTGTAGCAATATATCGTGTTTCAAAATGTGTTATCATCAGTTTTGCAGAGGGCTTTAACCGCTTTACAGATTTACAAAATGCATGAGAAGATATACAGAAAAAAATGCATATTTCAATTTAGGCATTACCTTTCTTTCTCCAAATGCCAAATGCATGATAAAGGTGAAGCAAATTCAATCACCACTACGATAAACACCCAACTGTCAATCAGGTGCAGACCAATGCTCCACTCATGCATACCTTATGGGCCCTTCATTCTTTGTAGAACTCCTGAATGGGATGTAGATGAGGGATTTGGTCTGGGGGTCCTTCTGTGTACGGGGAGGATCTATCTTGTGAGACCAGAGGACAGTTTCCCCCAGACACTTCCAACGTTGGATTCTGTCAAATATAAAGCAAAGTGGGATCACCAACTGCAAACAATCACTTTCCCAAAACCATCTTCAAATCTTTATCTCTGGTACTACCCCAGGACTGCCTTCATAACCACACACCTTCATGTGCGAGAGCTTCCAGTCTGGAGATGCATGGCCTCGTCACAGATCCCAGCATAACGAGACACACCATTGGTTTACTGCTCGGCCAGCACCAGCGGCAAGTGAGCGTGACCGGTGCAGACCATTGGATATGTGAGCCATGATTCACTAATACCAAATTAGAACATCACCATGAAGGAGGATGTCATTAGGCACTGATTAATTGCAGTCTATAATGTGCCACGTATCCAGGGCATGTCACTCGATTAGATTATGCAGAAATGATGCATATTGGTGGGGTAGGTAGAGCTTTAAGCACACTCAAAGGTTGACAGTTTGATCCCAGCTCCGACCTGTGTAATCTGCCGTTGCGTCCTTGGGCAAGACCCCTCTCTCACATTTTCAAAGTATGAATGTGTTAGTGATTGCCGATGGTCGGAGAGGCCGCCACTGTTTTGCCAATCCGCCCCAGAGCAGCACTGTCTATAGAAGTAGCCTGACATTACACAAATTCAGAATTGCAACAACATAATCCGTTGGGTAAATCAAATCTGTTTCATCAAAGTATCAAAAAGCGAAGTCGCAATGAATGCTTGGTAATCACAAGCCAGTTATTTCAAAAATTCAGAAGGAACCTGAGTTCCCGCTTTCATGGTCTGTAAAGAACACAATTATGCATAGTTGGGATTGCTCTTGAGCTGGGGTGGTCATTATGTCAACTGCAATCTACTGGTTAATCTCTGAGGCAGTGGGGGTCGATTATAAAGCCCCGTCCGTTTATTTGCAGTTTGTTATCTGGCATAAAGTGACTGAATAAACGTGCAGAACAACATTTCAACAGTGCAAGCTGTCAACGATGCAGTATAAGAGATATTATATACCTACAAGAAACCCATTTAAATGATTTAGAACATCAAAAATTAAGAACATTTTGTTATAATAGACATTGCTATTCCTCATACAGGGGCAAATATAAAAAGGGGTGTGGTCGTATCGATTTAAACCAGAATAGTCTTTGAACAGCGTTTTGAACACAAAGATAATGGTGGCAGATTTGTACTGGTCAAAGGAACTAGTAATGGAAGTGTGTTTACTTTGTGAATGCACCGCCAAGAAGCTACCTCATTTTCTAAACTGAAGTTATAAATCTGATTGCAAACCATTCTGAGGGAACACTTGTCAGTGGCGGCAATTGGAACATGATTAGTGGGAAAAAAAATCTCTAGATCTATATGGCATGGTAAAAAATAACTTTCCAATTCAAGACCCTAACAACTACCAAAAGATAAAGGTGGTTGGGGTCTAACTTGTAAAAATACTTTATTTCAGCTCAAATTAGGGCACTACTGTAGTAGTGTGACCCTGAGTACAAGGGAAAAAATTGAAAAGCATTGAGTGTAACATTGTGTTGGGGGTTCCAGCACAGGCCTTACTGGTAGATAACAGTTAACGAGTTACTTGGAGGAATCAGAATCAGAATCAGAAAGAGTTTATTGCCATTGTCAATGAACAAAATTCACAAACATAGGAACTTGTCTCGGCCTTAAGGTGCAACATAAAACACTGAGCAATAATAAAACAATAAAACAACATATATCAATCAAAAAAGGGCATGCATTTAAAAAACAATTTAAAATTACTAATACAATAAAATAAAAATAGGCATTTCTATGTACACAAGAGTTATAGTTAGATTTACAGTTTGAGTGCAGAAAGTGGTTGAATATTTGCAGTTAAAGTGGCAGGTGTTTTGAAGTGTCTATGAGTCCAACAGCAGAGGGAAAGAAAACTATTTGTTGGCAGGAGGTTCTGGTCCGGATGGACCGTAGCCTCCTGCCTGAGGGAAGTGGTTCAAATAGACCATGTCCAGGGTGAGAGGGGTCAGCTGTGATCCGACCTGCTCGTCCCAGAGCCCTGGAGACATACAGGTCCTGCAGAGATGGAAGTCTGCAGCCGATCACCTTCTCAGCAGAGCGCACAATGCGCTGTAGTCTCTGTTTGTCCCTGGCTGTGGCTCCAGCGTACCACACGGTGATGGAGGAGGTGAGGATGGACTCAATGATGAGCCGTGTAAGAACTGCACCATCATCTGCGCTGGCAGCTTGGCTTTCCTCAGCTGCCGCAGAAAGTACATCCTCCGCTGGGCCTTCTTGATGAGGAAGCTGATGGAGGGCTCCCACTTGACGGTCCTGGGTGATGGTGGTGCCCAGGAAGCGGAAGGAGTCCACAGGTGGTGATGGGGGAGTCTGTCATGATGAGGGGGGCTGGGGGGCTGTGGCTTTCCTGAAGTCCACGATCATCTCCACTGTCTTCTGGGCGTTGAACTCCAGATTGTTACCGGCTGCACCAGGACACCAGCCGGTCCACCTCCCTCCTGTAGACAGACTCATCCCCGTCCGAGATGAGCCCGATGAGGTGGTATCGTCCGCAAACTTGATGAGTTTTACGGAGTCGTGGCTGGAGTGCAGCAGTTTGTGTACAGGGAGAAGAGCAGAGGGGAAAGTACACAGCCCTGTGGAGCTCCTGTGCTGATAGTCCGAGTGTCTGAGACATTCTTCCCAGCCGCACGCACTGCCTCCGATCCGTCAGGAAGTCAGTGATCCACCTGTAGGTGGAGTCAGGCACGTTGAGCTGGGAGAGCTTGTCTGGAGCAAGAGCAGGGAGGATGGTGTTGAAAGCAGAGCTGAAGTCCACAAACAGGATCCTGGCGTAGGTTCCCGGGGAGTCCAGATGCTGCAGGATGAAGTGGAGTGCCAGGTTGATGGTGTCGTCTACAGACCTGTTGGCTCTGTAAGCGAACTGCAGGGGTCCAGCAGGGAGGAGGTGAAGGACTTGAGGTGGGGCAGGACCAGGCGTTCAAATGACTTCATGACTACAGACGTCAGCGCCACAGGCCTGTAGTCATTAAGTCCAGTGATCCGGGGCTTCTTGGGACAGGGACAATGATGGCAGACTTGAAGCAGGCTGGGACGTGGCATGACCCCAGGGAGGTGTTAAAATGTCTGTGAGACAGGGGTTAACTCTCCTGCGCAGTGTCTTAATGTAGCGGCAGAGACGCCGTCTGGTCCAGCAGCTTTTCGGGGGTTGGATTCTCGAAATAGCCTGTGAACATCCTGTTCCTGAACTGAGAGTGGTGGGGGGAGTGGGGGTGACCAGGTTTGGTTGGCGGAGGTGGCCACCGTGGGGAAGGGGTGGTCACATCAAACCTGGAGTAGAAGGTGTTAATTGCTCAGCCAGTTTTCGATTGTCTGCAGCAGGGGGGGCTGCGGGCTTGTGGTTGGTGAGGAGCCGAGCCCCCTCCACACGGAGGCGGGGTTGTTGTCAGAGAACTGCTGCTTCAGACGCGTATTGTACTGTGATCTCGCTCGAGAAACCTCTTTGCTAAATCCATACTTTGCGTCTTTGTAGCGCCCCCTGTCACCAGCCGCTGTGCGCTGCTCCTTCTGCTGCCTTAACTGCCTCAGTTTGGAGTGAACCAGGGTTTGTCATTGTTGAAAGTGACTTTGGTTTGTGTTGGTATGATGCTGTCCTCACAGAATCGATGTATGACGTCACAGTGTCCGTGTACTCATCCAAACTATCTGTGGCAGCTCTGAAAACCTCCCAGTCTGTAATGTCCAAACACGCACGGAGCTCCTCCGCTGCGCTCATTGGTCCCTTCTTAGATTTCCTCACTGCAGGTTTGGAGAGCTTCAGCTCTGCCTGTACGTGGGGATCAGGTGAACCATGCGTGATCTGAAAAGCCGAGAGCAGTGCGAGCCACGGCGCGGAAGGCGTTACTGACTGTTGTGTAACAGTGATCCAGCGTGTTCTGCTCTCCGGTCGGAACTTTAATAAACTGTCTGTACTTTGGTAGTTCGTGGCTGAGATTCCCTTGTTAAAATCACCCAGGATAATACACAAGGAGTCCGGGAAGGTCCGCTGCTCACACTCAGAATCTGGTCCGCGAGCGCGCGCTGTGCCACGTGCACGTTTGCGCTCGGCGGGATGTAAACAACAGCCAGAATGAATGAGGCGAACTCACGTGGCGAGTAGTAATGGTTTGCAGTTAATGAAGAGGTATTCCAGATCAGGAGAGCAGTGTTTGGAGATCACAGTCACATCTGAAGACCAGGCGTTGTTGATGTAAAACAGACTCCTCCGCCGCGAGTTTTACCCCCGGAGAGACCTTTATGACGATCCGCCACGAAAGAGGCAAAACCCTCGATCTGTACGGTGCCGTCCGGGATCGGCTCACTGGGCCACGTCTCCGTGAAACACAAAACAGGAGAGATGAAGAAAAGTCTTTGCTTCGTCTCATCAGCAGCGCCAGTTCGTCCTATTTGTTGTGAGAGTGAGCGAACGTTGGAGAGGAAAAATCCCAGGTAAGGGCGTCCGTGTACCGCGTCTCCTGAGCCGTACGAGGACCCCCGCACGTTTTCCTCGCCTGCGGCGTCTCACTCTTTTAGCCAAAAGAAGGGCTAATTCTGCAGTTGAAAATTTTTTGAAAATCCCTGGGTAAAATGTGTGTATACACCATGGAAGGAGCTAATATTAACATACAAACTAAAGAGAGATGTTAAAATCTTAAACTGATTGGCTTATGACCAAGGTTTTGTACCAAATAGAACTGGCCTGAGATTCAAGGTCTGGATTACAAAAGGTATAAAAATCTTCTACCAGATTGTAAAAGATAATCATATGAAAAGCTTTTATATGTTGAAAGAATTCTTTGTCTTAGAGAAACAGGGGTTTTATAGGTATTTACAAATAACCAAGAAATTAAACAAAGTAGTGATCATTATAACCCTTGGAATGATGTCAGAATTATATCAATGCATTGATAATCTGGACAGCTACTCTACAAAATATATTTAAAAAAAACAAATGGGAAAGCAAAGGTAACAGGTGTTTTGTCAGACGAAGAGTTGGGAAATGTGTGAAATTCCAGTGGAAGACAACAAAACCACATGTCAGGAAGGAATTCTGCTGGTAAAATCTGTGAAGTTTTTTCATAACACCCTGTCAAAGTGCTCATTATTCACAGGTAAATGCGAACTGAACAGTGGCACCAGGAGGCATACCACTACCACGTGTTTTGGGACTGTCCTGTTATAAAATATTGGACTGAAATTAACAATGCACTGCAGACTGTATTTGAGATTGCCAACCCCCCTCAAAACTCCTGCCATGGATTCAATAAGGTACTTTTGGCAGCAGGATTAAAGGCTGGGTACTTTTGGAACGTACTTTTAGTCATCAAAAAAGGCCATCACAAAGAAATGGATGACACAAACTTAATTTAGAAATGGAGAAATTTCCAAAATGATAGACTTTGGACCAAATGAGACCTTTATTTTAATTAAAATGTGACGTGATTGTGTTTCTTTGGATGTTTAGTTGATGTCTATTTGGTCGTGTTTTGTTGTGTGTTTTATGTTTATTCTTTAAGAAATGATGATCAAGTGCTACAAAATTATTCTTTTCACCTAACCCCTGTCCATGCCCACATCCCTCTACTTGTGATTTCTAGAAAAATAAAGACTCTGAGTGACACATGTAGGGTTGTAAAACGTCACATAGCCGCTTTAAAAAAAAGAAAAATATGCTGCTTGTTACAGTGAATTGTCGCTATAAAGAGCTTATAAATTCTGTTCTTTTGAAGAGGAAGTCAATCGACCTATTTTTATTCACTTGCCTTTTTAGATCAATATTGCAGTTTACAATGAACAAAATGTAAAATGATTAATCTACTTTCGTTATAGTTCAGTTCTAAGTTAACCTAGCCAGCCAGATGAATTGTCGTGATATTTGTTTCACAAACTCTTGGCTATCCGGTAAGGCTGTTTGGTTTGAACCCGGCCGCCTGACCAATCACAGTGCAGCATTGTAGTTTGGGCAAAAGTCAAAAAGACGAACCTAAACATGCATGGTGATGCCGGCATATGTACTTTGAGCTATTTTAGCAGATTTATAGTCTGTTTTTTGTTTTTTTTAAATGACAACAGTTTGATTTCTCAAACAGCTGGCCATCACTTCACTGGAGGTACAATTATTCCAAACAAATTAATTTGTTTAATTTCTACTCCAGGACGGCCATGAGTCCAACAATAGTAAAAAAAAAGTACCTGTAATATTTTTAAAGTCATACATGTAGTGCTGTTCTACCTCAGTTGTCTTGAATGCCAATGTTGCTAAACCTGCATAATACTACGTGTGACATTTGCAATAGAAAGGCCACCCCAGTCGCTGCTCTCACACACCTTCCCCGATGTGCCACCAGCCGAGCAAAACAACACATTGCGTTACCATGACGATCTTTTACAACATATCCCTGTCACTCTTCTTATAGCAGACTCTCTATTGATCACGGGTGACTTGAAATGGTGGTTAGGCTGACCGCGAGATGACACACACCACAGTGCAACATGAGAAAGCCAGCAGAAACGGTTACCATGACAACCCAGCCAGAGGATAAGCACAAAGCACAAAACGCCACCCACCATCTCCACGGCTGCTGCTACTGCTTCTGCTCAGGGAAGATGAGGTCGGAGAAAGCACTTTTTAATCACCGCGTTTAGAATAATTCACTCTCCAATTAGGAGACTTTTGGAAGAACTGGTTGTTTTACCACACTAGACAAATGGACACAGGAGACGTGATAAGCCTCCTTGTAGTCAGATATTGAGCCAAACTGACCTAACACAAAGAAGACTGTATCCCAGGAATTATTTTCTAAAAACAACTCCTAGAGTTTCCTGAAGTCCATGATCATCTCCACAGATATCAGGGTGTTGAGCTCCAGGTTGTTACCAGATGGTGTCATCCACAAACTTGATCAGTTTTATAGCGTCTTGGCTGGAGGTGCAGCAGTTTGTGTACAGGGAGAAGAGCAGAGGAGAAAGTACACAGCCCTGTGGAGCAGGGTTGGGAGTAACTCGTGAGCTGGTAATGCTTTAGAGCACTCAAATAACTTTTTGAGAGTAACGAAGAATGTAATGCATTAGTTTTGTGCACTCATGTAATCTAGTACTAGTTACTTTTTTCAAATCAGTAACGAGATACTTTGGGTTAGGTCACATCTGTGGTGAGGCGTGATCTCCTCACCACAATCCCAGAGCCAGGTTTGTTTCCCAGCTGTGGCAGCAAACACTTTGCGTGTCATGAGCGTGCCCATTGTGACTTGTGACTGGGAGTCTTGTCCTCACGTCAAAAAGAAACGTTTTGAAATCTCCTTCTTCTTCATTATAACCACTATTTTGTAAATGTAGGGTACAGCGATGTGGTGAGTTTGATTTAGATAAACTACAGTGCTAAAACAAGCACGTTCTGTTGTTGTGCGTCGGAGCCAATCCTCTAATGTTGTTCTAGTGATGTTTTTCATTGCTTCAGGACAGGCCTACACATCCTTATTGTACGGCATTGTATTGAGGTAATCTGTCAACTGTTTATTTGATATTAAAATGATAAGTTATTGTGTTCAGCAACGCAAAGGGATTGTCGACAAATTATATAAATTAGACAATAATGTTAATTATCGGTAACGCAAGAGTACACTAAATTGTTATTTTTATAACAAAGTAGCACAGTAATTTAACACGTTAGTTTTCCAGGTCAGTTATGAGGTAAAGTAACAAGTTACTTTTAAAAGTAAAACTACCTAACACTGCTGTGGAGTCCCTGTGCTGATAGTCCGAGTGTCTGAGACATTCTTCCCCAGCCGCACGCACTGCCTCCGATCCGTCAGGAAGTCAGTGATCCACCTGCAGGTGGAGTCAGGCACGCTGAGCTGGGTGGGTGGAGTCAGGCACGCTGAGCTGGGAGAGCTTGTCCTGGAGCAGAGCAGGGAGGATGGTGTTGAATACAGAGCTGAAGTCCACAAACAGGATCCTGGCGTAGGTTCCCGGGGTCCAGATAATCTAGGATGAGGCATACATGAATTATACATTTTTATCATAAACTGGATCTGAGCCAAACACAAAAAGATGTTCAGTATTTCCATAACTAGAGATCAAAATAAACAACTTCCGGTCTATCATCAGTCTTTAAATGCATAGGGTTTGGATAAGAGCTCATGTTTTTAAACATAAAATGCTAAAGTATACACACATTTGTAATGAATGTGCTTTGAGGCAGAAATGCTCTGAACGAGCCTGGTGATGATTTATGGCCTTACAATACATTGATATGACAAATCTGAGAAATTTGAAACCAAGTGTTTTTGTGAGGCTCAGAGAAGGAGCAGAACTTGTAAACAGGATTCATCTAACAAGCATTAATGAAGCGAAATACATGATGAGGAAACACTATCATGCAACTTAAAGTATTCAGTACAAAATAGAAAAAAAAAATAGATATTAAAGGGTGCATATTATGCAATATTGACTTTTTGGGGCTTGTTACAATTTTCTAACATTGTTCCCGCATCAAAAACATACCTGGAGTTGTATTTAGCTTCATTTGCGCCTGTTTGAGGAATCCTGGTTGGAAAACCCTCAACCTGCCGAAAAACAGTCCTCACTGCTGCTCCACAAAAACTGGCTTTTCTTTGATATCTGATGTGGCTCTGAAAATCTTCTGTGCTGTTTTCAAGTCTATAAACCATCGCTAGACTCACTCTGTAACTTTCTGTAATCTTATCATGATCAGTACAAATGCGTGCTGTGACCAGGAAGTCACTGCCAGCACATTCTCTGAAATGTTAAACGGTGGTGGCTGCAAGAGGGAAGTACACAGTTTGCAATGTTGTGCATACGCAGGGATCCAAATGTAATTTTGTTTGTTAGAAATATTTAGTTTTTTAATTCAAAAACATGAGATGCCAAACTAAAGGTACTCAAGAGCATGTTTACAATCTGATAATAGAAATAAGGTATCATACTTTCCATTTAAATACACTTTAAAGCAGGTATTGTGTAACTAAGTACATATTCCACACTGTACTTACTTCTTTAGCATGGAGTTGTACAGAGCGTCCTCTCCCAGCGCCGCTCCGTCCTCCTGCCCTTCTGAAGCGCTGCACTTGTCAATAGATGTTGTGATAGCATTCCCAGAGCGAGGCTAATGATGACAGAAGGCACGGCGAGTGGCCTAGATGTTCCTGCCCCTATAGGTGCCATCAGAGCGTCCGGCCAGCTCTTCATCTCCTCTGTCATTAACTCAGGCTTGACTCTGTGACCTCATTAACACAGCAGCAGCAGTAGCAGGCCAAGGCTAACGTTTGTCATTGAAAACATCACCATGCTGTTTGGGTCTTTTATAAATGAGCCCGCTTTTAAAAATACAACCACAAAAATTAGAGTGTAATTGTACTGAATTATTAAAAGAGTTCAACATGTGAAGCAGCATTTTTCAAGATTAATTAGACACTTATTGTTTTATTTGCCGCCCGTTTAATTGTGTCTAGTCTTCCTGCGTCCTCTTAAAAATGTCACACAAAGGATCAATGCCTTTCAAAAGCTATAAAAACATACAATAATCAGAAGGGTAATGGTTCAACACTGAATTCCTTATTCCAGAAGTTGACATTACTTGCGCCTCTCCTTCTACTTGTATCCTTTTACATAGTGCTGCTGATCTCAATCGTCAGACGCAAAGCCATTTTCAATCCGCCCAGAGAAATGGTGCATTGTTGACTTGTTGGTGCAAATGGACACTGAACAGTTTACGCAAATCACACCACTTTATATCATATTTCAGCAGCGAAGACCTTTGCCTTGTTCTCCATTCCATTTCTCAACTAGAAGTGTAATGGACTCGACACACGAGGAGCGACAAACAACAGCGGCCAGCGACACTCATCGCAGGTGGTTTCAAATCGAACCCACGGGAAGCGATGAACGGCGACAGGTAGCGGTAGCGGCACGCAATGTGCTGTTGTAGAATAGATCGCTCGTCTCCCACCGATGTGACTGGCTGCGAAATTGGAGGGAATTTTGAGGTTTTGATAGCATTTCCGAAGAGACAAGCTGCAATTATGAAGCGTCAGAAGGTTTTGCTTCAATCGACTGAAAAATTACTATTGACTGCTCTTCGTCATAATGAAAAAAGACGATCCTGGGTCCAAGCGCTTCTGGAAACAAGAAAACAACATGGCGAATGGCATCATTTCATGAAGGACCTCAGAGTAGAAACAGAAAAATTCCTCAGCCCAGAACTATTCTCCCAATTTCTAATCAAGTGACCTCAAAGATTAACACAAACATAGTCTTTAACATCTCTCGTCTCCGTCCTTCTCTCACTGCTCACACCACACCTCCCGGATCGATTATTGTAACTCTCTCCTCTTTGGTCTCCCCAATAAATCCCTCCAGAAACTGCAGCTTCTCCAAAACTCTGCATCCGCCATCAGCAATCACCCCCATCCTTCAACAACTTCACTAGCTCCATAAACACAACGGATTCACTTCAAAATGATCCTAAATACTTTCAAAGCTCTCCATAACCTGGCTCCACCGTACATCTCTGACCTCCTCCACATCTCCACTCCCTCTCGCTCCCTCAGGTCCTCCTCCTCTCTCCAGCTCTCTGTCCCTCTTTCCGTCTTATTTCAATGGGGGGCAGAGCCTTCAGCCGCTCTGCTCCTCAGCTCTGGAACTCTCTCCCTCCTGACCTCCGCAACATAGACACCCTTCCACTTTTCAAATCCAGACTCAAAACTCACCTGTTCAGACAATCCTACACCACATAACTCAGTCACTCCAACACCATCATCCAGTTCTGTACTGTGGGGTTTATTCTGTTGTTTTATTCTGTTGTTTTATTCTCTTGTACAGTGTCCTTGGGTGTTCTGAAAGGCGCTTTTAAATAAAATGTATTATTATTATTATTATTATTATTATTATTATTATTAAGTGAAATAGCATAAAGGATAGGAAAGTCTGACACAGCAACTATTATTTTCTCAACATGTCGACAGGTTTTCACGGGCACTACTTTTGCTTGTCGTTGACCTGAGGGAGACTGGCGAGCTTCGCATTGGAAATGAATGGAGAAGGAGCGGCGCCGCTCCCCGTGTGTCGAGCCCATTCATCTATGGCAAAAGGAGGCAAAAGTGCAGTATATAAGGTGAATACTAAAGTAATACATTAATCATTTTGTGGTAAAAAAAATATATAATATTATCATTTGTGTGTTTGCTGTATTCTTGTATTCAGGATTGTATTTTTTTTTTTCATCTCACAGTAAAATATTTTTGTACTGTGCAATATACTGTAAATGAAAACTACTGTGTAAATATTTAAGATTACCGCCTTGCAATACACAATGCACGTAACTAATTATATTTAAAAAAGAGCTCAGAAAGTCTGCTTTGTTAATGTTGTTGGATTAAAAAATACTTTTGCAATATACATTAGCTGAACCAATCAAAAACCAGCTGAATGGCACAACTTCACCATTGACAAGTAGAATTACCAACCGTTTAGGCACAAATCATTCTATTCATTTGCTCCAGCTGAAAAGCCCAGTCCCTGCGATGATTAAATAAAACATTAAGATCTGGTTGTGAATGAAAGTGCATTAGCCTGGCTTGTAATGGTTATCAGTGGTGCTTAAGGCGGCTGATGGATTGGCCTTTAGAAGAAAGTGACCGCAAACGATTCCTGTAAGTAAATCAGTTATTTTGTTGTCAGTAAGAATCTGTGCGCTAAATAGATCAAGAGCAATGGTGGAAAACAAATGCAAACCAATTAAAAAAAGAAGAAATATTGTAAAATATAAGTTTTGTTGGTAATAGAAGTAGGCAATATAATGTATAATTACTATTGCGATGAGTGGTTAGCCCTTGTCTGGGTGGGTTTCTTGCAAGGCCTCTGCTGTCTCTAGGCGGAAAACCAGCCTTGCAACACTTGCCGACATCAAAACAAAGACAACTCTCTCCTGAGAAATCCTGGCTCTTATTTTTTTCTGGATTCAACTAAGCAAACACAGCAGGTCCTCTCCTCCTACTGGATAACTGCTGCGGGTGATGATCTTTCAGCTGCAACATGGTATTTAAACCAATCTGATGCAGCGAGCGGCTTCTCAATTCTGAAACAATCATGTGGAAAGACAAATCCCGTGGTCATAGAAAAGATGTCAGTGTGTTTGAGAAGGGTCATCAAGCAGAGAAAGCATCTAAGGAGAAGCAGAAACAAATCTAATCTCCAGATCTGAACCCCAGTGAGAGTGTTTGGGACGAGCTGCAGAAGGCTTTGTGCAGTGGTCACTCTCTCATCATCAATACAAGATCTGTGTGAGGAATGACGACACACTGGAGGGAAATACATCTTTTAATATTGCAGAAGCTTGTTGAAACCATGCCACAGCGAATATTAGCGCATGTGCCGATTATTTTTGGAAAGGCTATGAGTCTAGTCAGGTTTTTTTTTCTTGCATTTGCATCTGTTCTCTGACTGTATTTTAACGGAGTTGCAGGGGGAGCGCAAAGTTCGCCAGAATTCTGCCTTAAGCCTTGCGGGATCTGCGCGGGTGGGCCAAATTTCCCTACAGGGACAATAAAGTGAACCTTTACTTTAAAAATGTGTATACTTAAAAAGGAACAAAAGATAACTAATAACATTTAAAATATATATATATATAATTAAAAAATCCCACCCCAAAAATTAAAAAGTAAAAATTTGTATGGATACGTAACTGTTGTCCTTTTCAACTTATTTAATGAATTTAGGGCTGCACAATTTTGGAAGAAAAACAAATCTGGTTGCGATTTTAAGATTCTGTTCAGAGTGCTCATTGTAAACATCTCCAGGAGCATGACTGAAACATGAACTAATAATAATAAGCATTTCAGGAACAAGATTGCTCTATAAAAAAAACCCTGAATATTTATCTTATTTATGACATGCTGCTATCTAAATAATTGCTGCCTTTGAGATTTGATGATTGCCCCAACTCAAACAGTGATTTCTTAACAATGTGCAGCCCTTTACTTTCTTACCTTTAGGCGCAATATGAACTAAAACTAATCATATATATGGCCACCAAGCTATCAAAACATATGCATGGCCTATATGAATGACATTTAAATAGCTGGAATGCTAATTGGTCGCTAATGCCTCTTTGGATAATGGCGAATCAGCTCCCTAGGCGATAAATGAAGGAGAACCTCAGGCTGCACTTCATAAAGCAGTTAAATGTTAGCCGTACAGCCCAGGGAGTGCCCTAACCTTTAAGAAGCCACTGCTCTTTAAGACAAGGCTGCAACAAGGTGTGCTCTGGGAATGTACTCAAATGGAATGCAAATGTCACAAAATAAAACAAATGTTATGATTGTACATCATTTAAAGGATTAAGAACGAATTAAGTTCCCAAGACACGCCAGGTGCTTTTGTTAGAGATATCCGTTTGAACCCTTGTCTGTAGAATCAGAATCAGAAAAGGTTTATTGCCATTGTCAATGAACAAAATTCACAAACATAGGAACTTGTTTCTGCATTAAGGGGCAACATAATAAAAACAACATATATGAAATCAAAAGGGCATGCATTAGAGAAAATAATTTAAATTTAGTAGCTCAGTAAACCCTTTTTCTTGTACAAAACATTTGTCAGGAACCGTTGGAATGGGAATCTTTTTTTAAGAGTTACACACAGGGAAATAGTGGTACAAACCAGTGGTTCTCAAACTTTTTACACCAAGTACCACCAAAAGAAAAATGTGGCTTTCCGAGTACCATCAGATCTAAATCAGGTCTATAACAGGTCTATATCAGGGCTAAACTTAAGGCTTAATTAGGAGCACACCATTGCCACAGTAGTTTTACCTAAGAATTTACTCAAGGAAGAGCAAAAAGATGGGGTGAAAAAAGTACTAAAAACGACAAAAACACAAACACTGAAGAGGTGTACGCGTGGATCTCACAAACCAGTTTGAGAAACGCTGGTAAAAACAATAAAACACAAATAAAACACAAATTAAAAAGATGTATAATATTTTCCTCTTCATCCCTGACCCCCTGACCCTGATAGAAAAACGCACTTTCAATTGTACAAAGCTGTTTATGAAGGCAGTTGGTTCATTCTATCCTGTACAAGTTCGTTCAAGGTTTTTGGCTCGACAGAAATGTTTACTTGTTTTGCGAGGCTGTTCTTCTTGTTGCCTTTGCGTTCATCCAATCGGCAGTAAAAGAGGCCCGCTTTGCCTTACCTGACCTCTCCCCTCTCCGACGTCACATCCGCCGTGCAGCACTCGGCACCAGTTAGCAGACTTTTTTTCAAAGCGGTGAGAAATGCGTCGCGTTGGAGCGTCAAGCCTGCGTCGTAGAGCCAGCACTTAAGATGGGAAGCGTGATCTGCACATTGTTAAGGTAACTCTTGCCTTGGGCGCGGTGTTGAGGCCAAATGCTTTTATCCTAGAGTGCTAGCTGGACAGGGTCAGGCGTTCAGGGTCTACGCCGGGACTGGTCGGGGGTTTCATAAGCTTCCAGATGGATGTGCTGTCAAAGCCCCACTAAATAACAGCATCTTTGTCAATCGTGCTCGGTGTAAACGTATTGTATTGTCTGTATTGTCTCTGTATTATATTGTTTAGGGTACTGACGGCGTTGCCTCCTCCCCTTTTTTACTGCTGTTTGTTCTGCTGCTGCTGCTGCTGCCCCTGCAGTCGGCTTAATTTGGACTATGGGAAACAGGGTTGGACAATGAACGACAAAATCATGAACTCTACTCATGCGGAACAAAAGCAAAATAATTTTAAAAGTAATTATTGAAGAGCTAAGTAAATTCATAATCTATTGCCGCACTCAATTTTACTTGTCTGTGCGCCTGGACATACATTCATTGTAAACCTTCAATGCGCTCTACAACAAAGCACTCTTGTAAACCTCTCTTGTTTGGCCCACCTGACATCTCCCCCCTGATGCCAGACGCCGGCAGGAGAAGCGTGTATCAAGCGTCAAGCGCTGGTGACATAATCAGTGGGGATTTTAACTGATGAACTGTGGAAGGTCCCTGTTGATGGTGCGAGGCTCGGTCTGCGGCGTATACCCCCTGTGTGCTGTCACGCCACAAACTTCTGTATGTTTGGCTCCTTTCTGTTTGGGGCCCATTGTGACTGGCAGGGTCCTGTTGGTGGTGATGGCGTAAAGCATCCATCTCTGGTGAGCGCAGTAAGACACCGCCCCAAGTGTCTGAAGTATTCCAAGATGTGTATGATGTGGGCACTCATCATCTGCCTGGATCCTCCTCATCTGTCTGGATCCTCCTCATCGGCCTGGATCCTCCTCATCGGCCTGGATCCTCCTCATCGGCCTGGATCCTCCTCATCTGCTTGGATCCTCCTCCTCTGCCTGGATCCTCCTCATATGCCTAGATCCTCGTCATCTGCTTGGATCTCCTCATTCTGCTTGGATTCTCCTCATCTGCTTGGATCCTCCTCATCTGCCTGGATCCTCCTCATCTGCCTGGATCCTCCTCATCTGCCTGGATCCTCCTCATCGGCCTGGATCCTCCTCATCTGTCTGAATCCTTCTCATATGCCTGGATCCTCCTCATCGGCCTGGATCCTCCTCATATGCTGATCCTCGTCATCCGCCTGGATCCTCCTCATCGGCCTGGATCCTCCTCATCGGCCTGGATCCTCCTCATCTGTCTGAATCCTTCTCATATGCCTGGATCCTCCTCATCGGCCTGGATCCTCCTCATCTGCTTGGATCCTCCTCCTCTGCCTAGATCCTCCTCATCTGCTTGGATCCTCCTCCTTGCCTGGATCCTCTCATCCGCCTGGATCCTCCTCATCCGCCTGGATCCTCCTCATCCGCCGCTGGATCCTCCTCATATGCCTGGATCCTCGTCATCTGCTTGGATTCTCCTCATCTGTCTGAATCCTTCTCATCTGCTTAGATCCTCCCCCTCCGCCTGGATCCTCCTCATCGCTGGATCCTCCCCCTCCGCCTGGATCCTCCCCTCCGCCTGGATTCCTCCTCATCGGCCTGGATCCTCCTCTATCGGCCTGGATCCTCCTCCTCTGCTTGTATCCTCCTCATCTGCCTGGATCCCTCCTCATATGCCTAGATCCTCGTCATCTGCTTGGATTCTCCTCATCTGCTTGGATCCTCCTCATCTGCCTGGATCCTCCTCATCTGCCTGGATCCTCCTCATCTGCCTGGATCCTCCTCATCGGCCTGGATCCTCCTCATCTGTCTGAATCCTTCTCATATGCCTGGATCCTCCTCATCGGCCTGGATCCTCCTCATATGCCTGGATCCTCGTCATCCGCCTGGATCCTCCTCATCGGCCTGGATCCTCCTCATCGGCCTGGATCCTCCTCATCTGTCTGAATCCTTCTCATATGCCTGGATCCTCCTCATCGGCCTGGATCCTCCTCATCTGCTTGGATCCTCCTCCTCTGCCTAGATCCTCCTCATCTGCTTGGATCCTCCTCCTCTGCCTGGATCCTCCTGATCTGCCTGGATCCTCCTCATCTGCCTGGACCCTCCTCCTCTGTCCGTCTATGGGAGTAGGATCTCTCATTCACGGTGGTCCCCCTCGACATTTGAAACCCTGACCCACCGGGCTTTTTATAGTGTTTCCTCGCAGAAGTGTCCCAGAGTGTCTGCTGTACATACACTCTGGGACAGTTTGCTAAATTCCTGTGAATGTTGGTTAATCTGCTTCTCTATTATTGGCCAATGACTGTTTCATTGTTTGATTTTCTAACTTCCTGCTGGTAAAATCCCCAAAAGTTGTCTAATTAAGTTGTGGTTATTAGAAAATCATTGCTACGTATACATTCAATAATTAAAATAGATTTTGAAATTACAATAAAATGAAGCATCACCAAAATAACTCATGTGTATTTTAATGTTACCTGGCTGATAATTTGACATAGCGCGTTACTTCAAGCACTGAATTACAAAAACAGAGGAAATGGTTGAATAAATTATCGTAAGTAAAGCTTAATTTACAGTTATTGCGACTTTTGCCCGTGAGTGAAGTGAAGGGTGCAGACTTTATGATTACAGCCTGGAGGTCCCACATAATATACTTTTAATGCGCCTCTGTAATTACGCGGCTGAGGTGTGAGCGGGAAAACAGTAAATTACAGTAGAAAAGCACATGGGCTGTTTGAGAGAGTGGGGATTATCTTTAGTGAGCAGAGGCCAGTGGAGTCTACAAGGAGACGTGTGACATTCATTAACACTAAGCAGAAGGAGCAGCAGGCGCAGGGAAGAGCTAATCTAGATCAATATTTAATGCAAATGAACACTGCTGGAAGTGTGGTATAGTCTTAGTAGAATTTCAATAGCAACAAAAAAAAATATTGGTCACTCAAGCTATCTTTGTTATCCAGAACAGCCTGTACTCATTGAATATACTATGTACAAAATGGTTTTATTTTTGTACGTATTAGTTAACAGTTATTTTATCAGGAAAAATAAGATCGAGACCTCTTTTTCAAGGGCGAGGGAAAATGTAGCCGCATCTGCGTCATAAAAACATGTATACATTTAAAAAAGAACATTTAAGAGAAATGAAAACAGAATCTAGCACAGATAACAATAAATGCAGACAAAAATAAAATATGGTGGTTATTTACGTATTTTGTGTTTAGTTTTCGTTGGATTTTTTTGTTTTTTATTCTACTTATGCCGGTTGCAACTTTACCGCAGCTACTCAGAGCAACCAGACCTTGTTGCTTAGTGACTAGAGATAGACAGATATACTGGGTATCGGCCTTAAAGCTCCAGTCAAGGCCAGTATTTAGACTGGATCGCAAAAAACGTATTAAAGAAGCTACTTTGCATACAACTTTTATAGATTTGCAGTCAGGCTTTAAAAGTTTAAAAATCATTGCTTTAGAAATATGTTTCTGCATTATTCCATTTGTATTATGTGGAGCAGTGCCCTGTGGTTTAGTCTTTCCAGATTTTATTGGCCATCGGCTGCTCTGGATTAAAAGAACAAATATCGGTTGAGCTCTACAAGTGACCGCTCTTAAACTGTAGAAATGGCGGAGCACACAACACAGACTTTGTGATAACGTTATTATTATTTATCATCACTACTGCAATGACGAACAGGCTCCTTACCTTCAGCTCACACTGCACAAGGAATACGCCGCACCTTTAATTTACCAGTGCTGAACAAATGAAACCACGGCAAAAGCTAACAAGAAATCAGCCACTTTTATTTAGAAATATTCCCAAAAAATAAACAAGATAGCACACATTCCATATACAAAATGTCAGTGAGAATAGCCTGGATATGTCATGGAACCATTAGCAGTATACGCTGAATACAAAACAATGGTGGTCATAGTAATAACAGCAATACAATGGAGTCCATGTGTTTAGTCGATAAAGAAAACATGGCGGAATCAAAAGTGCTCATTTGTACGTCCCTATAGAATAATACTAGAATTGTATTCATAAATAAGTCTTTGTTAAAATCATTATATCTTTCTTTAACACTTTATGTAAAGGGGGATACAGTTTTTCTCATTTCAACTTTTTTTCTATAAAATATATGTCTACCTGTATATGTATATATTATATAGAAGTCTAATGTATTTCCAATTTTTAAACAGCTAACCTCACAACATTAAATAAAAACAAAACTTGGCCTCAATGATTTAACGTAAATGTAATATTTTCGGTAACGACATGCAACTGGTGCTACTTTATTGTCAATGCAAAAAAATACATGGAGAATGGAAAAAACAAAGCAGAAAGGCTATTGTTTTTGCCACCAACTGTACAACTAGATACAAAAGTTACAGAATGTCTCAGAGCTTACATTCACTGAGATGACAGTGACTGATTATATTAAGACTATATTCATACCTACTGGCACTAGAATTTGGCACTGTTGACTATTTTGGCATTGAAAACCATCACGTAAAACCATGAGGATGCCCTTTCAGATGTCAGGCGGTGTTACCAGACCATACGATGTTAGAGTTTTCTCAGTGGATGGCGTGTAAACAGATTCCTTTTGAGCGACAAACTCTGGCCCTTTAGAGAAAAAATACAAACAGCAAAAATACAGAAGCTAACGAAGAGACGCTAAAGCAAAGAACGAAGGAACTGCGGCACCAAAAGTCAGAGAAAAACGTAATAGTCCAGGTGTCGCGCATTGACACAGTTTATATCAACACCAAATGTTAAACAAGAAAATATACAGGAAAGTTTAGAATAGGAATTAATTACATGATTCAACACCTCGCAAAGTTTTTGGCTTTAAAAATATTAATAGAAGCTGTTTTGTATTTTTTCTTTCTTTACTCACACATAATGTATATTCAACCAGTATGTAAGCAAGTATTTAAAAGCTATTTTGTGAAAATACATAAAAACGTTTTTTTTTCACTGAACCTTTTTTTTCCAGAGATTTTCTTAGAAAAAAAGACAATTCACATCTTTATGCAGATGATATCAAGTGTGCTTGAAAGTCCAGTTTGGCGGTGGTGGCTACAGAAACAGTGTTCTGGACAGACCTGAATAGGCGTACATACAAATGCACACGCGCACGTACCATGGAATCAGCCGCAACAAAAACACATCCCCAGAGCTGTCAATCAAACCCTCGTCTCCACCTCCTCACAGTCTGCACACAGAGGAAAGTGTGGCGTCACCAGTTTCCAAAATCAACCTCCCATCTGTCGTCCAGAACGTAATTCCATCGAGAGAGAGGGTGCCTTTTCTATGCCGGGAAATCGAGACAGAGCGCGACAATACGAATCTGTGATCGACGAAATGAAGCCTCCATCTTATAGCGCTTTTTTTTAATCACCAGACGGACAGAAAAAAAGCGCCGGAAAAACACAGGAAGGGAGTGTCGAAGAAGAAGAACTAGAATCCCGCTCTATTGAAACCATTGTAAGGCACTCAGGAGTTTGTCAAAGATCAGGACAGATCGGTTAGGCTGACGTTTAGTCCCATGTCGGGCCTCGCGTAAGGGACTGAGTGCACAGCTTTGGGAAACTCTGGAGTCATGACGCGGCCGTTCTCCCCCGTGCTCCCCGTCACCGAGAGGCGGGCCTTGTTGCGCATGGCGTCCCCAAAGGTCATCTAGGAGAAAGGACATTGTAACACGGAGGTCCAAGACAAAGTGCAACGGAACACATACAAAACACGTACAACCAGTATGTTTACGTGCAGACGGAGAAGCAGAAAAGTTCAAATCTTGTTTCGGATTGATGTTTACATAGATTATTGTCCGGAGTAGAGTCCATTGAAATTTGGTTGCCTGGCTTTACAATTTAATGGTTTGTGAAGTTGTCAACGGAAGTCCCTTGAGTCTAGAGATGTCTTTGCTTTTTTGGGAATTCTGTAGCCAATTTAGATCTGCTTTAGGCCAAGTTGAGCTCGTCAAAACTGGTTTATGGTGATTTGTACTATTATAGACATGCTGTGGTTAAGGCCTTTTGAAAGATTTATACCTGGTTTAGTCGGTGCAATCGGTTAGAGTATTCATGTTATGGCAACTTTTGATGATGGCGCTCAAACATAATGTTGGAAAAAATAAATTCTGAAGAATATAGACCCTCCAATTGCCACATAAATGTTGCAGATTGGTGATCACAGAAGTGCTCTGAGCATGCTCCAAAATTGTATTCAAATGAAATAGATATAGAGTTTTTTAGCCTTAGCTCGGAACTAACTGAATTGAGTCAAATCATGCATTTTATTAGACCCACAAAGATACGTTTTTGGGTCACGCAGCATCTCACAAAATGTTGTCATGCTGTAAAAGAAAAAAAAGATAATAATCTTATGATGCATACATGGGTTTTGGCGAATTTACAAATCTGTGTCTGTGCTATCTTTTTGTGTTTGAAGAGTTATTATTAAAAGACACATGGATGCAGCATAGATTTTAACTTTAATTTATCTCTTTTGAAAGCGAGTAATCCAGTTACAGGACTTAATCGAGCTATGAGCATAGTCCGACTAAGCTCTGCAGGTAAACATACTGAATGTGAGGACAGCAACACATGTTCAAAAACGTGGGAATGCTCATGAGAACTAAAACATGACTAGAATGGGTTACCACAATGCCATGTGCAAATGCTCATGTATGTTGAAGTTATGCATGGTCATTGCAAGCATTATGGCAGAGATGTAAGACAGAGCAGGCATGGCCTCCAACATTCATACATGAAAATGTCTAAAACTGCAAGGAAACTTAAATGGACAAACACATTATAAGCGGTAAAAAGGGGATAACGCTTTCTCTCATTAAATTATAAGTCACCAATACATACGGTACTTTGGCCAACCTCTTCATTCACTAACACTGAAGGATGGAACGGATGGAGTCAAAAAGCGTGCATTTTGGGGGGGAATTTAAATGAAAGCCTCGTTCCCTACCCCCTAAATTTTTACACTTTCGATCCCATATACGTTGTAACCTTCCTTATAAGTTGCAAAATTCTGAGAATTCTGCGAGGAAGTTGGGTTAATATTCTGTGCATTCTTTGCCACCTTCATTCGTTTGGCCTCGGCTCGGGACTTGTAACAGAACTCAATCAAAGCCACCAGCATGGCCAAACCCAGTCCGCCGACCAGGATGTAGAAGACCCCAGCCACGTTGCTCAGGCTGAGGGCACTTGTCTTCTCCTGTGGGACGCACACGAGACAGCGATTAGTCTTCAGCATTGGCGACATGTCCAAATATTTAAATATGAACATAAAAAAAACAAGATTACAAAACAAAACAAGAACTTAAAATGCACAAGAAGGCACCACTAGAACTACAATGTTTACACAGCCAATAATCTAGCACCACAACAAAAACAAGACGACAACCAAGTGTGTACTTTAAGACTAATGTAAAGCAAAGTGTGTTAGTACTTATCACATGGAATGCATCAGTAGTACATGTACAGGGCAGTACAGTCTATGTGTTGTCAATTATTGTTGAGAATTTGTAGAGTGAGGACCATTTACATGGGTTGCCCATCACAGAGGGCTCAGCTGTTACAAAGACCTTACTTTCACACAGAGACGAGAGGGAGGACAGCTTTCTGTTACTACTACCTGTCTGCACCCAGGGGATGGCTATTCACACCCCAAAACCACACTCAAATTCACCTTTAATATTCATAACGCTAGTTTACTAGTTTAACTAATCATCTCATGGCAGGACATTATCTCTCTTTCAGAAGTAATACCACCTAATAATTCCTCAAAACTTTATAACTTTATAAAGACTTCCTTTCCAGGACAAGTACACCTAACACGACTGACGCTTGATCAACAGTATGCCGAGTGACTCCTTCAGTTATGTTTTGGCTCAGAAATCTTTCCAGAAGTCTGTCTGTGAACACAAATGCATCCGTACACAAATGCAGGTGACAGCTGCATCATGCATAGAGGAAGACTTTGATCAATAATTTTAAACGTGGCTTCATTTTTGCATGACACAGCTGTAATCTGCATTTGCACAATGTTCAAAGTTAGTGACTTGTGGAAGTATTCAAGAGGCCACAGGCCCACAGTATGCAGTACAGAATGAATACAATGCATTGCCTCTAATATCCTAATAAGTTGCACTCTCGATTGGAATGTATTTTAGTGCTTTTTTGCAACATTTAAGGGATTATTATCACCATGAGATTGGTGTCGTTGGTAATCGTTCTCCAAGTTTAGTGAGGTTTGTTAGTGAGTTTGACCCCGCACATACTGTCGTTGTGTCCATGCATTAGACTATTCTTATTTCAGGCACAGTGATGTGGCAGGCTGCAACATAAGGGCATCTCACATAACTGCCACACCACTAGGGGTGTGAACAGCCACAATGACCAGATCACACACATGGTGTTGTTTTAAAGCACCTGGGTGCCTAAATCTTTTGGCTCTTGCACATACAGGGTGGTCATCCTCTTATACCCATGTATTCATTTGAATGGGTCCAAATGATACACTGGGCTCTACCTGGTGCACGTTTTTGAATCTGCTTGTGAGAGAGTGAGAAGAGGACAGTGACAGTCACCACAGGAATGAACAGGACAGAGGTGAGTGAGGAAAAGAAACAAGTGCACACTGAGGAAAGAGAATCACTCGGGAGCATTTTAAGGTGGAACGTATTGGGATTATTTGGCGTGGTTTAAGGTGGTAAGGTGGATTCCTACTCATTTGCACAGGGAAAATCAGCTGCAACACTAGGATCGACACAAACAAAGGACACAACAACAGTACAGAGACAGTGATACAGATACAACAGACATTGGACACCCTTTATAGATGGTCCAGAGGTTAGCCAATCACTGTCTGAGTTTGGAGTTTGCAGCGTGTATTGCCAATTCTGCAAGTCTATTTTAGGTACGCTTTTTTGTAGGAAAAAAGCTTTGCGATAATGAGCTGTAAAAAGAGGATAATTTTGATAAGGGAGTGCACATATCAAGAATGACAATGCATGCATTACTGGATTATCATTAGTAGATCTGCAGGCATTAGTATATTACATCTTACCAAGGCATCTCATGCTTTGTTTGTGCATTGGCTTGAAATGATTTATCATTACTTTACATGGGGTCATTCCCACTAATAATCATGAGTGTGCTTGTATCACATATAGAACCTGCAGCGACTAACCTTACTTCCAGAGTCCTTGGATCCACATTCACCCTTATCGTACCACCATTTGTTTTTCAGCTTGTCTAAGGTGCCTTGCTCACTGAGTTTCAATACTGCAAGGTTTACTGGCGTTCTTCACGTGGGAAATAACATAAATAACATTATCAATGTTATTTTATGTTATTATTACATTTACACTGATTCTTTAACTTTTTATTCCTCTCTTTGATTCTCTTTTCTTACATTTCTTTCTCTTCTTTCTGTACGGGCGGCGATAGTCGTTGATGCGCCATTTGGCCTAAGCAAACACGAGTTTTGCAGAGCCAAATGTGCATTAACGTATCGCCTGAAGTAAGCAGCAAGGGCAACAGATGAGAAGCCAATGGGGGGAGTCTGTGTTAAAGGACTCAGGGGGACTTTTTTTGACAAGTACTGTATGATTAATCTAGTGACGTCCCGGCTGATTCAGCAGGTGCGCAGGCGGCTGTCAGGGCGAATCGGACTCCTGCGCGGGTTTGCTGCTTACTTTTGCGAGTTGGCAATGAGTTACCCATCACTTTGCTCACTGGGGCTGACCTTGGAATCACCTCCCCCGCTGCCGCACTCTCCTTTGTCGTACCACCATTTGTTTTTCAATTTGTCCAACAGGCCTTGCTCATTCAGTTTTAGTACTGCGAGGTTAACCGCATTTCTTGAAACGATAAAACATACTTGTAAGACAGGGTGAGCCACTTTCTTAGCAATTTGTCTTTCTAGCACTCGCTCAATTTGGTGAGATTAACCACATCAAAGTAGACTATGTCCCCCCTTTTAGAGTAGGTGAAAGTGACTATAATTTGAATAGTTTTCCAAAGGTGGTAGAGCTTGTACATTTGAACAGGGAGGACAGAGTGCTGGGACTATAGGGGGACTCGTGGCTACAGCGTACTCACATCCATAACATACATATAACAGTGTCTGGCAAGTGACTCCACTAAAAGAGAGACAGCAAAACAGCAGTAATGGGGAGAAATGGTTAGACCTTATGAGAATACGTCAAAAGCATGCAACATTTTCTAGAAGCTAACCCAGCTACCTAGCATCCTGCAAATAGGCTAATACTGTCAGCATATTATCATGAGCATAAGCTAACATTTTCATTTAACATATTATCAAAACATATTGAAACCCAAGCAGTGCCACAGCTGATGTATAATGTAAAGAATTTTGGTTTTGCCAATGTTTTCCATAAAGGGAAAATGTAAAAATAGCACAATAAACAAAACGTGTACTGCAAGGGTTTAGCAGAATCATTGAAACATACTTTCTTTATGTAATAAATATAGACCCTTTTACAGGTAAATATGAGTACAAAATGTATGTAAAAATACGATATCTATGATTTGGTTTAAAAAATAAAAAATAAAAAATAATACAAGTGTACTATGTTAGGAGCTACAAAAACACGAAGATGTGTAACATAAAAATAAAATTTAAAAAACATAAAAATATATATAGATGTATAGAATATGATAATATAAAGTATAAACTGTGGTCCAAGTGACTCCACCATAATGTATGTTAAATACTGCTACTTCTATTGACATTTGTGTTTTTGATGCACACCTGCAAAGGGGTCTATATCATTTCAACATTATAACTAAACATTATTGCTACATAGGAAGGCATGAGCAAACATATTAAAACATGTAAAATCACATATATCTAAGACAAGCAAGACAAAAGCAGCCTAAATTTAGTCTAGCTGGATTATTGTTCTAAAAATGTATTTAAATTTTTTATCTGGTTGTTTTCAGATTGTATAATTATGTAACATACTCAAATAGGGAGCAGACTGTTTTGATGTATTACTATTATCATAAGAAAGCCCCAATAAGGGAAATCCACAATTGGGCCAGATAATTTAGATTAGTAAATGCTATATGTATCCAAATTCACTTCAAAATATATTTTTTTACAATAGTAGTTTGTTGGCCCCTCATCCTATCTACAAAGGTGAATCTGACTGAAACCCATCAATTAGAATCTAAATGAGCCTCAATCAATCAAGTTAAAAAACATTCCAACAATTCAATTCAATTAAAATTTGTTGCAATTTATCGATTTACAATAAATTGCAAGGCTCAAGGATGGGGGAATGGGGTTTTTGGCGTTACCTTATCTCCGTATACAAACCAGAGACACATAAGCAAAGCTACATCAGGGTAGGTGGGATACTATAACAACATTGGACACATTGTTATACTATTCCACCCACCTTAATGAGGATCCTTTGGGCGTGGCGATCCCGTATCCTTTGGAGTCCAGGTTTCCCCCGACTTTCATGGTGTCGCAGGGTTTCCTCTGCTCGATATACTCGTTCATGGTGGACTCCAGCAGGTAAGCGTACTTGCCCTTGGACTTGCGTACCCGCTGCACGCCCTCTGCTGTGGTTTTCACAAACACAGAGGGCTCTGCGCTTTTCATGTACGTCCACATTTTGTCAAAAAGGGCAATTTTGGAGCGCTGTGAAGGGGCGAGAAAGATGCATTTGTTTATTTCTAAAATGACAAAATCGCAGGACAGTGTATTGTAAACAATATGTGGGAAAAGACCTAAACTGATTAATGTTAATTCTACAAAAAAATGTTTGAATTTATACTCTCTGTTAAGGTAAATGCCTTATTGTTAGTCAGGGCCGGATGAAAAACAACACAACAACCATTATACGTCATAATAACTTGGGTTCAACCCCCAAGGGTCAGTATTTGGCCCTATACTGTTCAACTTTTTTATGTTGTTTCTGTAAGGAGTAACAAGTAAATCTAATTCAGTCAATTCCCATTCACAAATTCACAATTGGCCACAGCAGAAAAAAACACAAATACACTTAATCTTGCTGCAGTGGTCCAAAATGTGGTTGGTGGAATTGTATTCTCATAACTAAGGAGTGCATACAGCATATTTTTAAAATAAATGTTTATTGATCTCTTTAAGATAGTGGTGCAGAGTAACATATCAGATGCATTAGGAATAATTTCACCGCTGCTCTGTCTAACCTTAAAAGCTTTTTGATTACATTATCATACCAAACATTTTATTATCTTTGTATTCCATCTTGATATTTCCATATAACTGTGGTAGTCCAGATGGACCTGAAATATGTTAATAGAATCAATAAAGAGTGGAGCTTAGTGAAAGCTTTGTGTGAGAGCTTCTTTTGTGTGATTGAATTTAGCATCCTTTTACCACCAGGGCCAATGACATATCATCTGTTCTTTTTACACAGTTGGTGCTTCATCACTCGTATGACGTCTCTTTTCATAACATTTTTCTGCCCACCTGCTGTTTCTTTACAGCACATTTCTTAATTTTCCTCGCTATAAACACGCTTCTACTGTAATGATAGCCACATAGCAATATATATGGCAGCAATGGCCCAATAATGATGTTGAGCTTTGGGTAATGATAAATAATGGACTAACTTTTTTTTGGGTTTAGTTGATATTACTCCAAACAGGAAACTGATACAGATAGAACCACATAATTTAATGTAAGAAAAGTGGACCAGTACACGTACCCTGAAAAACTCTTTGGTTGATCCAGAGTCCAGTGTACCATAAGAAATCTCTGTCTGCTTGGCCAGATCCTCTGCACTCTCTATGGGCGACACCATCCTTTCCACAGTGAGGAAGGCCGCCAGGTTAGCCGTGTAGGAGGAGATAATGATCAGGGTGAAAAACCACCACACACCTCCGACAATGCGGCCGGACAGAGACCTGCAGACACAAAGGAAATTTACTGGAAAACAGCTCCATACCATACATGAGATGAGATTCTTTTAAAAGCTGATGTTCTTCCTCCAACTCATACTGCGACAGGAGGGGGGCAAAAAGGATGACACAAAAACATAATGCACTCTGGTTAGTGGGTGAGTGAACTGTTTATCAATTTTGAGCATGGACAAAAGTAACAGTAGGCAATTATTTTGATGCTAAATTCACAAAAGGAAAAAAGAAAAGACATAATGAATGTTGACCTTATACAAATATATAATAAAATAAGTTAAATCAATGCAATTTTTTAATAGATTAAAATGTAAATTATTTCTACTGGATCAATTTAAAATATTTAAATGGAAAAAAGGTGACACAATATATCTAAACAGTCCACATTTTTAATCCACAATGTATATTTAATGTTTAATACAAACAGAGGTGGGTAATTTATCAATATAAAGATAATATGTTATGACAATTTTCAAATCGAGGCTCAAAATGTGTTTTAGTTATGCAAAGAATTGTATCTACATTTTTCACTGTTAAACGGATTATTATGTATTAAATACATAAAGAATGTCAAATTGCATTTTGTAAAAAAAAAAGTGCTCTGGAAATACATCTTGATTTCATTAGAATGTTTTTAAAAATATGCGCTAATAAGAATAAAATAGACTTATTGAGAGAATGAAAACAATCTAGATATGATTTGTTGTCAATACCCCTGTGTCGTAACTACAAAGGATTACAGCATTTATACAGACAAGTACACGCAGAATGCAGGTTTGTACTGTATATAGGTGGCCAGTGTTTTATTTAGAAGCAGAACATGCACTGGTCGCAGGCAGCTGTAGCGTGTTACGTGTATATGGGTGGCCTCAGTCCTGGTGAGTGATGTGACATGACAGGGCTGTATATCACAGGGAGCCATCACAACAACAGCACCGCTCCACAGGGCACTGCAGTCACATGTGGATTCATCCCAGCGGCCTGACTGCTCACAACAACCTGCTTATGGAGGTGGAGGTATAGTGAGCAGGGCATACATCATAAAATAACGATCTTTTCCTTTCTTTATAATTACAATTACCATGACATTACCATATCTTAGCTGTTATGTCTTAAAGGGGATGCATTGTGCTAAATTAACTTTAATGAAATTTGCTGAGCAGTGTACCACATGAATGACAAATCTGCTGCTTGTTACGGTGAAATGTCACTATGAAGAGGAGAGGCAGTTCTGCAGTTTTGAACAAGAAGTCAATGGACTCCAAGGGCTATTATTAAGCTCAGTATTGTTATTTGTATTGAAAAAAGTAATAATAATACAATTTTGATCTGCTCATGTTAATATTGCGCACCGGGAAAAAAATCCATAATGTTTCCTTTAACTCAGTATATCTGTACTGTCATTTACTTGAAAAGTCACCCATCCACATTACATAATTACAGCTAGCTCTGACCAGTGCATATAGTTGTATACTGCATATTTCTGGGTTTCAGTCACATGACTTATTTGTTGTCACCTCCATGTTGAAGATGTCACCATGTGCTGTTGTCTCTCCACTATTAGATAGTCATGAAAAACAGCACATTAAACTGAAATTCAAAAGGGTTGTTCCTTATTGACAGCAACAAAACGTTTGTTGTGGACGATAAAGCCCTCGTCCACAGCTCTTTGCACTCTGCACTGGATGAGCCCTCAAAGCTTTCAAGAGCATGAACTTTGTGTCTGATCCTAAAATATAACACTGGTGGAAATTAGGCTCATTAAAACTGTCTGCAAGTAGGCTAATGTTTATTAGCACAGCTACGCAATAATATGTAAACTAGCATTAGCCAGCTGCTAACTACCTGAAACAAACAGCTCAGCCTCAGTCTAGAGTGATTTCTGTAAGTCCTCTGGTCCCTCCTGACCACAGGAATACATTTCTGGTCTTTGGGGATGTTTAAGAGGAGCAACCCTTTGTCTTGAGACTTTTTGTTGGCACAGTTCACAGCGCAGCATGCAGATTTCATCCCCAAGATGGCAGCAGCAACAAGTGCGCCACATCAGTACGGACCCATGAATAGCCACTTAGCTTACAAGTACATGAATGTGCGAGTGAATGGTGGAGGCATTAGAGCAGTGGTCTCCAACTTGTAGTTTCCCAAAGGATTCTGGAATCATACATATTGAGTTGAATAATTCAAATTTGATTTATCACATGCCATTTTATCAGTGTAAATGTATATTTTAGAATAATAAATGGGTTTGGGTTTTATAAGATCCACTTTTCTGTGTGCAACATAAGATGAATGCTTTTATATATTCTATCTATATTAGATTAGATTATTATATCTGATATGAAGTATTTTTTTGGGCACAAATAAACCCATTTAGAGTCAAACTATTGAAGGGTTTCAGCTTCCTACGCAGCATTTTTGAAGACTTTGATTGAAAAAAGATCTGACTTGTTTTAACCATCGTGCTATTTTCAGGTCTGAATGACCCACAGGTCTCTGTAGTAGAACGCCTCCCCCCTCCCGCCACATGAAAAAGTGATTTTAACCCACGCACTATCTTTGAGGGCAGCACAAGGGTTCAATTGTTAACTTGTGTCAACGGCTCTAATTTTCATTATTGTGAAACCAATGAATAGTGATCACTCCTATTTTCTAACCCAGCTCAAAATCCACAGCACATACCTGGGCGAGATGTCACAGCCCTGCCTCATGAACGCTCCCAGAGAGAACCACAGACTGTTGAATATCCCAAACTCATTGGTGGACTCGTTGGTTTGGATCTGCCCGTCCTCGTACTCCTCCGTGTGCCACTCGTACGGGCTGAAACGACTGACCAGGAAGAGTACCACGCTGACCCCGATGTAAGCGAACACAATGCACATCCAGATCTCGTAGGCCAGAGGGTCCAGGAAGGAGAAGACGCCTGGTTTGGACTTCTGGGGCTTCTTGATCATGATGGAGATGCCCAGGGACATGAAGGGTTTGGAGAAGTCGATGACCTCCTCTCGCACCAAGGTGATGGTCAGAGGAGCCACGGCGATGTCTGCTTTCTGAAACAGCAGAGATAATGACCTGTAATGTCTGTAAAGTAACACTAACACAAGTGGTTGACTGACTAACTTGGGAATATGTCAGCACAATATATCGCAAGGGTACCAATATCGCAATGCTGTCTGACGCAAAAATCGATATTTTTTTTAATGAAAGGACTGAAAAAGGCAGATTTCAGATTTGATTTATAATTTTCCTTTTCCAGTCTAAATCAACCCTGATTTAGTCTAGGTTTGGTCTCTTTTAATTCTTACTGAAATGATTTTGTCAAAACAACCCTGCAATGATTAATCAACTATTCTAGAATAATGACTATAACAAATGATCACAATCACATTTTAACAATTGCAATCATTATACGGATATTACAGACTCTAAAACAGATGAGCAAATATATTTTATATCAAAGCCGCATTATTAAGTCAAAGCAGATTTTTTACACTTGATCTTTATTTGCAAATGTTCTCTATCTAGACGCCTTCAGTCGCCATATTTTTCCCAATGTTCAATAGAAATATTTCCTGACTAAAACACAAATAATCCTTAGTTGCAGCCCAAGTCAAATAGTATATTCAAAGATCACAATAATATTGATATCGCCATTCTTAATTTAAGCCCCAATGCAGATCACAATCATTCCCAACGTCGTGCAGCTCGCGTGTACTTGGGGACTTGGGAATTTTGGAGCTATTGACAAGAAATCCAGACCAAACATGGCTGTGTGTGAAACGTTGGTCAAAATATACTGTATTTACAAATTAGAAGGATTTGCAGGCCATATCTCATTACAGAACTCTAAATATTGTTCAGTAACAATATGTGTTTTCAAATGGTATCTTTTTTCAAGTCATGCAATAAACTAAATGAGTTGAAACTAAAATGATATAATTCCACTTTAATTTGGCTATGTTTTAGTCCTTTTTAAAAAACTTAAAATTATACTTGGACGTTTTGTTCTTTTAGTGGTCAGTGGCACTCTCTTGGTTGTACAAGGCTAGGTCAAAGAACCCATGCATAACTGAGTGGCCATGTTCTCCCCATTATCTCATGTCATTCATCGATTACAATCTTACATTGGTAAGCCAAGCCAGGCATTCCAATTGCTTTTCTGCCAAGTAGAGTTCTATCTCCTGATTAACACTGTGATCCAGTCCATTTTGAATAAACTGTAAGGCAGCATTGTCTAAATTGGTTGAACACTAATGACACCAAATAATTTTGTTCTCTAAGGTAACATGTACTTAGTTTTGACATCATTGTTACTTTACATTGGCATACCATGTTTTTCCTTTCCATATGAATGAACATTAAGTGATATTAGATATAGACCGATATATATTTTGGCCGATACTATATTGGGCAAAAAGACCACTATACAAACTGTGTTTGCACTTGGCAGGTAATAAAACAGAAGTGTAGATGTCTCAAAATCCTTTAGATTATTGAATATACAAACACAAAGCATACTATAATTAAGTGTGTACTTATTTGAAATTGAGTATTTTGGGGTAAATGATTGGCAGAGTTTATGGGCTGCTCTGGATAATAATACATTGGTATTGTCCATGAAACAATCCATATTGGTCAATCTCTAAATAATACTAATATAAAGAAAGCATTTTGAACTGAACCAACTTGATTTCTATTGCAGTGATGTATTGTGTTTCTTATACTAATTGTAGAGACACAATTCAGTACTAGTTGAGCAGTTTCAATACACATTTTTTAAGCTATATAAAACACATGTCAGGAGGGCCTCAGGACCTCTTTACCCCAGGCCCAGGGTTTACTCATATCTTAAGACGGCCATAAACAGGGAGTGAAACACTTAAATTACTCATTACAATCATGTCTATTGTGAAGATGATACTAACAGAGGTGTTTTGTAGTGAAGCCAACTCAAGTGGTGAAATAATCAGATTTAGTTTGTTGAAAGTACAAGCGAAGCATTTATTTTTTAAATTGTTGTATTTGTACTGGTATTCTTATTTGAAAATACTGTATTTGCATTGAACATAATTGAAAATAAAGAAAATCAATTAGCCATCGTTACAAGCAGAGAGGTCCTGGCCATGATAGAACAGCAGTCAAACATTTCAAATAAAGCAAGATAGAAATAACAAGGCTTTCTCCATCCCACCCCATTTGCCCTTCACTCTTTCCCAAGGTCGTGACTTACCCCATACACCAGCTCTCCCACCATGCCGTTCCATATCTTGGTCTCAGCGTCCCTGGCTCCGTACTTGCCATCTCCTACTATCTTGAGCTGGTATTTGAAGCCACAGTGCTTGGCTATCTCGGCCGCCAGATCCACGCAGTAGCCCTCGTAGCGCTCATTGTCCACGAAAAGGTCAGCGTTCTTCTTGAGCATCACGTATGGAGCCTCCTAAAGGACATGGACCAAAGTGGGAAAGGCGGTTCAGTGGAGACGACCGGAATAGCAATGGTAAATGTAGCAGCAAATGCAATATCAGGGTAGTCAGTAGCCTCAGAGGGAATATAGTGGCATTTATGGGCGATAAGAAGACTTATGGGCAAGATAACTAGGTCTTTTATGTCCATTTTGTGTCCAGCAGCTCGGTTACAAATGCATGACATGCTTATTTCCATCTGTCGTCCCTAGGCAGTGACATGAAGCAGGCTAACAGTGTGCAAACCTCCATGTTACATTTAAAATACACCAAAAAACGGACAAACAAACACCACCAACAACCAAATTAACCAGCAATACAAATACAAATGTAAACAGTTTAATATTTACAATTTACATTATTCCTGCTGAGATCACTAATGACTACAGCTCTGATTATCTTTGAGCCACTAAACCTCCTAACAGATGAAGGTAGGAGTTTCAGGCTCTTCTCGAGTAGGGCTCTGGTTGTCCTGACTCCCGTCTTGTCAGATTCACGTATTCTGAGAGTAGTTGCCATCAGCCCATTTATTTTTCAACATTTTTTCAGTTAAATAACCACCAGAAAATCAGTTAGAGAATTGCCCAGAACGAAAGACAAAGAGCGCCTATGGCAGTCTTTAGATCATATGCATTTGATAAGAGGAAAAAAAAAATATATATCTATATTTGTTTTGCAGCATATGTACACATGTAAACAGCGCCGTTGCTACACATTTGCAAACTCTGAGGAGACCGACCAAATGACGGACCGAACCACTCAGAGGAAGGACAGAAGCCTCTGTGCTTTGTATTCCAAAAATGTTTTGCTATTTCCAGATCTATTACAGCATATATTACTTTTTTATTGTAAAAAATGTCAGTAATATTACTTATGTAGCAACAAAAGATCAGGATTGTTACCAGGATTGTAGTCACAATAACGGTCTTGTTCTCCATGCCCAACGAGTCATTTGCAAAGACATCCGACTTAGTGACGGCCATCTTGTCCATCTCATTCCAGTAACCGATCTGTGGGAGACATCAACAAACTCCATCAGAACATGTGCGTCATTAAAACTGACGGCCAGTTATTACACTTTACATATATTTGCGGGTATAATGAATTCCCCCAGCTCCAAAGCTCAAAACCCTTCATGGGGAGCCTATATGTTAATGTTAATGCAGCTTTTTCACAGCATGGGGTTGGGAACATATGGTAATCAGTGTGTTCAAATGACAAAAACAGCAGCGTGCTACCTTGACTGGCCCGTTAGTCTTCAGCTCCATGATGTTCACGGAGTAGTTGACCCTCTTCCCGTGTTGGTCAAACTGGATGTTTCCGGTCAGGCCCTCCACACGCACCTACAAGACATCAAAAGATATTCTCAAAGGAAAACAACACAGACACTCCTTGACAGAAGTAGAACAGTCCCTATGCTGCGTGTGAACCTGCTCCTGCGCAGTCGTTGAACCTCTGCAATTATAAATGTGCTATTTTGCTCTGTTTTGCCAATTCTGCTAACGTCTACATGGAGCTGATGACAACAAAAGCAGAAATTCACTCTCAAATGTTTATTTAAGTTTACTAATGTAACAATGTCCGGGTTATTAACTTAGTAAGAATGGATTCACATTTTGGCTGATTTGAGCACTTTCCTAATCTGATTATTTATTTTAAGTCATTAATGTAATATACAGTAATGTATATTACCACTCATAATTTTTCTGGCTTAACAACTGGAACACATGGAGTCTCACTTACTTGAATTATTTCTCAAGTAAACAAGATATATTTGTGGATTGCTACAAAGTGTTTAAAATAAACTAGTTCTGTTTTTAAGAGAGCCAAAATCAGCTAAAGCACAGACTGAAAGTATATTTGTATATCACTCTTTTGAATAGACTGGTCCACTTTTGAAGTGAACAAGCTGATAGCGCTGTGGGCCGTGCCAACAATAAATCTCAAAAGAAAGGAATATTCTTCTGTAACATCCCCGAAGATCCTGTTTGTGGCCAGAAATGGACTTCTGTCATCAGGCAAGACCAGTGGACTTACAGAAATCACTCCAGATTGAGCACTTTATATCAGATAGTTAGCAGCTGGCTAACGCTAGTTTACACAACTACCTCGTTAATTGCTTGGCTAAGCTAATTAATGCTATTAGCCTACTTGAAGACTTGACGTTAGCCTCATTTCTAATAGCCCACATGTTATTTTTGAAACCCATGAATAAAAATATAGGATATTTTGTTATTTCTGTTATCTATATAATTGCAGACTTCGTGATTTGATAATTGCGCCAACTCAAATTGCGATTTTGATTCAATTGCAATATATTGTACAGCACTATTGGAAACCATTCTTCACATACAGTATTTGCACTGTAGTCAAAGGAAAATCTCCAGTCTTTCCATTTGTAGACTTCTCACAGCAGTTTATGTTATGTATGCTTTCTCAGCCTGTTGTTGTGAACTTGCCCGTCTATTCCTGACAGCGCAGAATGGCACCAGACGACCTCGGCGCCTGTATGCTAGGCCTGATCTCAGTGGGGGTGAAGCTAATCGTGATTCACATCCAAACCCAAACGCACAGTCTGCCATTTCTCTTTGCCCAAATAAGACGGGGGCGTTTTTTCATTCCCTCAGACGGGAAAGAGATCTGCAGTTACCACGGCAACAGGTTTGGCATAACAAAAAGCTTGTCTGAATAGGAAAAGACAGTCAATTAAAAAAAGCAGGGTCATCTGATAATGGATGGGAACTGATTAAAAAAAAAAAAAACCTCAGTCAACAAAAAATAATATAAACTACAGTGTTTTATGCCCCTTACATGGAATGTGGTGTTCTTAATTTTGACAGTAATTGACAGCAACACAGATTAAAACCAAGAATTGAAAAAGGGCTGTGCAATGAATCAAATTGTAATTGAAATTGAGATTGTTGGACTCACTGTGCTGTAACCTCATTTATGCTTTATTACGTTGTGCCATTATTATTATTATTATTATTTTTCTCATCAATTGTATTATTATTATTTATCTTCTGTCTCAGTTCGTGTTCCCCGTTAGTATGTTTTGTGTGCAATTAAATTGAAAATATAACCCTAACCCTTATATATATATAAATATAAAAAAAAGAAAAAAGAAATTGAGATTCAGTCATTTCTAATTGGTCTTTTTAATCGAGAAGTCCACAGTAAACCCTCTGTCAGTAAAAGTTTGTGGTTTGGAATAGAGTTTAGACTTGGGAGGAAATTATGTGACTATACTATATATTCAATTCAAATGTATATGTGCGTCTGAAGCTACTAATGTTGACAGTTGAAGGGGCACAAATTCCGAGGATGGCAAAAAACAAACATAACTGACAAAAGAGATAAAATTACTGTGTGTCACACTATATTTCAATTGTCCCGAAATATATCCGAATAAGCCTGTTTTGCCCTCAATTCTGCTGCTGAAGCTTGACTGATGTTTGCCTGAAGTTTGGCTGAAGTCATGGTGTCTTTCAGTGGCCTCTAGTGGCTGAGCAGTACTGCACGGGAAGCTTGGTTCTTCTTCTCCTGCAGCTGCGCAGTCTGTGACCGCAGTCTACTTTCCCATCGATAAAAGTCACCGCAAGCTACTGCCTTGAACTCCACTAAACTTGTTTGGTCATTTAAATTGACTTGAAACATGTGACTACACTGAATTAGATTTAAATTATAGCCAATGGGGCTTTTAAATAGGCTAATTTATTTAGATAGTGAAAAACTTAAAAAAGAAAATGTGCAAAAATACTAATAAAGAATAAAAAATTGCATCGTCAGCATGCAGTGCAATTAATTGGGATAACTCATATTTCAAAAGTGGGATTAGTTAAATATTTGTAACATGTTTTAAATCACTATAGCAACAAACTTTTTTTTTTTTTTTACAAAGCAGAAAGATATGATAAGGAAGTAGCTTTTGCCACATGCCACAATTGGAGAAATCTTCAATACTGCTTTTTTAAACTGCAGACTTGCAAACTAAAGTGATTTACGAAGAAGATTGACGTGAGCTCAGAAATGCAATAGTTTTATCGTCTGGGCAAGCTGACCAAGCAGTCCAAGTGATTTTTCAACAAAAGTCAAGTTAACAAATAACATTTACACTACATTTCTGAGCAAACATCTTCACATTTTACCTCTGAAAATCTGTCAGCCCACCCAGATAATATAAAAACAATTAAATCATTGTAATAGACCAAATGCTCCAGCCAATTGCACAGCTAATATCTCATTTTTGATGTGATGTTGCCATGGCACATTTGTTTGCCCACCTGATATCATTTCCAGTCAGCAAAGACATTAAGTATACAATTATGCAAAAGGGACGTAATCAGCCCCAGCTCTAATAAGGTCTATTATAATATACAGCTGACTGGCCTAATGTTGTAAAGCTTTATTAAACGCTGGCACATGCAGGAGTATACAAATACAAAAATACATAATAGTAATACTGAAAGTACTGCATCAGCTATGCATTAACAGGAATTTGTAAGGCATAAAAACATTAACAGTTAACATGTCTAGAATATGAAAGACTAGTTCTCCACTTTGCATTTAATTTAGTCACTAATACATTTGTTTTGAGACATTTTTTTTTTTTTACTTTAAAGAAAGAAGCACCCAATATTAATTTGCCACTTACTTCATTCCATCATGTTGCAACAAATCTTAATTTATTTAACTTACTTACTTTAGTGTGTTCCAAAACTAACGTGAGTGACTAACGTGTCTCTAATGGTTTAATATACAAAATATCTTAGTTTTAAATGTTTAATCTGAATAAACTAATTATTAGTTAGTTCACAATACCCTGCTTTAAAAAAAATAAAAAAAATAATAGCCTTTTTTGTCATTAAAGAGTCCATACTCTTTTTTTTATCCTGCATTCTCCCATATCTCTGCACAATGTAAAAAGTACAGCATAAGTTCAGAACGATTTCAAGTACAGCCCATTTTTGTTTAATACGTCTCTTGTTCTATACACTATACCAATGGATTTTTCAACTTTCTGTCTAATATATTCAAGGTGGGGTTTCCAAGAGTCTAGGATCACACCTAAATATGTAGCATCATAAACTTGTTAGTTTTCTTTGCCATTGAAACTTAATTTTACATTTCCAATGTTTCTATTACTATTACTTTTATTATTCTGATCATATTTTTTACAATTTACTTTTGAAGATAAAAGGTAATTTTATGATGAGCAAGCGAAATAGTGAAACTCATAGCCCTGTGTAGATAAGAGTACAATAACAACAGTATGGTCAGAGTGGGGATCAAACCTCCAACCTTTTACTTTGTGGGCATTGTTGACAAACGCTGGGACCAACAAACAAATTCACGCCAACTTGCTAAATTATTTTCATGGCTTTTCACTACTACTTGACCACTCCATTCTGCATTTCGGGTGGTCGCAGGGGGACCTGTCTGAGCTGGGAGGGAGTCCAGGAAGCTTTCGGAACAGATGCCCAAGCCACCTCAGATGGCTACTCACCCTATCTCAAAGGTCATTACCCAAAGCTCATGACCCTAGGGGTAGGAACGTACATTGACCGGTAAATCGAGAGCTTTGCCTTTCGACTCAACTCCTTCTTTACCACAACAGTCCGATACAGCGACCGCGTCACTGCAGAGGCTGCACCGATCCACCTGTCAATCTCACGCTCCATCCTTCCCTCACTCATGGACAAGACCCTGAGATATTTGAACTCCTCCACCGACCTGCATGCCACCATTTGCCCACTTGAGCGTCCATGTGTTTACCTGTTTGAGCGCTCTCTCGATCTCCACGCCCTGCGACCATGGCACGGCCGGGTTAGCCAGGCAGTCCCCGGTGTTTGCGCGCCTGGTGAACTCGATCCTCTGCTTGTGGAGGTACCGGAAGGCCTCAGTCATCACTTGCACTGCGTCGTAAGTCAAAGCCGAAGTGTACTGCAGAGGACAGGAGAATATGTTACAATGTGTACAGTACATATGTGTAAATGAGTCCAACGTCACTATTATGGATAGTGGTCATAGTACTTCAAACTTCAAGTGCATTGCAGGAAAAAAGGGAACATTTACTGTAGAAAGAAAGTTTAGTTAAACGGTTCAATAACCCCATAAATACTTCATTAAGCCTTGAAATCCACAATTTGTGCAGCTCCCACAACTTTCAGTCCCATGTAAACAATGTGCATTATTCAGGGGGCCTCTCAGGAAAAACTTCTGCGCTGTTTCACTCTGCACACACGGCACTTTTGTTCTGCCTTCAAAACGCTTTTGTTTGGAGGAAATAAATAAATACTGCATTTGGGTACCACGTGTTAATCCATTTTTTAAAAGTCCCAAGGCAAAAACAGTTAACTCTCTAAACCAGGGCTTCCCAAAACAACCATGCAAACGGTCCAAGCCCCACTGCAAAATGAAATGCACGTCTGTAATATTTTCAGCTTGCAAAACATTAAAATCAGCTTTAGTTGAATTTATTGAAGTCGTTTGTTATGTTTTTGACATAATTTCACCCCCATTCATAGTACAACATATTAATTATGGTCCATTATTTGCATTGTTATTGGCCTACTCTTGAGTACCTTTACTGTGGGATCTCATGTTTCACAACTAAATAATTTATCTATTGAAAAGAACATATAACTTTCTATGAGACAGGCTTTCCCTCGTCAAGGATTGTGTAAAGAAGTCCATCTACTGGCAGCAGAGGGAATTAGGGGAGAAAAACAAACCTAGCTTGTTAATGTAAGCATGCAGTTTTAATGATTGTTATTTGACGGGAGAAATGCTCAGAACGTGTCTGACAATTATTTACAGACTTAAAAACTCTTTACCTTTGACGTCACAAATCTGGGAAATTCGAAACAAAGCGTAAACGTTTGTTCTTAATCCTCAAATATTCAACAATATTAAATATTACTGTGATTTACCCGTATCCTACTATCTGCTCCAGGATACTCCTTCTCCTCCAGAGCTTCCCATCGCTGGTCAAACTTGGACACCAAAGGATCGTCAAAGTCTACAATTTGGAATCCGGACACGTTAGCGCCGCCATATTGGATCTTCGACAGGTCTCCATCCACAAAACCCTGAAAATTAAAACAGAATTTTACTAAAAGGTTTTTGAAGATAATCAAACATTATCAAAACTTTCAACAATGAATACCCCATATTCTACACAGGTTTCAACAAATGGCCAAATGGGTCAAATTGAAGTCCATAACAGAATAAGCCTAGTTAAGAGAAGAGCCTAGTTATTTCTGAGCTTTCACTTTATACAAATGCAATTCAGCTGATATAAAATCATTACTGAAGGCCTGTTTTGTTGCTTGGACAAAAAACAGAACGTGTGCTGTTAGCATATTAGCATGCTAACCGTAAACGTCCTGCTTTGAATGTAAGGGTAAACTCTGCTCTGGGTTCTGAACATTGTGAAACATGCTTATAAAATCCTCGATGATGACGAAATGATTAGGGTGCTCAAAAATCATTAAGAATGTGAGGAATATGTTTGGACAGCTGCAAGCTGTTTAAAATGAACTAGTTCTGATTTTCATCTTTTTGCAGTACAGTACAGTAAAAATCAGGTATAGCTTAGCTTAGCTTAGTTTAGTTTATCTTAGTTTACGTGGTCGTTGGAAGGTATGCTAAATTATGTGATAATGTAGCATAAATTAATCTACATAAATCAGTGCTACACGTGGTAAGCGGTTGTCAAAACAGCCCTTGTTTTTCATAGTTTTGGATATTTGGAGGCTAAAGCTAACTCCCATTGAAAATGCATTGAAGCTAATGTAACAAACAGTACCAGCCAATAAAATGCCAGCATTCTGTTTACTGTTGATACAAAATATTACTAAAATATGACTATGCTTCATTATACATATTTATTATTAGTAAAACTGTTACTTTAGTAAAAACTAGTAAGTTAGTTTTTGCCAGTATGGGTATTAAAATATAATCAAACTTATTTAAATTCCTAAAGTAAAGAAGATTATTTAATTTAATAATGACTAAAATGCACACAATGTCATAGCACTTTTGGTACCAACACACATATTTGCACTTACCAGGTTAGCAATGATGTAGTGATATCCTTTGACATGCCTCCCGATGGTGATAACCTGAAAAAGATTATATATTATATATATTATCATCATAATATTTGATGTGAAATCTTTTGTGAAACAGAAAGCATTTCATTCAACGTGTTCAAGACCTTCCTCCTTTCTTCTGCATATCCATTCACTTTACCGTTCAATAGTGAGCTCCCATTGTGTCATCAACGACTCCTATAATTTGTCACTCGCACTCCTCACATATCTGACAGTCTATTGTCGTGCTGCGTTCACTGTCACAGCCCGTGAACAGGAAAACACAATTGCAGTTATCAGTGTTCTGACGGAAATAACCAGAATATCATGTGACATAAGTGACGCAGCTGAAACCAATACATTAGTTTGAGTGGCACAACAGATTTTAACATTGTATATCGGCTGTGAAAAGCATGGGAGGAGGGTTCACATGAAGAGAATACAGAAAAGGTTTCTGTATTCATACATAACAGAGGTGGAATACTTGCAGATATCTGATACCATGGACAATAATCATCTTTTTCAGTGGAAGAACAACCAAATGACAACTGTCAGGGCGCTTATCTGTACCCCCGATTTTGAGATCATGTGCGTATCCCTCCGCCCCTTCTATCTACCGTGCAAGGTCCCTCAGTTATTCTTTTCCATGATATACATCCATCCCGAAGCAAATGGGGCGTCTGCATGCAGCAGTGTTTTACACTGTACAAAAAATGCAATGCATAACTCCTGATGCTCCAATGTTCTTAATGGGGGATTTTAATCATGAGTCACTCAAAAAGACCCTGCCGAACTTTTTCCGGTACGTCTCCTGTTCGACCAGGCAGGATAAGACTATTGTCTTGTGTTATGGGTCAGTTAAAGACACGTATAAATCATTGCCACTTCCCCCGCTTGGCCTTGCGGACCACAACTGTATTCACCTACGCCTGACCTACAAAACGGTGTTGAGGAGAGGAAAGGTATCTAAGAAGGTAAAAGTGTGGACAGAGGACTCCATCCACTGCCTCCAAGAGTTCTTAGAGTGCAGAGATTGAGAGGTTTTTAAGAGCTTTTGTGACAGTCTCGATGAACTGTTTTCTGTACAGACATGATAATCCCGGTTAAAACGGTTTAAATGTACCCAAACAACAAACCATGGGTTTCAAGAGCAGTTGTAGGTGTCTTCAATAAAAAGAAGCAGGGAAATTGAAATGTGCAGAAGGAGGTCAACAGAGATAACAAACTCTAAAAAGGCTTATAAAGCAAACATGGAAGAAAACCTGGCTGCAAATAAAATGGGTTCAATGTGGTCTAGCACTAAAACAATTGTAGGTCTTCATAACCCCAAAAACTATACCTTGTTTGTGGAGGGTTTTAATTCTGATAGTGAATTAGCAAGTGCTTTTAATATGTTTTGTAACTGCTTCAATACTGAAGATTTTAACTCTGAAATTCAGAGACTAAAATGGCAACTTATGGACACTCAGCACTTTAATATTTAAAAGTTTGAGGTAGAAAGAGCCTTAAAAAGAACTCAAGTAAACAAAAGCCCTGGCCTAGACAAAATGTGTGTTTACTAAGAACATGTGCAGTAGACACAAAGCTCAAGCCAGGCTTTTATTTGTGAATTTTACCTCAGCTTTTAACACTAGCCACATATCTTCTCACTCGTCAATTAAATGATTTTAAGTTGAGCACGAATCTTGTGGAATGGATGCGTTTTTAACTGACAGGACACAAAGAACAAAGGTCAATGGAGAGCTGTCTGACACAGTCTGTAGTTCTACTGGGTCCCACAAAGGTATGCTCTTTCACCATTGTTGTTCATCCTGTATACCAGTATGCTGCAGGGCCACTATGATAACAGGTTCATTCTTAAATATGCTGATGACTCTGTCATTATGAGCCTACTCCAGGAGAAGGAGACCAGCCATGGGCCAATTGTACAAGACTTTGCAAAATGGTGAGAGGAGTCCTCCCTGCTTTTGAATGTGAACAAGACTAGATATGGTTGTTGATTTTTTAAAAAGCACACACACTTCAAGCGGTCACAGTCAAAGGTCAGACTGTTGAGCTGGTGACCCAGATTGTGACCCCTGGGCACAATCATTGACTCTGGTCTTAACTTTGATGCCAACTGTGAGGCAGTGTGCAAGAAGGGACACCGGCGCCTGCACTGCCTCAGGAAACTGGCAACTTTTGGTGTGGACAAGACTCTTATGTATTTGTTTTATTCTGCTTTCATTGAGTCCATCTTAGCCTTCTGCATGTCATCTTGGTTTGGAAATTTGTCAGTAAAGAACAAAAATGCACTTTCTCAGATTGTGAAATGGGCTGGCAAGCTGATCGGACGGACACAACGAAGTATGGAGTTTATATATACCAGCCAGCTGCAGAGACTAAGCTCCAGTATAATGCAGGACCGGGGCCACCCTCTGAAAGCCCTGTTTCAGTACCTGCCATCGGGGCAAAGACTGGTTGTGCCAAATTGCAGGACCAAAAGATATAGACAGTTTCGTCCCAGCAGCTACTGTCCTTTTAAACATGCTCACTCTGCGCAATTTTTCAATTTATTAATCCATTATGTCTGTGTTTTTTATACTGTGCATGTATGTTTGATGTCTCATTGCAAACCAATTTACCCAAGGGTACGAATAAAGACAACTAACCTAACCTAAATGGTAAATTCCACGAATGTATGTATGTATGATATTCAGCTATAATCTAAAAGAGGTGTTTTTTAATCTTGGTCACTTTTAATTTGATCTAAATCGACCCAGTAATAATATCCATAATAATTTGTTTAGTTGTAAAATAGAGAAGAGCTGCAGCTTTAACAAGGCAAAGAAACACAGGCATGAGAGCCAGAAGCAGCGCACACCTAGAGTCAAATAAATGATTAAAATAAACAAAATGCAAATTCTGAAGATGATTGTATGTCTAATTAGATTAGATTAGATTAGATTCAACTTTATTGTCATTAAACATGTACAAGTACAAAGCAACGAAATGCAGTTTAGCGTCCAACCAGAGTGCAATAATAGTAAGTAAGAAATATAATAAATAGGTGATAGCTAAAATAAGGAGCTGTAGTATATAAGTACAAATATACAGATTGACTGAGGTAAAGTGCATATTATATATATTGTGCATTAACTGTATGTAGACTATAAACAGGGACTATAGACATAATTTACAAAAGCAAATGGGCATATGATATAGCCTGTAAGAAGTGTATTTTTTCTTTTTTTATGCAGTTCAGAGCTTCACGTTGAATAGTTAATCATTAAAACAAATAAACAACAAAGTCCTGATTTAATTGCCTATAGACATTAGACATAGATATACATTAATCCATATTGTAATATACTGAAATGTGCTTTTTTATTTAGCAGAATCAACACACACAAAAAAAATCGAAATGATGTCAATGGTCTACGGTATCGTCCCATCTCTTGCAACAACTCTGTTGAGCATTTGATTTTCAGACATGAGTTATCATAAGTTATTTGCTCTCTGCAGCACAAATCAACACAATGAAGCGCTGGAGACCTCTCGATCTGGGAACTTTGAAGCAGAGTGTTTTGTGTGGCTCAGAGAAGGCACAGAGAGTACTTCGTAAACAGGATTAACGAAACAAGCGTGAATGAAGCTAAACACAACTCCAGATACGTTTTTGATGAAGGAACAAGGGCTGGCCGATCTGCGGAGCCATCAACGGGGGGAAATGGCACATAGAAATCGCCATTAGATTAAATAGATTTTTTTTTTAAATTAGACCCAACAAAAGTTGCAGGTCATATTTGTGGACTGTCACTGTAAGAAGTTATTATTTTCAAAGTATTTTTTGTTGTTTTTGCTGCCAATAAAAAAAAACGTTTGAAAAAACACCTGTAATTGAATACATGCAGCTAGATCATTAACATTTTTAATTATTGTGGAACATTCTAGGCAAAACAACAACATCTCCAAGAAGAAATCCTCTGTGATGAATGATATTTGTGCAGCCTTCAGGGACACGTGCATCGATTTGGTTGTTCCTCTCTCAAACTGGATGCGTCCCTCTGATGGGGAACAGGTGGAATAAAAATAGCCTCTTTAGTGCTTTGTTTGGCCTTAATTACACTTTTGTTTATGGCCAGAATGAAACATTAGTCTAATTGTTATGGGCCTTTGTACATCTGCTGGACCTCTCTGCTGTGCTTCTTCACACTAAACGTTTCCACAGACATTTGCTCCCAGAGTATTGTTTTGCCCTACAAAAAACAGCACTGGACAATGATGCCTGCAGCGCCTGCTTTACCAAAATAAATGACTTTGAAGCTAAATTTGTTGCCCAGCTTAATTCTTATTACAGAACTGCATGCACAGCTTAAGTAAGGCATGATGTTTTGTTTTCTAATTACATTTTTAAAGTTGGTGAATGGAGTTTTAGAACAACAAGCCACTAATTGAATTGTGCAACATCCAATTCAACCTTAAAATTAAAGGTGTACTATGCAACTTTTCTGGTGGAAAGTCTGCTAGCTGTACTTGTGTCCATGGACTTGTTAGTGCTTTGCCTGAAATGTTCCACAGTACGGCATTAAACATACACATCGGTTTATTAAATTCTGAGTTTGTATTGCTCTAAAACAGGGGTCTCCAAAAGGCAGCCCAGTTTCCCATAATTCAAAATATATTATAAAAAAATGTTTGCGGCGCCTCCGCGGCGCTCTGCTCTGCTCTGCTGCAGCTCCGCCGCTGGTGTTGGCGGGCCAGAGACCCCCGGTTCCTCTGAAACACTGCTCTGTCGAAGCACAGACGTGTGACGCTGCAGACACAGTAAATAACAGCTTCACTGATGATTTGGTGTAAACGTAACATGCGTCAGGACCGTGTGCTCCGCGTGTTTGGAAGTCTGCTCGTTAACGAGAAACACTACGTCGTGGCACCGGAGGACAGCGTGTTTTCCGGGCTTCATCGTCGGATTGAAAGGTCTGCGTGAGTGCACGGTACGTCAGACCGCTGTGCGTGATGTGCGGATTGTTTAACGGGTTATGAAAGGTGGTCTCGTCTCAGGACATATGCACTTTTGCTTTAGGAGCGTTTAAATACATGAGCTAATTTCTCTGTGAATATGTGTCGGATTGAAATAAAACACATCATTTTACATCTTAACGTGACTATGGAGGTGAAGGAAAGATACAAAATACATTCTTTCTCAGGAGCAGATCCGGTGTCACCAGTTGAGTGCTTTCAGGAACTTTTCCCTTTGTCCATTTCATTACATTGCATATATTTCAATGCTCAGTCTGGGCTATTCTTAATAGACTGTTGCAGGTCAGTGAACTCCAAAAACATGCATGATACTGTGCATGTTGCCTAGTGACAGCTGCGTTTGTTCTTATGCTCTAAATGTAAAGTGAGCTTGTTTTTTGGCAGCTACTGTAGGCTACTACATTCTAATATAATTTGAACCAAATGTTCTCACATTTATTATAAAATTGTCCTGTTTTAGTCATGCTTTGGTCCTGCTTTAGAACTGCATTAGTCCTGCTTTATTAAAGTTTTGCGTTAGACCTCCCCTAGTCCTGTTCAAACCTGTTCTAGTCCTGTTCGAGTCCTGTTCAAGTCCTGCTTTAGACCTGCTCTAGTCCTGCTCTAGTCCTGCTCTAGTCCTGCTCTAGTCCTGCTCTAGTCCTGCTCTAATCCTGCTCGAGTCCTGTTCGAGTCCTGTTCTTGATCTGCTTTAGTCCATCTTTGGTCTTGTTCTAGTCCTGTTTGAGTCCTGTTTTAGACCTGTTTTAGACCTGTTTTAGTCCTGTTTTAGTCCTTGCTTTAGTCTGCTTTAGTCCTGCTTTAGTCCTGCTTTAGTCCTGTTTTTTAGTCCTGTTTTAGTCGCTTTAGTCCTGCTTTAGTCCTGCTTTAGTCCTGTTTTAGTCCTGTTTTAGACCTGCTTTAGTCCTGTTTTATAGTTTAACCATGTTATTCTGGTAGATATGGTTTGTTTAGTCTTGGTTTAAACCTGGTCTTGTCCCAGGTCTGTTTTGCACTAGTTGAGTCAGGTTTCTGGTAAACACTGGTCCTCTTGTCCTGTTTTTAGTAAAGTAATATTGTTATGATGTTTTACTTCTCTGGAAGTAAAGTCCTGTGTTGATTTCTGTGGTTGAATTGTGCCACTGTGAGCTGTTTGTGGATCTTAGAGATAAAACATAACATTTTGCAACCTGAGCCCATCGAAAAATCTGGCCCCTGCTCTAAAACCTTTTCACAGTGGATAGTGGCTTACCTCTCCACAGATCTGACTTGTATCTTGGCCTGGTAGTATCCCTTGCTTGTTTCCATGGAGATAGTCAAGTTCATGCAATACTGTGTAACATTCCAGGAAAGGCAATAACAGAAAAGCATGGAAACGAAAAGATGGCAGACAATTGTTTTTATTGTTATTGCCCTCTGTTTTGGCATTTTATTTCTAACATTTAAATCCGTTTTTTTATTATTTTCCATCATATACACTCCCTATTATGGGATTTGGTGTTAATGAACCTTGGAAGGACAAAAAACTTGAAATTTAAGCAACATGAGCCGTATGTTAATAGAAGCATGCAGTTGTAACAAACGCAATTTGTTAGCAGAAATGGTCAGAAGTCTAGTGATGATTTATGGGCTTCAAAACAGCACATTTCTACCTGTCAAGTAATAATTTGAATTGAAACAGAGTGATTTTTCAGGCTCAGAGCAAGAGGGCCACATAATCAGAATGAATGTGTGAGTGAAGCTAAATACAACAATGTTAGAACATAGATAAAAACTAGAGTCTAATGCAGCATGGGTACGCAACTTTAAAAAGAGAAAATTCACCTTTTTTTTATCCAAAAGTGTTCAAAAACATATATGTTTCTGCTCATTTCCAATAAGTTATAGCCATGTACAGAACTAGATGTCCCAACTTGTTTACAATTCCACCATGCTTCATTGCAAAAGTTTTCCAAAGGCAAACCGAAATATCACATAGGTTCTAAATGTGTCTTCCAAACTCCCTTTTGACTCACAAAAATCCCCATAACCCCAGGCCAAATCCAAAAGTAGATCCCCTTGCAGTGTGAGGGGCCGGCAGCCTAGTTCAGAGATGCACCATGTTCTTCTGCAGCTTCTCTCTACGAAGTTCTACTCCACCAGAACACTTTGTGAGCTCATGCGAGGTCATAATTCAAGTACAAAAATATCAAAAGTATTATCTAGAGAGGCAAAATTACTTCGGGTACATGAGTTTCAAACCGTGAAAGGAGGAGGTATGTACTTGTTCCTCTCACAAACCCACGTGTTGAGCATGTATACAGCTTTAGAAGAGCATTTTTTCTAACCAAACCAGCAGCCAACACAGTCTCAAAATAAAACGTGTCAGGCTGCTGGGTTTGTGATTAGATTAGATTCAGACAGCCGGCAATGGACTGAAGCGCTACTTCACAATATGTGCTAATGAGGAAAAATGGAATGTACTATTTTACTCAAAGTACCGTAACTTTAATAACCCCTTACGCTTAAGACGTCAGTGGAATGTTACTGGATTTATTCTATTTTGTCCACATCTGATAAAAGGGAACTCTCAAACTGCTTGATTTCTTGTACTTAAAAATAAAGCTATGACCCATTAATTTCCAGTCAAATCAACCGTTATGGGAAGCACCAGGGTCAGTTTGTACTCCAAACCCACAAATATACAAATTAAATTAAAAATGAATAGGATTTTTTATATGGATTCCACCTGGAAATGTTTTGATTTATTGCAAGCCCTCTAAAACTTATTTTTAGTGAATTTACCTTCAGCTTTTAAAAAAAATGTCAAAACCCAACAAATGCTAATTTTAGAGTCAATCAGACCCTACCCCCAGACACCAGCTTTACTCATTTATATATTTAACAAAGGGATTTAAAATCTGACTCCCTCTGTGCAGAGCTTGTCCAAAACTACAGAGTCTCAAAGACTTCATAAAGGCTCCAGCCAATTGTTTGTACTCTAAAGCGGTTCAGGAACAGCTTCAGTTTTAACCAGGGGTCATTTTTGCGTTTTAGGACAAATGGGCCCCAAGCGTAAAAATAAATAAATAAAAACTTCTTGCAACTAATACAAATGTGTCCGTTTTGAAAAAAAATCCCAGAATTGTTATAAATGGAAATAATATTGTGGGAAATTATCAAGGAGACATGAAATAATATGTTGATTGCAGTAAAACGCATTTGGCTTTTGAAAACATTAACAACACAATCTAAATGACTAAAATGGCACTTATCTTAACTCTTCATAGACATATATCACTTGGAAAGAAATAAACACAAAAACGCAGAGTGAAGTGATTATTTTCTTGGTAACACTACAGCATGAAAAAGACTTAATTCATAATGAAATTCTAACTTCTTAAACTAAGCCTGCTTAATAAACTATTTGTTCATTATGAATTAAGGTAAGGTGAAAGGTAAGTGCTTTTTGCATTTCAAATATTTGCAGGATAAAACAGTTCTGGATTTACAAAACGTTTGCTTCTACAACAAATGCAATTCCACAACGCCAGTACGTGCTGTAGATGGTCTCACCTGGTCCATGATGTCCTTGACCTTGTCCTGCTCACAGTCCAGAATGACTCGGCGCTCCTTCTTGTTCTCCAGGTCTTGGAACAGGGAGCGGTAGGCCTCGTCTTTCCGCTCGTCCTTCAGGTTGCCCACGTTTATGGCCGTCACCTGCCACTTCCTCTCGGCCGCCGTGTCCAGGACCACCTGCAGCGTCGTCAAGCCTGGACAACAAAACAGATCAACTTAAATGAGATTTTTTTGTCATACCAGTATTTCCTCATCATTGCTTTACAAATAGTTGTATTTTGATTGATTCTTGCATGTTTGAGTAATCCTGTATTGTCCTGCAACTGAAGCTCGAGTGCTCAGAAAAATCCTGTTTTCACCTACCCCCTATCCTAAGCGCAGAGCTAAAGTTGGACCTATGACTAAAGGACATGTTTGATGACAGGAACGAGCACGTTATTCAGCATCTAGACTTGCCTTTTTATCTCCAAGGCCCCGAAGATCGACACGCAGCTATATTTGGATTACGCGCGAGTCTTTGTGCTTTTCATTTCTGCATTAAAATGTCCTTGGATCAAAACGAGACGAAGCAAGAGCCGGAGCCAGGTGAGTGCCCTACTGATTGATTCATCCATGCTAACAATAGAATAAATCGTTTCAGCCAGATGCACAGTTGAGTCCACGCTGGCTGTGTCTTGTTAGGATATGTGACTGTGTGCGGCGCATCGGTGCGTCTGGCCCTGAAGCGTGCGATCCCAGCCTCATGAAACCAGTGTCTTAAAACGCTCTCTCAGCTGTTGTTTGAAGATGAAGAACTATTATGTCTGCGCTTTACACGTGTTGAAGCGAAGGTGACGAGCTCAGACGGTATGATTGAATGGTTTCTTTCTATATAGTCAAGTTCATTTAAGGCAATTATACAAGCTATAACATGTTTTCCGCTGCCATCTGTTCCCAGCTCGTAGTCAACTTTTTTTTTTTATCTGTGGAAACAAAATTGTTATTTGAGGCCACAAATTAGACTCTTTTCACACGCCCGTCATCACAGAGGGCCTCCCTATGGCTGCTTTCTACTCCACTACATTTTCGAAAAGGACTCGAAAGTAATACGTGCTTTCAGTATGGTTAGAGGATATTTATTAGCGTGTTTATGGTGACATCATGCCTGAAGGTTTGGAGTTCAAGTCTTACAGTTCAAAATACACAAAAAAGTCCAGAAACATTGAGAAAATTGATTAGCAATTCTCTATCAAGATAGTCTGCACACAATACTTTGTCACCCTAAAAGTAACATTTTAAAGACATACTTCAATACTTTTACTTGTAAATTTGTATGTGATACTCTTTTAGCTCCAGTTTCTGTACTTTAGATTAAAGAGGCTGTAGCCCAATATTTTCTATGTAATTGAACAAAAATAGGTTTGCCCCTAGTAAAAATGAGACTGCTGTGTTGTACCTAAGTGTTTTGCTCTCCAAAAAACAGGAAGCGCACTGTTAGCTGTTGATGTTAGCTTTACCGTCACGGTAAAACACCCCTCTGACCTTTGAAAGTTGTGAAAAGCACTTAAAAAACTTAATGTGGTGAATAATCAGGATGCTTGGAATACCTAAGAAAGTGGGGAATACCTTTGTACTGTTGTAAAGAGTTTAAAATGAACTAGTTACGATTTTCACATGTTTTTCAGACAGTAAAAACCAGGTGCAGCGCCTCCTAAGTAACAACATTGAGTACTTCTTCTTCTCCCACCGCTGTTGAGTAATAATATCTAGTTTCATTTACCCAACCGCAGCAATAGTCTGCACCTAATCCCATCTCAATTAAACACTACAGCGGATTGTTCCAACTCCTCTCAATGTGTCCTTGAGCAAGACACTTCACTCTACTCGCCTACATGATTGGGGCTGATGGCGCAGATTGACAGTCTTGCTTCCGGCAGCTGTACAGTGAGAAGTGAATGAATGATTTAATGTGAATGTGAATTGATCGTAAAAAAAAAACATACTACACATACACAAAACATAATAAAATAAAAAAAATTACAAGTTTGAAATCTGGCCATATAAATGGAGAAAATGAATATTTGGAATAGCAAAAGAAAAAATAATAATCATCTGGAGAAACGTTTTAAGAGTGAAGATGTTTCGCCACTCATCCAAGTAGCTTCTTCAGTTCTGACAAGGTTCTGTTGAATGCCATATATCTGTCTGAAGGGAGGAGCTAACTCCATTGAAACTAAAAGCTCTTTCTTCCCCACCCCTCCATCACTGAGTCAGAGGGACATCTTGTCTCTCCATGTCTTCTATGTGTCCTCACTCCTCCCTTGTGCAAATGCTCCTTCTCACTGCAGCCACAAATACGGTACCAATGACACAATACCCTTCTACAACAGCAGGTGGTTTTACAACTGCGTGGAGCGGACTCGGGTAACTAGTTAAAAACACATACAACATAACAACATATTCATCAAAAAAAACTAGAGTCCAGACTCTCCCAACTGCTCATCACTATCATGTATTTTGGGACTGCCCTGTTCATAAATACTGGACAGAGATCAATGAAGCACTGTAACTGTCAACACTGACATTCCATTGAGACTTCAAAACAATGTCTCTTGGATGTAGGACACTGGAGATGGAGATGATTACAGCAAAAAAAGGCAATAATAACACACAAAAAAGCTGGATGAAGAGGACGGGTCCGGCCATTGTAAGGACTGGACTGAATTAACGTTGGACTACAAAAATGGAAAAACTGACTTTTGACTGAATTAACGTTGGACTACAAAAATGGAAAAAACTGACTTTTACATTGAACTTAAACATTATTTTCTTGCAAAGGAATATACTTTTTTGGAGCACATTCACATTAGAATCCTTCAGCAGTGATTAGCACTTTGGAACTTGCAAGGGATATGTGCTAAAATCAGGTTCAATTTTAGAGGTCTCAAACGTTTCAGGTTGTCAGCCACATCCTGCTACTGGTTTCTCTTGAAATTCTATCTGGAAATATTTTTTTAAGTTGTAAAGATGAATGGAGAAAACTTTCACCAAATACTTTTAGTCTCTACTTTGAATGTTGTTTTTTTTTACATCTTTTACAATCTTACTTTACTTTTTATTTCTGTAATATAATTGCAACACTGCTACAAATCTGTCTACTCCCAACCACCTCTGGTGAAAAAAACCATCTCTAGTCCTATATTTGACTAGATTATTCTGATATGAGATAATAATCCGAATTTTACAATCCACCAGAAAAATGCCTATATATGTGCCGGGAAATGTCTTTTGAGGTTTATTATCGTAAAAAATCAATAAATAAATAAACACACACACACACAAAAAACAAATGGGTGTTTTTACAATTGAGGGGAAAAAAAGGTAAAATATTACTCTACATATGAAATTGTATTCACGCTTTGATCTATTACTATCTATCTAATAATATATAACATATATAAAAATAATATAAATACTTTTTTTCTTTTTTGGCCTTTTTTTGGCCCAAAGCGCTTTACTAGACAGGAAAGGACAGTTTGAAATGGGAGGATGAGAGAGAAGGAGGACATGCAGTACATTGTCTGTTGTCTTCTAACAAATCACAACTAAGTGAAAGTTATAAATGATAAAATTCATATTGTAATGTTGCATATCAGATTATATATTTATATATGAAAAACAAGATATCTAACATAAAACAATATATTTATGAAATATTTTTTATCTAAGTTTCAAACTGAAAGAAAAGAGAGAAGATGAAAAAACAAAGACAAAACAAAACAAAAAAGAGCAATCCGCTGTGAAAGAAAGGTTAAGGCACATACGTTCCCAAAAACTTGTCCCATTTAATTCAGATTGTTATAAAATGTCTCCGTTCCAGATTTGTTTAATAATAAAACATCTATTGTTCGTGAACTGGCATTTCTAAATCGTTCCCGTACCTTGCCATGCGTACAGTGTGTGCCGTGCCTTATGTAAAAGGAAGCTCTTCCGGATGACTCACTCACTCTGAACCTGATCACCGTGTGGGAGGAGACACAATAACTACAAACAGAACCGGAGCATTCCGACGCTCCGGCTTATTTTTTACACATTTGATTACATGTTGGTAAAATGTCACCTTCAGTTCCTCTGGATCTTGTTTTGCTTTTTTACTTTCCTCTTGCAACATTTTAATGAAAAACTGTGACTGGTGAGAAGTGAATCATCATTTTAACGTCATCATATATACAGATGCTAAAAGTGGAGACGAGGAAGCAGCTTTTGAACTAAATTACTTTCTTTTTGTGCTATAAACAGACATGCACCAATCTTTTATGATGTTTCTTTTCACAGGATAAAAATCTGTTATATATAACGTTTTGCAACATGATGATAATAATTTCACAACCTGTTTCACAGCTACAACAGCATAGAATAACAAATAAAACCACTGTCTGGAAATGCAAAGAAATGACAAAACAAATAATAATAGAATCTTACCCACCTACAGTATTTTTTTTAAAGGTGCGCTATAGGCATGTTTTGACTGGCTTTGGTCCACAGACTGGTTCATCTCAGCAATTCACTAAAAGACGAGATGTGTTTAAAATTAGAGCAAACGGGAAACTACTTCTAGTCAGTTTTTTTCTGCACTGACATCGATAATCAAGAAACAGCTAATGCTAGCTAGCCCGTGCGAGTCTGTCCGTTCAGCATACTGTAGAAGCTAGCATCACGCATCACTCTTTTACCCCCAATGCAGTTCTGTCGAGCTCTGGTTAGCAAACCTGTTCCAAAGCTCTAACCTTAACCAAATTAACAGCGCTTAACCTTACCGTAATCACATTGTTTGCATAGCCACCAATGCAAAGTGGCCATTGGGCAATGTGGGCAATTTGGCAGAACTGGGTTGGGGGGGGAAAGGCCTTCTGTTCCCGCCTGACTCTACATTCTATGTTGCGTTTTCCTAAAGCGAACCTGGAGTTGAAGTGGGCCAGAGAAGAAGACAAGCATAGAATATCGTTACTTTGCGAAATCAAAGACTGTATACAGTTGGAGTACATTAAGAGTTTCTAGTTAAGTGTTAAGCCAGTTTTCATTTTTTGACAATCCGCCTCTTCTTCAAGATGTTATGAGCAAAACAGCTGATGGAATAAAACGTGTATAAATTCAATAGTGCCAGTTATCGCAGTGCATTTCTCGGCAAAGATACATAGGTTTGGGTTTCTTTCATGAGAAGTCTTTTTGTTATATTGTTTTGTATCAGTCCCAGATCCTTCAAATAATATAGGGAACACAAAGCACAAAGCTTCACTGCAAGAACTTTAGCAACCATAAAGAAAGAGTAAACATTACATACATTTTAAACGCAGTGCATCAGTTCATTTTAAGCAATGTGGAAAAGTCAAATGTCAACCATCCCTGCCCCCTGTCAGAGAACAGACCCAAAAGCGTTGGGGGCGACGACGGACACTTCAAAAGCCCAGAAAATACATATTTAACCATCAAAGGGTTTATTTATTTGTACAAAACCAAATGATGTCAGACATTGTTTCATGTAAATGTAAACCACCCATACATTACTGTAGACAAACAAAATAAGAAAAAGGATCATACAAAAAATGAAAATAAAGAACAGCAAAAACAACATAGGTCTCAAGGAATATTCCAGAAAAAACTAAACAGAAAAAGGAACAGTATCTAAAAATTCTAGAGGTGTTCTCCGATAACCTGCCATTCACTATTCTTTTTAATTATTCTTTCCAAAAAATACTGATAATGAATTGAGATTTTTTAAACCTTGCAAACATAAACTTGATCTTGTCTTAGCTCTAAAAATTGTCAATGTTTCATATTTCATGTATTTAAATAAGGTATACCATTTCCCTCAAAAACACACATTACATTCCTGGGAGTAATGTCAAAAGAAATACCCATAGACTGTAACCAAGACTGCACACAAACCCAAAACGTAGCCACAGACGGACAAAAATAAAACAAATGCAACTTCTTCCTCTTCACGAAACCTGCAGTCAGGATCAGTCTATGGCTGTATTATAAATAGTTCAAAAGAAATAGTTAGCGATGGAGATGCTATCACACAGGGCAACCATTCGCGCTCCACCGCCAAATAGCAACGCCAGCTAACGCCTTACAGATACTTTGCTGATAGATTTCCAACAAGCCATTTCCGTCACTCCCAAGGTGTAATTAAAACCCGTGCAACTCTGTGTAATGCTCCCCTGCCGGATCTCTCTCTTCGTATTGATCCCCTGCTCCTTTAAACCACGACATTTGATAAAAGAGTTGAGCCCCCCTGTATACAATTACACATGGAATCAATCCTATAGGAGCGGGGGAGGAAAATGGCCACTTGCACTTTAATCTGACTGAACGATACTTCATAATTACCGCAGGGTCGTTATGGCCTGTTTAAAATATGACGGTTTCATCAATGCCTATTACATGGTATAATTAGATTCTACAGTCAAGATAAAGCAAGGACAAAGGCAAAGTACTTTCCCTGTGAAGTCCAGCCTCAGCAGTTGTAATAACTGCATAATACTTTCTCTGTCTTTCTTCAAGGCCGTATCGGCAATCAACCTTTAATTGTCGCATATGTGAAGTCGTGTATGGAGAGTTGCCTTTTTGCACCAGTAATCAAAGCAAAAACAACAGCTCAACAGTATGTCCAAGGATACAAGGAACAAGTGACACCAACAAAAATCTTGCAACTAAAGCAGAGTGTCTAAAGAAGCCATGTCGAAACTACGGCCCGGGGGCCAAATGCAGCCCTCAGACCATTTTTTGTTGGCCCTCCGGCTTCTTGCTATGTTGGTTCAAACAACAAAAAGTAGTACTTTTTACTGTAAAATTGGAAAAACTCACGCATTTTGATGTTATATATATTCCAAGTCTTATTAAAAGGTCTGGGAGGTCATCCAAACTTATGTCAAATGCAAAATGTCGAATGTTCACTTCATTGTGAGTTGTCTGTGGCCCTCTGCTCCATCTAAGTTACAAAATCGGCCCTCGGTGAAAAAAGTTTGGCACCCCTGGTCTAAGAAGTACACGGATAGCTACTGTGCCTAAATATCCCATAACTATTGGGTTTGTCTCCTCTTGTCTCCATAGCGATGTTGTTGTTTCGCCTGCCATGTTGCCACAGTACAGCATCAAACTTATCTGCATCTAATAAAGCAGGCAGAGAAACGGCCGCGGTGTGTCCTGTGCGTACTGTGTGGTGTGTGCGTGTGTGGGGGGGGGGTGCAGAGGAAGACCGGGGACAGCGCTTCACTACCGGTCTGTGCCTATAAAAGCATAAAAGCGTTTTGACGGCTACGCTTGAGATGGATTTATCTCCAGCTTCTATTTAAATAAAACAAAATGTGCCAGCAGCTCATGCGTTCCCGTGCACGTGTCCCGACTGCTGCTTTTGTGATTAGGCCTGAAACCACCAATCACAGGACAGCAAACCATAACAAACATGGTGACGCCGACAAACACACTTCAGTCTATTGCGGTAATACGAGCTATTTTGGTTTTGAAAAAATAAAAACGGGCAGAGGGAAGTGCTTTGTGCGTTTGTGAACTGGGAAAGACGTCCGTGCCGGATTTAACAAAAGTTTGATTGTTCGACTTGTTCCGCTGTTGTGTCGCGTCGTTAATTTCGCTGCTTGACGTTCCGCCTTTCTAGATTGATAAATGCATCCAAGTCAATTCAGAGTATCAAATGTCTCTTTCATCTCAGGGATTATCACATCGACATTTGAAGATTCACCAAAGCACCATAAACCAAGGCATTACAGTTCAAATCTGAGTCATAGCAACTGATGTGAAATCCATGACACGATAACTATTGGTTGCAATCCTATCTCCTTATCAGAAGTGTCTTAGCTTTAAATTAACTTTTAAACAATTGCTCAAAATTTCAATTTCAAACACTCCTGAGTTTGGAGGTTTTTCAATTCAATGTTTTGCATCTTGACCCTATTTTATACCAATCTGGTTGCATAAGCCTCAGAAGTGATAAGTAATGCAAGAAAGACAATCATACAGCTGTTAACATCTTCACTCTGCAGTTCCACTCTGCACTTTGCTATCCATATTTCATCAATGGCACATGGTGAGCCCCTCTCCGTACAAATGGTTCCTTCGTCTTCCTCTGTCGAACGGGACTTATGTTGGTTGTAGCTCAGAGCCACGTTCCCTCAGAGATGTGCTGAGAGGTGACGCAGGGTGACCTCAGCTTTACCTGCGCCTTCTCCAGCTCCACAGACAAGGAGAAAGGCTCTCTTTACTAAAGCACATGCTATGTACTATTTTAAAGTGTCTTAAGTTGACTTACTTTTGGTCACTTTGGAATTAGTATTTCACATTTTCATTCAAATAAATGAACAATGAAAAAATAAATGTATGAAGCCCTTAGGCAACGTGGACGCTATGCTAACAGAGCAACTGTGAACACAATTTGACCACAGAACGAGTTTGGAGATAGTTTATGGACTTGCGTGAATGAAGCAAAATACAACTCAAGTTATATGTTTGATGAGGGAAATTTAGATTCATGAAAAATATACGTGGAGTTATATTCACATTATATAAAAAAGTGTCAAGATAATAAAGCAATATACAATAAAATGAGAATAAACTATCCTATTTAAAGTTCAAACGACTCAATTAGAAGGCTTTCATTAGATGCCTGGCACCCTCTGCTGGCAACAGTAGGGAGTGGAAATTGCAAATTAGCAGCACGGTGTAACAAGATGGTCCTAAGCATCTGTTTGAGGTGTTTTGAGGTGATAACTGCATAACACCACGGTTAAAGGCTTGAAGACATAAACGGGTTAGTTTGTTGGTTTGATGTTTTTTTTCTTTTTTAACATGTTTTATCTGTAACTGAAATAAAGCTAAGGAAACATTACTCATAATTGTTCTATTTTATACTATATTTGACTGAACTGTTTTGACCACAGCAGCTTGTCTTAGTGCTCATTGATCAAAAGGCTTCCAGTAGACTTGGCTTTAAGCATAAAACAAGGCAAAACTATAGCAACAGAACTCATAAATAAACATAACTTAAGCCAACCCAATAAAGGCAGTTTATATGTTCTTTAATGGCTTAGCTTCAGGCGAGTGTTTCCCGCTGTGGTTCAGTGGTAAAGGACTACTACATTCTCTAAAGCTATACTTGTCTATTCGCAGCATGGTAAATGATCGAGCCTACAGGTATTTGTTAGCGCTGATAAGATACAGTTCTTACAGACTAAGTAAGTAAATCTACACATCTGTATATGCCTCTATTCATATTTCATTCATATTACAGCCAGTAAGCCAGACCAAATGTTTTATAAGATTATGATTTTAAAATGTGATAACTATTTTACTTATTTTGCATCTGTCCTTGTGTATAGAATTTAAAGTCACCAAGTTCAGCAACAGAAATTGAAAAGTTGTGTGTTGGAATGCTGTTATGTTGAGTTTGTACATGCATTTATCTCCTGAACGCCAGCAGAATGTCCTGGATGTTAAAACATATATCTTACATTAAGAGAGAGGCTGTTGTTTACTCACAAAATTCATGTGTAAAGATTTCACATAAAAAATAGGCATTGTCTGTAAAATAAAATAACTTCCCATATTTGGTACATATATATCTGAAAATGGATAGAACCAGGTTTACATTTTTTGTTCATTCCTGAGGGGATTTTGGATATCTTATTTAGTATTTATGAAGCTAGATTTCTCTGAAACCTTTTTGGAGTTAAAACTTTAATAAACGTGGCTTTTGAATAAGATATCAACAAATCCTTCAGAACAAAATGAAATTGAAATTCTGGTATGTGTAGGTGCTAATCTTTTCGTCTCTGTGTCACATAAAAAACTATGGATGCAACAATAAACATGTTTAGGTGCAGATTGAACAATGTTGTTTTTTCCAGGTTAAAGTGTAGCAAACTGACCCAAAAAAAAGTTTTTAAAAAAAATTTAAATTAGCCCTACTCTTACATCCCCTTCGCTAACACATCTTTTTTCTCACTCCTTTTTGTCACAGATTGCAAACCTTCCACAGCTAAACACGACAGAATGCATCGTGATTTAGTGACACCTACACCAGATGCCCTACCCTATGACCAGCCACAGTGATGGGACTGGAGCGTGCAAGTGTGGACAAGTGTCTTGCTTTGAAACACAACAACAACAACAACAACAACAACATCAACAGCATCTGGCAATGAACTGACGACCATCTGCGCACCGACTAACTCGACCTCACACTAGCCTAGCACCACCTTTTACATTATTTGTCAGCGTACATTAGTGTGTGCATACTTCATACACGAGTTGTGGATTAAACGCAAGTGTATCTATGTTTCATGACAATATATAATGAATACACATCTCCACTTCCCATCAGTATTCAGGGGTGCGTAAGAGTTGCTTTCAGACGCTGTTTTTTTTTTTTTTTAAGTAGTAATAAATTGATTAAATGGTTTTGCAAGTGTCTGCAAGTGACAAACTGTAAGATTTATGTTGACATTATAGAAGGATTTGAACATTTGTTTTTCTTGCACTGCTGCTTCAGATTTAGTTTTTCTAATTGTTGTGTCTATACAATAAATTGTGCTGTATTTAAGGTATTGTCCTTTTAAATCCTTAAATAATGATCCTCTCCTACAGTTACAGCTACACTTACAATTACTCACACCAAACCAAGGTTAAACCGAATACTTTTTTAACTGATTTAATTTGTCTAATGTTTGCGGTCTATCCTTTGAAAAAATCTGATTTGAATACTTGTTTATTGCTTTGTTCTTCCAGTTACATTTAACTTAAAATTATGAATCTAATGTTACTTCCATATTGTAGTTGTCTAAAGTGATTCTTGGCTGACATAACACATGCTCTGTGCATCAATTTTGACTGTGGTGTGGTGCTGGCGAAAGCTGTCAAACCAATTAAGTAGCTCTAGGATTTGACCATGTACCTTTGCCCAAAGCTCAATTCAGTTCAATTCAAATTATTTTTGGAACGCCCGAAATCACAACAGCGGTTGCCTCAAAGGATGACAGTGAGAACAGATTATACACTGTTCATAGGGACTTGGCAATGTCCCATGCATCCCGTGTCCTTAGACAAATGTCCCAAGCTCCTCAGTCCTTAGACTCTCCTTCTCGTACCCAGTAAAAACAACTACACCTCTGTGGGAAAAAGTAGAAACCTCGAGGAGTTCCACAATGAGGGAGAGATCCAGCTCCCTCGGACGGACAGGCGGATGCGAGATAGACAGTGGAGCTGGACCCACTCAGGAGGAAAAAACTGTTCTTCCAGGCAGATGAAGAACCGTTCATCTGGAGTAAGAGTGCACTGGCAAGACTAGTAAACAGTAAATGTGTCTGTAAAAAGGCAAATTAATCTCATAACTCTGCCAAATCTCAAGATAAATTACTCTTTTCTGCTGTCAATCGTTTAAAACCCCCACAAAATTATTAGTTGACTACCAAAACACCATCGACTGAATAATCGACTAACCCACTAAAAGGTCCACAGCCCTTGTCCAGTACTATTACTATTACTATTACTGCCCAAATATCCTTGAGTAACTTCCTGGATCACCAATTTGTACTTCGGAAATACTATTCTTCATGTAAACCGTACATATACACTTTTTGGACTACCTTACCCAACCTCTGCCAGTACTACATTACTGTATTTCCATTCCTTTATCGTCTTCAATCCGTTTTCCGAACTACAACACACCTGGTGCCTTTTCATAACCTCCTCTGCATCTCCAGCTCTCTCGGTGAGTCAACATTTTGCACAAATGCAAACTTTTGATTGGCTTTTCCACCCACGCGCACACATCCATCATCTAATAAAGCCCCCGCGCTCCCTCTCCAACCATTAATCTCAACGTGCTAATCAAATTCATCAACACCAGCGCCTGAGAAACTCCCCCACACGGACTTGCATCATCTCCCCATCTTCTGGTCCCTCTCCTCCTCGCATCTCTCCGTCGCTCCGGTTGCCATGGGAATGAGCCGATCACACTGACCTAATTAGACAGCCATGCGCCTCTGAAATATGCAGGAGGCGTTGTCGGCGTACAGTGGGACAGCAGGTCAGGGAGGGGAAGAACACGAGGACAAACGACAGCTGCTGGAGAGTTTAGTGGGACATTGGAGAAAGATGGCTGTTTTGTCTGACAAAGTGGATGCAAGTACCAGAGTAATTATGTTAATGCGGTAGTTTTGGTAGTTTGCAGCGAGGAAAATTATAAAACAAATGTAATTCAGGCTTGACACACCCAGTACAATGAGTCCATGTAGTCGGTTAGCTTGATAGATTGGGGTATGAAGGAGTTTTTGTACCTGTTGATTTCACTTTAGGGAATCCTACAGTGGACAGTACGTGCGTTCAGATTACATGAGTTGAATGAATGAATACGGAAAACAGGCGGCCATGCGTCACAATGGAGGAAAGCACAATTTAACGGACAACGTAACCTTTTCCCTTCTTTAAGAGTTTCCTGGTGGATTATGTATTTTTCAAGCAAAACTAATTCAAGTCAAATCACAACTGAGTTTTAAAAGACCTTGTTGACCTGCCTGGAAAAGTACATGGATTTTTCTGTAGATATTAAAATACAGCAGTCCCGATGCTACAATCAGCATGCTTAAATATTTGTTAAAATTTGGGCTGTTGGACTACTTTATTTTTCTCTGTTTCTTCATGTCTGTGTTTGGTACAATATAAACACCTAAAGTTTGTGTTTGCTTTTGAACGGTGGGGAAATAAAACAACATTTTCCGATAAATTCAATGGTTTGGTTTCATCATGGAGGTTTCCTTGGATATATCATACAAATGCACAGAAGTTACTCTTGGTCACTCGGTTGGTCACGCTCGGGCTTGTTTGGATTTTAGTCCTTGCAGAACCAGTTGCAGTGCGTCAATTCACATTTCTGTTTCTATGATCTGACATTAGAGAAATATTTAATAACTTAAAAATGTAAATGTACAATTCCTACTGTCTCTGTGCTAGGAGGGAAAAAGCACTGATCGGCTTTTAGGGTCATTAAGGAAAATGATGCATCCTTTATTATAAATGTAATTGATGATGTAATCATTGACTGAGGTTCGGTAGCCTCAACCTCCTACTCCTCCAGCAACCACGCCTCCACTCTTTAACCACCTCTAATTACCCAGAAGCCCTATTTATACAGGCCTATCCCTGCATCTCCTGTTGTCTCTGCTCTCTCAACAGAGAGACAATCAGTCAGCGAGAATCATGAGCCGTTTTCTATTAGATTCTGACCTGTTCCCAGTCCCAACTTTCAGTCGGTTGTATCTCCAGTAGTCACGTTCCCCAGAGGACTCGCCAACACAGGTCCCTCTCCGCCGCACACATACATACACACGGTAGGCGTGATTCCATAGCCACCGAACACCACAATCTCAGTACGCGCCTCTTTCCGCAGACCCCTACCTCCGGGGTGTCTACACACACTCACACACACCTCTACTCCATAGCCAACAGGACCCTTGCGCTCTACTTCTCGCTCTTCTCACACTCATTCAACTGGCTGAAACCGCGGCCTCAGTTCGCGCCACAGTTCCCACCAAGGCACTGCTCCCCTGCGGCGCTCCCGTCTCCCACGCAGGTAGACACCAGAGACCGGGCCGCGGCTTGCCTGCAGTAGGCCGAAGTCGGAAGGCATTTCTTTCAGACGCTATGATGATAAATACTACTTGTCGTCAGCCTCCGCACTTCCTGGTTCCCTGTACAGAGCGCGCGCAGCTGACGACGTCATAATCGCTCCAATGGCCCGTAGCCCGACCTCTCTACTCCCCTGGTGGCGAGAGCCAGGTTGTATAAGCCCCGTGCCTGCTCCCTCTGTTCTCAATCTTTCCCATCTCATCATTTCCCTCATCCCTGTCTTTGCAGTGCACTCAACCCTCCGCTACACCCACTGCTACAGCTACAGCTAAAATCCAAATTACCTAACGTAACTGTGGTTGTAAGAGTATGCATGTAGCATTTGATATTAGCACATATGACATAGAACAGGCTAACCACAGGGCCTTCGAGCAATTCCGCCAGTTTCTCATCTTCGCATTTGCATACTGGCTTGATGCCACCTTCAGTCACACTTTTATCCAGCTCCTGCTTTCATGCTACCTCATCTTGCCATGTTCATCTTGCCTTCTCACACATGCATCGCTTTCGGCTTCTGCCAAATTCCATGCCAGCGCTGCTCATTTATCTTGTTCACCCCTCATCCTATTCATTACCATTGCGCCGACTCATGCTAGCATGCTACTCCGACTCATGATAAGCCTCGCTCGCTCCGATCCACGCTAGCAGCCTCGCTCGCCCCGATCCACAGCCACGCTTGCTCTGACCACGAGCCTCGACGACAGCCATGCTTACATTGATCCACGGCGGCAACCACGCTCGCACCGATCCAACGCCGACAGACACGCTCGCTCCGATCCATGGCAGCACGGCAGCAGCCACGCTCGCTCAGATCCACGCCAGCAAGGCAGCAGCCACGCTCGCTCCGATTCACGGCAGCAGCCACGCTCGCTCCAATTCACGGCAGTAGCCACACTTGCTCCGATCCACGGCAGCACAGTAGCAGCCACGCTCGCTCCAATTCACGGCCGTCAGCCATGCTCGCTCCGATCCATGGCCGACAGCCACTCATACCTGCACCGGCATATCATCGGCGGCTTTCCGCTTAGCCATTAATTCCCCAGAGTCCCTATCTCAGAGCCAACGGGCACAGGGATGCCGATCTGGTTCTCTTCAGTCTCTCCTTTGACCCTCTTATCGCACCCCATTCTATCTCCTTTTGACTCTTCATTCATCCCTCCCTCATTCATCACTCATCCCACTCAACCCCCTCCACATTCATCCACTCGATCCCTTTCTCATTCATCCCTTAACCTACTCGAGCCTTTTCCGCATCCTCACCAGGCCAAGCACCGGGATTCTGTCTCTCTCCAGAACTGTCGCCGGGCACCGTGATTCTGTCTCTCTCCAGACCTGTCACCGGGCGCCGGGATGCTCTATCAATCATCTCACAACCCTCTTTCGTTTCAGCCAATCCATCATGCATCAATTGATGCATCGAAGACTGCTCAGCGCACTCCAGCCCCTTCCAACTCATTCAAGCAGCCATACGCACTAGACAGTCCTCAAGCACTTCTCTACCAGGCATTTCAGACCAAGAATCTGCTTCTCGTCTCTATGATGAGTAACTTTAATGCACCTCAAGTCAACACTCAGAAGTAGCAGACTCACGCATTTTAATATTTTCATGCGACCATCGAACTCCTCAGTAGAACGATTCTTTCTCTCGTTCCAAGGTTTCAAGGGAAGAAGCTCGTTCTGTCTAGTCTAACAGGTTCTCATGTCCGTTCAAATTATACCCCACTATCGTTCCAGACATTCTTTTGGGGGTTCGATGAGTCAGAAGATACTCATTCGACAACACCTCTTTAGTAGATCAGTAAGGGATATTCTATTACACCGTACCTCATAGATCTCAAGACTCGTAGTCTACTCTCCTCCATCAATCCGTCACCTGCATTGCTTGTACTCGAGTCACTATAATCAGCCAATTTCTACTCTCAATTCGCTGTCCCAAAATCCAATGCTCAGCACCGAACTTCGACGATCGTCCTAATTTCTCTTCTTCGATCTTCAGGAACCATCAAATTCAGACTACCCTCTCATCTATCTTTCATTCCACTCATTCCAATCTCATCCAGCTCTCCATTAAGATCCCTCATCCATCGCTCATAGTGATTTCATTACTGTCTGCAGTTCGTCAAGGATAAGTATCCCATTCTCCTCAACCTTTCTCTCCACTCCGGAGCAAGGCGACAACCATGTAATCCACACTTTTTAACGATTGCTCGTCCGAACCTCAACCCCAGCACTCTCGCACCTTATTCATACCCATGTACTTCCATCGGCTCCCCACGAAAGCATTGTCTTTATGCCATCCATTTGACTTGAGACTGTATTACCGCACACCGCCAACTCTATCGCCCTCGCCTGCTCTCCGTATCTTCCAATTCATCGCCTAAAACTCTTTCAACACTCTATTCAACCGCACCGGTATTAATCCCCTTCTCCAGTAATGGACAGACTGCTTTTAGATTCCATCCAGCTACTCTTCAGAGAGTCCTCGACTATCCAGCTCCTCTTCTCTTGTGCCTCTCGGTTGACATCTTCATTTTCATCCAGGCGTTACGTTGCGATCCAGACCATCTTTGCTAATTTTAAATACTCTGGGGGTTCTGAATCGGCTGGGCTGATTACCCGAGACGGAGCCCCCATCCACAGTCTCTCTACCCAGCCAACTCTAATCGATTCATCATCGATCCATCTATTATCAATAAACATTCTCTCATATTCCATTTGTTGTGGCGTGGTCCCTGCTAGTAAAATGTAGTTGATGATGTAATCATTGACTGAGGTTCGGAAGCGGGACCACGCCTCAACCTCCTACTCCTCCAGCAACCACGCCTCCACTCTTTAACCACACCTCTAATTTCCCAGAAGCCCTATTTATACAGGCCTATTCCTGCATCTCCTATTGTCTCTGCTCTCTCGACCCCACCCTCCCACCCCACCCTCCCACCCCATGTCTCTATCATCTTCACCGTAACTTATTACCATCTTAGGAGGGGGGGTTCTGAATCGGCTGGGCTGATTACCCGAGATGTAGCCCCCATCCACAGTCTCTCTACCCAGCCAACTCTAGTCGATCCATCATCGATCCATCATCGATCCATCATCAATTCATCATCGATCCATCATTACTATTATCAATAAACATTCTCTCATATTCCATTTGTTGTGGCGTGATCCCTGCTAGTGAAATTTACTATTCTGTTTTTGTCTTTCAATCTTTGCAGCCATTTTACTCTTGGCCACATTCTGATGATAACGTTATGCAAATTAAGAGCGTATGCTCAAGATCCACTTAATCTACTGTAGTGTTTAATCAGGTGGAATTCATCTTCATCAAAACACATCTTTAGCGGCTCAAGTACATTTTTAAAGCATTACAGCCTCGATCAAAGACTATGCTCTAAAAGTACTTGGAAATGGAACCACAACCTCAAATGGCCCTACTGTGGCCACAATAAATGCAATGGAACACAATTAAAGATTTTAAGGTAAGCCAAATACTGTATGTTATATTAGATGGCACATATGGCATGACATAAATTCAAGTTTACTCATTACAAATTTGATTGTAATCTCCAAGCTACATACTAGAATGGGAAATAACACGTTTACATTCAGCTTTGGGCAAATCCGTAGGCAAGATACTATATGTTGAAACCGCAAAGTACTGACTTCCCCTTTTTGGCTGTTAGCATGACGCTCAAGGTTTGGCATAGAAGCAGCTTGGAGCAACAGTATGTGCAACCTTTCAGTGCTTGTATGTTTACACGGACACACAATTCAAACAGAAGAGGGAGAGAGAGGCGGAAAAGTGTGAGAGGTAAAGTGAACAGCTGCAGGGAACATTGCCTCTGCTCACTCTCTGCCCACTCTTCTTCATGTTACCGCAAACACTCTGGACACAGCAGGTGCTACTGGTGATAACATGTGACAGGCCACTTTTCATCAACCAAGGGGAACTCAGCTTGACCACACCTGAACCCACATGCACTACTTTTATCAGGGGGTTTGGTAGAAAATATGTCTGAAAGGCAAATAAGTAACACTCAAATTAAGCTGTTAAAATCTTCCCCCAAGCCTACATAATTAACAAAACAGACATAAAGAGACACATGAAATTACAGCTAGGTTACAGAAGAGACCAAAAAGGTTAATCCCTAGATCTGGCTTTATTAATCCTTAAATTTTAAATTTACCTTTTTATGGTCGCATTTATGTGTAAAACTAATCCTACATCTTTTATTCTATCAATTTCTCAGCAGAATTCTTCACTTTAACACTTTTTGATCTTTTTGTTCATAGTTTTGCTTTTAACAATTTCGTCCAAAATGTCACTTTTATGTCATGAGTTAAATTTTAACTTTTGGAGTACCTCATGGTTTTATCCTAGGCTCCATGCTATTCTTTTGATTTGGGTTGTCTCTTACCTCTGTCGCTATCGTACAGATAGGCGAACTTGTCCCATTTGTAGTACTCGATGAGGCTGAGAAGCGGGCCCTTGATATCTGGCCTCATCTGGATGATGAACTGCTGGGTCCCATCCAGAGGGAAACTGGGCGTTATGAAGGACACATGCAACGTCCCACAGAACGAAGTGATGGTGTTCACCGACTTCTTATCGTAGAATCCAAAAATGGCATACACTCCTCTCGAGAATTGTGAACAAACTGAAAGAGAGGGGAAAAATAATTGTTACTGGAACAGTTTGGTTAGGTAAGCAGGGGTGAACTTTGAATGCTTCGGAGTGAGTTAGGCAGATTTCTATGTAATTATAATGCACAAACCCCAAGAACAAGCACAAATCACCAAAGATAATCATTTGACACAAACTGAATCATTTTTTGCTTGATATCATCACTTTTTCATCTGTGATTTAATCATTTATTTAGAAAGTTGAAATACTGTACTTAATTTGAATGGTGTCATTGAAATGAATGATTCGTATTGATTAGGTATGGGAAAAGATACAGTTATTACAAGACTAAACAAGACACAAAAATAGGTCCACCAGAGCGAGACGAAACAACATTTTGAGAAGATTTATAATAAATAAACGGTGCAGTTCAGCTCACAAGTTTTTGTGCTCTTCAAATAGTGTAACTCACCAGCATTCAACCCTTAGTTTTTGTCCAAGCCAATGCAAATCTCACAAGATCATTTTCCACATGTTGTCCACATGTAGCTCTTTTCCCATCTCTAGTAATCACATAGCATTTAAATAATACTAAGATTGTTATGGGTGAATTTGTGTTTAAGTGCTTGTTTAATTGCACTTTTATTGTAGGCTAGAAAATGCTAAAGAATTTAAGCCATGTTTTCCATTTGGTAGATAATATTCTGTCTATTCCATCTCTATTCAATTGTTTTATATTGACCATTTTATCGTTTAATTAGATGTATATATTGCACTATCCAAATACTTTTTCCCACAAAATTTGCCTCTTTAGCCATTAACTCCAGACATACAACCCCTGTGTACCCTCTCACTCTTTTCTTTGGGAATGTCATTACTAACAGGCTGCTCTCTTTAAGCTCTGACAAGGGAGCTGTTGTATCCACTGTAAGGATCTATTCTGCTGTACACCCATCTGTGCATTAAACATTTAGCTTTCACCCTTGCACTTTCTAATAGCAATACACATGTGCAAATTCACAAAAGCATAAATTCTTCATGCGTGCTAGCTTTGACACTGCACTCGCTGGAAGAGTGATAGCATTTGTTTGACATGTTCTTAATCCATGTTAGCCCTCCTCCAGTGAGAATAAGCTGTAGGGTAAGACAGTGACTCACTACTAGCACTGCTCTACTAGCAAGAATCTTTTGAGTGACACCATGCATTATGTGCCATGTAATTTTTACTCAATCTCTCTACAACAAGTAAATTATACTTATGATATCCTAAATTGTTGCAAAATTTACAAATGGTAAAAAAGTATACAACATTGTTTTTCCACACCATTGACAACCAATTATTAATATATGTAAATAGTAGTTATATACATTTTAAGACATGTATTTGATAGTTGTATTTGATGGATGAGTTTATTGTTTTGAAATGTTATGTGTGGAAAAGTAGGTTCCCCATAATATTTTTGGTGATATTTTGGCATTAAAAACAGACAATTGTGTATATTTTGCCTTAAAACTTTAAATATACTTTTCGTAAACCCCAAGGCACAATGCTTGGCCCTATGAAGTTCTCATGATTGTTGATGTCTGAAGAGGAAACTTGTAATATATTTGTCCAAAGAAATGTCTTTGATTGTATCATTTAAAATGTTCAAAACATACGTATTATATTATTTTTTGGGCGCCCCAAGGCACTATACTTGAATTAAATGTTGGTCTTAGGAAATGTCTTTGCTTGCATCATTTAGCATTTGCATGACATAATCCAAATAATCATATTGCAGGTCTACATTGTTGACGCTGCACCACTCATGTTCAATCATTCATGACCTCTATGCAGGTGGCTATATGCTTTGAATGCTTTTAACGTTTATTACATGCTGAGGTGAAACACAGGGAAAGTGCAAGTAGCCCTTAGCATGCAGGTTGTTATGCTAACATAGCACCGGGGTCAGCAGATTGGCATGTTGCTTGTAAACTCGTATTGATCACACGTAAGTTAATTAGCCTTATTGAGGGAAACATATGCGTTCTCTAATGTAATTAATCTAATGAGTAATTTCCCTGTGTGCACACAAAATGGCCGACATGAGTTGCTGTTATAAGGAGTTCATGGTTAGAATAATAGGTGAAGGCTTCAAGGAATCTCATAGGTTTGCTGATGACAGATAACAACTGCCTGGAAATGTTACTGGTTAACTGCATTGTTTATTTGGATTCACAGTAATATTATACAAAACCCTAAAACATGGGATGAGAAAAAAAATGTGTTAAGAATTCTAGATGTCTATCTGACTATTCATATACCGGTATTCTTGTTCCTCCATCCATAGAATTCTCACATCTGTCATTCAATTGACCATATTATCCATCGTTCAGCCTAAAGACCTTACAGAATGTTCTCCACCAAATCTTAAGCTTAACACAATGCCATTACGCTCCTCTAAAACCGTATTTGTTTCAACAGATTACAATCATATCTGATCCACCGCTGCCTGCATTCAAAGCCTTCCGTACGTGAAACATTAATATGAATCCCATTAGCTAATTGTCAGTGGTCCTATTATTTCACAGTGATAAGAGACGAGCAATTATTCCTTTATTGAGCCACATTTTCCACTCAGAGTGCCGGCCTATTCATGTGGAATTCTAAAGGCAAAGGAGTCCTGGAGGTTTCTTCTTTTGGCCTTGTTTTTGCTGAGCTCATCAGGTTAACAGCAGGCAGGGGGAGCATGGAGCTTTTATGCAGAGCCAGCATTCAAGTGTTTCCAAAATCTGGACTAATCCATACGGCCACAAGCCAATTATTTTCCCACAAGTTGTCAGCTGGGTGGAGAGTTTCAACATGTCCGACCATGGGACTGTCATTATGTGTGTTTTGGAACTAAATTTGGATGATGTTATCAACATTAATGTATTTTGTACATACACAGTCAAAAAAAAGGCACCACCTGGATTCAACTAAGCAGAGAAAGGTACGAGCCTCCTAACTGGATAACTGTTGCATGGGTGATGACCTTTCAGCTAGAACATGGTATTTAAATTCAGCTGATACAGTGAGTGACTTCTCATTTCTGAAACAACCATGGTCATGGAAAAGATGTCAGTGTGTTTGAGCATGTACATGTACAAGTTGGTTATGGTAGCTATGGTCTTTTGTACAGGCCAGGTTTCCCGGTTACCGGAACTTACGAGAGCTGATCGAATCACACACACTCAACCTTGCATCGTGTCCATCCACGTCACGCACATCTGTGAACGGACTAATCTATTTGTACCGGTAACTCAACTGTGGGTTATTCAAGAACATTGGTGGACTGTGGGTGGAAGTGAATGTGTTGGACACACTCTCTTCATGTCGCTTCGCAAATAGCACTACATTGTTTATTTTTTCCAAATGAACCTTGACATAAGTGTTTATTGACAGTGTTGTGCGTGTCTTTTTGTTTTTCACTTAAAACATGGTACCAACTGAATACTGAAATCAGTCTCTGCCTACTCTCTCCTAGAGCAAATACCTTATCTTCTGATTACTAGCCTATTAACACACGCTAAAAAAAACATTCATACGTACTTTATACATACAAATATGATAGAGAGATATATGCATTAAGTGTCTTGACTAAAGACACAACAGCAGTTTATTCCCAGCGGTCTGAGATCTGATGAGAGCGAGCATTGACAAGCAGGTATGGCCACCCTGAAATCACTTCCTGACAGATACGCAACCGAGCATATTCCTGGATCAGAGATGATACCCAATGCCATGCCTGACCAGACAAGACTCCATGCTACTAGAGTCTATACTATTCTCTGCCAAAATTCAGAAGGGATTTACCAAGCTACCAATAAGAGTAGCGATACACCAAAAAGAAAATGTAAAAGGGACATGTTCTAATCAACTTTAATGAGCGTCTAACCTTGTTACAACAGTGTTTCCTCATTATTTTTGTATTGTATTGGCTTGCAACTGAGGCTCGAATGCTCTGAAATGCTTCTTGTTTTCATCTACCCCCTATCCCTGCCCACATCCCTGTCCTTAGTTGTGATCATTTGAAAAATGAAGACTGGAGTGTTAAATGTGGGGCTTTACTAGCTACTTTTCAATAATAAAAAAAAACGTTAAATGACAATCTGCTGCTTGTTACAGTAAAATGTCACAATGAAGAACCCGCCTCTTCATAGTGACATTTTCAGACTTATCAGTTCTGCAGTTTTGAACAGGAAGTCAATGGATTACGAAACTGTTTTAGATCAATATTACAGTTTGCAATGAACAAAATGTAAAATGACGATCTACGTATGTTATACTTCAATATAAGTGCCTGACAAATAAGCATGACAAGTCTCCTTTAACAACAATTATACTGTTAAAATTAAAAACTGTGTGTTCACAAACAGGCTTTTCTCTGGCTCATTGTCATATTTCATTGTGTCCCAAAAAAGACATTCTGCCCTGCTTTTTAGAACACAACCCCACAATATTCATCATCTTCATGTTTGAGGCGCTGTGTAATCCCAGCCCCACAGCACAGCCCATGCACTCGCTCGGCTCCTTGTCAGTGAACAGAGCGACTCTCATCAGTCTGTCTGCCGGTCTATGGCCCCATTGTCACGTTCCACTGGCTTTCTTGGCTGACTCCGGTGGCTTGCACACTGGCAGAGCTCGTTCAGGATTAAAAACTCTTGGAGGACTGAATCTGCCCCCGACTGTGAGAGCTTATGCCACAACCAACAGTTTGAATACATGTTACCCTCAAACGTGTCGTATCCAAATAAACGTGTGCTTTTCTAACAGCAGCAATGGACACAGGCTGTGAGTTGAATATGAATCACAGGTGTTGAAATGTTGAAGATTTTTTACATTTTGAACACGTTCTTTAAAAAAGTTCTTTAAAAATGTTATGTCATGCACTAAAGTAATTAAATGTGCCCTTTTCTGTCAGGTGTTTCACCCCCCGCTTGTCTCCATGGTGAAGTTATTGCTTTGACTGGATGTCCTGTATGGCAGTAAAACATGTTTGTAACATTCTGGGAAAAACATTTACATCTTCATAAAGACAAATAGGGAACAGACCTTCAACAAAAATATATACATTTTCAAATGTTATATGATCATCTTTATTTATTTATTTTGTATTTCATTCATAACATACAAAATACATTATCATAGACATACAGTTACACAAAAAATTTATGAAAAGGAGCAGAAAGAAGTGCAATCTTAAGCTCTTGCTTTTGGCTCATCAATTATTTTATTATACTATTAACAATTGTTAAAAAAAACAAACACAAATGATGATTTACTTTGTCTTTTAATACAATACCATTCACAATTTTATTTTGTGAATAGTATTCCAAATGTATTCCCTATAATCCATTTTCTAGAGGGCTTTGGAAAATAAAAAGAACAAGGGGATTTTCCCATTTCTGCCTCAATCCAGAAAGGTTTAATTAAGAGAGAAAGGTCCGACACGAGCGCTAACTCTTCCAAACGGCCAGCACTGTGCCAAAGCTATTAAGCCTGTGTCACATCTGAGTGCTTTTCAATGAAAGCAGGAGGATACGTCGGCCCTCACAACACTGACAACACCAGAGCCCAGCGAAATCTGGAGGGCGTGCACAGTAAAATAACATTGTTTTTCATAGTTCATCATTTATGGGGCACTGACTAGCACTCTCCTCAGAGCAAGACGTTTTCAGATTACATTTCAAGAGCAGGGTATCCTCTCCGGTTTCTCCCATCAAACTCAAAACATGCACACTAGGCTGATCCTCAAGCTATAGGTAAGAGCTGTAGCAGGGATGTCCAAACTGTGGCCCTTAGAAAACATGTAGTTGGCCCTCATGCTATCTGTTGAATTTGCCCACAATATAACCGCAATAACATCACATTGCACCATGATGCAGACTTAAAGCTATTGTCCCAGGCCTAAAGCTATTGTCCGAGACCTAAAGCTATTGTCCCAGACCTAAAGCTATTGTCCCAGACCTAAAGCTATTGTCCATACCTAAAGCTATTTGTCCCAGACCTAAAGCTATTGTCCCAGACTAAAGCTATTGTGCCATACCTAAAGCTATTGTCCCAGACCTAAAGCTATTGTCCCAGACCTAAAGCTATTGTGCCATACCTAAAGCTATTGTCCCAGACCTAAAGCTATTTTCCAAGACTTAAAGCTATTGTCCCAGACCTAAAGCTATTGTGCCAAGACGTATATAAAAGGTACAGTACTTACAGTTAGGGGCAGCAACAACTGTCTTTTTATGACAATTGTTAAATGAAAATGCCTTCTATATTTCAACCTTTAATTGGTAAAAAGAAGAAAGTAAAAATAGAAGAAATAATCATTTGACTAGTTGAACTAATTGAAGAATGAATCACTAGTTGCAGCTCTTCTGTCAGAGCTAGGTAACCATCTGAATGACTAACTGTATTACCCACTGGTCTGCGGCCCTCCGTTTGGGATGTTTCAATATTGTGGCCCTTGGTGAAAAACATTTGTGGCACCCCCTGAAACACAGTTGTGTATCTTTACCAGGTCCTTGAGGAATGACTCAAATGCAGAGGACAAATGACCTTCCTTGGTGGAAACACGCAGCCTTGGCTTTTCATTAAACAAAACAAAAAAACTTTTGCACAGCTTCTTCATGCCATTTTAGTATCCCTAGGCCTTATCCGGGGAAGCTGATATTGGAGGAATTGTAATCTTGTTGGTCAAAGGAACATTGAGTGTAGCATAATGCGGTGTGGCTCTCCCAGCACCACACTAACGCCACGTCATGCGATTTACCAGTGCTGTGTCTGCACATGCTACGACACAATAAGGTTTAACTCCAGAGCCAATAATACGAGGCGCTGCCATTCAATCCGGCATTGATGGTTATGCCTTTAGCTCCAGTAAACCCACAGATGTAAGAGAATTGGTACTACCACTTCTAATGATTACAATTGATTTGATGTCATGGATTCTGCAACTAGATGATGTAAGTACTATTTATGTATTTATGGGTATTTTACTTTTTTCTGTCCTGGCTGGTGTGACATGCTTTTGCAGATAAAAAAAAAAAAAAAAAAAAAATCTAGTCTATGGAAGGTTCTTTTAACAATACGAATAGTATTTTTCTGCACAAATAAAGCTGTTCTTTGTAAAAAATTGGATGTTACAAAAATAAGAAAATAATGATAATTTCCTGGAGCATAAACAACAAATTTGTGCTATTGTGTTATTTTTCATGTCACACCATGGGACACACTCTGGATTACAGCATTCATTTAATCCTATTTACTTCTTAGATTTAAAGTCGAGACAAACATTACATTTTTTGTTAAGTTGAAGATAAAGATAAATACATTCTTATTTAACTAGGATTTTTTGAAGAAAAGTGTTACTGTCACACCTATTTGTAAAATACACAAAAACTGAAACCCAACTTTATTGTTAATCTGTGTGTAATATATACTGTATAATACATTTTTGTGCATACATAATTAAGGGGAGGGGATAACTCAAAAAAACTTCTAAATAAAAACTTCTTCTGCAAGAACAAAAAAAACTAATATTTTGGTTGAAACAATTGGGGATTGCAAAACAGATACTCCCAAATAGTTTACTCCCATTTTACAACTACTACTACTACTACTACTACTACTACTACTACGATGACGACGACGACTACTAGTACACATCTATTTTGTAGCCAAAGAAAGAGAAAACAAAAATGTGTCCCATGTATCCCTTTTTCGTTGCTATTTGTGCCTTGCCTTCAGCCATAAACCATTTCAGCAGTACAACCCTAATCTCCCAAGTTTTGTGTCGTTTCCTCTGGGAGCAGTCTATCTCCTGGTGTCTGCGTCCTGAAATGAGTGCGCCGCGTGTGTAGAACAGAGGTCCGCTTTAGCGCTTGCTGTTTGGGATTCCGCTCATGTCCCCGTCCGATAAAGTCCCTCCATTTAAATAGTCCGATGAGCAAAGTGCTGATGCATGCTCTCTCCCTCAGCCCGCTCCCTTAAAAAGCCATTTTCCCCATCTTCATCTTTCACTGGGAAATTGCTGCCGTGGTACTTACACCCGCAGACATTAAAGGCTCTTCTGTGGTGAGGGCTGGACACATGGCGCGCACTTACAACGGGAATGGATTAGGAAGTTAAAGGGGCAATGTGTAACTTTTCTGGTGGAGGGTTCGTCCCAGATCTGTCAACAGTGTATGTTTTTCAATGTATTCTTTTTTTCTTTCTCTCTATTTTATTTGAATGACCAAACTTGATTTAAAGGAGACATTGTATGCTTTTCCCCCAGTACTCACAATTAAAGTATTACATAAGTACATTATCATTTTGTATTTTGTTCATTGTAAAACTGCAATATTGATCTAAAACGGCGTAGGATTAGAAACTGGTGCATTGACTTCCTGTTCAAAACTGCAGAACTGATAAGTCCCGCCTCTTCAAAGTGACGTTTCACTGCAACAAGCGGCAGATTGTCATTTGCATGTTATTAGTCTTGAAAAGTGGCCATGTGACATTTTCGAACTTTGCATGTGCCACTCGGACTATTAATCATTCAAATAATCACAACTAAGTACAGGGATATGGGCGGGGATAGGGGGTAGGTGAAAACAGGGAGTTCCGCTGCCAGACGAAACAAGCATCAAACAAAATTCAACTTTTAGTTAAATAATGATGAGGAAACACTCTTGTAACAAGGTTTAATGATGATTTTTGCGTAACATGGGTCAAACTAACTATAGACCAATATTTTCGTTCCTACACAAAAAGAAGACGTTGAAAACCTCCTCTCTACGGACCTCAGTGTACCCAATCGGGCCTGTACATTCTGTCTTATTAACCCAGGACATCTGTGTGTCAAACTGGCTCCGAGCGTCACCTCCAAAGCTCAAGGTGTCGACTTAAATTTAGCCGTCCCAATTAAGTGACCTCCTTTCCTGCGCTGGGCTTTACTGTTTACACCCTGGCTCCGGCGCCGATCAAAGATTCAAGCGGCGTAAAAGAAGTGCTAATAAAACATCTCCACTAATTCATCAGAGATCAAACGTGCCCCGTGTACTTTAATCAAGAAATAAACAAGCATTTTGGAACGGGCGCTCTGAAAATCCCCTTACGTTTTAATTGCACACACTGTTTACACTGTTAAATAACTGGCCAAATCCCACAAGAAAACATCAAGATTTTGCCTGATATTACTGCTTCGACCTTAAAGGCAGACGTTTCATTTCAAATTTCATAAACATGACTTATCGTTGTCCTCAGATACAGAACAGTTAAACATGTTCAAACAAAACATTGCTTGCTGACATGATGGCAAAGTTGTTGAGTTTGTAATTTGGTGTTTTGGTTCTTAAGACGGTTATCCGATTAGAAAAAAAACACCAGAATGGGCCTCACGTGAGCCTCTAATTTTTGTTGCGAGTTTCAATGGCTATAGTAAATGCAGTTGTTTTTCTACTGGCAGCAGAGAAAAGGGGGGAAATGGGGAAATAAATAAAAGCTAGCTGGCCCCAGACGCAAACGTAATGAAATGCTGCGTTCCAGTCGTCCTCGGGGGTCAGAACTCGGACCTCAGAGTGACGTTTTCTTTAAGTCTCTGTATTTCAGTCGTCAAGTTGGAAAAACACCAATGTATTACAACAATGACTCAATCAAGTGATACAAACAAGGAAAGTGTTCAAATCAGACAAAATGTGGGTCCTTAAGTTCATTTATTTACTCGGACATCGTTATTATTACCAGTTATTTCCCGTTTATTAAGCGATCTTTGAGTGTGAATTTCTGCTTTTGTCATTAGCGGCGTGTAGACGTTGGCGACATTAGCATAACCGCACAGTAGCAGGTTCACAGACAGCAGGGGGCAGTAGGAGAGAAAAGTACTATCACTAATGAAGCTGTTGGTGTTTCGTTTTTACGTAATGCAGGGAGCAAAACTGTTTCTACCGCTCTGCTCTGAAATGTCCTCCCAGTTTCCGAGTGGGATTTTCCGAAGGGAAGGGTGTTCCAGTGACAATTGACAAGTTGGAGCTCTGACAGCAGAAATGTTCAGAATGATTTATGGAGTTAAAGAGCGCAGGAGACCGCCGGATCATTATGTATTTTAACATTTTGAGTACCCTGATAACAATAATCAGACGATATTATATCAATCCAACAGAAATGTGTTAAACATGTCTTTAAACGGATAAGTTGAGGTTTAATTATCAGGCTTATGTGAAATCACAAAAATGCAGAAATATCACCTTAAGCATAAGGCAAGGCAAGGCAAGGCAAGTTTATTTGTAGAGCACAATTCGTACACAAGGCAATTCAAAGTGCTTCACAACAGGAAAAAATGCATTAAAATCACAAAAACATGACAGAAATCACAAAATAATAGTTCAAGATATAAAAGAGAAGAGTGCAAAGAAAAGCATTTCAGTCATATGCACAGCCAAACAAAACAGTTTTTAGTTTAGATTTGAACATTGCCAGAGTAGCGGCCTGTCTCACATCCTCAGGAAGACTGTTCCAGATTTTAGCTGCATAAAACTGAAACGCAGATTCCCCATGTTTAGTCCTGACTCTGGGCACCAGCAGGAGGCCGGTCCCTGAGGTCCTCAGAGTCCGAGATGGTTCATATGGTACTAACATGTAAGTTACATGTAAGTTAAGTTTACAACGATCACTTTATCCATTTTTATTTAGAATATTTTTTACAATAAATGACATACTTCATATTCGAATGTTGCTTACCTTCAAAACAACATTCACAAGGTTATCTACATTTTGATATATTGTCCACCTCGACTATGATGTCATGAATCTGTAAATATGTGTTTTGTGAGGCTCAGCGGGAAGAGGACTTATAAACACGATTCATCAAACAAGTGTAAATGTTATGTGTCCTTTAAAACAGCAAGAGAGCAGTCTCAATCTCACAATCGACATCTTATTTTGTAAACTGTGACTGTAACTGTGCAGTGGTAAGTGCGCAATAGTCATCGTTATAATAAATAACAATGGGAAGTCCTTAGAGTGCCATACTGCATAGTAATGGTGTGTTTAAGTGTAATAATCGGAGCAAAATCTCTTTCCGTAAATCAAATAAATGACCACCATTCAATTACAGGCACACAGTAATCTCCACAGGCACACGTGCATTAGTCTGCACTGCTGCATAATGAGCTATGCAAACTCATGTATTTGTACAATGTTTACGGATGTATAATGTAGGGTCATGTAGTTCACAGTTGTTGCTTGATTTCTGTAAGATTAAAACACACTTACCGACCAATACATTATCTTGATTTAGGGATTAGGGACACTGTGGTCATTCACTGACCCTGGCAGTACTGTAACGCTCATTGTCCATTGTCTTATTCCTCCACGTGTAGTCAAAGCATGTCAAAAAGTGAAATGGCTGAGACCATGGTACATCAGGATGAATATGAGATTTAAAGCTGGAATACTTGATTTCCACAAAAGGAGGAAGCATGTATTTGAATCTGTCTTACTCACCCATAGCTCTTAAAAACCCTTTCACAAACCATTATCACATAATTAATATTCACACGCGGGCACGTGCACAGCTTTTTCTGCAAAGTGAAACTGGAGTGGACCACCAAAGTTCAGCCAATCAGAGCGCTCCTTACTTCAGGGTTGACAAGAAATGAAATACTTTTACTATAATACCATAGTTTGAAAACAGCAGTCTCATTTGGACAAAGTGCTGCTTTTACAATATATTATTTGGAAAAGAGTAGCAGCTTCGAATATGAAAACATGAATCCATATATTTTCTTCTGGCTCATGGATCAGCAGTCATGTATGGGAAGAATACACTGAAAATGTATTGAGTTACCATGCAGTTTGAAGCCTAAATGACTTAATAAATGAATACATGACCATAGTGTATTCTTCTGATTTGAATGAATGAAAGAGTAACTGTAACAGAAAACAATTACTCCACAAGAATACGTATTTTCAGTCGGTATTTAGTTACTCCCCAACACTGTCAGCAGTCTAAGCACACACACACATACACACACTCGCACACACACTGCTGAGGTGTGGCCACAGAGAGACACAGCCCCTCCGGCCTGTCCGGGGTCTTCCCTGGGGCAGCCGCTCTACTCCGAGCTCATTTCCACAGCTTGTATTCGTGCGCTTGACTTTTCACCCAAATCTCAAGACCCTAACTGAGAGTGAGTGAGTGAGTTTGGGATGTCAAGATCATTATGATTAATAATTGTGATTATTCAGTTCATAATATAACCGTAAGAACTACGTAGCAAACAATAATTGTGAGAATTTCAGGCAGCAACAATGAGCAATTTCAATTCAATTTCAAAAAAAAGAAAATGACTTTTAATCTGGCTGTTTCTGTGACAATATATCTACTTTCAGAAACGCTGAAAGAACGCTCCTTCAGAAAATTGTGATGTTTCTCAAAAAGTATTCTCTTCTTATTAAATATGAATGAAATATTACTGTTATTTTCTTTTAGTTCTTCCGTTTGAGTGTTGGGGGCATCCAGAACTACATACATAATTCATGTTTAACAAAAAGGAATCATTTTAGATCATGTTTTTGTACATTTTCGAGCATCTGTATGTAATGTGAGTCTTTCCGTGCTGCAGGTTTAAAAAGCTTTATGAAAATCCAGTGTACAAAGTATCTCTCTGTTGCTATGGCGATGAGCAGTCCGGTCACAGTTCTGGTCGTCACTTTTGGCCATCTCCCGCTGCTGCTAACAGTGCTGTCCTCGCCCTGACTGAAGGCTGCTCACTCTGGGCTCTTTATGTAAAACTCCTCTGTCACCAGCTGCCAGCACAGTCCGAGCACACATCTCCTTTTCCGAGCACGTCACCGCGGATACACCTGCTCACTCACACTGCCACACATGCCACTAACACAGCTATGAACCATGCTTCCATTCTGTCATGTTGAAGTACGTTGCAGATTTGTGCCTGAATAAGCCTACAACCACAATTTTCTGGATGTGTTAATACGGTGTACTTGTAAGCAACCATCAACCAATCCCCGAAATTCCTCTGTCGGGATTTGCAGAACTGTTCGTAATTTTTGTTGTGAGCTTCTGCGACCCAAAACAAACACACAATGCATTGCAAAAGTATCAATATCGCAACATATATAGTCGTAACGCAACAGACTCAATATAACTACGCCACAAATATGAAATGTGTCTCAGTGACTTTTTTGATTGGGATGCTACAATGGAATTTGGTGCCAGATTTCATAAAACTTAGAAAAAGTAGATTTTCGTCCTTCCCATAAATATATATATATAAAAAAAAGTCATTTCACTCTGTAGTGGGCGCTATTGTGCCAAATTAAATAGTTTCACTTCAAGTAGGTTTAGCATAAGGGGTTTAACAACTGATTCAAATTTGATGCAATTCGGGCTTTGTATGTGCAAACAATGAATCATAGAACTATTTTGCACAGATTACAAAGTGTTTTCCAAAACTTGAAAATAGAAGGGGGGCATTGAAGGCTAAACTCAACTTTCCCCCCTTAAAAAAGCTGTGAAACATGTTTTAAAAGTTAATATGGTGACCAATTGGGATGCTACGAATACTTTAGGAAAGCGACGAATGAGTATGATAACAGTTTAATGTTCTTTTTCTTAACGTAAGAAAGAGCAAAAGCATTCATCGTCGTTCCTTTTTCTCACCAAGACATTGAACATTTCCATCCACAAACATTCAGTTTCAAAGTTCCTTTTCTTCCATTGCGATTAAACAGAGACATTTTAAAGACTCCATTCAAACCCGGATCACTGATGTTACCCCTAAAAGCGCTTGTAATCTTTTCTTCTTTCGCATTCTTATCGACGCTGTTCAGACGAGCAGCGTTGGCAGAAGATGCTGACATAACTCACAGACTTTCATGTGCCTAAATTAGCCCACAACTATTCCTCTGTTCGAATTCGAAGAACTATTTGCAAGATAAGCTTTGACGAACCAAGACCAAACTGCCTAAGAGAGCCAAAATATTTACCTTCAAATTACAGTGCACAGTTCTATCGCTTCTAAGCCAGTGCGAGCGCATTAAAAAGACCGCTTCCATTGGCTCGGTAGACTGTTGCCACGGTAACAAATCTCAGCCATGTTCTCGCTGCTCTGCAAAAATAATATTCACCTCGCTGTGTCATTTTGTGTAATATAAAGGATTTAAATGTCAGCTCTCTGAAAGAAACGTAAGAAATCAAAGAGCTGTATTTGAAATGCGGAAGGAGAAAAACAGGTGCAGAAACAGAGATAGAGACATCAGGAATGTTCTGTCCAGATACAAGAGGAAATGAAACGCTTCAGTGCAGATCAACTGGTGACAATAAGCTTTAAGGAGAATGTGTAATAGTTGAAAAATGTAAATCCACTGTATAGTTCAGAATGGCTCCAATCAGTCATTAAAGCCCCTCTGTGTAACATTCCAGCCTGGGTTAGGGTTAGCTGTTAGGGTTAGGGCTTGAGATGTTGAGTTTAGATTCAAGTTGTAGGTTTTTTACAATTTTACTTTACAATATTGCACTAAAAGTATTACAACAAAGAACAAATGGCCATAAAAATGTATTATTATTGAAGTAATATAATTATTATCAACATCAATTTAAAATTGATTTAACATATTTAATTAAAAAAAAAAAACGCACACGAACACTCACAGAAGTCGGGGGAAAAAACGACAACAAAACTTAATAGTTAGCGCTATTAAACGATGTTAAAGAGTGGATTTTATTGCTGGTCGACTTCTCATTTCAGAATGCAGAGTTCTCAAGGACACTACATCACTTTTCGGGTGGAAGGTCTGCCACTTTCTTGTTTCCATGGAGATGTAATTGCTTTGGCTGGAATGTTACACAGTATTTGGTATATAGTTCTTTTTTGATCTGATTCTTGGCATAAATTGTCTCATGCTTTTTATTCAACAGCAGCAGTTTCACGTGAAAATGTGTCATTTGTGCAGAGCTGAGGCGGACCCTCTCGTCTGCGCCGATCCCTGCTCTGAGCACTGATTGGCTGCTCTGGCTGTCCGTCTGAAATGCTCTTCTCCATCTCTGATTGGATGCTGGCTTTCTTTACCCACTGTCTCATTCTTTATTTTGGTTGAACTGGTGTATGATTGGCTGCATATCGACAGTGGGCGGGAGCGTAGCAACTGCGCGACGTTTACAGCAGACAGAGCACAGAGAAGAGCACGCCATGAGATCTGGCCATGGAGCTGACCGTTTACATTACATCATTTAACCAATATTTTGCAAAAAAGTAGAGGGCATAAATAAGGAGCAGATGGACGGGCAATAAGAGGCATTTACAACATGTGCGGAAAAAAAGTAAAGTATCTCTAACCAACAATAGACAACAACATGAAAACAACAGCACATCGTTCATTGACCATTCAGACGATGAATTGAAAACAAAATATTGCGTAAGAGTATGTTGTGGTAGGCAGTATACCAGCGGCTCAGAGTAGAGGTTTTATTCATCTGCAAAGCTAAAGCAGGAGCTCATTGAGCAAGTGTCTGCTGAAGGTAAGACTGATCTTTACTTGGGTTCACGGTGAGGGAAGTTTGAATTGAAGGTTCAGAGATCATGTGTTTTGCACAAAGCCCGCACTGCAAATACTAACATTTCTTTACATTATGGCTTGTATTCACAGCTTTCTAGATATATACGAGCAGACCGCAAATAATGTCTGTTCTGCAGCGGTGGGTAGAGTACAATGTATATGTGTTGTCTTCTCTGCCTCTGTCAATAACATCCCCAGGACACGAGCAGGTGAACCTTGACATAAAAAAAATTCTAAAGAGCTCCATTCACCATACATACATGTGCACTGTTGCCATGGCAAGGCACCGTTGTCATAAAAACAGAATGATGTCACAAATCATTCCTTTATTTTCTGTGTGAATAACTTGTTTGAGGCTTTCTCTCTCTGAATCTCTTTGTCTCTCTCTTTTTCTTTTTCTCTTTCTCCTTTTTTTCCGATGATATAGCGTAACACACATACTCTGAAGACGTACAACTACAGTAGGTGGCGGTAACTGCACCTTTTCAGTTGAAAGTAACACAACAACAACAACAACAACAACAACAACAACATAAAAGACAGGAGCAGACAGTAGTCATTTGCTGGCTCCTTCTTTCTTGTTCTCTTTTTCTCTAAACATACTTTGAAGATGTACAACTACAGGTGGTGGTAAATCGCCCTCTGTGGACACAAGGGGCCAACCACCCACTGACCCAGCTATTTTAGGAAAAACAGCCGAGAGAAGACCCACCCCACAAAAAACTGGGCCCCAAATGAAAAGAGAGGAAATCCACCTCACAATGGCAGGGATGGAAGTCCACACTTGGTCCCTGGAGTTGGTAGAACTGAGCAGGCAGTTGACAAACGACCACTTGTGTACAAAAGACCAAATAACTACACCAGGAGACCTAATGGTGAAAGCAGGCCAGAGACAACCCAAACTCCAAGAAACCGGGAACCATACAGTAGTAAGGGTGGATACAGATCATTGAATGTAGGACAGGTGAGGTCAGCGACTCGCAACTTGCCCCATCTGGACATGCAGTGTATTGAACAAATTCCTTACCTCTCTAGAAACAACACGAGAGAGAAGACCTATCTTCCAGGAAGGGTTCCACATGAAAGAAGGAATGGAAACAGACTGTTCAATCCTAGAAGGATTATGGAGGAGCTTAAACCAAAGAACGCTACATCAGAGAAGGAGAAAGTAAAGGCTATGTTTGGGCAGGCCCCTCTTCCCAAAGAAAACATCTTGATTGTGAGAGCAGACAAAATGAGGCAGCAGGAATCATCTCAGCAGGGTACAGAGGTCAAGTGGTGGGAACCAAAACCTGAAATACAGATGTATCTTTCCGAACCTCCAAAGGAACAGAGGAAACTAGGGTGTCCTAGGATAAAGACAGATGATCGCAAGACCTCAACGAATCCTGAGCCAATGAAAGAAAGTACCGCTTCAACCTGCCCAACTGGAATTCATCTTTGTAGAAAGAATCACAGCACCACAAAGACCGGAGATAAACTGGTCCAATATGTCCAATGATGAAGGCGAGGACGAATATATCTACTTTGGGCAAATCTACTTTGGGCAAATCTACCTCGCCGCATACGTCGATCCAGAGGGTGTCATCTGTCAAGTCAGCAGTCTTCCCCATGATTGTGAAGCATACTGACCCATACTGAGAAAACATTCATTCAAAACCCTGAGGTCTCTCTAGCTAATGAGATCGTGACACCATGACTTTCCAATATCTAGCTTTTTTTTTTTACAATATTAAAATTTAACAAAATAATGGGTTAAAATATTTCATTCTATGTGTAATGAATATATACTATATCCAGGTCTGACTTTTTGAAATGGATTTTTAAAAATTGGCATGTTTTTATGACATTCAAATTCTTTGAGTAGTACTTGCATACTTGTTGACACTATACTTTTTCTTTCTTGTCTTCTCTGGCTCTGTCAATAACATCTCCAGGACACAAGTAGGTGAACCTTCACATTATTTTTTTTTAAAGGCCCATTCACCATACTCTGTCCACACAATCATGACAAACAGAATGTGATGATGTCACAAAGCATTCCTTTATTTATCCAGTATAGTGTAAAACACATACTTTGAAGACGTACAACTACAGTAAGTGGCCGTAAATGCACCTTTTCAGTTGGCTGCCAACCTCCATTAAAAGTAACACAACAACAACAAACTGCAGCATCAAAAAACAAAAGAAAATCCTTCCCAAATACAAAATATCACATGAAGTATTCTTTGTTGTTGCAGAAAACACATTTTAAATATTGGCTGCACTTTTATAGCACGTCATAACAAATAATCAGACAGGAAAACACGACACTTGACGATTGATCATTTAATAAGTCAATGTGTCATGGCAGGCACTGTTGTCATAACAAACAGAATGTTGCCTTGTGATGTCACATAGCATTCTTTTAGTTTTTGTGTGAATAAAAGAATAAAGTCTAAAGAATAAAGTCTAAAGACTAAAGTCTAAAGACTAAAGTCTAAAGACTAAAGTCTAAAGAATAAAGTCTAAAGACTAAAGTCTAAAGAATAAAGTCTAAAGAATTGCGGTAATGTAACACTATGGATACAAACCGCCATAAAACACCACCAAAGAAGAATATTTGGAGCTCTTGTGAACAGGTGCAAACAGAAAAGCTCAGAGAAGGGTTTACGCTGCTATGGTGAGTAACAAGAACCATACTGCTGAGGCTTATGGACAGGCTCCTAAAACAATGGATAGCGGCCTAAATGGAAATTTGGGGTCCATTCAGGTTCACCAGCCTGAATTTGGGGTATGCCCAGAAGCCACAGGCTCTGCGTCACTCCCCCTAACTATGGGTGTTAATAACCAAACAGAGAATGCTGTCAAAGATGAGGCCTGGTCATGTCCTCCATCTGAGACTAGGCCCAGGGATGTAAGAGGCCCTTTCCCCTCAAGGCCTCAGAAAAAGTGGCAACAGACGACTCCAAGAAACTGGGTCCCAGAAAGAAAGGGAGCAAATAGTGTTGGACAGGTTAAAGGTGAACCAGCCAGTGGCAACTTGCCCCATCTGGACACGGGGGGTATTGAAAAAATTCCTCACAGCTACATCTACAGTAGATTCAACAGGAGAGAGAAGACCTACCTTCCAGGAAGGGTTCCACATGATAGAACGGATGAAAAAAGACCGTTCAATCCCAAAGGCAGAATGGAGGAGCTTAAACAAAAGAAGGCTACATCAGAGAAGGGGAAAGAAAAACCAAAGTTTGAGCCACACCCTCTTTCCAAAGAAAAAATCTGGATTGTAACAAAAAGGAAACTAATGCAAAAGGAATCATCTCAGCAGGCTGCAGAGGTGAAGTGGTGGGAAACAAAACCTGAAATACAGATTTATCTTTCCGAACCTCCAAAGGAACAGAGGAAACCGCGGTGTCCTAGGAGAAAGGCAGATGATGGCAAGACCTCAACAGACCTCTCACCCAATGTTCAGGTTCCTCCAGCAACCAAAGCGCCAACACCAACGCCTGAGCCAGAGGAGGCGACTGGGAACAAACGAGGGACAGAAAACAGGCCCAATGAAGATGTCAGTGCCTCTTCAACCTGCCCAACTGGAATACAACTTTGTTTTCCAGTTTGCCACTCAACAGTCCACTTCCTGCCACTCCAGTGGATCAACGACTCATGGCTTCCTCCTCCCATCCCCTCCTCCTGGTTCAATATGCCCCATGACGAAGACGAAGACGATGAAATCTACTTTTGGGCTGATTAGCTGATAATCCCCAGCAGAAGGCAGTATACTGTTGACTTAGGCCAATACTAACAAACGTTTTCCCCAACCCAAACAGCATAAAAAAATGAATAAGTGTATGTTCGGTCTAAATAAAGAAGCATATTTGATTATTTTACCAATGTTGATATGAAGCTATATGCAGGTCTAAATCTTCTATCCCACTAGAGAGCAATATTAAAAACATGAATGGATTTGCAGCATTATGAGATATGCTGCGTTCCAGTTGTCCTCGTAGGACGAAACACGGACCTCGGAGTGACGTTTTCTCTGAGTTTCTGTGTTGCAGTCGTCGAGTTGGGAAAAGATAACAAAAATAGTACAGTACAGTAACAACTTTCAAGTAATAAGAACTAGGAAAATGCACAATCAGAAGGAATTGGAAGGGTGTTCCAGAGACAATTTACAATTCAGAACTCAGAAGATCCGAGCTCCGACGACGACTGGAAATCATCATCAATATCTAACTTCCAGCTCTACTTTCAATGCATTTAAATGTATGGTGCTTGATGGAATAAAACAAAAATGTCATTATCAAACTGTTTTTGGTGCATTATTGTCTGCAATAACGTTGGATTTTGAATTTATTTTTTTGGTGTTACTCTCGTGTGGTCAAGCTTTTTCAGCCCTGGATTTTCTAGATTGTTATGTTTCGAGGCGCTAACTGTCCCGTTGAAAATGCATTAGAGCTAATGTATGGAACAGCACCAGCCATTAGAATGTAGGCGTACTGTTTACCAGAACGGCCTATTGGTCTGTTTCAGATTCTAGAATGTGATGAATTCCAGAAGATTTTTCGATTGATCACATCGGACATCGAATAACTAAAATGTGCCCGCCAATGGCCAATACAATGTTGTAATGTTATCTGAAAAACAGCAATTAATACATGCAGCAGTAAACAGCATTTTCCATTTTTGCTACTCTTAACAAGTGAAATTCAAATTACGACCCCCAATTAGAGTCACAAGTCGCACGCATTTTGGAAATCAATTACTGACCCTTCTCCACAATCTATCCTTCCATCCTACTTCTTTCTCCTCATCTCCCTTTCCTCTCTCTACTTCTGTCCCTTGACCTGTTTCCTGGAGCCAGCTGAAGGAGAGGTGTGGATGGATAAGAGGGCCCATGTGCAGGAAGACGCTTTTGATGGTGAATGACGAGCAAAAATGGTCTGGATGAAAGGGACGAATGTGGACGTCTTGGAGATACAAAGGAAAGCTCTTGGACAAATTCACTGAGAATAGATATGCAGATGTAGATTAAATACAAGCTGAGAAACACCAATAGCAAATGGAACTTGACAGCGTTTTTGGTTTCGGATTTCAGTCAAGTGTAAAAACATGGAGGAACGAAAGAAAAACTTGCAGCTTAACGTGGGGTTGTTATTAGCTAAACAGAAAGTCCATGGTATATTAACACGTTTTTTTTTTTTCTAATTAACATCGACAAATGCTATTAAATTTATGTGTATACACAAATAAACTATAACTTCTCATGAATCATAAATAATAATAATAAAAACAACCTTATTTAAAAGTGTTTTTATCGATACGTGTTCAAATGAGTATCTAGTTTATTAGATACCAGGTTTAATATCGATCAATATCTGTATTTTCATACCTTTGGCAACCCTAATGGAGGTAGATAAGTCTAATGTCATACTGTGGAACATTCCAGGCAAAGCAATGACTAGTTGTCATTCCCTAAGTTGCATTGTCTTTCGTTTGCATTCAGGTATAATGAAATAACTTGACTAAAACCTGACGCAACTCAAAAAACTGTTTAGAAGTGTGCATTTATTTTTCACCCCAATTTCAATGTAATACCTTCTTTGTGGTACTTGTATAACTTTATTGGCAAAATCCATTTATGTTCCATTGGGTCTGAATTATTTCCACTTTTCATACCGATAATACACACCGGTGACAAATAAATAAGTCAGAGCGTTTCAAAAGAGGGACTTTCTGTGCTTGACAGAATCGCTGTATCTACCCTCCTCAAAGCGGTGAACGCCAAAACACAACGCCTTCAGCATTTCGTCTCGCTTTTCTCTGTAGAATTTATAGTCGTACTCGCAATTTTCACACTCTGAATCCTCTAAAATGGGACATAATCGAGCCATGAAACCTTGTGTCTGGTTGATAAGAAAGGCAATTTTAGTGGACTCAATTGAATCCAATAAAGTGCACTTTGACTCAGAAAGAGCACTTGATGACTGATTGGCTGATAGTGGCGGTGTCCTGGCCTGACCGGACCCTCTGCTGTTTAAGTGGAGTGGGTCTGAAGTCTTTCCTCTCACCACATCTCACGTCTTTCACTGAAATCAATCAGACAGGGCAAAAACAATCAGAGGGATCAGTGTTATAGAATGGAGACATGAAGGTTCCACAACGACCAATTAGAACATGCTACTACAACTACTACTACTACTATTACTACTACTACTACTACTAATATGTGCTGTATTTCACAACAATACTAAAACTGTGCTGTAATCATTATTGTTGCCTGCATTGGGTTTGGTTGTTCATATTCAGTGCTATGCTGGGCTGAATTTATTATATATATATATTATATTAAACTGACCTAATCACCATTTTGAGGCATTATTGAACATTGTTTTATACCAATATCATGCAACAAAATGATGGTTCATAGTCCAGTGTTTTTAAACTGATGGACATATTGCTGAAGAATTACAGCAGACAACTATTCAATGTGACAGTAAAATGTTGCCTGTTGGCACAAATACAACCTTCTTGTTGCCACATGCTGTAAATTTAAAACTGTTGTGCCCGACATTATTCTTGTTAATGAGTAAATGTTGTGTATCCACCCAACGAGTATATTGTTAAAGCAGTACTTTGTGTCAAAATCAGAAAAACAATAGTCCGATTAGGTTCATTAGGCCTTCATGTTTTTAATAAGTTTAGGACCTGTATTTTTGTGTCATGTTTTGGCTGCACTCTGCTGCCTCAGCCGTCACATGTCAAGCAATAACACAAAAATACAGGTCTGACTATAAGAACCCTAAACATAACTTAGCCAACAAATACAATGGCAACTGAGTAATGCATGGCCATATCCTGTACAGTTGCCGTGACGATGATGTCACAAAGCCCCAACATTCCGCAACATCAACAACATTCCGCCACTCTAAGAGATAGGAAAAAGCGCAAATTTGACAACAAATCCAGCAAAAACAACAAGACAGAGGGATACTAAAAGCAATGCCAAGAATCAAACAAACAATATCTACAAAATTAACTTTGAATGACAAAAATCGGACAAGAAATGCGACTAGTCATAAGTGCCAAAAACAGGAACAAAACAGTCAATCTCAACCCGGGGAGTAGGAGCTGTAAACAGCACTAGCACCCTAACGCTAACCTTAACATGCATGTGAATGCTACGTGCCAAAGGGTTCATGATACCTACGAACTATAACAGTTTTTAAACCATGCTTTCTCTTTTAGCAGATATAAACAACTAGAGTTGGGTGCTCTTTGATTTTTTCTATAACAAAACTTGACCAAAAAAAATACAACTGATTTGTAACACAAATCATTTAAATCCTCATTTCTATCAATGTTTCCAGGTTTTTTAAAGTATCATTTAGCTGACTCCTTGTTCCGGTGCATCTAAACACAGGAACATTAATTAAAACAATTCAATTTGGCCAAAACAAGATCCCATGACGGCCGCAGATTTACACTGTAAAATGACGCAGTGTTTTGATATTTCATGACAACCCATTCATCTACTTTAGTGCACAAGCCAATTTATTTAAAACAATGCTAGCTTGGCCGGCCTTATTGATTGCGCAGGCTGGGCCCATACTTCACACACTTTGTTCACATTTCACTGGCCGGCTGCTGTAATAAAAGCCGTCCTCTGACCTTTACTGGAAATACCAAGACGCCGTTTAGATAGGCCGCTCCATGTTCTAATGATCTCACAACCAAAATTAGTTACATCCATAAAAAAAACAGCCGGCATCTGAGGGGGCTGCTGCCATAGCAACCAGACGGCAGCATTTGGGAGGAGATGAATAGGCACCAAAAGGGACAGACGAGAACTGTTAATATGAACAACGGCTGTGTTTTAGAACCATGCGCCGATGGATCATGTGTTTGAGAGGAGGGAGGTTTATGTATTGCTCTTCGGCTGCAAGCCCCTCCCCCAAACCCAAGGGGGGCGACGGTGAATCTGCGCTCCGGCTCTTCAAAGGCCTTCCATCAGAGAGGAGGGAGGTTTATGTATTGCTCTTCGGCTGCAAGCCCCTCCCCCAAACCCAAGGGGGGCGACGGTGAATCTGCGCTCCGGCTCTTCAAAGGCCTTCCATCAGCGCTACAGCCATTTGACCTCTGACTCCTTCTCTTTCCTCAGCCAGTTCATAAACATCCATCATTTGAGCGTCCAAACATCCCTGTCTTCAATGTGTTGCGTAATCATGTTTTTTTTCTAATTGTATTTCTTAAGTTTTGCATTTGAGTTGATGTATGAAATAAAGCTGAACACCCATTAACTTTATGGTGTGCTAATTCTGGATGCTAAATATGCATAACTTACGACGTTTTGTAGCTTATACTTTTTGTTTTCACATCGGGTGTTACGACCCAGCTCTGCAAGGGATGAGGAAAGTAACAAAACCAAGGAGTAAAATGGTTAAATAAAGTTGTAATTTAATTAAGCATGATTTTAAGTACACAGTGAGAATGCTGGTGGATTGGTCACGGGTCTGATCAAAAATCAGATACTCAAACTAGTATTGAAATTAAATACTAAATTGAGCAAGTATAAAAAAAAAATTAAAAAAAAAAGGCATTTTGTGAACAATTTTAGCATTATCTTGAACTTTATCAGAACTAGTAAAAGACCATGAAGTTTAATAAAGAAAGTACTGTTATTTAGTGTTGAAAATGTCCAGCTCGGCAAGAGAAAAGGGAAAGTCACAACCACGACTTTTATTAACACGTAAATTAAGGTAAAAAATATTACGATCTCAAAGGTCAAAGGTGCCAGTCCATTAACACAATCAGAACCTCCTATGTCTGATATCGTTCATCATCATTCTGATCATTCCAGCACTTTCCTTCCCTACACAGAACCCCCCTTTGTGCCATGTTACTAAAATTAATGTTTTGTTTTTCAACCGTGTTAAACTCCACTGTTTCCACCAGAGGGCACTGGCACAAGTCCAAACATCCTGTGTTCAGTCATACAACACTGAGTTGGGATATTGTTTGTACCACAGTGAAATGTGCTGTTGTCTGCCCCCCTTAAGACGCTCCTCACCCTCACCCCAGGGGCATTATGGGTTATTATGGGACCACAGCGTACATGATTGGTTGTGATTGGTTCACTCTATTTCCTCTGGCTAAGACGCTAGAAATTATGTGTACAGAATTCAATGCAAAGCTATGTGCAGTTGTGCTATTTTACAATTCTACACTAAACTGTCGATTAGGGCTGCAGCGATTAATCGGAAAACTCTTGCCTTGGGTATATTAATTGTAATCAGATTTTGATAATCATATATTTTATCAGGGCTATACAGACTCTAAAACACATGCCAAAATATAATAAAAAATATATACACAAAGCCTTTATAAATATTTAATAATCACTCACAAACAAACTAATGATTTACACGTGTTTAATAATCATTTACTAGATTAGGATTAAGGTTTTGGTTGGTTGTAGGATTAATGTTAGTGTTCGTAAATGTTTATGATTCGTTTATTTATGTTTAAGGTCATTGAACATTTATAAATACTTTGTAAATATGCCCTATAGTTAATGATCAATTCATTTTTGTTCATGATTAGTAAATGATTGTTAAATATTTGCAAATGATTTGTTTTGTCAATGATTAGTTAATGACTAACAAACATTTACTAATGCTTTATGCCTTATGGTAGTGTTACTGCAGTGGCATTATTAAATCTAAATGTGAAAAGACCTTCTGACTTTTCTTAATACAAAACTTTATTCATAAATACTAGAAGTCTTCAGTCCCAATAATTCAGCCGTTATCTGGTTTTAAAAAAAATATTTAAAAATGTCAATGTACAACAGAAATAATAGCTTGAGTAGTCAACTACTGAAATAATCCTACTGTCTAATACGTGGAGTATATATGGACGATACCACAAATTTTAATATCGATACAATGCCAAGTATTTTGGGGGACATTTCAATCGATTCAACCGTGTGCGTACATATATGATATATTCAGTGCACATGAGCCTTCAGACCTTATTATTTACAAATACAACTATCAATACAAATGCCAAAATAATCTTACAGAATCTCTCGGGTCCTGCATTCACCTGCGGAGGTGCGCTGCAGGCAGGGGGCGCTGCACAAACATGACAAACTGTTATGCTGATGATACAACTACACAAGTGCACCAGATAAATTCATCCACAGGTACACGTCAGGCCTTCGGCTGTGTCGTACATCCAATTTATTCTGCGCTCCGTGAGCTTCAAGTGTACTCTTTAATAGATGGACCAGTCCATTTGGCTGCTGTTAAGTAGGGGTGTTTCCAGACACAAGCACTGGGCTCTAACCTGTCCAGAACGCATGTAGTTGGAAAATATACCCATTATCAATATTTCATTTATGAGTTCGATACCCCAAAATGTGCATCGATACTCCCATCCCTAATGTGAAGAGTGACCTTTACCAAATTGTAGAAAAGGCTTCAAACTGTAGTCATCTGGACAATGTTTTTGAAATTAAGATTACCAGAAGACATTTTCAACACAGAATCACATACTAACATTGATCAGCTCTTACTTATATAATACGCCGATTTTACTATATAATATGTTTAACAAAAAGTCTAAAACAAAGAAAGTAATGGCAAAATAGCTCATGAAACACTATAATCGCCAGGTTGATGCAAAATAACAGATTTCCTTGTGCTTAATAGCTTCATAAAAACAGCCCAATCAATAGTGAGTTACTGATTTGCAGAGGACTGATGATGCTGATTTTAGTTGCTGTAACCATGGAAACAGTGATGCATCTACGGTCCACAGACAGTCTAATGAAAGCAGACGATGGGCTTAAATCTGTAGCCTTCTTCTTACCTCCATTCACAGCCTCTTCCCAATCTCTGTTCAATTAACTATCAAAAACATCTCACTGAATTTTCTTAAAATGTGATATTTTCTAACTACTTTGAATACCTTAGCTTTAGCGTACTACTTCCAGAAGTACACTTAAAATAATGCATATAGAAAATGTACTTTGTTTGTACAATGCTATCTGTTTTCCAAGTGACAAAGAGACACCTTTTGCATCGAGTTTTGAGTCCTGGAGACGCTCTGAACTAAATATACAATTTGTATTTCATAACAGTACATCAAAGAATTCTCAAATGAAGTGCTTTTTAGATTTAGTTATGCTTCACAGGTTGAAAAAGGTGATTTGAACCTTGCTGACTGTCAAAAACCTGGGATGAGATGTAGGCGGCTGTCATTTGCATGTATAGTGTTGCTGACAGGAACCATGGCCCTTGAGAACGCTTGTATTTCCCATGCGCTCTTTAAAGCAGCTCTGACTTTGAGATTGGTCCAAGTCAGTCTCAGCATACCATGACCTTTCAGTAATACAAGCTGTGAAAACTTTAACTCTAGCGTCCTTGAAAATTACTATTTTGTCTACGTTTTACAATTTCTATAAAGAGGCGTGGCAAGGCCTGCTCCGTGTACTTTCATATTATGTTTATTTGTATTGCAATGACTAACCCGAGGCCTGAACCAGGACCAAACTAGGTCGTAACCAGGACTATATATTTGAGTTTCATGACGTTCATAACTTCAGCTATAACTTCAGCCTAAAATTGCTAGCAAAAGCCGATATTTTCTTTGGGCAGCTGTCTAAAGAATATGCATAACGCGTTATTTGAGCATTTAACTGATTACACTGCTTTCTTATCCAGTTTGTAGTAAAACAGGTTTGTGGACGAGTTTGTAGTCAATTCAAACGACACAGTTTCGGGAAAATGATCAAATTTGTCCATACATATCAGCATAGTTTATCAGGCATTGGCTATTCCAATCAGACATTGTTTCATTGGTTAGTTGTATAAAAAGTCATGCCCTTTTATCAATCCAAGCTCCATCTTCTCTAAGGCTAAATTTTTTCTAAATTGGTTTTAAACACTTCAACAAACAAGCACATTTTAATGGAAGTTTTGGATATTAATATTTGTATTTTCCTTGTACGTTTACTGCAGTTGAAAGGATCAAACCAGGACTAAACCAGGACTCAAACCAGGACTAATCCAGTATTAAACAAGGACAAAACTAAGCGTAGGACTAACTGAAATCAATTCAGAAAAAAATCGACCAAACCAAGTCTAAAGTCTTGGTACATTTGCGCTGCTAATCTCTACATGTCTACGAAAGCAATGACCATTCAGGGCCTGAATCAACGATTAAGTGTATAATACAATTAAGTGTATAAATAGAAAAAAAAATCAACCAAACCTACACTTTGGTACCAACATTATTTTGAAATCTTCTTTTTCCCTTTGTTAATACTTCAGTAGCAAGGTATACGCTGTTAACTTGTAATATGTTTGCAAGGATAGAAAAGACTAACCAGGACAAAACTAGATCTAAACCTGACCTGACCTGAACCAAGACAAGGAACAAGAAAACAATCAAACCAAACTAACTCCACATCAAACTACACATTGGTACCAACCAGTCTCCTCACATATAACTACATCCACTATGACCTTTCCAAGCTTAATAACCTCAACTCCAACTACCTTTGAGATTTCCCATTCTCTAGGTACTTTTTAATACGTCTATAAACAGGCATGGCATTTTATTGTAAAGCATGCACTGTTTTGGGAGCGAGGAATCTGGAGTGTGTAATGCCTTCACAAAGTCCAATCTGTGGGGACGACAAAAGGTCACCATGGAGAATGTTACGCTTCTTCTTTCCCCCAGCAGCGACGGAGAGCGCACAAATGCCACATAATGTATGCGGCTGCCCTCTTTTCCACTGATTCTCCTGCTGTTTCATCGCAGTGGGAGGGCAAAGAGGATTTTCTTACACTGCGCTGGGAGGGGAATGTTCCACTACTTACTGTGCACGGCTAACTTTGCTCCAAGTCCAAAGTAACATTATTACCTAAAGAGGTTTAAATTGTAGTAGCTTGATTACAAAAATTGAAGTGGATTTCTATTGTTGATTGAGTTAATGGGTTACTATTGATTGTCCGAAGTGGAGTGGAACAGAATATGCATGGTTATGGCATTAAAAAGCATTCGGACAAGTCAAAGTAACTACATTTAACGTTAGGCTTTCACTAATTATTTTGCCGAATATTCAAGTCTGCATTGACAAGTGAAAGAAAGATGATTGCGCCCGAAAACCATTCCGGAATGAAAACAGATATCCGTGGAGACTTTCCGTCGTCCCCCGCGTTGTTTTGTTCATCATTTGGTCAGTGTCCTCAGAGATTGTGGATCCAGCAACAAAGCTGAAAAACAAATATAATCGCTTCTCTGTCACCATGTTTTTGTGGCTCTCCAAACATCGGCATGTTTGCTTTACCTGTTGAGCATTTCGGTCAATTCTCTAACCAACTTTGAGCGCCCTCTGGTGGGTACAAACGCTTGAAAGTAAATGCAACGACGACGACTACGCTTGGATAAGTTTAGGTATGAAAATGGAGCACAACAGATCTTATAATATCTACAGCTATTTCCCTTTTAACTCTGAAAATATAGTGTAAATTAACCAGGTAAACAGCAATCATGAGCAATGAGATGGTTTTTTTTTTAACTAAGGGGAGGGGCTTTCTGCATTTTACACCACTGTTCAGAAACCCACCAATTTCCATCAGTCCCTGACCAAAATCTGAATGCCTAGTATTCACCCTTATGAGGAAAAAGGTTGGGGACCACCACTGTCTCTCACTTTCCTGACGGAGGGCTCAGCATCTGCTTGTCTCCATGGAGCTGTCATAATGTTTTGCATGAAATCCACAAAATGCCAGTAAACTAATCTCCATGGAGACGAGCAAGTGACACTACCATGCAAAGTTACAAGTCAGATCAGTGGCGAGGCGACCTAGCTCACTGTAAGAAGCATGTACGTTTAAGCGCCTGTAAATCAACAAATGCAAGATATACTTCTTTGTTGCAATAGTGAGGTACTTTCCTGGCAAACGGTTAACATCTCCATAGAGACCAGCAGGTAAACAATAGTTACATAGATCATGTTTAAAATAGAATACACCAAAATCCCTAGTGTTTTATGATCTTGGACCTTGACGATAAATGTAGTCTTTTAGGCTGTTTTAACACTTGCACACACACCACATCAAAACTGGGCCAAAACCTTTAACGAAACCTGGACTAGATCAGGACTGAACCAGAACTAGAACAGAACCGAAATCAACCAAAGCAAGTGTACATCCGGACTTCACCGGGAAGTGTGAACGCATCCCGACGTCCGTGTAAGCAGACGGATGAAGTGTGTTGTTTTGGTTCAGTGTGGTGAAACGAGTGTGGCCCAGGGAGGGGTTTCGAGCTCGGGATCGGGACCCTCGGGATCATTTACTCTCCTCTGCTGTCAGCGCGCAGTGCAGTACATCTGTTGGAGTAGTATGTGTACTGCATGGAAGTATCTAGACACCAAAGAGGTCATACAGGACACAGATCTTAAGATTTGCCGAGTATTTTTGCAAAGCAGGTAAGGACTAAACCTGAGAATTTGAACATGTTTTTGTCTACTGAGTTGTCCAGCACATTTTGATATATGGTCAGGAGTTACTAGCTGGAGGACTCACCGATGAATATTTAAAGTGTGATGTAGAAAACCAGAGCACCCAAAGGAAACTCACAAAGACAATGACTCTCCATACAAAATCGGAGAATTGAACCTCAGATCATGCTGCTGTATGAGGTGAAAATGCTAACATATTCAAGGCCTGAATCAGACAAAATTTCGGAGTAAGGCTGGAAAAGATTAGGACTAAGCCGTTCCAGAACAAGATCAAACCAAGTCTACATCTGGTCTAAACTGGGATCAATACAGAATATATTTGTAACTGGGACTAAGCCAGACATCATGTCTAAATTAGAGTTTAACCAATCCATACATGAAATGTATCATGTCTTCTTTTTAAAATACTACATGCTCCAAAATAGGTTGGAGCATGGAGTTAGAGTAAACTCCCACACAACTGACGCTGGATCAGGAAACGAGGCACTATGAACTATGAACAAAGTCAAAGGAGCTTCCATTCCAACATGTCTGGGACACACTTCTCTTGGGACCATGGGGCGACAGGGGGCAGGGGGCTTGAGAAGATCAGCTGATAAAATCATGGCAGTCAGATGGCACTTGTGAGGAAGGTGACGACTGCGCACCAAAACATTAATGGTCAAGGGACCCTGTTCATTCATTTTCTACAGCTTGTTCCCGTTAGGGGACGCGGGTGACTGGAGCCTATCCCAGTGCCTTTGGGCATTAGGCGGGGTACACCCTGGACAGTGGCCAACTCGTCGCAAGGGACCATATTATGCTAAATAAATTAGTTTTTGTATTTGGATTGATTCCTGCATGTCTGAGTTAATCCTGCATTGTCCTGCAACTGAAGCTCAAGTGCTCAGAAAATTCGTTTTTCACCTATTTATTGAAAAATTCAGACTACAAGTGATCTATGCATGGTTCTAAAATGTAGTTTTTCAAAAATAAAAATACAGTTGTTACAGTGAAATGTCACTGCGGCTTATCAATTCTGCAGTTTTGAACAGGAAGCCAATGGACTTGTTTCTAGTACTAATTCGTTTAGATCAATTTTGCAGTGTACAATTAACCAAATGTCAAATGATGACCTACTTACAATATAGTTAAATATTAAGTACCTGGAAAAAGCATAATATGTCTCCTTTAAAGAAGAACAAACAAAAATAGGTCTAAAGCAAGTCGTTACTCCAATCCCTGAACTCGGGAATGGACATTGTATCATCAGGCTGGACCTCTGTATTTGGAAAATGTGAACAGCGCGTGTGTGTGTTGTTTCCCATTTGTTATTTTGTTATTTGCAAAGGTCTCACAAACAGTTTGGAGCTGACAGGGGACAGCCAGAGGACAGGTGCGGTGAGGAGGGTTGACCCTGCAGTATTGGACATGAGCCACTGTGGACATTGGCCTGTGTCCTCAGCCTACATGTCCTCACCCCTGGATAGTGCAATGGATTGTGGGTAAAAAAATAAGTGAAAGGAGTATAAAATCATTATCAGGTATATTTGGTTCCACTGGTAACACTCTTATTTTAGGGTACACTTATTAACACTTTCTTATTAATTCACTCCTTATTACTGCTTATTAAGAAATGTTTGCATCTGAATTATGATCCTATAAGCTCCGCCTCTTCATAGTGACATTTCACAATAACAGGCAGCGGGTTTTAATTTGAAAAATGACAATGTGCACAGTTTTGAACACAACATGTTTGACCCGGAGTCTGAATTATTTTTAAGAGTCTCAAGTAAGTACAGAGTAGTGGGCGGAGAGAAGAGGTAGGTGATATTTTATTTATTTATTTTTCTGAGTGAATGCAGGAAAATACAGGATAACACAAACATGGTGTACAAATAAAGGTTATAATAATACAATTATTTCAGATCAATGGCCTCAATCCCTTTGGAGCATACTTCTGGTGGCAGGACAGAAGGTCATTATGAAAAAATGGATGACACAAACAACACCATCAATTATAGACTTATTATAGAATTCAAAAGTGACATTCAAAAAGTTATATTTGGACTTAATTTTAAAAAATGGACCTTTTTGACGTTGAACCAAATGTGACTTGTACGTTGGACAGGAAGTGCCATAGTTTTATTTCATTTATTTGGTTTTTGTGTTGCTCTCTCTGTGTCCATGTTCCTCTTACATAATGTCTCCTCTTTAATCATGTTAAGAAATGTTAATTTTATTTTTATTGTGTTAAACAGAACATCAAATATAGTCAAATATTTGTCCAGTTTCCCTGCCGTTTCGTTTCGTTTTGCCATCAAAAAATGTAATACTCCAATTGAGACCAAGTGGAGGTCTATATAAAACCCAGAATGCCTGTATCCACGCATTTAAAATCACCTCAACAGCTTGTTTCAGGGAGTATTGCATTCTCTCTCGTGCATGAGAATTTGTTCCAGCCAAGGTTATTTCAGCGCTCTGCTGAACTGCTTGTACTTTGTTGTCCAATCTTTGTTTTTAACCTTGCCAGTTTTGTCCAAAGACTCTTTTCTCAACAAAACTATACACAAACTAAAACGTTGTGTTTTTAAATGTGTGACTAACTGACCCAAGAGACAGACAGATGAGAGAGAAAGGCCACAAATTGTCACTTTAACAATGCTACACATTTGGAAATGCGGGTGTTTTTAAACTCCCAGAGGCATTGAGGAGCAGAGCTGATATTCCCCAGCAAACATAGTTTACCTGGAGGAGGATAGTTATGGCACTAAAATAGATTAAAAGTAGTTCTGTCAATCAATTAAAAAATGATCGGAAAAATTACACTTTTTCAATTAAATTTTATTTTATGATTTGAATGTTGTTGCTCAAATAAAATATTCTAACATGACACATTTTTATAAATATACAATTTATTTATATCTTTCTAGCTACAATTAAAGTCCAGACATTGAGTATGTGTGGTCACAAGTTTCAGGTATGTACATGACCAAGCATGACCATAGGTTTAGTGGGGTTCGTCACTTGCTGGTGTAACTACTCTTAAGGCTCATTTAGGCTCTATGTTGCAGATGCATACGGATATGCTTGGAGGCCAGTGTCCATCTTCTGCGTTGTTCTCTGTCCTTTGGTCCATATGTGGTTTGTATGTTCACAGCTTATGGATGTGTAGCAACGGAGCTGTCCATTGGCTGACAGTGGGGACAGTAGTGAACACAGTGCAACAGTGGAAGCTCAACTTCATAAAACTAACAAACTGTAAAACAAATACAAATCTCATATTCGTATTCATTTATATTCATTGAGAAATTAGTCACCATGAATATGGAGACTAAGACGCACCTAAATGCAAAGGTGCTCAGGTACCGAAGAGACAAGGCCTGGTCACTTGTCAGGCTTTCATGAGCCTCAACTCGCCACACTATGAAATGAGCATTTCTGTCCAGTGCTGGAGAAAGCATTTACAGCAAAATCGGTCATAATGGCTGTAAAAGCGCTGACTGATTAGAGAGTTTGCTTTGCAATACTTAACTATACTGCTCATTAGAGCAATGAGAGGAGGCAGGCAGCTGGGTGAGTTTTGAACCACAGCATTTCCATGCTCACACAAACTCCTCCGCTCACTGCCCTTTAGTTTAGAGACAGACCAGGACCAGAGCACATGGAGGGCACTGACCACTGACATGTGAAATGAGCGCACACAAACTGGACGCCACTATTTGGACCCGTTTGCTGCGTTGTGTTTGTAAAACCTGCTCCTTGTGCAGGGAACAACCTTCCGCCTCTGGTCCACAGCCAGAACAAGCACTCGCTGTAAACGTTAGAGAGACAGAGGGGCAGAGAGCACTAGTGATGTGCGGGTTGTCTTTGACCTGTCGGCTCAAGAAAAACTCATTTCATTGCGGGGCGGGTTGTAAAATACTTATCGTGGTATCGCATGTCTGCGCTCCACGTGTATCTTTATGTTTGGACAAGTCCAAATTCAGTTCCTCATTTGACTAATTTCTCTGTGAACATGAGTCGGATCGTAATATAACACAGCATTTTGAAGCTTAACATACAGAGAACACTATTTTCCTTGATCTCTCTGTGTGAGCTGATTTGTCTGCCTCTGCTCCTGGGCTTGTACTGAGCAGGTGACTGAGCGAGAGAGAGAGAGGCTGAAAAAGAAAGACGCACAATCCCAGTTCCTTTTTAAATGATTATTAGTCGTGCTGACTGTGTTAAAATGCATCTTTGCTCAGGTTGCAGAACCTACATGTTGTCAACAGTGTAGAACTTTTAGGTCCGTTTCAGGAGGAATCAAAACCGTAGTCAAAATTACAATGCATTTCAATACGCAAACTTTTTAATTGGCGCAGGGCGGATGTAAATTGAAAAAGTTGATGCCAAAATTGTGGGACCTGAAAGTTGGAATAAAATCCGAGCCGCGCATCACTAGAGAGCACCGTTAGTATGGGGAAAACTGACTGCCATCTTACTCAAACCCGTCGTCTTTCCTCTCTTTACTCAGCCTCACGCTCTCTGTCTTATTTTGCTTATTTTGCGATAAACAGTTAAAACACCAGTTTAATCCCGTCAGGTGGGGTAACGTGATAATGAGTCTTTAGTGGACAGTTCAGCTCGAGCAACGGAGCAGTGAATGTACCACACACACAGACTGAACCAAGTGAACAAAAGGAGGGGGTTTTGTTATTTTGAAACATAAAATATAATAATGTTTCAATAATAACATGGAAGAAAAGTAATCTAATATTTGGATGCATATTTGAAACTAACTTAATTATATGGTCGAGTCAGTGAGACCATCTGACACTGTCAGAATAGGGGGGACACCATTATCGTCTAGCGTTATCAGAATCCTGCTCTACTTCATGTCAGCTTTATTTTCTACCTCAAATTAACTTTAAAAAAAGATTTAAAGTTAATGTATCCGTTTTTTTCAATCTTTCGGCAGCATACAGCAGTATTTTGAAGCCATGGGACGGCATCAGCCCAGGCCATTCTGAAGCTAACAATAAAAAATTCTATTACAGGACTGTTAGGGTAAACAAAGAAGATTAGTTTCAGGTGAAACTCCCAGAACAAATAGATAAACAGGACAGGCTACTATCAGGAGGTTCCGCCCGGCGGGCAGAGCTTACTCAGAGTTAGTAACTATCTGTGTTCTCAGATCTGCAGATTGAGAATGACTCTTGGATGAGAGTCGAAACTTCTTGTATTTTTGAAAACAGTGTCCAGATGACTACAACTGAAGCTTTTTCTACTTTAGAAATGTACCCTGTAGCAACTATGAATGTAATAATAGGCAAATAACTTTTTGCGAACTTGAAAACATTTTGCTTTAAGTTTAATATTGACATTATCAACAATCATTCGTTTCCGCGGCCTACAAACGACTTTTTGCTGCCTATCAAAATGAATGGGGATAGAATGTTTATATCAGTACCAGACTGTGTGCACCGCTACTCTAAACACGTCACTTCTGGACAGGGCTATACTCGGTGGTGATTGCTTATGCTGCGTTCACGTGGTCCACAATAACTTACTTGGAATTCCTAAATCTGAAGTCTCTGTAAACTCTCGGTAAATGTTTTGAAGCATTGCCAGGGCCTCTTGTACGGATAATCGCTTCAAATCCATTTTACCTTTAGCTTTGCTGTGAGTGACACTAAAGGTGACACAACGCTCGCACTGCACTGTCATCCGCGGTGAAAAAGTACAAAGTAATTAATAGAGCCGTCTAATTGACGGGTGTGGGAGTTAGAGGTAGAATTACTCAGAACACGGAATTTCAGTTGAATTACAATATGGGGATGATATGCACAAAGGTAAAGAAAAAGTCAAGAGCCCATGAATCTGAAAGAGCAACGTAACCAGAGTAATTAGACGTACAATTCTGAATCACTGGAGGGCCGGGAGTGGGATGGTGCCAGTCCATATAGGGTGATAGTGTTTGAACCAATGACCCATAACTGATGCATTCAAAAGTTTGTCATGGCCTCATATACAAGCAATGAAAGAAGTGAGCAATAATATTGTTTGATTTCCTGTTTTTCAATGTGTTCCCAAGATTTTTTAAATAAAATAAAATATTGAAATGCAGCCGAGCGTTGTTTCTTTACTTAAGAAACCCCTCTCCCCCTCTCTCTCACATGTCCGCGCTCCGCCAGTGTCATTGAATTTTGCGAGTCTGAATTTAGTTCCTCGTTTGGCTCGTTTCTCTGTGAATATGTGACTGATTGTAATAAAAGATAAAGCATTATGTAGTGTCCCCACTGTCTCCTCTCTCCGGTCTCTCCGTGAATGAGCAGTACCAGATGTCCAGCACGGGAGGTGAAGGTGTCCAGCAAAGAGGTTTAAGAGCCAAGTGAGTTAGGGTGAAAAATAACCACGTCAAATCTGATTGTATTATTCTATAACTTAATTTTTCTTTTAATTTATGCCCATGAACGTTGGGATAGTGACACGACTCCAGTGCACTAGTTTTGAAGTAATTAGTTTCACAGAATGCACCCCACCACGCCCTCAAGTTGCTTTACTCCACCTCATAATTTGGCATAATCACACCTCTTGTTTAGAATTCCACCCCCTGCGCTGTCATCGAATGCGCCGACTGTAAGGTGTGACAAAATGAGCTCAAAATGTTGAAGTCGGGCAGCACCTTTTGACCCGAGTTCTGAGTTCTTTCTCTGCCGTTCATGTGTATTTTTCCAATCAGAAGTTCCTGAGGACCACATGAATCCAGCATTAATTAAAAGGAGCAAAAAATATATTCAAGTACCGTACATTTCGGGCGATATTTACAAAGAAAAAAGATTTTGGACATGCACGGGCCGCACCTGTCAATAAACCGCAGGTGCCCACATTGTAACATAAATCGCAGCTGTCCCCTCTGTCCTTGATTACTATGTGTGGGCTGATTTACCTGTGTCTGTGTCTTCACATCTTCTTTAATAATGCAGGGTTGTGTTTTGACCAGGTTGGGCCAAGAAAGTCTCATTTCAATGCGGGTTCTAAACTGCAGACCGCCGTGTGTCCGCATGTCCGCGCGCCGCATGTGTCAGTGCGTGTCGCCGAGTCTAGATTTACTTCCTCTTAGACTAATTTCTCCGTGAAAATGAGTCCGATTGTAATAAAACACACAGCGTTTTGAAGCATAAAATACAGAGAAGACGACGTGCCCACTGTCCACTGACGCCTTCTCCTACAGCGTGTCAAACGCTTGCGCTTCCTGCTAGTGTGCCCCCTGGTGGATGTTAGCCAGTAAAAGTCTATAAATTAACCGCACCGTTTTAATGACCCCAGGGTTCAAAGCGTGGAAAAAAGTAGCGGCTTGTAGTCCGAAAAGTACGGGAAATGTATCATCATCAAGTAGCTATTTCAATTTGTACTTTTAGAGTAAAGGTATTTTAAGAGTGAAGTGAAATGTAATGATCTTGGTGAAGAATTGTGCAGATTTTTGGTAAACGGAAGTGACTAAGTAACCTGAAACTGAAAACTGTTGTGCATATTGTCATAAATGGTGCAAAAATATCACCTTAGCCATTGTAACAGGTCTCAAACTATTAGGGAAAACACTTTTCAGTGCAGTCAAAAATGTTGTAGAAAGTTCTGATGCTTGCGCTCAATTGTAGGGAAGTAAAAGTAAATAAAAAGTATCCACTGTAAAATGTACTCGGTATGCAAAAGAAAACTGAATTCTGTCATTGGACAAATGTTTAAGAGTATATGTTTCGCCACTCATCCAAGTTGCTCCTTCAGTTCTTCTAACCAGGTTTCCTAATAAACTAAACTGAAACTGTTAAGTCACTGAATAAAATATCTCACTGAAGGGAGGAGCCTAAACTAACACCTTAGTTGTTTACAGTAAAGAGTACCCAGTCCATTGAAATACCTTACGTCTCCTTTGTACTTTTGTGCATTTGTTGTTTATCAAAAATGCTTTGACAATGACTTGACATTTTCATATGAACTTCAGACTTCCTATCCCCAAGCCTCTAGTCTTAAATGCATTTCCGACATTATTTTCTCCTATTGACAGATGAAACGCCGCTAAATGCCACTAAACCGCCCTTGCTGTACAGAATATTAACTAGATAAGCTGTCTAATTTCTAAAAAGGGAACTACAGCGTCGCGTTGGCCCCTGTCCAGACACTAGCCTTGTTTCGGAGGCACTAAATCTAGGGTTGACTTCTGCCTCTACATTGGAGCTTTGTGAACGCCGATGGCAATATAAAGACATACGCGAGAGCTTAAATAGAAGCCAAGTGTGTCCTGTATAGAAAAGCAACATCTTAATAATGGGATGTTTTAATCAGGTAAGTGTGATGACAGTTGTGGTATAGTTGGCCTCGTTGTCACAGCCATTTCATATTCAGTAAGAAGACCTATGCACTATGTTGTTTGAAAGGCAAAAGCAAATATTTGTAAACTTGAATAGACATTTTATTAGGTAATAACCAGTAAGTTAGTGTGGTAAAGAATCAAATCTGGTAATGAGCCTTTAAAAAAAAAAAAACGTACCGTATTTTGCGGGCTATAAGCCGCTACTTTTGTCAGATGTTTTGAGCCATGCGGCTTATTTAGAGGCTGCGGCTTTTCTGTGGTTTTTTTCTTTCACCGCTAGGGGCGAACTACGGAATTAGAATCAAAACTACAGAAAAGTTAAGCAAAGAAGCAGATGTTGTTTTTTATTCAGCTAGCAAATAGACAGACGACGACAATTACCAACTATAAATTATTTTCAAATTCTTGCCCATCATTATGGAACCCAAACGAAGAGTTCGTATGAAGCAAGTTTTAAGCTGAAGGCCATCGATCTTGCTAGAAACCGCGCGGCTGACGCAAGCTTAACATCAATGAATGTACGGTGAGACGCTGGAGGGGACGGAGGGGACAGCGAGAAGCGCTCATGCGATGCCAAAAGTCAAGGAAAGAGGGTGCGGCCTATGTATTGTTTTATTATCGTTTTTTTAAAAATAGAGCAAATGCGGCTTATATAGGGGAGCGGCTAAAAGTCCGGAAAATACGGTATATACATCATACAGCATCGGATTTTTCTGCGCATTCCTTTTTGTCTGCCTTTTACAGCGTCCTTTTTTTAGTTTACTCCCCCAAAATCTAATCTTTTATGATATGAGCTTCAGCTTTGAAATTTCAAGACCCAACAAATGTTCAATCAATGTATTTCTATATCTCTACACAGCAGCTTTATTTCTCCTTACAAAGAAAAATAAGATATCAAGGCAGATTTTGAAAACACTGCGCATGGCTTGTCACCACTTAGAGTTAATCACTAAGTCTTAGTTTCACAAAGAAACCGCCCATTTGTTTGTTCTCCGAAGTGTTCAGAAACAGCTTCAGTTCGAATTGGGGCTCATTTTAGTTAGGCGTTTTTGGGGGGAAATCATCCAAAATGACAAGAGGTTCTGTAACAGCAACTGCGTAAGGTTTTCATTGCCTTTCTCTCTAACCGAATATAAAATGCTTGCCACTTGATGAGAAACTGTTCTTCAATCAAACAAATGGGTCATGACATTTCAGCTTTTGTTTATTCAACTTGGACCTCAGTTAAGAACGAATGAGCCAATCTCCGCTTAACTTCGCGCAACCTTTTCCGGCGAAACTGAGACGCTCATTAGCATGCATGAAGCAAAAACTGTCTTAGCTATCAACGTAATTATTGAATTGGATCTGGTTGCCTGTTCCCCCAATCCGTTCCCCCCTCACAGTTATCAGTGCTATTGCAGTTTGTTTAAGGGGAAAACGACGATGATAGATTGAAATGGCAGGTCAATGCGGGGGGATCGTTCGGAAATACATGCAGGAAGGCTAGTTAATGGTACGTCTACTGGAAATGTACAGTAAATAAGCATCTGTAGTGCATCTTTTGGGCTGAGTGTGTCCTTTGGAAAGGGCAAAACGCACTGCCGAAGATAGGCGTGGCATTATAGATCGTCCATTCTCCTTGATGTCTTGTTAGTGTATGGTTAGGTAGTGAGAGTGTGGGGGGGGAATGCGCTGGTCATTCATAAAGGGAGGGGACGTAGCAACGGGATGGGAGGACAAATCAATAAGACTGCGATATACGGTAAAGCATTAACATAAGGCAATTCCGTAAGTTCTTTTGCAACGATACCAGCAGCAGTCTACATCGTTTTAATTTATAATATGTAAAGTGGACTGGAGCCTTGCAGCTATATAGAGCTTGGGGTTGGAATCTAAATGCATCCGTTATCCGAGATTCCAAAACAAAATGACGAAAAGTAAAGAATCATGGACACACCCGGTAAACTACTGGGCAAAGTCTATGTGAAAGGTTCTCCTGTTTTTCTAATTACGATGTAGTTTGGTGAGATAGAACCTGTAGTAAATATGTATATTATAGTTTTACATGCCTGAAATTGCAGTTTGAAAACTTTCAAATTACAAGAAAAAGTGCTCAGTTCTAAAACTGACTCCCTCTGTGATGTCATCAATATGCGAAGCGCCATTGAAAATACAATTTGCACTTAACTGACACAATGTTCAACGATCATTCAACAAAATAATGGTTTTATATGCTGCATTTCCCTTTCAAGAGACATCATATTTTGTTTGAAATTGTTAACCGCTACGGCAACGGTAGTTTACTGAATTAATGTAAAATCCGGTACGTACTCTCATGAATATATTGTGTCAAATGTATGTTATTGACTGGGTTTTTCTGATGTGATTTATGCTTGATGTTTCCCCAACACTTTCTCCGTCAACAAATCTCCCTCTTGTCTATATATTGAACAGCCATGTTTGATTTACAGAGTTGCACCAAATGACCCTTAGCAAATGCAGTCGAGCAGCCGTACTTCATTTTATGGATGGCAATATAAATTATGCTATGACCAGTTAGACTTAAAGGACACATGTTATGCAAATTATCAAAAACATAACTGGAGTTGTATTTTTGCTTCACTTCTCCAAGCACTCAGAAATTACTCTGTTTGAATTTTCCCTGGATATTAATGGCAAATAGAAATCCAGACCGCTCCTGCATAGTTTTAAAGTCCATAAACCATCATCAGACTTGTTCTGCAGTCAAACTGTGGTCAGGAACGCATGGTTTTATTAATCTAGCATTCACGTTGCCTAAGGGCTAAATTTATTTATTTTTTCATTGTCCCAAGGTGACCACCATGTGTAAAAGCCAATTAAAGCAACATGAAAGCATACTCTGTTAATTTTAAAGGTGCACCTGCTTGTTTCTATGGATATAGCATTGCTTTTCCTGAATATTCCACAGTATGGCATTACTATTTGTATTCACAGTTGCAGAAGCATGTTACAGCAGGAGAAATGGTGCATTTATATTAATATACAGATGTTTATTTATTTAAAATGTATTAATTTATTCCATTCAATGTGTTTATTTGTTTAGTTTATTCATTAAAAATATACCAGATCTACATGTTGTTGTCTTTATCTATTGTTGGCCCCACACTTAAAAATAGATTTTGATCCAAGTGAATAACTTTTTCAGGTACTTACCATTCAACAATAACATAGGTAGAACATCATTTTACATGTTATTGCATTTTAAACTGCAATAGTGGCATTTTCCTGTTCCAAGCAGCAAAGTGTACTTGTATTTACATATTTTTATTCATTTATTTTATTTTATTTTTATTCTGGGCTATGTGGTGATACATTTCAATCCGTACATGTATCAGTCGTCTTCATTTTTCAAATACTCACAAATAAGTAGAGTGATGTGGGCGGGGATAGGGGGTAGGACATTTCCGAGCACTTGCGCCTCGGTTGCGGTACAATACAGGATTACCTCAAACATGCAGGAATCAATCAAAACACTGTTGTAACAATGTTAAAAACTCATTAAAGCTGATTTTGCAGTCTTATTTTACATTATATACAAACTATATTCACTTAAGATCCTCATTTTGCTTTTTCTACTTAATTTGACTGTTATTTCACTGTAAATCTTGAGAAACACGGTACTCTTATTTGATTACAAGAAAAAGTCTATTTATTTTTAGCCTAACATCCAACATGGTGTTATGAAGAAGCTGTCCTAATCTAATTCCTGCTCCTCTCCATCTCCTCGTGTAGGCAGTAGGTGACTGTAGATTGCATCAGAAGATTTAATTCAATAGTGTTCCGAGCGGCGCAGTAATGAATGAATGGAAGCGTTCTCATCCAGGCTAATACTTTCAGCCGAAGGGAGCTCCATTAGCATGCACTCTCTTCACTGCCTCATTTAAGGACGGGATGGGGAACGCTGTCACCTGTTGGGGGGAAAAAATGACGTTTTATTCAAATAGACGATGACGCGTTTAAAAGCTTTGGTTTAAAATGAAACGACTGCCAGAAATCAAAGCCAGCATATTGTATTTAAATTAATTTGACAACACACATTAAACAAGTGTTGACCCTTGGCATGAATATATACCTTTTTTGAATTTAAATATTTTTGTATAGGTGTAGATAGATGTATTTAAGTGTAGTGACCCAGCCGTTTTTTCAGATTCGTATCGAGATATTTACTTTACTATATTATAATAATGTGTTTTTTTTTCTTCTTCTTTTTTATTTTTAATTCAGACTGTTTTATTTAAATAAGATAATCTTCACATCAATGTAATTATATAGAAAATGTGGCATCGTGTTTAATTAGGGTCAGTGTTTCTTTCTTTCTTTTGAGTGCATATTAAATTAAAATATTCTGATAGTAGTAGTAATTTTTGGGTCTTTTTCTATTTTATTTTATTTTATCATTATTTTAATTTTTTGCTGATCTCCCAAATCAAATTAAATTCTAGTCAATCAAATTAGAGCCTTGGAACTGCGTGTGCGAGTTACTGTACTTGGCGTTGGGCTGCCTACCTTTGGGAATAGCGATTTTTAATTTTTTTTAATTTTTTTTATTTGGATTAGAGCTGCAGTATATGTTTAGAAAGCTGGATTGCGTTCAGAGTGCACGCTGTAACTAATTTCAGAGAAGACGAAAACATGAACTAATACTGGAATCCCGTGCATTTCAGAACTTGTTTTTGACATGATATTTTGTTTTTTCCGTTCAATTATCCGAGCAAATGCAGTCATTGTAATTTGATAATTGCGTCAACTCTTTTTCAATATTTTGTGCAGCCCTAGTAATAACTTTAGCGTATTATGTAACAATTATTGCATTTGTCTGTATTGTTCATATAAAACAGACCAATCTATATGAGATTTTTTCTTTTTTTCTCACCACTTCTAAACATGCAAAAAGCTGGCACACTAAGTCTTCCTCTGCAGATGGTGAGAGCTGCACAGAAGGGCCGTGTCCAGGACTCAAAGCTCCACGCTGTGAGGGGAAGTGCTACTCTAGAGACTTTAAATATGGGCCTTGGCAGATCACCTGGACACTGAGAGGAGCAACCCACATAAATAAAAAACAGTGCTCGGGTTCCCACTTCTACATATTGCATCTGTTCTTTTATTTAACCAATTATTTTTCATCAAACAGTTACATTTTCCTCTTTCGCAATTGTTCTCTTCTTATCTGAATTCAAAGCTGGTGACATTTGGAAATAAGGGTCCTCAGTAAACCATTTATAAGGAATTAATAAGCACTAGTATTTGTTTGTTAGCATTTATAAGGCATTTTACTAGCATTTATCACTTGGTTATTGAAAACTACTTAATAATAAGCTTGTTAATACCCTTACAACCATTCTGAACATGGTTTAATAACACACTAATGTCTTTGTTAATGTTTTATTGACATTTATAAGGTATTATAAGCCATCTAAACATGCTAGTAATTATCTAGTGCTTATTAATGCTTTATAAATAGTTTACTAAGGCACCTTTTTTAAAGGCTTACCTATTTATTACTCAAATTGCTTTCATCCTCTTTTTTATTCAATGGTGGCAGTTTTGTTTTTCTGGTTTTTTGCTTGTGTTTTTTTTTCTTTTTTCTATCAGAACAGAAGCTTTAGTTGTTTTCCTTTTACTTTGATCATAAATAGTGATGGCCAGATCAACACTAAAATATTGATATATTTATACTGACGGTTTCAAAACGTATCGATAATTTAAAAAAAAAATACAATTTAAAACAGATTTTTATCCATTTTGAAATACACAGTGTATAGTTTAGGGCAGATCAAGCTGGAGTGAAAATAATGATAGCCATGGTGAAAGTGTTTACGTTTGCTAAACTTCAGATCGAGTATTAGTTGATTAAGATTCTTATTTTGGTGCTTTCAGCAACGTTTCTCTCGAACTATGGACAAACACATTATTGTTATAAATTATTTTATGCCTTTTAATGAATTCAAAGCACTGGTTAGAGACTACCTGCAGTACCAGTGCTCTTTCTTTGCATGCTTTTATCCCATTTTGTATTTATGTGTTTTTTAGGTATTTGTTCATCGTTTTATTGGATTTTTTCGTTTGCATTTTGTATTTTGTATTTGACAGTGTACCAATGAAAGAGACGGATTCTCTCATTTGGTTTTCCCCTGTACAAATAAATGATTAAAAAAGAGAGAATTCAACCCATAGGTATCAGTTTTGGACCAATATGTTGACACTTGCAATAGTATTACTTGTTATCGGCTCGTGCCAGAAATCACTGTTATCCCTCATCACGATCATTTGGATAAGGTCTCAAATAGCTTTTTAAAAAAACGGGAAAATGCATGATAAAGGACATTTAACAGCGAGGAAAGATTTGTCACTCTCCACCTCAAATACAAGTACAAATACACTCGAGACTCCACACCTCACTGGTAAAAAAAAACAAAAAAACATGCATAATTAGCATTTTACTGTTTTACATTTCAAGTAATGTCTTGTGTTAGAAATGGAAGCCCCCTCGCCACGTGGATCGGAGGAAGCCTGCTGAATAAATGATGCTGTATCTTCCTGCTTTAAGTTGTTTCTCGTGTAGAAAGAAATGTTTTTCGTACTGTGGCGCTAAAGACCCACGTTAGCTCGGAGCACTCAGATGGTCAAGTTATGTGTGAGACGGACACAAACAAAACACGCGCAGTGGGCGTTTTCGACAGATGTTTGAAGTAATACAACCCCTCAGAGGTTATATTGTGTATGTCGGTGTGATGACCCCTCAATCGTCCAGGAGCGTTCCATTGTTTTTTTCTAAAACCAGAGTCCGGATACAACTACAACTGAATCTTTTTCTACAGTTATATTTTGTAGTTTGAAAATCAGCCATGCATTGTCTACATGGGTTTTACAAAATAATTAATGACATTACTGATGGCTCTGGAAATACTGTACATGCAATTCTCGCACAACATTTATTTTGATTTATTTTATTTATATATCTATTAGGCTCTGCTTTTACAAGACATTATTTATTCTATAATGGTTTGATAATAACTTTGGAATGAGTAAACTGTTGGTCATGGTAAATCAACCAGGCACTCCTAGAGGCCCCCTGCTGGTGAGGCCAACTGATATTTACTTACTTCACTGTGCAATTAGATTTTCTTAAACTGTGACGTAGACAGGATTTGGCAGCCATTTCGACACAAATGAAAACAATTCAATTCAATTCAATGTATGCCAAAAATCACAACAGTAGTTGCCTCGAAGGGCCACAAGGAAACAAAAGCACACAACTTCCTTAATGTAGTCTAGTTTAGACACAGTAAATGCATTGTATGGTAAAACAATTCCCAGCCCACTTGATCTTCTGTCATGGTGCTTTATCAAGACAACAACAAGAAAAAAAGAGTGGGCAGAGATTGAAGAATTGTATGGAATCAACGGAATATCACAGACAGTTGTTTCTGAGTCATGGTGCAAGTGGGCGAAACCAATGGTTCAAACTAAAACACTGACTCATGGTTCAAAATCAGGTACAGGCCCTTTAAGATCTATAAGAAGACAAAGTGACATGTAAACGTATGCGTCAGTTAACCCTGAGCGTAAGGCACATGGCGATCTGCGCTCAAACTCGAAGAGATGAGAAGTGAACCAGTTTCATTATGTTTGCGTGCTATTCCTGCTTACACTTTTAGTCCCACGTTTTATAAATGAGACCCTTGTCCTGTCCTGATCAGATGCAACCATTTGTGCATTTTTATATCAATCAGAAATAAGATAATACGACAATATATTGATAGGAATTACATGACCACTATGATTTAACTGTCCTGTTATTGTCATGCACTTCTAGGTTCTACTATAACTTTATTTAACACAGTATATGCGAGCAATATTAACATTTTCACACATAAATGTCATCAAATCTGATCATTTTAGTTTTACAGATACATTAACTGAACGCCATGAGACCCGTAGACTTAGATGACGTGTGCTTCTGTGTGCTGTTGTCTTCTGTTGTGAGTGGACGTGTCTGGGGGTATAAGGGGCTTTATGGAGGTCAGGCACAGCTCCACCCACACTCCTTTAGCCTCATTTCAGCCCAGCAAGCTCCCTCGCCTCTTTAATATTTCACATCTCCTTCACAAACGCGCCAGAATGCCTTCAATCAAGTGTGAACAATAAATTGGCCACAACCGATGCCACGGCGCACTACACATGGGCACAGTTTGATCAGAGAACCGGGGCAGCGGGAGTTAGCGCGCGCTGGAGATGCTACGAGCGTGTAAATGTATGAAATTACAGTGTGACGAGATGCTAGCATGACAAACGCGGACTTTGAAGTGGTTAATGAGGGCCTGCTCGTCAGTGACCTCGAAACGCTGAGTGCTGCTTTGAACGAGTTAACCATCACAACTGATTATTGGAATGGACAAGTCGGGATATGGGACTGTACACTGATGATAACGCGCCGATGTTTAAAAGGTGCACTGTGTAACTTTACTGATGGAAGGGGAAGGGGGGGGCATCTGCTATTGTCCATGGAGATGTTCTTGCTTTGCCTGGAATGTGCCGCAGTATGGCATTAAACTGATCTCTTTGTATTGCTCAAAAATACCTATGTTTAAAGTCATACTGTGAAATATTCCACGCAAAGCAGTAACTCTCTCTCCATGGTGCTGAACCCTCTGAAAAGTGATATAATGATTCAAGGTGAAGATATCATTTCGGTATAAAACTCTATATTAGTATTCCACATTTTACAACACACACTTTACAAACTACGCCTCAGAATACATAACTTTGTTGTGAACACAATTCGTCCAGTGATGGTTTATGGACTTAAAAACTGCATAGGAGAAATCCAGGCTTTAACTAGTAGCAATCTGGAGAAAGTGTTTTTCTGAAAGTTCAGAGAAGACAACCTGAGGTTCACGGAACAAGCGTGAAAGAAGCAACATTCAACTTCAAGTATATTTTTGAGGAGGAAATAATATAATATATAAAAGGCCGTTTTGCATATGTGTCCTTTAAATTAGGGTTACTTTAAAATGACATGACTCAACACAAGTACAAATAAAAACTAGTGATGTAAAAATAATCCCATGCTCCATTTAAATATATTCAATTTGTATAAAGCTGATTTTGGTAACTTTGGCATTATTATTTCATATTTTCTAACTTGAAATTACACCTCCATTTCTTTTGAGTTATTTAGACATTGGAGCGCCCTCTGCTGTCAGCAGTGAGATAAACATAAAACATAAAAAGAAAAGAAAAATGAAGCCTTGCGGCAGAGTCATGTGTACATGAACACAATTGGACCTCAGAATGGGCCCTTGGACGGCTTATGGATTTAAGAATCATCCTGGAGGAGGAGAGGGGATTTGTAGATGACCTCGTGAACAGGAGTCATGAAACAAGCGTGAATGAAAACACAACTCCAGGCAAGTTTTACATGAAGGGACAACAGCGTGATATGGTTTTATAAGCTTAAAAATACATTTCGCCAGGCCGTGAGCCATCTGCTACCAGTCGCCAGAGGCAAACGTAACCTACGTTTTATTATTTTTGTTTTAAAGTTGGCTGCTATTTCCCTATACTCTTCATGTGTTTCACCAAGGAAATATATTAGCCATTTAATTAACTAATAAACAGCAAACATAATGAATAAGGTATTCTAAAAGTTATAAAGGTTTGTACACATTTTAGGCTGTTGTTACTGTCTCTGCGCCCTTCAACCGGTCCCCGAAAATAAATATTGTGAGGAAAAAGGTCGGGGATGGCTGCTTTAAAGAAGTTCATAACATTCGTTTATAAACCACACTGCACTTCAAACTACAGTCTTATATTAAATGAAAACCCAAACCCTCACGTTGTTTTATTGGTCGAAACAACTTTATGATTCCCCCGGCCGCGTTACCCATAATGCCGTTCAATAATGCAGAGCCGCTACGACATTAGCGCTGCAAACGAATGCCCTCCATTAGTTTCTCTGCGCTGTAATCAAATGCATGTTTACTTCAGGTCAGGCCCGGTGTAATTATTTATGACTAATAACCACAATGCACTGCAGCGACGGAGAGACCAAAACAGTTATGGATTAATGTGTTTGGTACCGCACATGCATCACGGCTCAAATACTGTTGTCAGGAATTCAGAGTGAGGCTTTATTGCAATACATATTTATCCAGTAAAATAGTTCGACAGTTGCTTTTATACTTTACCTTACTTACTTTTGCTTTTTTTTTTTTTTTGAGGGTTTTTTTTTTTGAGGGTCTGTCTTTTTGAAATACCTGCATTTGCACTGTTTTGTCAGTCCGAGTACATTGATGCAAATAAATGTTAGTAATGTCCATACAATTGTGTACTTGATGCATATTTTCACTGTAATGAGCAGCAGATTTTCTCAATAATTTGTGCCAAAACTGCTAAAGAGACTGAACTTGTTGAGATATTAGATTAAAACTCTTTTTTTCTTAAACAGCAGGGATTTGGGATTTTCTACTTAGTATTTGAGTAAACTAGACATGATTTTTATTTTTTTTTAGAGGTTAAAGTGTAATAAGCGGAAGAAGGCAGATGGATGGATTGATAAAAGTGTGATAAATCAGATTTAGCTGCTTCTGTACGATCCATCAAAATCTTGTTAAATCCAAAGTTCTGTGTGTGTCTGTAGGAGCAACCTTAAGAGTAGATCTTTACACCTCATTTTTTTTAGAAAACTATACATGCAAGTAGATTAAAGATAAATACAAATAAACATAATTTAGTGCAGATTGGACTGTATTGTTTCCATGTCACAAATGATGAGAGTAGAGTACTGAGAGACTAAACTGACCAAAACAACATTTTAAAAAGCAGTTCTGCCTGTTGCGTCTTGCCTTAATTAGCCTTAAAAAAAAAAAAAATTAAAGATCATCATGAACAAATAGTTTATTAATGACGATTGATTCGTTAATGATTCAGGCTTAATAACTGCTAAACTAAGGCATTAGGAGTTAAAGCACCTGTGACAGGTCGGACGTCTCATTGAACTAAAATGCAGTTAAGATAAATATATTTTGAACTTCCTGTCTGTAAATTTATGACATCACACTAAGAAATTACCCAGCAAACACTGGGCAAAACCTCATCTATTGTCACTTTTTTTTATCTGACAAATTAAATTTGAGAATGCGACTTTATTTTGATGAATAAATGTTTAGAGAGTCTTTCTTTGTGTAAATGATGCTTACACTTTGACTGGAATGATTACCCCTAGTGTGATGTCACTTCCTGTCATTTCCTACAGATTTGTCAACGTTTTCTCCACAAATCCCTACTCGTTTGGTGTAAAACTGTCATTTATATGTACAGCAGGTATAAATACACCATAAGCACTTTAAGGTTAGTAGGCCTGGATCAGTCTTAATACACTTTTTGTTCTGCTGTGGTTCATGTAATCTTTGATAAATACTAGCGCTCACTTCTATGCACTTTTTGGTCGACGTAAGGTACAATCAATTTGTATTTGTGCTGTTTCGGTTTTTTTCAGAACCAGGACAGGTGCAATTTGTTTTTGACTTTCCCCCCCAAAAATATGTTTTAATGTGTTTTAATTTTTGTACAATATTTAATTGTATTGTATTTTAAAATAAGATAAGATAATATCACCTTTATTTGTCCCACAATGGGAACATTCTAGTGTTGCAACAAAGGGTACAGAAGCAGATTAGGCACAGTATAATAATGAAAACAGATAACTTAGAAAAAGAAAACTCTTATAAAAACAGATAACTTAGAAAAGGTAATGTTGTGTCATTAGACAGTAAAGGCTAATTCAATCTAATCTCGGTATTGTAAAGTGTAACTATTGGATGTTTGGTTTGTTTTTTGTTTCATAAATCCTTTAGTATCACATTATGAGTTGAATGACCACCAGTATCGGAGTTCTTTAAGTAAAAGCATATTTAAGATTAACAGTAAATGTATGATGCTCATTTCTTGTTTATAGCAGATAAGGATGAGGCTGGACGGGGCATTCAGTCAAACCGACAAACCAGGACCTCAGACCACAAGCGACCGGTACAACTCCCACTGAACGGGATCAATATCTGTCCCCGAGAGTCTGATTAATCCTCGCCTTCGAAGGAGCGAACCAACACTGCATCACCAGACAGCGGCTCATCACCGGGGCCAGTTTCAGTCACAGTCAATCAGTACGACGGGATGGTCATAACCGTCACGCCAACGTCAAATCAAATGTGGACCATTTCAAAACTGGTAACGTCTAGTTCAGGAAAGCGCGTTTTAATTCAGTTTGTGGAAAGTATAATCATAATCTTTTTCTCAATCAAAATAAGGTTAGTGCATTTGCTAAAGTAGAGATGGAATAGTATTTTTATTGGACTAAAACTGACAGATTTGGCTCTTGAAAACACGGCGATGCAAAGAGTAAATTATGTTAAATTTACATGTAAATTACATGTTTATTATTATTTGTAATTATCTGTAATTGTCATGCAGAATATATTGATATTTTATACACATTGCACAATAAATGGTTCAGAAAAACAGTACAGATAATAATAAATACGATAAAATAGCATTCAATTGTAAATTGGTAAGATTTGAATTAACATTTTAATAATTAAGACTGAGGTTAGAAATACCCTCAAACCTTTTATATACAATCATAATGACTACATTTCAAACCTATTTTTACTGACAAGTATTTTTTTTACAGTAGTAGTGAAAAATACAATTAAAAATGATCTTAGATGTATAATAATTAGCCTTAAAGAAGCATGAACAAAGACTTAATTCATTATGAACAAAAGTATGATGAACTTAGTAACTACTGAACAAAGAGGTTAAGGTTGTTGATAAGGTCGTCTTTATTAAGGCCATTAAAAGTACCGTAGTTATTATAAAGTGCTACCGATGATTGATTCTTGTTATTACACTCTCAGAATCATGCCAATTTTCTTACATCAGCAAACATTTTAAATCACTGTCTGATGTTGATTATATGTTTTTTTTTTCTCTTTGATTGACTTCCATCAGAGCAGGCTCTTTACAAGGGTAAACAACATAGAACACCTTTGGATATCGACTAAAGGTGACCTGTCTCCAGCGCGCGCACACACATACGCACACACAGACACACACACACACACACACACACACAGTCATTAGCATGCAGAAGTTACATTGACTTACATTCATGTCTTAGGGACTTAATCATGTTGCGGTGTATTCTCAACGATAGATTATAGTGATTTATTCATATTCATGACAGTTTCTCATTGATCTTTGCGCAGAAGTTGTGTTGTATAGAATGTTTTTGCCGACGGGGCTAAAGAACCGCAGATGTGGGACATACAGCACACACGGCGTTGCATTTGTTATGTGTTCTTTCAGCAGAAGCGGAACTGAAGCCCGAGAAACAAATTTCCACTCGGAGAAGTTTACTTTATCTTCCCTTAAAGCGCATAAGACAGGTTTTCATGTTTATCTAAAAAGGAATCCCTCATGCTACAGAATATGTCCTCGGTAAACAAGTTCCATCTAAAACGCAGAGACAGCTTACCCTCAAAGAACCTTTTTCAACATTTTGAAATAAAAACCTTGGTATAATTGCGATTATTGTGTTAACCAATTCAATTTCAATATTTCCACGCTATATTGTGCAGCCCTAATGAGTGGTCTAACCTGTCATATGCACTTTGAACCCTATTTAAACCCTATTTGTACTCGTATCTGCAGTTTAAACAATAATGTTGATCTAATAATGAAGCATTTAAGTCAAGTTTGCGACCGATTCCCCTCCGTACGATGCCATAACCCCTCTCCGCACGCACTTTGAGGGACTCCAGTAGATGCACTCCTGTCGCCCGTCCCGACCAACTGTTACTGATGGAGAAGTGGAACGCCCCGCCCCGTCCCGTCCCGCCCCGTCCCTCCCCCACCGCGCTGTAGACCGGGCTTGTGATCACCTGACAAGGCTCTCAGCTAAACCGCGCACGTTCTCCGCCTCGTTCTATCGATCACGTTCTTGCTCAGTGTCGGAGAAGATGGTGCCATGTGTTTCTGCGAGTGGAGCTATGGGGCCCTCGGGAACTAGAGATATACTAACGGAGCGGTTCCCAGGCTTTTTTCGTCCGTCCTAAAGCCACGTTTCCATAGGCGCAACTGAAAAGACATCCGTAGGCCATCGGATATCAGCTCATATGATAAATTTCAACTCGAACGCTGAGACAATTCTTAAAAATATCTAATGAGGGGAAGATAGAGCAGCCAATAATAAGTAAATATAAAATGCCAAATATACAGTACACAGTCATAAATCCGGTGTAACGCCCACTCCCCTGTGTGACAGCAGATGTTGTTAGTGCGTAAAATCACATATGTGTTTGTGTGTGTAATGTACAGAGGAGTTTCCTCTGGGCAGTTACTGACATTCTGGGCATATGAGCCCAGAAGCAACGCAATTGCTTTAGGCGGCTTTGAAAAGAAGAAGTCAGGGTGTCACATAAACAAGAAAAGACAGGAAGACATGTTTTAGTACTTCATGTTCAAAAAGGACTGGCAGCTTAAAGAGTTAAAAAATATAAAAGTACTTCTTATCACGCTATTGAACATCATTCATTACATTTGTATTATATTTTTGTAGGAAATGGAAAACAACTTTGGATTAAATGGGACCTTTTCTTTAACTTAATATGTGCCATTTTGTATCTTTTGATGCTGGTCTTGTGTTACGTTTAATCTTTATTTTATTTTTTTTTAACATGAATCAATTAACAGTAGACAAAATTCAATATTTTATTTATTCTAATTTTACTTTCAAAAATGTTTGTCAAAATGGTAATGCCATGTGTGGAAAAAAGTGCAATAAATAAAATAAATAAAATAAATAAAATAAATAAAATAAATAAAATAAATAAAATAAATAAAATAAATAAAATAAATAAAATAAATAAAAACAAAAATAAAAAAAATAAAATACATTAAATACATTAAATAAACCAGGTAACATAACCAAAATATAATGATATGTGTCGTCAAAGAAAGTCAGACGGCAATATAATTACAAGCTGCATTGTTTTAATGCATTGTTTTTTTGCAGCAGCAATTAGACTGAGAACTACATAGACCATGATCCTTTGCTCCATTTCAGTGCAGACAACATGAAGAAATAATTATATAATGAATTGTTATTAAGCATGTTTATGTGATAAATCTTGGAAATGGAATATGACAATAATGATCGCACTGTGTCAAATTTGTTGATGTAAAAAAACAATAAATTGAAACATTTGGGATTTTCTGTTGGAAAAACCATGAATCACCCATACACCGGTACTTCAATCTAAAGTTATGACATAGCATCATAACAGATAGCAACTTTGATATGAATAAAATTACCACTTTTTGAAGCGACAGTGAAAAAAAATTTAATTTAAGTTTGTTTGTGCAGACAGAAAAGAGTTTAAACTTTGTACCAGTGTTTCTTTCATGTGAATAATCCCAAAGTTTCACATAACCCAGGTCAAAACAGCTACAAAGCAAAGTGTAAACACATTTACTCTAGTATGTTGCATTATTTGTTTATTTAATAAGAGATTACGAAAAATGTTAAGGTGTTTAAGTGTCTTTTCCATCCTTTGCCGGGAATTCTAAATTGATTCTTGTTTTTTCTGTTGTAAATACTCTAATTTTGACTTCATATGGTGTATTTATTTGTGGAGAAAAGTCAAAAAAGCTATAGAAAATGACAGGAAGTGACATCACACCAGGACAACTCATTCCAGTCAAAGTTTAAGCACAATTTACACAAAATAAACAACTTTTTTTGTTATTTTAAACATGAAAAAGTCACTTTCATATACATTTATTTGTCAAATTCTTAAAATGTGACATTAGATGAGTTTTGCCTAGTGTGATGTCATCAATTACAAAGAGGAAGTGAAATTATAAACCTAAAAAATTAGGTATTCTGGCATACAATTTTTATATTTTTTAGCAAAATTTAGAATATATAAATCTTAACTGCATTTTGGTTCAATGAGTCGTCCGACCTGTCAGAGGCACTTTAACATGTGATGCCAGTTAATCGTTGAAAAAGTGTTATGATCTACTTTATTTTGCCTCCAGTCGCCTCTGTTTTGAAATCTGAACATTCTGATGACATTAAAGGATCTTTAAGAATCCATTCAACAATAAGATTAAAAACCATGCCGACAGCTTTTTCTTAAAGCCAGCACAACAGTGATTATCCACAGTCGATTTCCCCACACAAACGCTGCAGGGCATGAACTATTCCAAGCTGGACAACGCTTCCTTCTTCCATAAATGAAACAAACAGCACCAGTTGGCACAAGCTCAAACACTTCATTTTCACCTAAAAACAACTTGCAACACTTTCTAACAACCTTTTATTATTGTTTTACGTCGTTTGCCTTTAAAAAATAGTCTTTCGAAAGGACTCATGTCGTGCTCAAACTGGTTTCCGGAAGCTTTTATATGGAAATGCGATCGATTGGAGCAGAGACGTGCACCAATCAGACGCGTTTGATTTATGTTTAACGCACTGTGAGGAGAGTAGTCGCCTGGCAACCGACTAATGAAATCTAAGAGGCACCCAGGCTATTAAAAAAAGGGACCTTCGCACCTTTCTTTCCCTCTTTCCCTCTCACTCTCGGCTGTCACTGCTGCTGCTGCGTTTTTGGAGCGCTTTTCTCCTCGCCACGGCTTGTCGCTATTGAAACGAAGTGAATAAAACCAATTGAGTGATAAATTTAGGTGTAAAACGGAACATTGACTGGAGATAAGCAGCGAGGGGTTGGGTGACAGCTTGGTGTAAGGACAAAGAATTGGAAATCAAAGCGCAGTTATGACTTAATGCTCATTACGCATCAAAAACAGCCAAAACTTCGCTTATTTTGCTCTTTTTTTGGCTGTAGCTAACGGTTTTTTAGTAGTCGATTATTCTTTCCATTAGTCGACTAGTCAAATGATTATTTCTATAATTCATTGAGACTTTTCAAATACATTGTAAACCAAATAAAGGTTGAACTAACGTCTTCTGAATAGAACATATTTACAAATATGTATTATTGGTAAAAATCTGATTTTAATATTATTATTTTTTACATTTTTCATTAACTAATGCAACCGTTTTCCCCATAAAAGGTCTTTATCGCATGCGTTTTAGAGTCCAAATATACAATAATCATTGTTTTTATCATCGACGAGTCACGATTAGTCGATTCCTCTTGATTCATCTTTGCAGAACTCCTACGCGAGCCACGCCAATTTCCGTGCCAAGCTGTTTTATTCCAACAAACAAGATGAACATTAATTGCAATTATTCAATGCAAAACAAACGTGGAACAGGCGTAAATGAAATGCGTAAAAGTTATCGAAAATGAGAATTAAAAAGGAAGAAAAAAAAGAGGAAAACCCGACGCGCGCTTTGATACGAGAAACCTTCCAAAGTGGATGTGACTGACAACTGTTACTGTGGAAACCAAGTCACCCTCTCTTTCTCTTGCTCTCCACGACAGAAAATGGATTAGATAAGCTTCGAATGAGAAGTGACAGAAAAACCTATTTGCCAATTCGCACAAATAAATAACGTTAAAAAAAATAAAATAAACCACACACGCGCGTAAAACAGCACCAAAAACGCACGACAAAAAAAGAACCCCAACACATTTGCACACTTACAGCAGTTGGTGACGGCAAAACTATTAGCCACTTCCAGATTGTCAATGTGAGGCGTGAGGCGGAATTCCTGCGTGCCAAACTGAACCATTCCTATCCGAAACGCGCTGTACTCCTGGTCGGCGCCTCTTGGAAACAGCCCACCTGAGAAGAAAAAATATATATATATATAAAAAGAGCTCAAAAATGTGCGTCAATTAAGTGTTGTTAAGTGTCGACGCGCTGTTTTGGTTCGGCTCACGCACCGATCTGAACGCTGGGCGAGCCTCCGAGCGCGCAGCCCCATAAAACCAGCAGCACAGAGATGGATAAGCTGACAATCTTTTGCATGTCCGCGGTGTAAAAATGTCCACATCCAACCGGGGGAGGATATGAGAGTCCGGGAGTGGAGGTTAGATCCTGGGCATAGTGGAGAAAGGTGTCTGTTGAGCGGAGGAATGGATGTGGGTGCTTCCCGCTCGCTCCCTCCGTACAGCTCTGAGCTCGGAGACGGTTTGTGCGTGCGCTCGCCGCCGCTGCCGGTGATGTCTCCTCCTACGCCGCCTCTTGAGCGTCCTACTGCTCCGCGTACACGCACACGCACGCACAGACACACGGTGGGGGGCGTTAATGGGCACGTATACGCACATGGATCAGGTGGACGCACGTGTGGGAGCAGTAATGTGACACAAGGCCAGCTGTTCATTGCAGGGGACAGTGCCGCGACAAGGACGCAAAATGAAGGTTTACATTAGAGGTAACCTGAGTAATGACATATAGAGTAATAAATATTGTCAATATTTGGATTTATCGGTCGTTTTGCGCCGTAATAACTTTAATAATTCCACTTTTTATTACAGTTTAAAATCTACAAAACTTTGCAGTGTACATTTTCAGTGCACGTTCACACGTGCGCAAACCATATTGAAATTGAAATATTGAACCTGAACCTGGAACTAAACCTGGAACCTTGAACCTGGAACTAAACCTGGAATAAGACTTAATCATCAAGTTCTCCAAATCAAAACGACATATTTGATTGTTTTGTTAAAAGTTGTTGTCAAAATACGCCCCAAAACAGCGCCCCTGCAGGTCTTGAGACGTGAAAAACGGGACTTACCACGAGTTGTGGAGATGCCAGACTTACTCAATGTCCAATTTGTATCATAGATCTCAAATCTCAATTTTGTTTGTTTGATGCAATTTTACGGTAAAATAAAACAAAAATTTGACACAGTCTAGCGTTTGTTATCTTGAACACTGTTGGAGGAGGAGTCAAAAAGTTTTACTCAAGTAAAGGTACTGTTACTTCAAAATTGTATTACTGGAATAGAAGTAAAAGTATTGGTCCAAGAAACTGCTCAATTAAGAGAAGAAGTTCTCCAAGAAGTGCAGCCAGTGGCTTCTGGTCCATTATGGGCGATGGGGCGACGCCCCTCCTGGCAATCAGCCAGTTATGTCAAACGATATTGAACAATTGTTTTGTTGTTTTGTTATATTATTATTTAAATATGTAATAGTATTATATATATATATATATATATATATATATATATATATATATATATATATATATATATAATTATATATACATCATCCATCTCTTCCGCTTTATCCAGGGCCAGGTCGCGGGGCAGCAGTCTAAGCAGGGACTCCCAGACTTACTTATCCCTAGACACTTCCTCCAACTCCTCCGGGAGGATCCCAAGGCGTTCCCAGGCCAGCGAGAGACATAGTCCCTCCAGCGTGTCCTGGGTCTTCCCGGCCTCCTCCCATTTCGACCGCTTGCATCCGCAATCTTGTCCTTTCGGTCATTACCCAAAGCTCATGACCATAGGTGAGGGTAGAAACGTAGATTGACAAGTAAATCGAGAGCTTTGTCTTTCGACTCAGCTCTTTTTTACGCAACGGGCCGGTTCGCCTGTCAATCTCACGCTCCATCCTTCCCTCACTCGTGAACAAGACCCCGAGATACTTGAACTCCTCCCCTTGGGCAAGGACTCCTCACCCACCCGGGAGGGCAAGCCACCTTTTTCCGGTTGAGAACCAAGGCCTCGGTTTGGAGGTGCTGATTCTCATCCCAGCTACTTCACACTCGGCTGCAAACCGTCCCAGATCATGTTGTCAGGTCCAGGTTTGATGAAGGCATCAGGACAACATCGTCTGCAAACAGCAGAGAGGAGATCCTGTGGTCCCAAACCGGACCCCCTCCGACCCTGACTGCGCCTAGAAATTCTGTCCATAAAACAATGAACAGACCGTGTGACAAAGGGCAGCCCTGGCGGAGCCAACAAGCACTGGAACAGGTCTGACTACTGCGCAATGCGAACACAGCTCCTGCTCCGGTCATACAGGACCGGACAGCCCTGAGCAAAGGGCCGGACCCTCGTCTCCGAGCCACCCCCCAAAGGACAACCCGTGACACGGTCGAAAACCTTCTCCAGATCCACAAAGCACTGTGTTGGCAAACTCCCATGAACCCTCCAGTACCCGATGGAGAGTATAGAGCTGGTCCAGTGTTCCACGACCAGGACGAAAACCACTCTGCTCCTCCTGAATCCGAGGTTCGACTATCGGTCGGTTCTCTTCTCCAGTACTCTGGAAGCTGAGGAGTGTGATCCCTCTGTAGTTGGAACACACCCTCCGGTCCCCCTTCTTGAACAGAGGGACCACCACCCCGGTCTGCCAGTCCAGAGGCACTGTCCCCGACCGCCACGCGATGTTGCAGAGACGTGTCAACCAAGACAGTCCTACAACATTCAGAGACTTTCGGTACTCAGGGCGTATCTCATCCACCCCCGGAGCCCTGCCATCGAGGAGTTTGCCAACAACCTCAGTGACTTCGGCTTGGGTGATGGATGAGTCAGCCTCCGAGTCCTCAGTCTTTACTTCCTCTTCGGAAGACGTGACAGTGGGATTTAGGAGGAAGTATTCCTTCCACCGTCCGACGACATCCCCAGTCGAGGTCAGCAAGTCTCCACCCGCACCCTAAACGGTGTTGGTGAAATACTGCTTCCCCCTCCTGAGGCGCCGGATGGTTTGCCAGAATTTCTTTGGGGCCGACCGAACTCCTCCCAGCCCTGGGTTTTTGCCTCTGTGACAGCACAAGCTGCGGCATGCCTGGCCTGCCGATACCCGTCAATGGCCTCAGGAGTCCTGATAGGCCTCCTTCTTCCACCTGACGGCATCCCTTACTTTCGGTGTCCAGGGGTGTCAGGGGTTGCCGCCACGACAGGCACCCGAGACCTTGCGACCACAGCTCCGAGCAGCCGCATTAACAATGGAGGTTGAGAACATGGTCCACTCGGCCTCAGTATCCCCAGCCTCTCCCGGGATCTGGGAGAAGCTCTCCCGGAGGTGTGAATTGAAGACCCTGCTGACAGCGGGCCAGGTGGCGATCGGTTGACAGCTCCGCCCCTCTCTTTACCCGAGTGTCCAAGACACGCGGCCGGAGGTCAGATGACACTACAACAAAGTCGATCATTGATCTCCGGCCTAGGGTGTCCTGGTGTCACGGGCACTGGTGGACACCCTTGTGCTTGAATATAGTGTTCGTTATGGACAGTCCGTGACACGCACAGAAGTCCAATAACTGAACACCGCTCGGGTTCAGATCGGGAAGGCCGTTCTTCCCAATCACCGCTCTCCAGGTGTCACTGTTGTTGCACACGTACGACAGTGACACCTGGACAGGGGTGATTGGGTTGGGCGTTGAAGTCCCCCAGTAGAACAACGGAGTCCCCGGTCGGTGCACTGTCCAGTACCCTGTAGGCCGACACAACAGTGAGAGACCTGTCCCCAACCCGAAGGCGTAGGTACCCTCTCGTTCACTGGGGTAAACTCCAACACATGGCGGCTGAGCTGTGGGGCAATAAGCAAACCCACGCCAGCCCGCCGCCTCTCCCTGTAGGCAACACCAGAGAAGTGGAGCGTTCAGCCCCTCTCGAGAGGATGGGTTCCAGTGCCTGAACTGTGAGTGGAGGTGAGGCCGACTATATCTAGTTGGTACCGTTCAACCTCCCGCACAAGCTCAGGCTCCTTCCCCCACAGTGAGGTGACGTTCCATGTCCCCAGAGTTAGTCTCTGTGTCCGGAGATCCGGTCGTCGAGGCCCCTGCAGTCGACTGCCAACCAGATCTCTCTACATCAGCCCCTTACGGATCCTCCTGCAGGTGGTGGGTCCACGGGAGGACGGCCCCACGTCACTCGTTCGGGCTGCACCCGGCCGGGCCCCGTGAAGAAAGGCCCAGCCACCAGGCGCACCCCGTCGAGCACCCACCCCAGGCCTGGCCCCAGGGTGGGGCCCCGGTAACGCCAATCCGATCGCCGGGCGATCTGCTTCATCGTCCATTTAAGCGTAGTGTTTAAGCTGGAGACACAGCGCAGCAGGTGCGTGCGTCGTGATCAGAGCGAGGTTTAGGCTGATGCTTCTGCGTCAACTCTACACGGAAGTGCCGCATGCCTTGTTTTCTGTGTGTACTCTTTAAAACTGCATCTGCAGACGTCTGTGTTCAAAGGTACGTCCAAAATGATTCCGCATGAGCTCCTGTGAATAAAAACTATATTCGTGATGAAGTGAAATCGGCTGATTTCTTATCAGTCCGAGCTAATCGGACATCTGATGTGTCGAACCCATGGTCAAACCATTGTAGAACTTGTGCTCCATTACCTTGACTGCAAACACACCAAAGAGGAGTGTTTTTTTGAGTTTATTACCTGGATAATGCCAACGCTGAAAGCATCGTAGAACTTCTATTCATAAATCGAAGTTTTGGTTCTTAAAAAAACCATGAAAGAATGCTATAAATGACATGTCTTTAAGAACAACTTTCCATAGCAATGTTGTCTGTGATGATTCAATATAAAAATTTAAAATGTTACACATGTAGTTCAGGTTATCTAATGCCACTTAGAAACTGATCTTTTTGGGTTTTTTTCTGTTCTGTTTTATGAAACGGGCACCGACAATTGTTTGTGTTTTTTTATTTTCCCTTAATGTAGTAATTGCTACTATGCACTATAACGTACAGTATCACTGAGACTTTTGCTTTGCTCTTTATCATCTGATATTTTATAAAGTGTAAAATGTAATTTTATGTCAAATGTATTTTCTCACAAATGGTATCTGCCTCTAAGTCATTGTATTGCCATTACCAAAAGTAAATGAAGTTGTTCACTTCATTAATTCAGTTGTAAACATGTATTTATAATGTGTATTAATACAGTCAATATAAAATATTCACTTTTGGACATTTAAAAAAAAAAAACACACACAGTAATGTTAAATAGCCCCCCCTATATTACCACCAGCCGCCACTGAGTTCAGCTATACAGTTGGAGCAAAAAATACTCAGGTAAAAGTATCACATCAAAAAAGTATCGTAAAAGTATTCAAGTACACCTTCAAAAATGTACTTTTAGAGTAAAAAGTAATTCACATTTTGGCATTTTAACAACTATTAAAGCAACAAGTTGTGATCTTGATGAAGAACTGTCCTGATTATTGGTCATCAAAGGAAGTTTTTCTGTTCATTTTTGTTTAATCTTGTTTGTCTTGTGACCCAAACACGCAGACAATATGTCACCATGAACATTCAAAAAAGGTCTAAGACGAGAAGAAAATATACATTTTATTTCAGTTCAAAAATGTAGTGGAGTAGAAAGTAAAGATACTTGCTCTCAATTGTAGCAAAGTAAAAGTAAAAAGTATCCACTGTAAAATGTATCCAAGTACTGATACCTAAACATTTGACTAAAGTACAGTACTTTTACTTTTGTACATCATTATTTTCCACCACAGTGTAAGAGTAACTGTCTGGACAAAACATCGAATTTATAATTTGAAGTTAATGTAATTAGAAGGACAGAACCATAAATCATGCAATAAATCACATCCGAAGGAGAGGTGCAAGAAACACAAATGTTGAAATGTCAACATAAAGCTTTTGTCACTTGTACGTTAACTCACTCAAGTAAGATAAGAGTACTGTTTCTTCAAATAAAATGTTACTCAATATAAGTAAATTATAATATCGGAAAACGAAAAAAATGCTGAATGCTGAAGCTGAAGTAACGGTGACCTCTCTGGCCTAAATCATCAGAAGTTATAACTCTCACTGCAATAGAAGCATAACCAGTTCATGCTTCCTCGGGGTACTTCAATTTATACAGCAAAGAGCTTATAGTACAGTATGTTAGAAGAACTGCAGAAGAAAACAGAAATGCATATTCAAAATGGATATTGGATTAACATGCCAATTTAAACATATTTTTACATAGTTCTACCCACCGTTGAATGCCCCGATTGCCTTCTATTTCCACACAAAAACATGAAACTGAATATTAGAGCAGGAGTAGCCTTTTGTCTTGTTTATAACCTTCACACGTCTGACAGCCCACACTTCGTAGCAAAAAGACTGAATAAAGCTGCACGGTTATATCAAAAACATACATACACACATCTTTGAACGTAATCTAGAGAAGACCTTTTTGAACAAAACAAACTCAGTGTATGTCAGTTCACTTCATCACCAGATTAGATCAGGCAGATAAGTATACAAAAGTAAAGAATGAGGGAAATGTGCAATAGGAAAAGGAACATTAAATAAGGGGTATCTTTGTCTTTTAAAATATGTTATGTATTTCAAATTATACAAATAAATGGTTGAAATATAAATTACTATTTAAGTACATTGAATTTATTACTTAGGTACTAAGTTCTAATGTTGAGAAGTTATTTAAAATAATTAAAATGTATATAAATTCTGACTGGACTCCTCAGAAAAAGCCATACTTTACAAGCTAAAAGCAACATTCAACAGGGAATAAATGGCATGAGTTGGTTTTATAACACATATATTAGGATGTATGTAGGTTCATAATGGTTTGGAGAGAGTGAGAAGAGACAGGTACAGGAGTCAGAGGAGGACTAGGAAGAGGTAAAAGAGTGGAGAGTTTAGTTGCGACTGGGAGTTTTCAGCACCATGGACAGCTCTTCTCAAAATCATGGTATTCAGCAGTGAAACGAGCCAAATTAGTAACATAAATCTTACTGTTTGGATAGTTTTGTTAAACATTTAAATTGTTTCTTGTTGTTTCTGCTTTTACTAAATAGCTTCTACTCCAGTAACCCTAGTCAGATGGCTACATGCAAAGGGATGCATGGATAATACTTGGCTATAAGATCAACCATGGAAGCCATGAGAAACAATACCCACCATGGAAACTAAGATTAGAGGCTAAAATCAAGCCAGCGCAGAGAGAATTGAGCCAACTGAGACTGAGAGAGGTGCAATGAAAAAACAAGTACCAAATACTGTAGGTACAGCCAGATGCCCATACCTGAAGCACTCGGAACTGCCAAACAAAGGCTCCAAAGCTGCCTAAAGATGTACGCAAGAGACAATGAAAACAGACAAATAAACCGGCTCTTCGAAACTCTTCCAGTGAAAGTGTACACTCAACAGCAGGATAGTAACAGCAGAGCAGACCCACCAAAGCTGGGAACTGAGTGGTACTTGGAAAGTATATGGGAAAAGGAGACAACACATACCACTGAGCACAGTGGCTGGTGGATCTAAGAGTGGACCACATTAACCTCCCTGAACAGAATCCATTTACTGTCACAGTGGAAGAAATCCAAGAAAGAGTCTCAGGTATGAAAAACTGGACAGCACCGGGCCCTGACATGATTCATGCATACTGGAAAACTACTAGAAACTCACAACACTCCATGAGCGCATGGCAGCACAAATGAACCAGCTGCTAAGGGATGGGACTCACCCAAATGGCTCACTGAAGGGTGTACGATCCTGAAGGATCCCTCCAAGGGTACAGTCCCATCCAACTATCGGACAATAACCTGTCTCTTCCACAACATGTAAGCTTATGTCAGGCATCATTGCTGCTAAGATAAGTGGGCAAATGGACCAATACATGAGTAAAGCACAGAAGGGCATTGGCAAAGACACCAGAGGAGCCAAACACCAACTCCTGCTTGACAGAACAGGCGCTCAAGACTGCAGAACCCGACACACCAATCTGTGTACTGCCTGCATTGATTTACAAGAAAGCATATGACTCAATGCCACCTACATGGATCACTGAATACTTGGAGATGTGCAACAACAACAACAACAACAACAACAACAACAGGATAAGACCCTTTATAGCAAATTTGATGCAGCTGTGGAAAACCACCATTGCCACAAATGTTAAAACACTAGCACAATTGTTCATCAAATGTGTCATATACCAAGGAGATGACCTGTTCCCACTGCTGTTCTTCATAGGCTTGAATCCCCTCCGCCAAATAATCATCAAGACTAGCTATGGATACCGACTCAGGAATGGGGCCACGATCAGTCACCTCCTCACCTCATGGATGACATCAAACTGTACGCTAAGAGCAAGACATCGACTCACTGACCCACACGACCGCGCTGACGTGGGGATGTCATTCGAGCTTGAGAAGTGTAGTTGGATGGTGACAAAGAGAGGGAAGGTAGTCCTATAGGTATAGAACAATAGCAGACATTGAGGATGGATACAAGTACCATGGTATACCACAGGCAAATGGAAACCTCAAAGAGGTAACGAGGAAAGCGGCAACAGCCAAATACCTACAAAGAGCAAGGCAAGTCTTAAGAGGCCAGCTCAATGGAAAGAACAAGTGCCGGGTATAAACAGCAATAAACAGCTACACCCTACCACTGATCAGATAACCTGCAGGAATAATAAGGTGGCCAAAGAAAGAGATACAGACCACAGATGTTAAGACGCGAAAGCTCCTCACCATGCAAGGAGGGTTCCACCCTAAATCCAGCCCCCTGAGACTGTACACTAGCTAAGGAAGGAGGCCATGGACTGGTGAGTGTGAGAGCCACTATCCAGGATGAAACATCCAAGATCCACAAGTTCATCAAGGACAAAGCCCCAGATAACTGAAATGGCTGATATCAAGAAATCCTGGCCAATGGCTAGAGCGGGGCAGACTGAAGGACAGCACAGAAGCAAGACCCTAGATGTAGGCTGTGCAAAGCATAACTGCAGGGTGTAAGATGCTGGCAGGGAAAGCATACATGGAGCCCCATAACCTGGACTGGAAACTCGAAGGTCAAAGTGGGAAACACCACCAAAGATGGTGGAGAATGATCCTGGGGGACTTCCTGTTACAGACTGACAGAATGGTAATGGCGAACCAACCAGACATTGTGGTGGTGGATAAACAGCAGAGGAAAGCCGATACCAAGCGATACCAAGTGATGGCAACATCAGGAAACACACAAGGAACATGAGAAACTGGAGAAATATCAAGGGCTCAGAAAAGAGCTGGAGAAGGTGTGGAAAGTGAAAGCGAAAGTGGTGCCCGTGGTCATCGGGGCAGTGACCCCCAAACTGGAGGAGTGGCTACAGCAGATCCCTGGAAAAACATCAGACATCTCAGTCCAGAAAAGTGCAGTGCTAGGAACAGCAAAGATACTGCGCAGACCCCTCAAGCTCCCAGGCCTCTGGTAGAGGACCCAAGTTTAGAAAAATGGGCAAGACCACCCGCGGTGGGTGAGAAGAATTTATTTTAAAACCGTAATTGAAGAGCAACTTAACTGACATTATACACAGGAAATTCTTAATTGCTTATCTTTAGTTTCTGAATACTTTAAATCATTAGCATTTACATCTGATGTCAGTTAATTTTTTCCAATCCGGACTTTTGAACATTCTGATGACATTGCATTTTAAAGGGTTTGTAGTAACTGATAGTAGGTAGTGGAGATGTTAAAAGAAGACTCCAGACATGATTAATTTTTTTTTTTTTACAGAGCTATATTACAAGTAACATATGGACACATGTAATCCTGGACAAGAAGTCATCACCATTCCTTGTTTATTCTGTATTCTTCTCATGTTAGATTGTGGTTTAGTCTCTGCGCTGTCTCCTTTCAGCACCATGGACAGCACCACACACACCCAGGCCTCCATGTTTAATGCTAAGTGCGACAGCTGAAGTCCCATGCAGATTTACGATGTGGTGAGATGGAGTTTGTAGAAGGACATCTGCTCTTCTGTCTTTCTTCTGATGCATACTTTCAACTTCTTTGGATTAGATTTATGGCATTCACTGTTGTTTTAGTTTCACCAGCTGCTCCAAATGTTGAAATGAAGATGCGTTGAAGGGGAGGACAAACTGTGATAGACATAATAGACTCATGATTGATGCTGGGACACTGTTCATCTCACTGCGGGGAAAATATTAATTCCTAAATCAATTTGATTACACAAACTAATGTTGTGCAGCTAAGCAAAGTAACTAGCCTAGTTCACCTCAGTTTCAGTTTATTTGCATTTTTTCATTTAAAAGCACGTTGGAAAACATGTACAAAAAGCTCAAAGTGTGCAATTAAACATAAGTGGAGGGTTTGTTAGCAACTTGCCACCACAGATATTATTGGTTTGAAATGTTCACAGTAAGGCTTTAAACTTAAGAATGCACGTTTGAACAGTAATTATTTTGCAGTAAAACGTCTGTATTAATGCAATACTGTGGAACATTTTAGACAAAGAAATAACATCATAATGACAAGCGAGATATGCAAATCCACCATTAAAGTTACAAAGTTCAATATTATTTGATAAATACTTTCAGACAAAATATCAAATAACCAACATTCGTAAATCAAAATGTCTACTGTATGTTTTCCACAGACACAGCGTCTCACTGCAGGGGAAGCAGCCTGAGCTTGTGTGGGAGGTTGACTGTTACAGACTAGATATATCGGGCTCACCTTCAGCACAGCACAGGCTTAGGAACACAACTTGGGAGATTTGTCTGGTGTCTTTTTGATTTACCACTCAGCTGATTCTTTTAAAGATGGAGAATTAAGCCAAATATTGGATGGAGTTGGTCTCTGCTGTTCTCTATTTTCCTGCTAGCCCAGTATTGCATCGTTCTATCCCATTGTTCTCTTCCAGCCTCCTCCTTCTAGCCGTTAAGATCAATAGTTTAGAATGATTCAATACAAGGCTAGCAGGTAAACAGTGGCGAGACAGAGGCTAGCACAGAACAATAGTGTAGAATGACCCTTAACAAGGCTGCAGGTAAACAATGGCAAAGCAGTTTCAGTTATAACTCCTCTCTTCTGTAGGGCACGACTAATCCAGCTCAGGGCAGTATAAATCCTAGCAGCTCTGGCCAGTACCTTCAGATTGAAAATTACTTCTGGGTGGAAGTCAAAACGACTCGATTTACGACACACCAACTAATTGAAAAACGGTTGGCTAATGCTAGCTCGTGGCTGTAATGTTGTTGGAGAGAGACTTGTTTAACAGCACAAATCAGCGCACCTTTGGGTTAAAACAAATAGTGAAGATGTCATGTGAAAGATATCATTATCCCTCTTGTGTTCACTTGTGGCCGAGCTAACCTGAGCCCGTGTGACTGTGTGAGAGCTTCTTCATGTGTGTCATTGTCAAGGTTGAACTGCTCAGTCTCACCCCTCTCTCACCCTCATTTTCATAAAACATATCTCCACAGACTCATACCCATTTTCATAAAACATATTACTGCAAACGCCATCCCACTCAATATGATAAAAGTGTCTACTAATGGCCGCGCATAAGTCACATTCAGATTATTATCATCAGGGCGAGCGCAGCTTTCACTTTGAGCAAGTTCAAGTGAGTTCAGGCATGGAAAGTAACAAGATCACTTTTTTGTTTAAATAGTTTTATTACAGATTACTTTTCATGACGACATTTGTACAGAATGATAGTAGTAGCAGGAGTAGTTGCTCTATGGTTATGTAGTAGGTTTTCATGCGGTAAATATTTACCATGGTTTTAAGCAAGAGTTTATGAAGAAGATAGAACAATTATATTGAAAATTATATCTTCAAAATGCATGGAATATTAATGTAAATTTTTTTGGACAGTTTAAACATTAATTTGAGAAAATAAATGTGTTGTCATACATTTTTGTCAAATAATAACTGCATTAGACAAGCTTTGGCCCTTGTTTACAGTATGGTTGCTAGGTAACAGTTGTATATACCTCTACGCTTTGAGTGCCTTAAATGTGGAAAAGCACAATATAAATACACTCTAATAACAATAATTATAATACATATGGCACATCTGAGTGACTAGCACTGTCGCCTCACAGCAAGAAGGTCACAGGTTCGACTCCTGTTCCAGACCAGGCATTTCTGTGTGGAGTTTGCATGTTTCTCCCCATGTCTGAGTAAAATCCTCCAGCTCAGGTCCTGACCAAGACTAACTCAAGATCTGGAGAAGTGTGCCCGGGCACGATATGTGTAGTCTAACCTGTCATACGCAGATTAAGTAGTTGAAGCTGGCAGTAGCGGTATGTTTATAAGTATAGCCAGCAGTAGTAGGAGTTAGTAGAATTACTGATGAATACCTGAACGTCCGCACCAAGGTCTGGACTTAGAGCTTGACAGGTGTTTTATTATTGTTGTTGGGTCCCCAGACTTTTGCTTTCACACCAGCTCCTAAAGTCCGGACTATCAGATGTGCAATGGTGCAAGCTCTACTGTCACCATGACAACGAGAGCGCCCCTCGTAAAATGAAAGGAATAGTTTTTCCATTTTTGGGAGCAAGACAAGGCGTGTTTTCCTGAAAACAGATCGACTGGAAAAGTGACCAATCAGAAGCAGCATTAGCCAGGTTCAAAGACTTACCTAACATTTCATTGGTTTAGGCTTCTCACTATGGTGGGATTAAACAGACGACAGTTATGTCTGCAGTTTAGAGAAGGCAGGCGATAGTGGACACAGCCGTCTACGACGTCGTAAGGTCCACGTTTCACTCATTTTGCACTTCATCCTGTACTTTTAAGTGAACAAGCACTTATTATTGTCATTTATTTAGTGTGTATGTGTTTGATATGCTCGGATATTAGCATGAACTGAGAAAATAAGCTAACTGATTCTGATTGTGGATGGTGCATTTGGTGATTTGAAGGCCAAATAAGGCTCATCTTTTACTCAAACAAGGGGCGGGCTGTAGTGTGGCAGATTGGTTTGTAGTTGTTTTTTTTGTTTTTTTATAGTAACCTAACTGGACTAATTTGACACTTTATGATAGTCAGAGCGCTGCGTAGCAGAATATGTTTGCTCGCCTTGTCTGTCACCTCCTGGATTTGGTCCAAAATCCAAACTTTCATGTTCACACTGTACAAGACCAGACCTTGTCTGGATCGAGACCCCTCTTCTTCCCAGACCAAAGGATTTGGTCCGGCAGTCCGCAGCAGCATTCACACCAGGACTTTAGACCAGAAAAAACAGGAAAGTGTGAAAATCTGGACCCTCATTAGTAACTGCAGTATTAGTAGAATATGCAATAGAAATGGTGTAGCACAGGGAAGTACTTCTTGGTGAAGTAACAACAGTACAGAGAGCACCAGTAGTTTGAGCAGCAGAAGTAGCTGTTTTTGAAGTAGTAGTGAAGTGAGTGTACCATAGCATGGTTTGGTCCTGCTTGGATCCAGTTTAGATCTATATAGGTGTAGTCCAGTACAATAAAAACACTAAAAGAATAAAAGCAAGACAGAGAAGAGCATCACACGGAGAGAAGCTAATGGCGGAATACTCTTCCGTCACAACGATTTACTCCTGCTGAAGGTTTGCCTGCTCCAGACTGGAGATTTTTGTATTTTGTGTATTCTTGTCTGTGTAGTTAAAAAATAACAATGGGAGAATATTAGTCTGTACAGATTCTGAAGTGAAGGTAAACTCAGCGACCTTTCGCTGATGTTAAAGCTAGTGGTTGTGTTTGTGGCCTTACCGTGTTATTCTTATCTGCACCACACAAACAGGGAAGGTTTGACTTAAGGGCACTTAGCTCCTCCTGGATTCACACTTGTTAGAGGCAGCTTGACCTTTCTCACTCCGAACACCGTGCACTGCATCGCTCCTTGTTGGAAGCAAAAATAAAGGTTTTAGGAATAAACCAGCCGTAACTTTATCAGGATTTTTTTGTTCGCACTATATCTCCTGGCTGCTGAGGGCATTGCCATGAGGAATGAAACAAAAACAGCGGTTGTAATGAACATGAATTGTGGCAGAAATGCTCAGGACAAATCTGGTGATGAGTGTTTTTGTGAGTGTCAGAGAAAGAACAGAGAAGACAAGCTCGTAAACATGAGCGTGAATGATGCTAAAAACAATACCAGGTATGCTTTTGGTGCGTCCTTCCTGTGAGCTGCTTCAAAATCTGCGGTGCTTGGTGCACTCATTGATGCTGCAGAAATCTGAAATATTTTCAGCTTCCTGTAAAATATTTTTTGCCTTTATTTTTTCCTCGTAAGCAGACTTTTTAGTTCTAAACTGATTGAAACTGATTAATCCACCTGTCAATCACACCCAGCTGAAGACAGGAGACTGAACCAGACTGATAACAATCTGTATAAAAGTACAGAGAGACATCATCATGGATGTAATCATTTTCAGGCATGAGAAGAAGATGCAAATCTCTCTCAGAAAGGCTCCACCCAAAAGCAGAGTCAAGTGTTCTTGATGTAAAAGCGTCCTAGATCATAAACCTTGTCCTTGCGCTGGTTAAATGAACAGGTAATGAACTGTGTGAAGAACAGATCCTAATTATTGTGTTACTTTACATATCCTCAGTTTATTAAAAACGCTCCTCTTTTCTATTAACCATTTCCACCAGAGTGATTTGAGCTGTTTTCCAGTGTTACACAATTGTGGCATGAATCTGTCGCTGGCTTCCAACAGTTTTGTAAATGAAGTATTTTATTTCTTCCGGCAAAACACGGATGTGCACTATTAGCGTAGGCACGGAACCACAACAAACAACAGTTCCTCTGTAATAATTTTTCATCAGCAGTGCCATCCAAACCTGCACAGTTTAGAATGATTGACAATGTATTCATTAATTATATATATATTAGTATATATATATATATATTATATATATAATATATATATATATATTATATATATATATTATATATATATATATATGTGTGTGTGTGTGTGTGTGTGTGTGTGTGCGAGCATGAGTTGTATGTGTTAACATTTTCAGTAGATTGTATATGAAGCCAAATGATCTCAGATACTTATATAGAAATAATAATTAAAACACACACACACACACACGCCAAAAAAATACAGTGACAGTGGGAAACTTTCTGGAGGTGACATGTCTCCTGCATAGTTCCATGGAAACAGAAAGTTAACTCTTTGCTACCGCAGATGGAAAAGCTCCGTCCTAACCACTTAATTATCTCATGCGAGATACGCCACATACGTGGAGCGCCCCTGAAGCCCATTTTCCCCACATGACCTGAGATGCTGTAAACTGGGGTGCAGTAGGAAAATGTACTGTTCAGCCAGCTTCGGAGCAGATATTCAATATTATGAACAAGGAAAAGCATGATACTGGATGGGAATTTGGGGAAGGGAAGCGGGACACTGAGACAGAGATGAAAACACACGAAAGTAGACCGAGTTATTCTCCCGTCGCCTAAAGAAGTAGTAGTAAATAAAAAGAGTGGATTGCCTCATGCATGTAGTGCTGCATATAATCTGAGCATCATAAAAGAGAAAATTCACTCTGCCCCTTGGCGTATGTGCAGCTTTTGTTCGTTTGAAGATGAAAACAAAAAAGACCATCGTCACCTTCGCGTTGCTCTTTTTACCATGTAACTCCCATAATATAATATTAAAGACTGTATTTCATTGCAATTGCACATATTATTTCACCTAAATGAAGAAGAAAGCAAAACTGAAACGTTTGTTTTACAGGGCTGGCAGGGAAAGAGTTCAAACCAAACATTTGAACATTCTCTGTGGAGATAAATACGTTTGATGTCATACTGTGTAATAATATAGCCTAAAGGCCCGTTCAGGCCGCTGCGTCAAAGCGTCTAGTTTACATTCAAAGTCTATGTGGGAATCCAGCGTTTTTGCGGCGCGAATCCTGCGTTTTGAGAGTCGGACGTGGCGTGGCCGGGGCGTTTGAGCGTCGGACCCTATCAGAGAGTCAAGTCACAGTTAAAATGACCACCATTTTGTTCCATATTTACTGCTTGCCCTGCTAACTAAACACCTAACCTGAGTTAAGTTAACGGCTAACATTTGCATGTTATTATAGCCTGCCTAAACTCAGCTGCACCGCTTATATAAAACACTAGCTCTTCTCCTCTGCATCTCCGCTCTTATCTCTCCTCCCTTCTGCCTGAGCGCCTCCTGTGGAACTAATTGCAATAATAGTCTTGTGGTCACGGGTGTTTTACAGTGTGCGTCGTCACCTTGGCCCCGCGCAAACAGAATCATCCACAGCTCCAGCTCACACTGTCATAAGAACGCTCGGATCGCTGCTGTGAGAAGTGCTCGGCCTTTGGATGTACCAGTGATAACAGTTTTACAAAGCAGCAGCTCTTAACTCAGTCAGGATTATCATATGGACTTTCATACTGTTTATTAGAATACATTTTAAAGGTGCATGTTCTGGTGAAGGTTCTGGTGAGGGTTCTGGTGAGGGTTCTGTTTGGAAGGAGACAGTAAGAAGGGAGTGTCTGTCCACTACAATCTTCTGAGAAGGAATTAAAGTGTAATGTACTGTCCATTTGTTTTTCTGAGATCTTACTCCCCAGTTTGTTTTGTCTGGTTTGTTTTTGTTTTGCAGAGACAATGCAGAAAATTAATATACCTTCAATCAAATCTTTAGTAAAACTGTCTCAGTGATGTGCTGTCAACAATAAAAGTATGCAATGCCTGTGTTTTGATCTCTTTCACTGAGAAAATACAAAAACAATATATATATATATATATGAAAATTTATGTTTGGGGTGTTACAACTTTATTTAATTTTTTTCCCCCTGTGGTGTCTTTGTAGTAGAATTGTAAAATAATTTAAAAATAATTTCACAAACATTACATCATTTTCTATTTAACTATTTTAATTGTAGATATGTTAACATAATTGAAGGTGTAATAAAATATCACACATTAAATTATAATTTTAGATTACAGCACACGTATTAATTTTGCGTTTCGTGCGTCGGCTACAGCGCGTCAGGGGCATTTGACCGTCGGACAGCAGCCAGAGCGGCCGACGCAGAAAACTTGAACAAAGCTGAACTTTTTTGCGCTCCAGTGACGTACCTATGCATTTCACTGTACGGAAGAAGGACCAAAACAAACCCCGCACCGGTAAAAATTCATCCAGAGGCAGCTCTTGGAGCAATTGATGATATTCACTCAACTCTGCTCACCTCTGAAGTATCTGGTGGACCCTTACAAACCCAAGAGCCGATCGCCAGTTTTTGGACTTTGTAAAGTATATACACCAAAGCCTCTCTCTCAATCTGGTCTGCCATAGGACCAGCCACACCAGGAAACACAACAACTCCTCCATAGCGCTGGACGCCTTGGACGCGCTTCTGCTGGCATCCAAAACATCTGCCTTCAAATATACAGGCGTCCAACTCGGCCGTCCGGCGCGAATGTTAGCGCCGTGGTCTGAACACATTTAAAAGGCAGGGCGGGGTTCTGAATCGGCTGGGCTGTTGATCTGAGACGGAGCCCCATCCTGAGTCTCTACCCAGCCCCTTGTTATCAATCTATCATCGATCTATTATCGCCATCATCACTATTGTCAATAAACATTCTCTCATATTCCATTGTTGTGGCATGGTTTTTGCTACTGACGTAACAATTATGTCCATATGAAGTGAACAAATCCATAAATAAGAGGCTCCCACCTCCCAGTGCTGTTCCCAGTGTGGAGTTGATGTTGTGAGGAAGCCTTCACGCGGTTAAACGGAGTGTCAGGCGCGCTGTGACCTCCTCCCCCGCTGATGGCGCTCTAATGATTGGCTGGCTGTCATGCTGCGCTCTCGGGGGTCCGGCTGGTGGCGTGTGGAGAGGTCAGGTTGGATTAGAGCGCTCCCTGTGTGATGTAGGTTAGCGCTGAATGCTGCTGCTCCTGTGTGGCCTACTCAGAACCGGATCTAAACATGTCCTGCAGCAATCAACATGCATTGATTAAAACATTTAAATCCCAAAAAGGGGAGACTGGTGTAAATTAAGCCACCCACTGAATCTCAAAATATCAAAAAGAATGTACAGTATACTTTTCAAAATATTGAAAGCATACATTTTATTTTAAAGGAGAGATTTTCTGGATTATTTGTATTGTTACTGGCCTTTAAACATTTACTTTGGTGTCTCAGGTTTTATAACAAAAAAAAAATCTTTAAAAAACCAAATTACATGTTACACCAGGAATTGACTTTTGGCTCCATCTATTAGCAGTAGAGGGAATAACATAGGAGAGAGAAAACAAATACTAGCTTTCCGTCAACATGCTAATGCAGCCACGCAGTTGTAATGATCGTGATTTCAGGCAAAAATGCTCAGAACGAGTCGAGCAATGTTTTATGGACTTAAAATTAACTTTTATGGTATGTATAGTACAAAATAAAAATAAAATAGCCATTACTATGTACACAAGAATTACAGTTAAATTTACAGTTGTAGTGCAGAAAGTGACAGTGCAGTGAGTGATTGAATAGTATGTTAAAAAGAATGTTTTGATCATAAATGAAGAGCTCTTGTCCTTCCGAACCACAACTCCTACGTACTTAGTTACAGTTTTATTAGCTTCTGCTGCAGATTTAGCCCTTCTTTTGGCTAAAAGAGTGAGAAGCCACAGACGAGGAAAACGTGTGGGGGCCCTCGTGCGTCTCCGTAGACGCGGCACTCAGATGCCCTTACCCGGAATTTTCCTCTCTAACATTCGCTCACTCTCCAACAAAATGGATGAACTGGCGCTGCTGATGAGACGAAACAGAGACTTTTCTTCATCTCCTGTTTTGTGCTTCACGGAGACGTAGCTCAGCGAGCTGATCCCGAACTGTGCCGTGCAGCTGGAGCTTTGAGCTTCTTCGTGCGGATAGACAACGATATCTCTCCGGGGGAAAAACACGCAGCGGAGGAGTCTGTTTTTACATCAACAACGCCTGGTCATCGGATGTGACTGTGATCTCCAAGCACTGCTCTCCTTATCTGGAATATGTTTTCATTAACTGCAAACCATTCTACTCGCCACGTGTTCGCTAAATTAATTCTGGCTGTTGTTTACATCCCACTGAGCGCAAAAGCACAGCGCGCGCTCGCGGACCAGATTCTGAGTGTGGATCGGCCCTTCCCGGACTCTTTGTGTATTATTCTGGGTGATTTTAACAAGGGGAATCCAAAACCAAAGTACAGACAGTTTATTAAAGTTCCGACCAGAGAGCAGCGCACGTTGGATCATTGTTACACAACAGTCAGTAACGCCTTCCGCGCCGTGGCTCGCGCTGCTCTGGCTTTTCAGATCATGTCATGTTTCACCTGATCCCCACATACAGACAGTGGCTGAAGCTCTCAAAACCTGCAGTGAGGAAATCTAAGAAGTGGACCAAGGAGACAGTGGAGGAGCTACGTGCGTGTTTGGACATTACAGACTGGGAGGTTTTCAGAGCTGCCACAGATAGTTTGGATGAGTACACGGACACTGTGACGTCATACATTAGTTTCTGTGAGGACAGCATCATACCAACACAAACCAAAGTCACTTTCAATAATGACAAACCCTGGTTCATCAAAACTGAGGCAGTTAAGGCAGCAGAAGGAGGCAGCGCACAGGTGACTGAGAGCACTACAAAGATGCGAAGTATGGATTAAGCAAAGAGGTGTTTCGAGCTAGATCACAGTACAAACGGCGTCTGAGGCAGCAGATCTCTGACAACAACCAATCATAAGCCCCAAGCCCCCCCTGCTGCAGACAATCGAAAACTGGCTGAACAACTTAATTCTACTCCAGGTTTGATGTGACCACCCCCTCCCCCACAGTGGCGACCTCTGCCAACCCAACCCTGGTCCCCCCACCTCCCCCACCACTCAGTTAATGAACAGGATATGAACATTCTATTTCGGAAATCCAACCCCCGAAAAGCTGCTGCCCCAGACGGTGTCTCTCCTGCCACCTTATAACACTGTGCGGGAGAGCTGACCCCTGTCTTCAAAGACATTTTTAACACCTCCCTGGGGTTATGCCACGTCCCAGCCTGCCTCAAGTTGTCCATCATTGTCCCTGTCCCCAAGAAGCCCCAGATCACTGAACTTAATGACTACAGGCCTGTAGTCATGAAGTGATTTGAACGCCTGGTCTTGCCTCACCTCAAGTCCTCAAGTTTGCGGACGACACCACCCTCATCGGGCTCATCTCGGACGGGGATGAGTCTGTCTACAGGAGGAAAGTGGACCGGCTGGTGTCCTGGTGCAGCGGTAACAACCCTAGAACCCCAGAAGACAGTTGAGATGATCATGGACTTCAGGAAAGTTACAGCCCCAGCCCCCCTCATCATGACAGACTCCCCCATCACCACCGTGGACTCCTTCCACTTCCTCTGCACCACCATCACCCAGGACCTCAAGTGGGAGCCCAACATCAGCTCCCTCATCAAGAAGGCCCAGCAGAGAATGTACTTCCTGCGGCAGCAGAGGAAAGCCAAGCTGCCATGATGGTTCAATTCTGCATGGCCATTATTGAGTCTATCCTCACCTCCTCCATCATGTGGTACGCTGGAGCCACAGCCAGGGACAAACAGAGACTAAAGCGCATTGTGCACTCTGCTGAGAAGGTGATCGGCTGCAGACTTCCATCTCGGCAGGACCTGTGCGTCTCCAGGGTTCTGGGACGAGCAGGTCGAATTACCGCTGACCCTTCTCACCCTCGACATGGACTATTTGAACAACTCCCTTCAGGCAGGAGGCTACGGTCCATCCGGACCAGAACCTCCCGCCATAAGAATAGCTTCTTTCCTTCTGCTGTTGGACACATGAACACTTCTTAGCACCTCCCACTTTAACTGCAACTATTCAATCACTCACTGCACTGTCACTTTCTGCACTACAAAGGTAAATTTTACTGTAATTATCGTGTACATAGTAATTCTGATCTGTGTGAATTTTGTTCATTGACAATGGCAATAAACACCTTCTGATTTTGATTATGATTCTGAAAAACAGCGCAGAAACTCTCGGAGATCAACATATGACATCACAGATCAGGTAAATTCAGAATGGAGTGTTTTTGACGCTCAGAGGGAAGACAATTTTCTTTTTTATCTTTAAAAAAATATATGTCTATGAATAACTGTAATTGACCCATTTGATCCATAAAATTTCAAAACCATCCTTTTTCAAATTAAAATCGAATGTAATTTTTTTCCTTTTTGCGAATGACCATTATACTTTTGGTCCAGTCCTTAATTGTCAGCTCAGTTTGAGTCATCCATTTCTCCTTGCTGCCCAGAATGTGCCATTTATCGTGTCCATGGCAGGAGTTTTTAGGCCCGGATATATAATTCTGAAGTAAGGCAAGGCAAGGCAAGGCAAGGCAAGTTTATTTGTAGAGCACAATTCGTACACAAGGCAATTCAAAGTGCTTCACACAACGGGAAAAAAAAAAATCATTATAATCACAAAGACAAGTAAGTGGGATGCCAAGGCAGAAAACAGTCTGCAGTGCATTGTTAATCTCTGAACAGTGGCAAAATGCATGGTAATGAGCCATCTGGAATGATGGTCACTTTAAAATGTTGTTATAAAAATATAATTCCGAATTCTTTCCAAAAATGAGATTTTGCAGTCCTCCATTGGGGCAGAGGACGTTCCATCAAACTAAATGAAGCGAAGTACAACTCCAGGTATGTTTTTGATGAAGGAACGGTGTTAGAACATGATTTAAAGCTCAAAAAAGAACATTTTGCTTAATATGCGTCCTTTAAAGGAATTTTATCCTAGGCCCGTTTCCAAAGCAGTTCCTCCTCCCTCTTCCTCTCCACTTCCACTCAATTCTGAGTGTGGTCTCCTTCAGTTTAGAGGAGGATCCTTCATTAGAGCGTTAAGAGTTTTGACTTTGAAACCACACTCCCCTCACTCAGACTGCAGAGACACGCCCCTTTACCCTGAAAGCACCGCCCACTAATGTCACCAATATCAAAGTGTTTATTTAATTAGTCATTGTAATAGGCAAGGCAAGGCAAGTTTATTTGTAGAGCACAATTCGTACACAAGGCAATTCATAGTGCTTCACATAACAGGAAAAAAATGCATTAAAATCACAAAATTTTAATTTAAAAGTGCCATTTTCAGAGTGCAAAGAAAATAATTTCAGTCATATGCATAGCCAAACAAAACAGTTTTTAGTTTAGATTTGAACATTGCCAGAGTAGCGGCCTGTCTCACATCCTCAGGAAGACTGTTCCAGATTTTAGCTGCATAAAACTGAAACGCAGATTCCCCATGTTTATTCCTGACTCTGGGCACCAGCAGGAGGCCAGTCCCTGAGGTCCTCAGAGTCCGAGATGGTTCATATGGCACTAACATATCCGAGATTTACTTTGGTGCTAGGCCATGGAGAGACTTGTATACAAGCAGAGCTGCTTTGAAGCTTATTCTCTGAGACCTGAGCACAGGACTAATGTGATCGTACTTCCTGGTTCTAGTCAGGACCCGAGCAGCAGCGTTCTGGATGTACTGCAGCTGTTTTACAACTCGTTTGGAGAGGCCAGTGAGCAGGCCGTTACAGTAGTCTTAATCTACTAGAGACAAACGCATGGATAAGTCTCTCCAGGTCTGGTTTAGACACTATACTTTTGATTTTGGCAATGTTTTTTAGATGGTAAAAAGCTGCTGATGTTATTGATCTGACGTGGCTGTTAAAACTCAAATCTGAGTCCATTATTACCCCCAGATTTCTAACTTGATTTGTAGGTTTTAGAGCGAGACTCTGGAGGTGACTGTTAACACTTTCTCTTTGTTTCTGTGGGCCAAAGACGATGATTTCAGTCTTGTCTGAGTTCAGCTGGAGAAAGTTGTTTTGCATCCATACACTGATCAGTTGGATGCAGTGACAGAGTGAATCCACTGGTCCATATTCACCTGCCGTCAGTGAAACATAGATCTGAGTGTCGTCTGCATAATTGTGATAGGACACATTCCCGCTGTGTATCAACTGACCTAACGGCAGCATGTAGAGGTTGAACAGAAGGGGTCCCAGGATTGACCCTTGGGGCACCCCAAAGGTCAGGGGCATCTGGTCTGAGACACAGTTACCAATTGCGACAAAATACTTCCTGTCTTCCAGATAGGACTTTAACCAGTTTAGGGCAGTGCCAGTGATGCCCACCCAGTCCCCTAGTCTCTGTAAAAGTATCCCATGATCAACGGTGTCAAAAGCAGCACTCAGATCTAACAGAATTAAGACTGAAGCTTTGCCCGCGTCAGTGTTCAGCTGGATGTCATTTGTCACCTTGACAAGAGCAGTCTCAGTGCTGTGATGAGGTCTAAAACCTGACTGGAAAACATCAAATTAGTTGTTTATTAAGAGGAAATCAGTGAGCTGTTGGTAAACAACCTTTACATGGATTTTGCCCGAAAATGGCAGATTAGAGATGGGCCGGTAATTACTCAGTACTGCGGCATCAAGACTGCTCTTCTTTAGGAGAGGCTTTATGATTTACAGTTTTGCAAGACATTGGGAATGTTCCAGATTGAAGCGACATGTTAACTATTTGAGTGAGTGGTGCTAACAAACTGTTCAGCACAGACTTTAGAAATCTGGTGGTAACACACATTGAGGCAGCATGTAGATGAACTCAGACTGGTGATGATCTCCTGGACAGTTTTGTCAGTTACAGGTGCAAAGTGAGTCAGCTCTAAGTGTGTAGGTGGTTTTAGGGTTATTTTTTGCATTGTAGAATTTATAGCATTTTTAATGCCCTGAACTTTGTCATTAAAGAATAATGCAAACTCATTACACTTGGATGTGGAAATGAGTTCTAACGGCAGCTGTGCTGGAGGGTTTGTTAATCTGTTTACTGTGGCAAACAGGACACGCGAGTTGTTACTGCAGCTTCCAATTATTTCAGAAAAATATCCTTCCCTAGTTCTACATAAAATGAGGTTGTACATGTACAACTTCTTTCTGTAAATCTCTTTCTGAACCTGGAGCTTTGACTTGCGCCATTTTCGGTCGGCCCGGCGGCACTCCCTTTTCTGTGCCCTGACCGCATCATCATTTCTCCATGGCACCTTCTGCTTATTTTTAACAATTTTAGCCTTCATAGGGGCAATGGTGTTGAGAACATTCAAAACACTAGATGTAACAGAGTTCAACAAATCATTTACATTGGAACATGAGACATTTTCAAAGTTAATCATTTCCATAAACAGTTTTTGTGTGTCCTCCGAACAACTGCAGGACCAGCCGGTGGTTTGGGAAAAACAGACAGGTCAAAGAAGACACAGAAATGATCAGACAGAGCAACATCGCCCACATTGACATGTTTGAAATATTAACCCCACTCATTAAGGCCACTCACGTGCTGAGTAAGACGGAAAGTTTCAAGGACACCATGAAGCTCTTTAGCGTTTTTGTCACAAACATTATCAACATGAACACTGAAATCACCTGTTATGACCAAACCATCAAAGTCTGTGCATACGACTGAAAGCATTTCAGTAAAATCATCAATAAAACTTTGGCAGTGCTGAGGAGGCTCGTATAAAACAATAAAGAGAATGGATGGAGACTGTTTTAGCTCAATTTTAAAGGATACCTACTCAAATGTTGAAAACACCCCAAAGGACAACCTGTGGGTAACTATTTCATCTCTAACAAAAGCACACACACCTCCTCACTTTTTGTTTTCTCGTATTTCAGATTCAAACATAAAGTTAGGTGGAGCAGATTCTATTAGAACTAAATTTCCTGTGTTTTTGTCAAGCCATGTGTCAGTTAAAAACATAAAATCAAGATTATAAGAAGAAATAAAATTATTAATTACGAATGATTTGTTACATAAGGATCTGACATTTAGCACAGCAAGTTTCAGACTAGTTTCAGTGAGACTGGGCGTTATCCCGTTTTCCCATCTGTGTGATGTTACTACAGAAATAGCACTAGGGGAGGCTGTTTTTACACAGGGCCCCGGGTTGGTTTGATTTTTATTATGACTATAAGTCCCGGCAACACTGAGACCCAGTGCATTCTAGCTATGGGAGAAACCAGGTGAAAGGCGAGGGGGGAAAGGTGGGGGGGCTTTTGTTGGTGAAGCGGGACCAGGTGAAAGGCAAGGGGGGATAGGTGGGGGGGCTTTTGTTGGTGTAGCGGGAGCCGGTGAGAGTTTGGGACCAGGTGAAAGGCGGGGGAGTTTAGGTGGGGCGTTTTTTTTCTGTGTAGCAACAGTCAAGGGAGAGTTCATCATCGTTGATATCAGAACTCTTGATCTTGCTATATTAGGCGTCGTGGAGCCATCTTAATGCCTGATTTGATCAGATATTCAAGATGGCTGGGAAGGTCCCTGGGTGAGGGTGGAGATGGAAAGGAGAGTGAGTAATTTGTAGTGGGAGTAGATGTTGCAGGGGGGATCCAGGGCTGCTCTGAGGGCAGGGGCGATGGCATGGATGCTGCCGGGCCCGCCACAGATGGGTCCAAGGCCTTTGATGAGGACAGTGCGGGAAAGAACTGAAATGACTCCTTCGCTGGAGGCGTTGGAGGTGATCGAGGAGCAGCTGGAGTTGAATTCTTTGCTGGTGGTGGTGGTGAAGCGGCTGCTAATAAATCCTTTGCACTACCACGAGATTATTTGCACAGGTGTTTTTAAAATGTTTCTTTTTTTTTGGCCTCAGAACTATTTTATCTCTCATTTAAAGACAAAAAAACTCGGCACTATTAAATCTCTTAAGTGATATGTTAATTTATGCATCTCACTAAACATGGAACAAACACCAACAGCCAGCTCATGGATCTCATAAATAAAAACACAATAATCTCACAGGAAAAGTCAATAAAAGCATGTTTGATCTCAGTGCTGTATTAAAAGACTAAATTAAGACGTTCGCGCTCCTAAATAAACGTGAAACTAAACTCTTTTGATGTGCTGCATGTCGGGCTGCTCTCCGACGTTAGACAACTGTAAAATCACAGCACTGTGCAAAATGAGGATTAGTGCGTAAATTAAGGAGGAGGAAACAGTTTGGAAAAGGGCCTTACTGTTTTTTAAAAAGGAACTACAATAGCTAGCTCTGATTCCTGATTGGTGCAGGAGCTGGGCTGTAGGTGGTGACCGTTCAGATCAGAGCAAGGACCAGAGGTTTAAACACACTGGATTTCAGCTTTGAAACTGGCAACACAAATGAGACTCGTATATGGCTCATTCTACTTTCTGATCGGAGAATCAGCTTGAGAACAAAACTCCAAATGAAAAATCTAATGTTTTTGTAATGAAGGATTAATCAACATGGTAATTGTTTTCAGTAAAAGCTATATTTGATTTGACCATTGTTACCTGGTATCTGGAGACAAAAGTAATGGAATTAAAATCTAAATCTTACATACTGTTCCTTTAAATAATGTCCAAACACGTTTGGCTGAATTTGGAAAGGAATAGCAGCAAAGAACAAGCAATACAAATAATCAAAAATATTATTAAAAATGAAAATAAAATCAAAATTTGACCATATTTTTTAAAAAAAAAACATATTAAGCTTTGAATAATGTTTTGAATAAAATAAAAAATGCAAGGCAAGTTTATTTGTTGAGCACAATTCGTACACAGAGTAATTCAAAGTGCTTTTTATATATATGCATTCAAATCACAATACAAACAAATATAAACATATATATTCATTGTAAAATGTACTTTTAAAAGATCCCTTCAGCCATATGCACACTGTTTTTAGTCTGGATTTGAACAATGCCAGAGTAGAGGCCTGTCTCACATCTTCAGGAAGACTGTTCCAGATTTTAGCTGCATAAAACTGAAACGCAGATTCCCCATGTTTAGTCCTGACTCTGGCACCAGCAGGAGGCCGGTCCATGTTTAGCCCTGACTCTGGCACCAGCAGGAGGCCGGTCCATGTTTAGTCATGACTCTGGACACCAGCAGGAGGCCGGTCCATATTTAGTCCTGACTCTGGCACCAGCAGGTGCTTTCAACTAAAATATGTAGTCATAGATTTAGTTAATGATATCTTTTTACTGATTAAAATACAAATTTAAAAAAAGTAATAATTATGACTCAAATTAATACTTTTCATTGAGTAAAATTTTTAGTAAAACTAAATATTTTGGCAAATAGTAAACACTAAACATAAAGAAATCAGGAACAAACTCAATGTCCCATGAAACAATGCCATATACTTTATCATAGTAAATATAAATCAACTAAATTAGCATTACGTTTTTGTTGACTGAAAGTAGACTGAAAATAATGATTCGACTAAATCTGAATTAATTAAAAGACTAAAACTAAACTCAAATACAAAATGAACATTCCTGTACTCATACTTTTCCCAGACTCGCATCCAAACTTCATTAAAACAGGTTGAATTACCACTTCAGTGCATTGTTTTTAATTACTGTCTTCAGAATAAATGCCTTAGCTTCCATTTCCTCCACACTGCATCTGTTCACTCCTAGCAGAACTCTTGATCCGGTTAAGGCAACTGACATTCACACATTTGTCCATTAGAGGGCACTGTGACGCACCATCCACCTCCATCCGTCTCTGTTCAGATTCCAGCCCTGGAACGCTCGATACTCACCGCAAGTAAGCCCTTCTCACAATAAATATTCTCTCAGGTCCAATAAACGTCTCAGATACTGTTTTATGTGTAATTCTAGCCTCTGTGTTTGTGTAGACGCCTGCAACCTCTCTGCAAAAAGAGCTGTGTCTGTTGCCATGGCAGCAATAGACAGATGCGGTAATGAGTACTATGGCCCTTTTGATGCTACAGTTCAAAGCACTATATTTAAAAAAGTCTGTTTCTAATATTTTGATCACTTTTTTCACGTTTGTCAATTTGCCTAATCAGAGTCAACTAAACACAAGAATATATTTAAAATTATCTATTATACTATGTCATGGTTGTTGATTAGAAATGGAGGTTTGGGTGTGCTGCTCATGCGTTGAAATGTACATATGATAATTAAAAGCTAGATTTGCAAATCAGTATCAGTACTTTGACACCGATACTCCCCCCTTTTCACACAAAGTACTGTCTATGAAAATATTTGGCTTTCTGAGTTCCACCAGATTTAAACCAGTCTACATTCAGGTTTAAAATGAGTCTACTCAATAGTATTAAACAAGGACTAGCCCAAAGAGGACAATAATGTGGATCAAATTGACTGTAAACTCTACAAATAATTGAACTGCAGAGGAATCCGCTAACCACCTGAAGGAGTTTCAGAAACAAGTTATAGTATTTTCTTAATGAATATCTAAAAGTAAAATCCCTAAATGTTTAACCAGATGTAACAGCAAAACTCACATATATATCGTCACATATATTATATAGTCATTTTACCTGCCCCACATCCCATAGAATACGATAGTTCTGTAGAAAATTAAGTTGTCAAAAACTCATTTGCCTCATATAGCCGTTCATAAATAGTTCTGTTACCATGGCATCACAATAGATAAAAGTCAAACGACACCCCCAAACAAATAAATAAATAAATACACACACATACATACATACATACACATACATACGTACATACATACATACATACAATTGACATCTAACAACGAAAACATTTTATGTAAATGAGATCATCTTAAAATATCTAAATTATTTGCTTTGGATCGGCATAAAATCATGAAAAGAATCAAGAAAGAAAGCACAAAGTAAGTTTTTTATTTTTATTTTTTTTATTTAATTTTTTTTATTGAGTGAACAAGCAAGAAACAATGAAAAATTAAGACTAGCAACATGCCTCTAATCATCCTGGAAGCCAAAAGCTCCTTTCATTAGACCCTGTTGTGTTGCCGTAGGGTCATCATTAGACTCAGACAGATTTCATACGAACAGTTTGACAATGATACTCGGAGGTCGTCTCCACAGGTCCACATGAATAATAGATGTCAGCTTTGGCATGATTAGAAAGGGTCACAGCCAGGCGGGCAGCAGCTGTGGCTGGTTGTGTGTGATGCACTGCCTGTTAGCGTCGCGGATCACAACACCTGGCTGCTTATGCTAGTCATTAGCATAACCTCACGTTTGATTATCAATTATGCTTGCTTGGCTAGCTTGTGTGCAATACTTTAGTGTGTAAGATCAGATTTATGAATCTGAGGCTAAGTGCCAATTTAACCCTAAACAGAAAATATGTAATCTGATTTTTGTTTAGTGGGTCATTAATATCAAAATTGTAAATGTTCTTCTTCTTATTTACGTATTTTTTATTCCATTCAATAGAGGTCAAGGATGATTAGAAAGATATTCAGGGTACGTTATGTCAAAACATTTTGACACTTCCTAACAAATCATATACAATTCCTGGTCACTCAGATTATTGACAGTCTAATGTTTATGGAATTTATAAGCATTCTATTTGGAAACAATAACCATCCTGCAGTTGCTGAGGGATGAAGCAGTGCAAATGAAAGAAGTTTTCATAAATTGGATTTGTGATCAATAGCTGAAGGTGTAAATTGCATTCTTCCCTTTGGACACACAAGTGTGACAGATGAAAAGGTGTTGAGAGCAAGATGATAATAGCTCAATTCTTGATTTTTTTTATCTGTATGTAAAAAGTTATTTGTTATGTTGAACATGTTTGGTTCTCAAGTTTGGTTCATAAAGGTGTAGATTACGTACATCCTATATGGCACACCCAAAATAAAAAATGCACTGTAAAATGTGAGGATAATTTTAGACCAGCCACATTGTCTGTTAGAGGGAACAAAGCTGGCCATAGTATTGAGCCCTGGGGTGAACCGCTTGCCACTGAAAACAAATAGTAGGCAGTTTATTTGTAGAGCACAATTCGTACATAAAGGCAATTCAAAGTGTTTCACAAAACAGGAAAAAAAATGCATTAAAATCACATGACAGAATAGTTTAAGACATAAAAGAGAAGAGTGCAAACATAATCATTTCAGTCATATGCACAGCAAAACAAAACAGTTTTTAGCTTAGATTTGAACAATGCCAGAGTAGAGGCCTGTCTCACATCCTCAGGAAGACTGTTCCAGATTTTAGATTTAACTGAAACACAGATTCCACATGTTTAGTCCAGACTCTGGACACCAGCAGGAGGACCTCAGAGTCCGAGATGGTTCATATGGCACTAACATGTCCGAGATGTACTTTGGTGCTAGGCCATGAAAAGTCTATTCTCTGAGCCACAGGGAGCCAGTGCAGAGACCTGAGCAAAGGACTAACGTGATCGTACTTCCTGGTTCTAGTCAGGACCCGAGCAGCAGCGTTCTAGATGTACTGCAGCGGATTTACAGCTCGTTTGGACACTATACTTTTGATTTCGGCAATGTTTATTAGATGGTAAAGGCCTGCTGATGTTATTAATTTGACTTGGCTGTTAAAATTCAAGTCTGAGTCCGTTATTGCCCCCAGGTCTCTAACTTGATTTGTAGGTTTTAGAGCAAGACTCTGAAGGTGACTGCTAACACATTCTCGCTGTGTATCAACTGACCTAACGGCAGCATGTAGAGGTTGAATAGAAGGGGTCCCAGGATTGACCCTTGGGGCACCCCGCAGGTCAGGGGCATCTGGTCTGAGACACAGTTACCATTTTCAACAAAGTACTTCCTGTCTTCCAGATAGGTCTTTAACAAGTTTAGGGCAGTGCTAGGGATGCCTACCCTGTCCTTTAGTCTCTGTAAGAGGATCCGTGATCGACAGTGTCAAAAGCAGCACTCAGATCCAACAGAATTAAGACTGAGGCTTTGCCCACGCAGTGTTCAGGATGATGTAATTTGTCACCTTGACAAGAGCAGTCTCAGTGCTGTGACGAGGTCTAAAACCTGACTGGAAAACATCAAATGAGTTGTTTATTAAGAGGAAATCAGTGAGCTGTTGGTAAACAACCTTTCCAAGGATTTTGCACCAAAATGGCAGATTAGAGATGGGCCGGTAATTACTCAGTACTGCGGCATCAAGACTGCTCTTCTTTAGGAGAGGCTTTATGATTACAGTTTTCAAAGACATTGGGAATGTTCCAGATTGAAGCGACATGTTAACTATGTTAGTGAATGGTGCTAACAAACTGTTCAGCACAGACTTTAGAAATCTGGTGGGTAAAACTTCGAGGCAGCATGTAGATGAACTCAGACTGGTGACGATCTCCTGAACAGTTTTATCAGCTACAGGGCCAAAGTGAGTCAGCTCTAAGTGTGGTAGGTTATTTTTATTTATTGTAGAATTGATAGCATTTTTAATGCCCTGAACTTTGTCATTAAAGAATAATGCAAACATCATTACACTTGGATGTGGAAATGAGTTCTAACGGCAGCTGAGCTGGAGGGTTTTTAATCTGTTTACTGTGGCAAACAGGAAATGCGAGTTGTTACTACAGCGTCCAATTATTTCAGAAAAATATCCTTCCCTAGTTCTACATAAAATGAGTTGTACATGTACAACTTTTCTCTGTAAATCTCCTTTTGAACCTGGAGCTTTGACTTGCGCCATTTTCGGTCGGCCCGGCGGCACTCCTTTTCTGTGCCCTGACCGAATCATATTTCTCCATGGCGCCTTCTGCTTATTTCTAACAATTTTAGCCTTCATAGGGGCAATGGTGTTGAGAACATTCAAAACACTAGATGTAACAGAGTTCAACAAATAATTTACATTAGAACATGAGACATTTTCAAAGTTAATCATTTCCATAAACAGTTTTCCTGTGCTGTCATTTTGTGTCTCCTCCGAAAACTGCAGGACCAGCGGTGGTTTGGGAAAAACAGACAGGTCAAAGAAGACACAGAAATGATCAGACAGAGCAACATCGACCACATTTACGTTTGAAATATTAACCCCTTTTTGTAATTAGAAACATCTAGAGTGTGCCGTCTGCTGTGGGTGGGGCCACTCACGTGCTGAGTAAGACCGAAAGTTTCAAGGACAGCTGAAGCTCTTAAGCGTTTCTGTCACAGATATTATCAACATGAACGTAAGATAACCTGTTACGACCAAACCATTTGTGCATACAACTGAAAGCATCTCAGTAAAATCATCAATAAAACTTTGGGTAACTATATCATCTCTAACAAAAGCACACACACCGCCTCCCTTTTTGTTTTCTCGTGTTTCAGATTCAAACTTAAAGTCGGGTGGAGCAGATTCTGTTAGAACAACATTTCCTGTGTTTTTGTTAAGCCATGTTTCAGTTAAAAACATAAAATCAAGATTATAAGAAGAAATTAAATTATTAATTAAGAATTATTTGTTACATAAGGATCTGACATTTAGCACAGCAAGTTTTCAGACTAGTTTCAGTGGGACTGGGCGTTATTTTTTTGCAGGGTATGAATCAAATTTCTCAGATTGGGCAGTTTGACTGGCATTTTGTTTTCCCGTCTTTGTGATGTTACTACAGAAATAGCACTAGGGGAGGCTGTTTTTACACAGGGCCCCGGGTTGGTTTGATTTTTATTATGACTATAAGTCCCGGCAACGCTGAGACCCAGTGCATCCTAGCTATGGGAGATACCAGGTGAAAGGCGAGGGGGGATAGGTGGGGGCTTTTGTTGGTGTAGCGGGAACCGGTGAGAGTTTAGGACCAGGTGAAAGGCGGGGGGTTTTAGGTGAGGTTTTTCTTCTGTATAGCAGCAGTCAGGGGAGAGTTCATCATCGTTTGAACTCTTGATCTTATTATATTGGGCATGAGTGCAGCCATCTTAATGCCTGATTTGATCAGATGTTCAAGATGGCTAGGAAGGCCCCTGGGTGAGGGTGGAGATGGAAAGGAGAGTGAGGAATTTGTAGTGGGAGTAGATATTGCAGGGGGATCCAGGGCTTCTCTGAGGGCAGGGGCGATGGCAGGGATGCCGCCGGGCCTGTCACAGATGGGTCCAAGGCCCTTGATGAGGACCATGCGGGAAAGAACTGAAATGACTCCTGTGCTGGCCGCGGTGAAGATTGTTGTGGTGCTGCTGCTGATGAGTCCTTCGCTGGAGGCGGTGGAGGTGATCGTGGAGCAGCTGAAGTTAAATTCTTTGCTGGTGGCGGTGGAGCAGCTGCTAATAAATCCTTTGGTGGAGGCTGTGGTTGTGGTGCTGCTGATGTTGAAACATTGGCTCGGTCTCTGGCTGATGGAGCAGGAATTCTTCTCTCATTGCTTTCTTCTCTAACTATCTGCTCATGGACCCTGTCCAGGCCCAGTCCAATGCCTCAGAGCGTGGAGGAGGTTCTCTGTCAGCACCCTCACTCCACCTCTGCATGGGTGTGGGCCATTTCTCTTAAACAGGTCCTCTCGTTTCCAGAAAAGATAGAGAAGTTCTCAATGTAGTGCAATCCTCTAGGTGCACACTCTTTGGACAGCCATGTGTTCAGCTGAAGCAGCTCGGCTAAACTTGTTTATCTTCCTGTCGATGTTGGAAAGAGGTCCACTTATGAATGTTTTATTTCCATTTTATCAAGCACGTCGAATAACTCCAACAAGTCTCTTTTCAAAACTTCAGTCTCTTTGCGTCGTATGTCCACTGCAGCGGCGTGCACAATCAGCTGTTTAGCTCCTTGGTATGTGGCCAAAACATCAGAAATGCGTGACGTAATCTCAGTGATCTGGGAAAAGTGTGTTTTCATTGTTTCATGCATCACGTGACTTATCGCACCATCCCCAATCAAGAACGCCCTTGACGTTTGGCACAGATTCTCTCTCTGTAGGGTCTTATTCATTTCACATATAGTAAATATTTTTTGGTGTACCTTATTATCGGGTTTGAAAACAAGAGGACACATAGTCGAATCAAGTGAAAAGTCATTCAGTCATTTATTGGTCTCTTTTCAACATCACAAACACATGGCCGTGTCATCACAGGCCCATTTACACAGGGGGTGGGCGTGGCTAAACCGTACAAGAGGGGGTGTGGCAGTGTCACGCGACCATCTGGACAGGAGCTGATTGCTTTACATAATCCACTTTGTCTTTTCAACAGCAAACTAGAAGAATAAATATAAGCATAAGAATAACTGTAATAATAAATATTTCTGTATGCATTTGGATAGACTTTTTTATCGTCATAAATATACATGCATTTTCTTTTTTTCACATGCGAGGTATTAACAATGCTACACTTAGCATTAAAGCTAAACTCAAAATTGCAACGGGATGTAAAAAGCTGTACAACTTTGCGAATTCCCAACCATTTTATCAGCCAGCAAATTCAACTGCAATCCTGTTTTAACTTCACATGTACCTTGTTAAGACTTTATAAACAATGTCTTTTAATAATAGATAAAAGGTATAACATTTTTGATATACAATAATAGCCAGGCCAGCCATTCTAAAACGTTTTTGTTCCGTACAAAGAGATAGTCTGGTCCCTGTATATTCCAATAGAATTCCCGGGGCGGGACAAATGGAGGCTAAAAAATACAATTACAACCAATCAGATACCAGACAGTTCACATATGTCCCACCCCTTGGTAGATAAATAGATATGATTGATCTGGAATAATGATAATAGTGATAATAGTTTAACCCTGCATAAACGGAGCCGAGTGTGTCAGGAAGCGCATCCGATGAAAGTTAATGAATATGCTAATTACTGCATATTATGAGGATAAAGTAAGATCAGTGAGGGATAATGTGCCCAAATCACTAAAAAGGTGAACAAGTGCGGCTGGCCGAGGCAACACAAATTAATATTAATAAGCTTTTTAGCTATATATAAATGGCATATCAATACACAGCTTGATATTTTCAGAAGAACAGTTCTCTTTGGATTTCTGTTTATCCATTACAAATGTTAGCCTGACAAGCCATACAACTTTTTCTTTGCATTCTATAGAGAAAGTCCATAGAGCTGCCGGCTACTGCAGTATAATGAACATGATGCAAGAAACAAGAACAAGCGATCCATTGTGGACAACTTCTTGACAAATATTATGCTAATTGTATATTTTAAGCTTCAAACCATGCTTTAATATTGTTCCCTCATAGAAAACATACCAGTAGTTGTATTTTGCTTAATTCCCACTAGTTTTATTCATTTTGTTTCCCAGCTCCTTCTCTGAGCCTCACAGAAAGCACTCAGTTTCAAATTTCTCAGATTTGTGTCATAATAGGTAGAGATCAGGAGATCTTTGGTGCTGTGTGAAGTCCATACATCATCGGCAGACTTTTCTGCCGTTAAATCACATCCATTACAACTGCAAGCTTAGTTTAGCATGTCAGAAGAAAGCTAGCTTTTGTTTGTTTCCCTTTGCTGCCAGTAAATGGCAGGCTACTAATCTTGATGGGAAAGCCTGACTGAAAGGAATCTGTGGTTTTCATCCATTATTTAGTTAGTTTTCAAACATGAGATGCCAAAGTAATGGAACTCAAGAGCAGATTTAAAGGCCAATAAACATTTTGATTTTTGCCATGGCAATTTATAGTTCATAACAAAGGTTTTGAATGTCAAAAGTCCTGCAAACAGTGTCCAAAACAGGAAAAAATTATGTGAGGGAAACCCTTGAATACCAGAAGCTTTCGCCTTATAAAATACACTGAGAAAGATGCATGGCTCGCCAAACTATATAAAGTGAGGAAGAAACCATGTGATCACAAGTAACATGACCAGTAGATGACGTTGAAGAAGAGGAAGGAGAAGGGGAACAGTGCTCTGGCGTACAGGTCAACCCTCTTGGCGGCTGATGGGATGACCGGTTTGGGGGGCGGGGGCCTCTTTCCACCTTTGGACTGAGATTTGCCGTGGACGCCGCCTGTGTCGATGGGCTTGCCGTAGCAGTCAAAGTTCGAGAGCTCAAAGTCCCGCGGAAGGGAGCCCACGATGCTGAAGTCGTTGGTACGGAGGTCTGACTTGGAGGTGCAGACTTTCTTACAGCGCGTCTCTGCCACCTGCCAAACACACAGCAGGTTTACTGGATAGAAGAACAATTGCACTTAGAGGATGAAGAGAGGGAAGTCTAGCCTGACATAGACAGACAGCCCTGGGCGAGTGAGAGCAGAGGAGAGACAGGTAGAGAGAGATGAGCAAGACAGTTTGGGTGCATAAACGATCACATCTGTATCACCCTATTACAGTGTGCAGTATTGGTATGAATGGAGAAATTGTACTTAGTTTAATGACCTCATGTTCTTTAATTTAATAGTTTTTCAATACTTTTATGATAAAATATGAGCAAAAGTGTAAAAAAGTATTTGGGCCTCAAAACTCCTGCCATGAACACAATAAATGGATACCAGAGTGATAGCACACTTTTGGCGGAAACAACACCAACGATCAAGGAAAATTAAGTCCTTGACTCAGACTTAATTTGGAAATGGACAAATTTGACAGACTTTAAACCAGACTTTAAACTCTTATTTTCATTTAAATATGTTCTGTATTGTTCTGTTTATTTTTTTTTATTGAACAAAAAAAGTATAATTAAAAGAAAAAAAAAGAAAGAAAAAAAAGCCAGTTTGGGCTCAGTCAAAGGCCCTCGACCAGCCAACCCATCAGAACATGTCAGACATAAATAAATCCCTGAAAACTCACCTGTTCAAAATTACCTGAAAATAACTGCATCTCCCTTTTTGAACTCTGTGTACAAGTCGTATGTGCTGTTATTATTATTACTACACAAATATATTTTCTTTCAGAATAACTTAATTGCAACTGAGAAAGTTTCAAAATGTAGTACAAAATATGCACATACTAATCTAAATAATCATTATCTGTTACAGCCACGAGTCACCAGAAGGGTACTAGGTTGGGAGTGTCACATTTTGGGAACATTTTATGAAATACTACTTCTGAACTTTTTGAACAACTTTCTAAAGCAAGTACAAAAGTAAATTTAGCATAATTTGAATATCCTTTAAGGTGAGACAGCAAGCTAAACTTTTTTCAGATTTTAGATCAGTTTCTCTTCAAGAATCAACTTTCACTTGAACATTGAACATTGATTTGGTACAGTGTAGCTGTATCTCAAATAAACTCTGGTTCTTTTTCCATCATTATAGGTTAACAAATTATTAATACTCTTGGGTTATTACATCATTATCCAAACATTTCTCTGGTGACCTCAGTACAATCTCCTGTGTGTATGGTGCTTACCCACTCCAGTTACTCTTCTCATTAAATCTTCATTATTATGACGTACTTTTGACAAGAAACCCTGAGCCGAAGAATGTCATCCTCCCGTAGTAATGTAGACTCGGAGCTAAATTAATTTCAATTAGGAGGTCTGTCTGGAGGCTGAACGTGTGCACTCTGGTGGAGATGGGAGTGTCAGGTAGTGCCGGTGTTTTACAGACAATGCTAGTGTGGAGCGACTGACGGAAAGAGCTGTTTTGCGTTTGATGAAACTATGGGCTTGGTAATGTGGAGGAGGTGGGGGGAATGAAAACAATGAAAGAATCAGTTACGTTTCGCTAAAGAATATGTAAGACTTGGATGAACTTAACTGCAACTGGATTTAAAATTCAACACAGAAAGATGCACATATTAGCTAATTAACCAGTATCTGTTGCAGTCATTAGTCATCAGAAAATGACCACCGATTGTACCGCATCATTTATGGATATCAGTGTGGTTTTACATTGTCCAAAACTGAGCATTTACAATTGTTTTCTGTTTATCCAAATCGTGTGGACCTGTGGTTTAGGAGCTTCCAGGAACTCCAAGTGGCTCACCAAAGGATTTCGGAATTATATAATGCTGAATAATTTAAATCTGATTCCTCACATGCTTATTATCATTCTAAATGCTGACTTTAGATGACTAACCTTGTGCACTAAAAATGGATAATGGTTCATGTTTTACAGGCATATAATTGTAGACCACCTGAGGCTCACCGTCTGTTATACAGACTCAATGTCATGCGACCGCTAAAAGGAATAGTTCTGTGCCATTTTTGTTTTGTAAAAGTAGTTCCCTGGGAGATAGATGTAGAAGCCCTGTGTGTGAACAACCAAACACGACTGCCTTCATGGAATTTTATATTCCAAAAAGGTTATTGTTGCCCAATTATTAGAAAAGCCCCAAAACATTGCCCTTAAATTAATCCACTGATTCTTAACCGTGGCTCAAAGTACGGCCAAAAGCACCTCCTTGAGGGCAGCTCAATCAGTATAATGTAATAGATTTTATATGAGAGCGAGCCCCAGGTTAGTTTAAAAAAAATAAAAATTGAGCTCTGAGGTCAAAAAGGTTAAATAAGCAATATTAGCATACCAGAAAATCAAGCGACGTGGATGCAGGAGATTTAGTGCCATCTAGTGGCAAACGTTCAATTTCTGCAACACCAGTTCGGTGGTGCAAGTGCAAGTTTGAAAGGCCTTTCATCTCATACTGCCCGGTGGTCAAGTAGTTAACATGGCAGCACATATGCCATGCTTCATGTGCAGCAGGCCGAAGTGTTGTGACTTTAAATCTCGGCTTTGACAATTTGCTGCGTGTCCCGCCTTCACTGGCTTGTCTAATAAAGCCTTTGGGCCAAAAAAAATGTTTTCAACACATTTCACTGCTTACCTCATCAGTGCAGATAGACTCATTGTGGTTTCTGTTTGCAGTTTGTAAACATAAAGCATCAGATAAATGAAATTGATGTATTCAAGCATTTCTTTTATTTTGAGTTATAGAACATAGACAATTCAATGTACTATTTTCCACAGTATAAACTTTTGCACACTTTAAAACAACCTTCCCCTCCCGTACTCACATGTAGCGTGCTAACGTGCAGCGGCGTGCCCCCAGTCCCGTTCACCGTGTTGTTCCGCGCTGCTTGGCTCTTCCCCAGCGCCTTCTCCTTAGCTGCCATCTTGGCCTTCTCCGCCTCAATGCGCTTGGGGCTGTTGAGCATCACCTGCACCACAGCGTACTCCACCAGCGAGGCGAACCCGAACAGGAGGCACGCTATCAGCCAGATGTCGATGGCCTTCACGTAGGACACTTTGGGCAGCTCCGAGGCCAGCGACGTGCACTCGGAAGACAGGGACAGCACGGAGAGGATGCCTGCAACAAGAGGTGGGATTTAGAAAGAGATGTTGCTGTCATATGCTCAACAGAAAGGAAATGTGTAAAATAAAAGAGAGATGAGGGGATCCAAGGCACTATAGGGATATACATATAGAGGTTATGGAAATGACATCACAACATTCAGAATTTTAGCAGTGAGTGACTCCTGTAAGAGCACAAAACACAACTAAAATGTGAAAGAGCTGCTACAGTCTAAAACTAAATATTTAGTTTGTACCTGGTATATACTGTATAACATTTTTAAAAACACAGTATAGTAAACATTAGTAGAAAACCAGATAAACAACAGGAACACTGCAGCTACACTCACATTCATCACTGATACCGACTTTGGGATAGCACACAGTTGAGCTGATACCATGTTGCCAATGATTTTGCCACACAATTCGATTTTTTTCATTTGTCAAATGAAAATGATGTCATAACCTCTAATGGAAAAGGAGTAATACTATTTTCTATTATTTTTGGAATGTTTAAAACAATAATACATACAAAAATATACAGTGAGGAAAAATGTGAACACCCTGCGATTTTGCTAGTTCTCCAATTTAGAAATTATGTAGGGATCTGACATTTTCATCGTGGGTGCATTTCCACTGTGAGAGACATAATCTAAAAAAATCAGGAAATCCCATTGTATGAATTTTTTATTCATTTATGTGTATGTTATTGCTGCAAATAAGTATTTGAACATCTGAGAAAATCAGTGTAAATATTTAGTACAGAAGACCTGTTTGCAATTACAGAGGTCAAACGTTTCATGTAATTCTTAACCAGATTTGCAGACTGCACCTCCATACAGATCTTCTCTAGATCTGTCGGATTTCGGGGCTGTCACTGAGCAACACAGAGTTGCAGCTCGCTCCAAAGATTTGGCTTCGGGTTATTGTCATGTTGGAAGACCTAGCCAAGACCCATCTTCAGTGCTCTGCAGATGACCTCACAAATAGAGCTCAAGCTGTTTCTGCTGATGGCTTTCAAACTGAATGTTCTTACCTTAATAAAGGTGTTCCTCAAAGCTCTGTCCTAGGAACACTGTTATTTACAATTTACATAAACTCAATTGGGCATAATCTAAAATACAGTAGCATCCACTTATATGCAGATGATGCAATTCTGTATGCTAAGGCACCTTCTTGTGCACAAGTGATTCAAAATATAACAAATAAAACAAAATGTATGCTGTTCTCCAAAAGGCACTGGTGACCCCAAAAAAAATATCTATTCTTACGCTTAATGGTAATATGATTGAACAAGTACCCTATTAGAAATACTTGGGCATTTGGATCGATGATAAACCCTCCTTCAACAAACACATACAAGAGCTGACAAATAATCTTAAAGCCAGATTGTCATTCTTCTTTAGAAATAAAATGTGTTTTCCCCTTAATTGTAGAAAAGTAGAATGGCAATCATTGGATGTAAGAAGAGAACAGCACTGCCTTTTGTTTGTGTATAAAGCTCGAGTTGGTATTTTACCTGATTATTTATCAAGTTTATTACACATCAGATCAGGTATTCACAGTTTGACGTCTCAGGACATTTTTGTCTGACATTTTAAATTAAATCATTTTATGTCTTGTAATGATTTTAAAGCACTGGTCAAGGACTACCCGCAGTGCTGATGCACTTGTTTTATATAATTTTACCTCATAGTGTATGTGTAAGAGTGTTTTTATGTATTTGTTAATTTTATTGAATGTTTTATTTGTGTTTAAGTATCTTGTGTTTGTTTGTTGTTTATTTTGTGTTGTGTTTTAACAGGGTACCCATGAAAAAGAAAACTTTTCTCATTGGGTTTTCCCTGTATAAATAAAATGAAATTAATGACTGAGGGGAGGAGATTGTTACCCAAAATCTGGCAATACATGGCGACATTCCCTGTGAAGAAAAGCACCCCCAAAGCATGATGTTTCCACCTCCATGCTGCACTCACCACTGACTGTGGTGTGGACAGGTGAAAGCTCACTAGCGCAAACAGGTGCTACTAATTTAGATTAACAAGTGGAGTAGAGGTGAACTTTTTAAAGGCAGACTAAAAGGTCTTTGAGAGCCAGAATTCTTGCTGATTGGCAGGTGTTCAAATACTTATTTACAGCAATAACATACAAATAACATATTTAAAAATCATACAATGTGATTTCTGGATTTTAAGATTCTGTCTCTCACATTGGAATTGCATTTAGGATGAAAATTTCAGACGCCTCCATAATTTCTTAGTGGCAGAACTGGCAAAATTGCAAGGTGTTTAAATACTTACTTTCCTCACTGTAAGAGGGTTACAGGGCAGATGTGACGTTGTAAAAAGGCATAATAAGCCGTGGCTTCAGCCTACACCATTTTTGGTTGATTTTGTTTCATGCAAAGAAATTTATGCATCGTATACTTTATGCAAACGAAATAAACACTCTCACTCACTGAACTGAACCACAGACGCACTCACCTTTCCTGTTTGCTGAAAGGAAATGCATATCTCCATTAATTTTGACTTGAATTCAGCATTTGTCACAATTCGTTAGTGAATAAATAACTAATAATAATAATAATAATAATAATATTTGGATCAGACTGTGATAAATTGTCTGTTTTAAACTATCTACTTCCAATCTCTAGACAATTATCGGTTGATATAATACTTACAGATTACTGAAGTATTAGAATTGGAAGTGAAAAAGCTGCATTCCTAATATTTTCCACCGTGCACTAGTTAATAAACTTCAATATAAATCTTCTGCTCTCCTTGATGCTCAGCCTGCAGGGACAGAAGTCACCTTGTTGGAACAGAATGGGGAGAATGAGGATGGATGTGATGCAAAGGTTACACAATCCTTTGAGCGCTGACATGTCTCCATTATTCAGGCCCCTGTTCTATCTCAAATATTTCACAGAGGAAGCCACTGTTCCGGTTCCGCTTTCCTTGTGTGCTAAAAAGTATAGAAAATCAATATCATGTGCGATTATTATGGGAGCAGGGTAAGTGTGATTTGGAGTGGTTCTGACAGGTTTCACTGTGCGGCCAAGACAGTAAGTATAACAACTGTTTGAGCCAGTAAACTGCAATTGTACTGACTACATTGTAGTCATAGTATATAAATTAGAGGCTGTTCCTGAAACATGAGGCTGTTTTTCCAAGATATGATAAATACCTATTATTGATACACCTTTAAAAGAGACTTGTTATGCCTTAATGTTCAAGGTCTAGTATTTAACTTTTCTGATGGAGGACTGAGACAAGCAGGTAATGCAAGTTAAAAACAACTGTAATTGAATAAAGGCAAGTTATATACTGTACATTTAGTGCAATACAGTGGAAAATTCCATGCAAAGCAATAACATCTTCATGGAGCCTCCACCAGAAAAGTTACATGGCTCACCTTTAAAGAACAAATCGTACACATTATTTCTATTGTTTTCAACCTTTAAACATGCTCTTGAGTACCTTTAGTTTGGCATCTCATGTTTTAGAACTATACATTTTTTTTTTTAGAAAAAACAAAATTAACATCTGTTTCACTGCTGTTTCCCACAGGACTAACTGAGTTTTGGCTCCATCTATTGGCTGCAGAGGGAATTACAGAGGTTAATAATAAACAACTGGAACATTGTCTCTGAAATGTTAGGTAGCCACGCAGTTGTAATGATCGTGATTTGACGGAAGAAATGCACTGAACGAGTCTGACAGTAAGTTATGGACTTAAAAACAGCTCAGAAGATTCTCAGTCACAGATCGAGAAAATGTCACACATCAGGGAAATTCAGAGGGGAGAGGACTTTCTAACTTGGATTTATCGAACTAGTGTGAATGAAGCGAAATACAACCCCAGCTGTGTTTTTGATGAGGTAAGAATATTAGAACATCGTTAAAAGCACAAAAAAGCGAATTTAGCATAATATGTGTCCTTTAACGTTTCAAGAATTTTGTAAGTAGCCAATATCATAAGTAAAAATTGCAATGCACTGCATTTATTAGAGCACATTATAAAATATGATTAAAAGTATAAATAAAAATTAAGGTAATAATACACGTAGAAAAAGATTCAGTTGTAGTCATCTGGACTCTGTTTTAGAAAAAACAAAACGTTTCAACTCTCATCCAAGAGTCATTCTCAATCAGAGAAACAAGTCTGGGAACTCTTGTTATATCCTACTCTGTGAGAGCCCTGCCCACAGGGCGGGACCTCCTGCTAATGGCCCATAGAAACTGGGATGGGCCTATTGTTGTATTGTTCCCTGCCTCACCTTGAGTGCCTACTCTCACAGAGTAGGATATAACAAGAGTTCCCAGACTTGTTTCTCTGATTGATAATGACTCTTGGATGAGAGTTGAAACGTTTTGTTTTTTCTAAAACAGAGTCCAGATGACTACAACTGAATCTTTTTCTACAATGGAACACTCCTGGACGAATGAGGGATTACACCGACACGTAATAATACACGTTTAATTCATGTGACACCAGCTATGGTAGAATTAGTCAAAATGCAAATGTTTTGACCTGGTTTACAGCATAGACTATATGTATAAGTGGACATAGCTAGCGCGCTCTAAATAGGAAGTGAGAATTGGCTCCTTCAGATCTGCCTCTGTCTCCGTAACTGCTGCTGTCAGACTCGGATTCTTGCTTCAAAATGTTCAATTTAAAATGCTCTACATGACCCTAGTATTTTTTTTTCTGCTATTGTCTTTGTAAACCCTTTATATATGAACAATAATAACAGAACAATCAGGTGCCTTCTTTCCCCGAGGTCCGCTCGTAGTTAAGTGCCTGCCCCATGGAAACCAGCATTGCGGTCGGGATGCCATAGACATTTAAATAAGTTCAATGCTAATGATATCGATCACTTAGCAACTCAGCTAGTCCAGGAACATATGAAGAACATACAGGCCAGTCCCCTGTTTTTTTTCCCCCTATATACGTTAGCATTAGCCTGCAATAAATGCAAATTCTGAATAATGTAAAGGGTTTGGGCTGGTACCAACCTATTGACCACATTTAGATGAGGCTATGTCTCTATAAAAGTCATTGTTGACTGCATACAAATGTTGTTTTTTATCTTGTGTGCTTCTGGTAATAATCTAATGACAGTAAAAACATGCTCTTGATGAAGCATTCCCAAAAGCCTCACAAATGTATGAAGCATTATAATAAGAGTGTAACATCAAGGGTTATTTTGCATTATAGTTCATGCTAAAACTTTAGAGCAAAGGCCTACATGTTTATTATTGTTTCTTTTACTTCTTATTTTACCATCTATCTAAAATCAATGAAGAATAGACCAGTCTTTATATCTTGAAGTTTGAAAACTACTGTGAGCTGCCACTTGGGGCCGCCACCAAAAGGTGAAGGCAGAGATGCAGTCTCTCAGAAGCACAGAACAGTGGTATGGGGTGATATAACGGTAACAGAAAAGGTCAAAGAGTTTATGCAGCTGCGGAGATGAGCTCACTAAGAGGTGGATCGTTGCAGGGGGGAGATCCGAAATAATAATGAAGTTGTAGGTTGGTATAATTTACGCATGCCAAATGTAAGGAGGCTATAGGACAAGTGGTTTTACGAGGGGGAAGTTTGGGGTCAATATTCATGAATCAAGACACAATAAAAAGGCGTGTAACAGTCAGAGGTCAGCTTTTTCCTGCAGGAAAATTGTCCCGGGTCGTTGGTGTTTGTCATTTCGTCAATAAAAACTTGTTCTGCATTGAAGCTTCACAAGTCTGGATTTCGGTTATTCTTCACAAAGAGTTTTCTTCTTCACTCTTTTACAGTACTGATGAAGAAACAAGATAAACAAAATCAATGAATGAAAATATTTTGCATACTTTAATATGGTGATTGGCCTAACCATTGATATGTTTGTAATGGAACATTCCATTTGACGTAACTTTGGTTAGCATTCACCAAGTAATCGAGTCTGAGCAACAGGCAGAGATAGATAATTTTGCATCTACTATGAATGTCTGTAGGAGGGGACAAGTGCCTTCAACAACATCGCTCCTGATTGGTTGCCATGAAATGTGCACTCAAATTTCCAAATATGGAATTTACTTCATATTATTTGCTATATCTAGTAGCCTAACTTAACACTTAATTTATTTGTATTTATTTATGGGGGGACAATGCATACTAATGGGTTTTTAAACAAATGTAAATATGCCATATTATTGCCTTAGGCTAATTTCCATCTGCAGACCCCCTGCAGGATGACAGAAAGATAAAAACATACACACACTATATACACAGACTATCTACAGCTGGACAGAAACAGGCAAAAAGGAGTGATCATATTAGTACAAACATTCAACAATAAATAACATGAGTGTGACAGACAAAAGTTAGAGCACTATTCATATGTATTGCACATGCCTTCATATTGAAGCATGAAGTTGAAGCGTCCTTACCTCCACTTTTATATACAGTCTATGGTTAATATTACTGGGCCAATCCATATGATATTAAAAGTGGCATAACTGTAACAAACTTGAGTGAAATTATCTTGTCAAACTATGTCAAAGATTGGGTTCAATAGGCTATTCCAATGTGTATGGATGTGTTTTGATGACATCCAACTATAATGAACCATCGGAGCACAGAATGAAAGCAGAGGACAGACAGAAGGTATAAAAAACAAGTCTGTGAGAGGAGCTTTGGGTGTGACTGACCTGCACTGATCCCATTTGAGGAGTCAGAGGAGGCTTCAGCTGGAGCGGGGGCTGACGGACCACTGGACACAGGATGGACACAGGATGGACAGAGCGGTGGACAGGAGGATGGAGGAGGAGGAGCAGTGGTGAGAGTGAATGAATCATGAGCGCTCAGCATGCTCAGAACACTGTGTGGACGAGACACATGGAGGACAAGATGGGAGTAGCTAATAGTCACATACAATGTCCAATGTTTTTGACTTTTAACCCTTGAATGGTTTTCTCAATCATTTAGTAGAGCAAATTTTATATCACCGCCTTCCAGTGAAAAATGTGTTGAGCTGAATACAACCTTAATCAGCCTTTCTTTTCAAATAAACTGCTAGAAAAATCCACTAGGGGGCCCTCTGCTTTTGGACAGTGAGCATTTTAAACTCATAATTTCACCAGGAAGATGGCGATTGAGAAATACTTGAACATTTGATTCAGTTTTATGGTATATTTAGAAAGATCAGACGCATGTTTTGGTTATTTGAGCTAAGCTAATAAATGTTGAGAGCTTAATGTAACATTGGACATTCTGCAAGAAATTTGAACCTTTTCAGTGCAGTATAGATATTATAAGTCTTCCCGTGGGTAATTTTTCATGAAGTTGAGACGTTAAATTGAATAACGAGTTAAACTGGAATCCAAGAGGGACATTTTAGTTCGATATCGGCCAATACTGATATATCGACCAGCCATATTTTTCGCGAAAAAGGGAGAAATTTGCCAGTATTTCATATATGATGAAAAAAAGTTCTCCCATAAATGATTTCCAGCACACAGTGGACAGTGCTGCCTGTACAGGTGAGTGATAAAGTCCTTGAGCCTGTCTCTGTGATGGATGCAGCGGTAAAGAAAGCCATCGGAGCCAGGGAGCGTCACCGAACCTTCAAACACAAATACCTACGGGAATATCTCTTTTATCGCCCGATATTTTATGATTTCATGCACAATTACTTCACTGAAAGATGCTGAAACCCAACATTGACTTTGCACTATTCTGTACGTTTAAGAGAGTTTTTACAGTATAAGGTGACACTTCATTAAACGAATAAAAGAATGTTATAAGAGACAAGGAATGATCAGACTATGACTGTTCTGAGGAATATCTATTATTTGTCATGTAACTGTGAATGATGACAGATATGTTCCTTTACCAGTATCAAAATGTATGTAAAGATGTGATAAAGTTCACTTTTCACTTAATATAATAATAACAAAATGTATTTATCTTGTAATATATGGACTGTGTTTGTGTCCGATACGTGTCCTATTTTCTGTCAACCTGCCATTTCCTATTAAACTCACTTGTTTGTTTAACAGTGTAAAGTGCAGACACAGGAGCAGAAAAATACTAAAATAAAGGTAAAAGTACAACATGGAAAAATCTATGCAAGTAAAAGTTTTGAAGTACCGGTTTCAAAAATGTACTTTAAGAATAGAATGTATACGCACAGATTTGAGAACTGTTAACGTGTTAAAAGTAGGGATTTTGATAAATATACGGATGATATTTGGTCAACAGTAGCAATATGACTCAATTTAAAGTGACTTTGATATATCTTTGTTTGCTTAAAGCTTGTGCTTGAACTTAAACCCATTCTGTAGGATGTCACCACGAAACGTGCAATAAATAACTCGTCAAACCAAATGAACAATACTTTCTACTTTTCAGTCCAGTTCAAAACTGTGAAAGTACAGATACATGCTCTCAACTGTTGTGGAGTAAAAGTGAAAAGCAACCACTGTAAAATTAACTTAGGTAAAGTACAGATAGCTAAAAATGTTTCTCAAGTATAGTACTTTGTTACTTTCCGCCACTGTTGTTTAAACACAGAGAGAATAATGAAGGTTATCATTGCTGCAAGGCCATATTGTTTATATTTATTTTCTTCTTGCTATTTTTTCCGGCTAAATCATCTCTGTTGTTTCTATGATTGGATTCATTAGCTAATATTTGTGCGGGCCCATGTGTCATTAGTCCTCAGTAAACCAGAACAGACTGGCGCATCTTAGGGGAAAAAACGCTGACAAATATTAGCCAAATGTTCAATATAAGACTATGACTGGCACTGATAAATTTCCCATCAAAGTATAAAATATTCAGAAAATAAAACCCAAAAAACACATCTTGAAAGGCACCTACTCCTGGTCTGGTTTAGTCAGTGTTTATGCACTCACTACAAAGAATATTATAAGTGTGAATCTGTGATTGATCGCTAGTTTGATTCTGATGCCAATATATTAGTTCCCGATTCGACTCAAATACAGTTTTGGATTCAAAGCGGATTTCTGGTGAGATTTCAGAAATCATTTACTTTGAACATAATATTTCTTTCTATAGATGTCTGTGTAAACCCCCAGTCATCCATGTAGGTTGCAAAAGAAAATTGCATTCTGTCAACTGGACAAAAGTTTTAAGAGTGTAGACATTTTGCCACTCATCCAAGTAGCTTCTTCAGTGCTGATAGGGTTCTGGTGAGTCACTGCCTTATATCTGTCTATCAGGAGGAGCTGACTACACTGAAACTAACACACACTAGTTAGTATTTAGTTAGTTTCCCCCAAGGTTTAGTGCTTGGTCCTTTCCTGTTCACCCTGTACATTCTCCTACTTGGCAACATCGACCCCAATCTTTCATTTGAATCCCCCTTTTGGCATCTGAGAAACATCGCCTGACTCTGTCCATCGCTCACCTTCTCTGCCACTGATACTTTGATCCATGCATTCGTAACATTCAGAATCGACCACTGCACTAGCATTCTTTACGGTTGACCCTCCAAAACTCTCAATAAACTGCAATAGATTCAAAACTCTGCTCTCTATCCCGCAGTGCATCCACTTTAAAGTTCTGCTCATCACCTTATCACCTTCAAAGTCCTCCACAATCTCGCCCCTTCCTACTGTAACTCTCAGACCTGTTCCATTATCACACTCCATCTCGTTCACTCCGCTCCTCCGAGGTCAACCTTCAGTCTCTCCCCTGCGGACCCAGCTTTGAACCTAGGGACCCTCCGTCGCTACCCCCAACCTCTGGAACTCACTACTACAACCACTCCGAGAAAATACTCCAGCCTCCCCACCTTCAAGAAAAACTTCAAGACCCAACTGGTTAGAACTGTTTCAATCTTAAATACTAAAATGTACTATTTTACTAATTCATAGTGTCGTTTGTGGCTTACTGTTTTTTGAATTGACTGTTTTCATTGTTGTTTCTGTAAAACATCTTTGAGTGTCCTGAAAAGCACTCTGTAAATAAAATGTATTATAATTTGTTATTATTATTGTATTTCTTTCAATCTAAATAGTTTGATATTATCGACATAAGCAGCGAGAGAAGGATGTATTGTAACAGTTTAAGAAAAGGATTTTGAGCAATTTTGATTTGATTCAATTCCATATATTTTTATCCTAAGTTTATTTTTTAATTTCTTTATTTGATTTTTTTCCTCAAGTAAATGCTTTCATGATTAAAACGGTTTAAAAACCTTGCCATAAGGTGAGACATTGCAGTTCGTAGTATATAAATCAATGAAAAAAAAGTATTTCATGTTTTCATATTAGAAAAATAGGTATTTCATGGGTTAAAATGGTCAAAATGTCACATATTTGGGAGATACCAACCTGAAAAATGTATAGAACCATGTTTTTTTAATTTATGTTTTGCTTTTTTTGTTGACATTGCAGAGGAGATTTTGGATATTTTATCGGATTAAATGAAACAATAAAACATGTTTAGGTGCAGATTGGACCGTTTTGTTGTTTCCAGGTTAAAGTGTATATGCTGAGAGCAAACGGACGAAAATATGATATGTTTTGCCTGTAGTGTCTCGCCTTAAATGGCATTATTTTGTTACAGCTATTTTCCAGTACTCCCGCAGCGTCTTAAAGTCCCACTGACTCCCTGAAGACTTTGACCAAACCCTGAGTCCTCCAGCGTCGCAGTCAGTCACAGATAACACAGCAGATCGATCAGGTTTAAAGTGATCCATACCTAAGGGCACCCGGGCAGCGCTGGCATCAGGGTTGATCCAAAAGGACAGCCACGACAGCACCACGATGAGCAGTGTGGGGGCATACACACCCATCATGTAGAAGCCCACCTGTCGCCTCAGGGTGAAGATGACCTCCACACAGGTGTAGTAACCTGGAGAGAGGACACACAGATGAGGCAAAGAGTTTAAAGTACACAACTGCTTTCAGAGGTTAAAGGCCTGGAACTCACTGTCAACAGACATTACAAACATTGGATTTATTCTATGATGAATGGGAATTTTTATGCAGCAATGCTATTTAAAAAGTGGAGAATAGCCATTGACTAAATGCCATTTCCAAATAAACAAACAAACAAGCAAAGAAACAGTCAAACACACTGCAATAAATAAACAAAACTACAGTTAGTTCAATCACTACTAGGTTGGTAGTATATTCAGATATATCCATCACGTTGACCTCGTCTAATGTACTCAATATGTGTTGTTTATCATTGTATGCTTATTGCTGAAACTGTTTTTCATTTTCCAAAGAATTCAAGTACCCGAGTAGGCGCTGCGCGAAAGCGAGCCGCCCCGGTGGCCGGTGCTCTTTATGCATGTCTCTCATGTCGCATCTGTCACCAAGTCACGTTCCTATGTTGTGAATTTGTTCATTGACAATGGCAATAAATATATCCTGATTCCTGATTCCTGAAGGATTTCACTCAAAACATGTCCAAATCAAACATTTGCTGATAACAATTATATTGTGGATTGCAAAAACGTTTTACACTATGTAAAAGTTGTGTTTAAATTCTCAAGTCAGTTATTTATCAAATCAGAATGAGCTTTGGGTTGCCAGATCCTGAAAAAATACAGACATTATTAAAGGAACTGGGAGCGATGTTAAAAAACATGTATTGGCATGTATTACGGATGCAACGATATTTGATATATTATTGAATCATTCTATACAGATGCCATGATTCAATGCATATTTATTCTGAATAAATTAATCTGATCGTTTCATTGGACAAGATTGTAACCCCTGTATACACAGTTGAGACTTATTGAATGATCTTCCCTTTGCATGTTTTTGTTGTATTATATTTAAAATGTATATTATGTGTGTATTTCCCTCATGTGTTCCATTGTCTTATGCTTCTTCATTCACACCACCAATGTAGTGCCAAGGCTTCTGATTTTGTTCTTTGAGGGTAAAACTAACCTGTCTCACGACGGTCTAAACCCAGCTCACGTTCCCTATTAGTGCGTGAACAATCCAACGCTTGGTGAATTCTGCTTCACAATGATAGGAAGAGCCGACATCGAAGGATCAAAACTTTCTATCTAACCAATGGTATTCCAAAACTCAAATGAACTTGAATTAAGCACATCTTGGGGAGTTATCCATTTAAATCCATTTAAAACAAGGAATAGTATTCTCTGCGAAGAGTTCTAAAACGAAACAAAAATATTCGAATAGGTCAGTTTAGAACAATGCTGAAAGGTTTGACAATGGAATTTATGATTTGTAACGGTGTAATTTTATGGGACACATTTTTGTGCTTGTCTAAACTTGTCTTGGCCAGGATGTGTGAGTTTTTAGTGCACTTTTAGTGCAAAAGCAACAATATTTAATAACAATTTATATAAAGTACTTTCAAACATTGTGTATAATTCTGCTACGTTTTGGAACACATCTCATAATAAAAGAAAGAGTATATGTTTTATTTCTTATTTCCTAAACCTACAGTGAGGTCATGTATGTTCTAACAGTGTGTACTATGGAGGCGAGTGGCTGGTTAAACGCATTAAGGTGAGAGGAATGGCCCTATACTCTGTGGCTCTATTAAACCCACATCAGATGAAAGGTAAGAGCCAGGCTTTTATAGGGCTCCTGTAGCTGACGCACACTGCCCGGGCCAGCTGTAGGAGCCATTAGAGAGGGAGAGAGAGAGCGAGGAAGAGCGAGGAAGAGCGAGAGGAGAGAATTCACCGCTAGGCAGTTGGGGAGTAAGGAAATTCAGCTGATGCCACAACGTTTTTGAAAAAACAGCCTCATCTAAGTGACCAAAGTTATAAGTTTAGGCTCTAGACATGATTGAATTTGTTCTGTGCTCAGTGTTCTTTTGGCCCATTCAACACCTTCAGTGCTCGTGCACCTTAAGGACCTTCTAAAGGTCCTGAGCACAGATCCTGCTGTATGTAGTATGTTGTGGCATACTAATCATATGTAGTTGTTCAGTCTCTCTGACTGTAACAGGGAAATGTGAATTGCACCTTTAATAGACCCTTCCAGTGTTTGTATCCAAACGCCTGTGTTCCATTAGCAGGTACCATTCCAGGAGTTAGCACTAATGGATTTTCAATGGGAGACTTAGAGTTTGCCATCAAACATTGCAAACTATGAAAAAGGATGTTTTGGAGACTGACAACCACTCAACCACATGTGAGTAACACCAGAGCAGAGTTAGAAAACATTACCATGTGTAGTGGTAGTGTTTTCTGCAGATTGTTATTGTTAGCTTTTGGGGCCAAAATTAGCATACATGCTAAAAACCTCATTATTAACATTTCTTAAATGTAATGTTATTTTGGTCAACAATGCACCAAAAACATAGCGGGCCCAAAAAGTTTGACTTTTTCACCAAGCCACAAATCCTACATTAATTAAATCAAATTTAATTAGATATTGAAATTGTTATTACTTGTTGGCAAATGTGATGAACATAAAGTCAACAACCATGTGCTGTTTACAAAAGTACAGTTGTTTATTTACTGCCTCATTAATGTTAATGTGATAGAATGTTAACAGCACATACTCAAGTACCAGATATGCGCAGCTGTTTACATATCACCGAGTTTGGTGATGATTTATGGACTTTATGGTACAGCACCAGGAAGACTAACTGATTACATACAGCAGGGGTGTCCAAACCTTTTTCATCGAGGGCCAGTTAGAAACCACAGACCACCCAAAAATGATGAAATTTTGCATTTGACATAGTTTTGATGAGCCTCCACACCTTTAATAAGACATTGATATTAGGTTGGTATAACATCAAAATGCTTGACTGTTTCCAATTTTACAATAAAAGTAGTACTTTTTGTTGTTTGGACCAACTTAGCAGGAAGCCAAAAAATTGGTCTGAGGGCTGCATTTGGCCCCCGGGCCGTAGTTTAGACATGCCTGACATACAGCTTCCAACTAATGGGATCAATTTAAATAAGCAAATAAACAGGAGACAGATTACAAATCTGGAGATGTGAAATTATATTTGCAAATATGTTCATGACACTTATTACTTTTATGTTTATAACATTTGTTTGACTGTTCACTCGTATCGTGTGAGTATTTAGGCATGCCCTCTGCTGAATGAAGGGGAATGAAGAATGGGAAAATAAATAAAATAGAGCCATGCATTTATATTGAACAAGATTTTACGACAGAACGAGTCTCGTGATGGTTTATGGACTCAAAAACTACGCAGGAGAAGTCTGGATTCCAGGGATTGTTACTTCACTGGGTGATTTGAGAGTACTCCGAGAAGATGACCTCATAAACAGGATTGCAACAATTGTGAATAAAGCCAAATACAACTCCAGATATGTTTTTGACGAGGGACCCAGTAAGAACATGAACAAGTACCTTTTGCAGATGTATATTTCTTTAATATTCTTTGTGTATTCACTAATGGCAGAATCATTAGGCTGTTTCATATTTGAAGCACATGAAAACCATCCTCCATACTCCTTTAAAAGCCTGCAGAATGCATTATCCTCTCCAGCTGCGTCGTGTTTGCGTAGTTTGCCCTGTGGTGGGGTCGGGAAGCGGACGGAGCGGGCGAAGGTTTAAATGTCCCACAGGAGACCGCTGTGGGCGAGCTCTTAGTGCCGAGCAAGCGTTTGCACAGAGAGGATCTTTGTGGTCAGGCCCGTTTCCATGGCGACTCACTGACAGACTCACATTCTACACAGCGCCTCCAAATCGGTTAATGGAGGGCAGAGGCCTTTGTAACTATGAGAGATTAACTGTTGATACCTGAATACTACCACTTTTATTTTTAATTGTTTCAAGTTCACTTCAGATGTAAATTTTGTACATGTTCAGCTCTGTCCCTGTCATCCATTTCCTTCATATTGCATTTTTCTGATGCAGCAAAAGTACATTCCATAGGTCTCCATCTATCGTTTCCATTGTTGGAGTTTGACATCTAAGATACATTGTTTCAACATCAAATGGAATGTCAATAATGAAGACAGATGTTATCCCTTTTTAATACTAAAGTCAAAATAAGGTACAGTGAGAAGATATTGAACTTTTTTTGTCTTTTTGTTTCATGTGGCTTAGTCCAGTATTTACACAGATATGAACCACAAACAAGCTCAAAACATTTGCATTTTGACAGGTGTTTCTTTGTATTGGTTTGGAAAATGACCATTACCAACCAGAATTATGGGTTGTAGGCCTGAAGTTATACTGTATGTATTTAATCCACATCAATATTATGGAAATCTGAGCTCAGTTTGGGAATATTAGTATCCTGCCATATACTGTATGTCCTTGTTGTATTGTTTATTGCTGTCTTTTTTGTTTTGGGGACCTAGATGACCTGTGGACATGGCATCGGATCAATGTCTTTATTTTTTGAACAACATGCTGAAATCATATTGACTTTTTGTGGGGGGTGTTTAAAACAAAACAATAAAGTGATGAGAACAAACAATCAATAATGGCAAAATATATATAACGTGTTTACTGTGACAATGACAATAGAAATCTTTTTTTGATCTTGAAAGTGATCAAAAACAAGTTGCAACAAAGCATGTTTAAAGCCAATAAAGTCAATAATATGTATGCTATGTCCATTACTGTGTAATGTCAAGAGGCACTGAATTGACCAGAACGAGTGAAGAAGAGTGAGGCTATAACATTTACAACACACACAGATTTAAATGTACTAGTAATATAAAAATAGACTTAGTATGTACACAAGATCTACTGTTAAATGTACAGATGTAGTGCAGACAGTGTGCAATGAGTGGTTGCTATAGTTAAAGTGACAGGTTTTAAGAAGTGTTCATGAGTCCAACGGCAGAGGGAAAGAAACTTCTTGTGACCGTAGCCTCCTGCCTGAGGGGAGTGGCTCAAATAGTTCGTTGTAGGGTTGTTGTCAGCGAACTGCTGCTCCAGATGCGTATTGCATTTAGATGTCGAGACCTCCCTGCTAAACCATCTTTGTAGCGCTCTCTGTTACCAGGCCTGTGTGCTGCCTCCTTCTGCCGCCTTAAGTGCCTCAGTTGTGGTGTGAACCTGGGTTTGTCGTTGTTGAAAGTGACTTTGGTGTGTGTCCTCACAGAATCGAATGTATGATGTCAGAATGTCTGTGTACTCATCCAAACTATCTGTGGCAGCTCTGAAAACCTCCCAGTCTGTAATGTCCAAACACCTCCTCCACTGCCTCATTGGTCAACTTCTCCATGGAAACAAGCAGGTGGTGGACCTCCACCAGAGAAGTTACATAGTACACCTTAATATTTAACAATATAGTTTTAAACAGGGAAGGATATGTTCACGGTTGCATTATTATGAACTGTGTATTGCGCTGTACTTTATGTGCAGCACTCTCCATAAAAGTGATGCATGTGAGAGCTTTATGTGCATATGCCTTTTATTTCTTCCATATTGAAAAGTAAGACTCCTAAACAAGACCTTACTTGGCAACCGCTTAAGAGTAGCATGCCAACAACATAAAGCAAGAATGACAAGTATGTTCAACAGCACTACACTTACAATTTGGATTTTATGTTGGGAATTATTGTTTCTTAAATCATAATCATAAAGCCTTACAGTATCTGGCCTTTATCATCTTTGTTTTAGTCATATAACTTTATGTGCTGTACCTTTTTACTGCTGGAATGAGTTCATTTAAACTCTTGCAGGTCGCAAACTATATTCTTGTGTTGCCAACACATTCTTCACATTATATTATTCAAAGTGGTAATCATACTTTGATACCAGAGTAGAGTTTTGTCATCATGTTTATGCTAAAAAGAGCATGCTACATGAGCAACTCTTTTGCAATATATTTCACGGGGCAAAACAAATTTACTTAAAATCAGGTGAGCACCTTTATTGTGGGCACAGATTCGGTCGTTTTGCCTAAATTTTGCTAAAGTCAACTTGTATAATGCTGAGGACAGCATATACCAACCACAAACCAAAGTACTTTCAACTGACAAATGTTTCACTCAAATAACTGAGGAGTTAACGCAGAGAAGGAGGCTGCGCACAGGGCTGGAGACAGGTGGCTACAAAATGAGAAGTATGGATTTGAAAGAGTTTTGAATCGAGATCAACTACAATACCCGACTCGCAAAGCGCGTTCTCTGACAACAACCGCCTCCGTGATGAGGAGCTCGGTATCTCACCACCCAATAGCCCGAGCCCCCTGCTGCAGACAATCGAAACTTATTCCGTGACAACTTAAACTTTCATCCCAGGTAGATACCCCGTACCAGCCACCCCCCCACAAGCCCTGAGTCCCCCCACTCTCCCAACCAACTGGCCCTCAACACTTCGTAGGACCAGGATGTTCACAGGCTAATTCGGAAATCCAAACCCGAAAAGCCGTTGGCAGATGGGTCTCGCCCGCCACATTAAGACACTGCGCAGAGAGTTAACCCATCTCTACAGACATTTAACACCTCCCTGGGTCATGCTCATGTCCCAGCCTGCTTCAAGTGTCACATCTGTCCCGGTCCCAAGAAGCCCGGATCACTGGACTTAATGACTACAGGCAGTGGCACTGACGTCTGTATCATGAAGTCATTGAACGCCTGGTCTTGCCCCACTAAGTCCTTCACCTCTCCCTGTGGACCCCTGCAGTTCACCTACAGCCCAACAGGTCTGTAACGACACAATAAACCTGGCACTCCACTTCATCCTATGCAGCATCTGGATCCCAGAAACCTACGCAGGATCCTGTTTTGTGCTTAGCTCTGCATTCAACACCATCCTCCCTGCTCTGCTCCAGGACACGCTTCCCAGCTATCAGCGTGCCTGACTCCACCTGCGGTGGATCACTGATTCCTACGGTCGGAGGCAGTACGTGCGGCTGGGAGATGTCTCAGACACGCGGACTATCAGCACAGGAGCTCCCAGAGGGCTGTGTAATTCTCCTCTGCACTTCTCTCTGTCACACACTGCTGCACCTCCCGCACGACTCCGTAAAACTGATCAAGTTTGGCGCGACACCACCTCTATCGGTATCTGGACGGGGATGAGTCTGTATACAGGAGGGAGGTGGACCGGCTAGGTGTCCTGGTGCAGCGGTAACAACCTGGAGTTCAACGCCCAGAAGACAGTGGAGATGATCGTGGACTTCGGAAGTCACAGCGCCCCAGCCCCCTCATCATGACAGACTCCCATCACCACCGTGGACTCCTTCCGTTCTGGGCACCAATCCTCTCCATCACCGTGTGGTACGTGGAGCCCAGCCAGGGAAAAACAGAGATCCAGCGCATTGTGAGTTCTGCTGAGAAGGTGATCGGCTGCAGACTTCCATCTCTTCGGACCTACACGTCTCCAGGCTCTGGACGAGCAGGTCGGATCACAGCTGACCCTTCTCACCCTGGACATGGGCTATTTGAAACCTCAGCGCGGAGGCATGTCTCGGACGGCTCCGCAACAGAGTTTCTTTCCCTCTGCCGTTGGACTCATGAACACTTCTTAAACACCTGCCACTTTAACTGCAACTATTCATCACTCACTGCACTGTCACTTTCTGCACTACAACTTTAAACTTAACTGTACACTTGTGTTTACAGTTGTGTAATGCCTATTTTAATTTTAATTTTAATTTTATACTATAGTAATTTTAAATAGTTTCTTAATGCATGCCCTTTTGTTTGATTTAATATATGTTGGTTTATTATTGCTCAGTGTTTTGTGTTGCACCTTAATGCCGAGACAAGTTCCTATGTCTCTGAAGTTTGTTCATTGACAATGGCAATAAACCCTTTCTGATTCTGATTCTGATTCTGAAATGTGATTATGTCAGATGCCATCATTGTCTTAAACTAGAAGGCAATGGGAGATGGAAGTGGTTTACCAAAGGACACAACTTTTGGCTAAGCACAAATAAATAGTAGTTATGAGGTAAAAAAAAATTCAAAATAATGCAGACTGAACACACATGTAGTGTTATAATTTAGCTTAGTCTGACTAAAAAAAATGTCTGCCATGGGTTTCAGTCACGTGACATATTTGTTGAAATGTTGAACCGTCACCACATTCTGCTGCCTCTCTGCTGTTTGATAGTCATTAAAAACAGTGCATAAAACTGAAAATTAACAGAGCTGATACTTCAAGAAAACAGAGGTTCTGGGCTTTGATCCTTATCTACAGCGGCGAGTCGCTGACACTTAAAAGCAGTGACAACTTGCCACAACAAACTTTTGCCGACATCTAAGCTTCCTCGCCCACAAGCCGTCTGCACGGGACAAGCCCTCGAAGCTTTCAAGGGCACGGACTGTGTGTCTGATCCTAAAATATAACACCTGGACAGTTTGAAATTAGGTTTGTTAAAACTGTCTGCAAGAACGTTTATTAGCATAGCCATAATGTGTAAACTAGCATTAGCTAACTGCTAACGATCTGACATGAACAGCTTTGTCTCAGTCTGGAGTTATTAAGTCCAATGGTCCCTTCTGACCACAGTAATACATTTCTCGACAAACAGGGTCTTTGGGGATGTTACAGAAGAGGAATGCTCTGTTTTGAGACTTTTTGTGGGCACAGCTCACAGTGAACAAGCAGCTTTCATCCTCAAGAAGTAGTAACGAGTGTGTGACGTCACTTTGGACCCAGAGGTAGAATAGGTTGAGTTTTGGCTTGATATGTATATGTATATTTTGTCAACGTACTGTTTAAGTCACTTGTAGACTTACTCACAACCAAATATACTGTATTACTCTAAGTAGGAGTAAAAGTACGGGGTCTGAATACTACTTCAAGTACAGGAAATGTAGTACTATACCAATATCTGTATTTTCTGTACAAATAATACTAATATCAGTTTTTATTGTGCAAAGAATGTGGGCAGCCTGGCTTTTATATTAAATTATATGGATCAGTCTTTCTTAAATCATAAAGTTTTTACTGTGCTTTGGCCTTTATCTACCTCCAACATATCACTTTATAGACAGTATAATATTTAATACGCATGGAGCATGGCTTCAGGCACCATTATCATCATTCATTCATCTCCAATATTTTAAATTCACATAAAATATTGTTCTTTTCTTTGCTCTCTCTTCAAGAAATCCAATCCTTTATCCGTACAGTTATTAAAAACGTCATCTATTGTATTTCACAAGGCGTCACATTTCAATACAAATGCTAATTCTTCTATAGTCCACCTTCACACTGTTAGTGCGCATTAGCACTAAATGAAATATCCTCGCTGGCGTGTGATTGACTGGTGGAATAATGTAGCCAAGCCGTGCACTCGCTCAAATCGGATCATGTCATTGAAGTGCGAACACTGCTGGCCTTTATCCAAGCAGACCTGATTGAATCTTTCATTTAGATGTGTGGAACTAATCTCATCCACAAAAGACTATCAAAGGTGTCTATAAAGAGATGTTGAAGCTTTGTGAGGATATGTTGGGAGGAAATGGAGTGTAGGATAAAGGGGAAATATTGTGTAATTTTGTCTAATTCTATAATATTTTATCTATCGCAAATATGTAAGAAATAGCCATGTGCATCCCTCAATTACATGTGTTTTTATTGCTCAAAATACCTTGAAAGACATGCATTCTCACTGTGAGTTTAGTCACCTGTCCAAATATCTGACCACATATCTGACTTCGTAACTTGCCCTGGTGTTTCCATGCAGATAAATACGTTTAATATCATACTGTAGAACATTTGCATGGCGTTGAACTCTGTGTTAGAGCCAAACTGGTGGTTGTTGTTTTGCATTTTGTCTTTTGGGTGCACTATCTGGTTTCCTTGCTAGAGGGGGGTATGGGTCCACTGTATTGTTGTCTGGGTTAAATAATACCGGAAGGAAGCAATAGTCTTTTGACCATGCGGGAAGGTTTGCTTTGCTAATTTTAAGGATTTTGTTATTTAATTGAATTGACATTTTAGCTTGGAATGTTAATAAAGTTGCATCTCTACAAATGGCTGGAGATCCATTCATTGACGTTATGCCAACAACCAGTCAACGCGTCAGACTTTAACTTCTGGTAGCAAGTAGTGTGTGTGTTCAAGGCAAGGACCAGGACACCACAGTCTAAATGGGGACAAGTAGATTCATAATAGAAAAAAACAAACCAGAACTAGTTAATTTAAAATGGTGGTTTGCTGCGAACCAAAGTTATTCCTTGCTAGTGTAAAAATGCATTGAAAAACAATGAGTTTTTCACTGTGATGCTAACAACATCTAGCATGCTAACAGAGTATTTCCTGGTTTCCGTATGATAAAATGCTTATTAATTAGATGCAGACAGCACACAGCAGTCTCACTTTGACCCTAAGAGCTGCTTTTACAATATACCCTATCTATGCTGGGGCAAGACTAATTTAGCTCAATGACATAAAACTTTTTAAACTACAAAAAGTCCTGTTGGACTCAGTATGCTTTCAATCATTGGATCCTTTAAAAGAGACAAGAGGACTGGGTGGGCATCACTGGCAGCACCCCAAACTGGATGAAGTCCTCCCTTGAAGACAGAAAGTAATTTGTTGAGATTGTTGACTGTGTCTCAGACCACATGGTGCTTACCAGTGGGGTGCTCAGAGGGTCAATTCTGGGACCTCTTCTGTTCAACCGCTACACCCTTAGGTCAGTTGATAAGAAACAGTGGTGTGTCCAATGCACCCACATCTATGTTTTACTGATGGCAGGTGAATATCTGCATCCAACAGATCAATGTGTGGATGCAAAACAACTTTCTCCAGCTGAACTCAGACAAGACTGAAATCATCGTCTTATTATTATTAACAGTCACCTCCAGTTTCTCACTCTAAAACCTACATATCAAGTTAGAAATCTGGGGGTAATGATGGACTCAGACTTGAATTTTAACAGCTATATCAATTCAATACCATCACCAGCTTTTAACCACCTGAAAACATTGGCAAAATCAAAAATATAGTGTCTAAACCTAGATTACTGTAATGAACTGCTCACTGGCTTCACCAAATAAGCCCTGAAACAGCTGCAGTACATTACCCATCCCAAGACCTAGAAGCTGCTTTGTTTTGTTCCACATATTGAAGGTACTGTTGTATGTCTCACACATTTAAAATCCCCAATTACCTGTGCCTGAGTAGAACTTGGTGCAGTTTCCGTAGTCGATGTCCTCTTGCCTGATGTCAAACTGCGGCAGAGCGATGGCGTCCATTTGGACGGGGTCTCCGGTCTGCCACATGAACTGTAGGTCATCTGTGGTGTAGCCAACTGCACCAAAGAAGGACAAGAAAGTGTGTATATCAGCTCAAAAGGATCTACTCCAAGTCCTGATATTGCAGTGCGGAACTTTGTTGTGATCATGTTACGGAAAATCAGTACCGCCATTTTCAACCAGTCAAATCATTTTACATCAATATTGTGATACATAATAACTATAAAGTGGACAAAAACAAAATATGTCTAGATATATATTTTGATTTGGGGATGGGATTAAAAAAAAAAAAAACGTTTGCAAGGCTAATTATATTTCTGCAATTTTGTGTCCAATTATATAATCCGTTGGTCAATGCCAACATTTACAGCACGTTTTAACACATTTCCTATGAACTGTCAAATATATGAAGATATTATTTTGTTGTCAATATTCCCTGTATTAACCTTCACACATGACTTTATGGTTTGCCGTAATTGATATGTCTTGTTTGATGTCTAAGCCAGCCAAAAGCTATTCAGTGTGTGCAGCTGTCCGTGTCTTGAGTTCTGACCTTTTCTGTTCATTTGATCCCGGTGCCTATCTAAAACAAGACGTAATAAGCACAGTCAAGCTCATTAGCTCCGAGACTTTCACAACAACCTACAAAATATGGATGATTTATATCTCCCGCTCTGAGTGCCCACGCGCGCAAATTGGCCTGACAAGCGAAGCAAAAAAGCATTCGTTTAGCCCCAACTAACTTCACAAAACCAACAAATGTATTCCACCTCTTGGATTGGCTCTCCTCGGAAATCTAAATCAAACTTACAGCTTTCCAGTTGCATCTTGCAGCGCTGCGTTCCATGGGAAGAGTGTAAGGTCCAGTGGACAGGACAGGGTGACGGACAACCTGCCGAAAAGGACACATATTAGAGTTGATTTAACAGCGATTTTGTTGTATGTTGACATTATAAGCATCTAATAAGCCTTTTGCATTGAAGTACATAAAATCATACAAAAAGGGGGAAAAAAGGAAAAACAGATACTAAGCATTAGAGCAATGAACAAAAAGTGAAATGCCTTTGCTTTTCATGGAGATTTTAATGCTTTGCTTTGTTCCAAAACCCAAAACATTACACATTATTTGAATCCTCCAGCACGGTAGTCCTGACCAAGGCTAGCACAAAAGACCTGCACTCCACGATCACTGCCCTGAGGAGATGTCCAGCCGCATTGAAGCACCTTATTTGTTATTTTGTTGAATTAATGTTTAGAGAGTCAAAAAAGTAGTTTATTTTGTGTAAATTCTGCATAAACTTTGACTGTAAGGAGTGACCCTAGTGTGATGTCATTTTCTACAGATTTTTCAACATTTTCTCCACAAATACCTACTCGATTGGTGTAAAACTATCATTTATATGTACAACAGGTATAAATACACAAAATAAAATTAGAATCATACGCACTTTAACCACATTTCTGCAGTAGATTAATTAAGTTTGCTCCAAATAGCTGCAACACGTACTCCTACCAGTGATGCAAACTGGTTTTACTTGTAGGATTTTGTACCGCAACGTGAGCTTTTTAGATACGTAATTTATTTTGCATGAGCAATATAATGTGAGGTTACTGCCATTAATACTTATACAATACCCCACTATGACATATTGCTAAATCCCTAGTTTTTTTGTTTTGTCTGGATGAAGCAACAAATGGATTGTGTGCGTGGGATATTGTATAGCCATGTCCCAGCGGTGCCATATTGAGTAACACTCACACGGCTAGGCTGAAAACAAAATGTGTCAGAATGTAATTTAGTCAGAGTTATGAGAGAGGACGGCTGAGATAGACCGGTGTCCCCAGACGACGCTGAATATAATATGCAGCTCATAGAAGCTCATTGTAGGAAAGATTAGCATGAATTCTTGGATATTATGTTCTATTTCTTTCCTCATCCATCATCTGTCTTATGAACTCCTGATTTGTGTTTCTATGCTTTCAACAAATAGGAATAGGCGTTTATGTATGTATTGTCATTTTACCTACATTCATTCATTTTTGTAGACATATTTATCATTTATCATTATAAACAGTTCCGGCACTCACTATTATACAATACTCTATACATAGATTTCACTGTTTTTGCAACCTTAAAGGTGCTGTACCTGATTTTGACTGTATTGAAATTGTGAAAAACTGTATGATGTTGTTAAATTTAAACACACATTTCTAGCTACGTAGTTTTTCACGTTGATGAGTTTATAAACTGCTTTCATAACGTTCAAAGGCCAGCGCAGAGTTTAGTCGCCACGGTAAAACTAACTACCGCTAGGATGCTAACAGCGCGCTTCCTGGTTCTCAGATGATAAGTCGGCTTTATAGTCAGATGCAACCAGCACACAGCGGTCTCATTTTGACCCTATAAGATATTTTGTTGTGTGTATGCGCTAGAAACAAACAAAACCAATTTTCCTAAACTACATGGAGAAAACTTAAATACAGTTTAAGGGGGTGAAATTATAAAAAAAAATAAAGAAAATAAAACATTGACAAAGCATACATTCCAGTAACCCCATATTTTACCAATAATAATTTTGCTTGAACCTCTCATCAATCCTTTGGGGCTTATTTTTGTCTTTTAACTACAATATTGCTTGATTTGATTTAAATCTTGTGTTGTTTAAATGTCATATTGGCCTTCACACTGGTACAGAACAAGAGATTTGATCCTTGAAGTTGAAATTGTACTTGGTCTGGTAGCAATAAATCCACACTGTCCTATTAATCACTTAAATCTGTTTATTATTTGGTTAATGGACAATTGTGATTATTCAGATCACAATATATTATAAGAAACAACCAAAAATACTGTTAATAGTGATCATATTGTAAAGCAAATCATATAATTTCAATACCGTTTGTATATAAAAAAATCTAAAGTCATCTCTGTACATTACATTACTTTATCAGTCAGAAAGTTTAATTTTATGAAGATTTTTACATACTATAGAAACCATGATCTGTTAGTCATGAACATTATGGATTTCTCGACCAAAACAACCCACTTACCTCATACTGATCAGCACATTCTCGTTCCTGAAGATGAACGCAGTATGTCTCCTGAGTGACGTCGTGGAGTTGGCGTCTTCTCGTTGGCGAAGAACAGATCTGGCTTCCACAGACACTTGAACATGGTTGGGTCCACAGTGAGGACTCGGACTTAAACTCCTGAAGGCAGCTTCAGCCTGGGTCGTTCCAGCGCTGTCGGAGGAAGATGTTCACTCTGTAATCCTGCAAAACAACACACCAGAACAAACAAGGTCAGGTCAGTGGCAATCATGACAGACACTTAGATTTGATGATTGAACAGAAAAGACATTTTGTGTGCTTAACCATAGGACACACATTATCTAGGGAGTATTTTCCATGTCGTAATATCAAAAAAACATGCTTAGTGTGTTGCTAATTTATGCTGTTTAATGACTCATCTTCTCGCTCTCCTCCGAGCCTCAAAACACAAACATTTCCAGATTTGTGACATCATAGATATACACATTTCCTGATGTTTTAAGTCCAGAAGTCATTGTCAAAATTCATTCTGAACATTCTTTACACTGCGTGCTTGTTGGAGCAGTTAGCTTTTATTTATTTTCCCTTGGTAATCCTTCTGCAGCCTGTAGATGGAGCTGTAATAACAATGTTGATAAGAGACACCTGACTGATCATATGTGTTTTCGTACATACATTATTTAAAGTTCTAAATATTGCAGTGCCAAAGTCAATTACACAAAAGCATTTTTAAGGACTAATAACTAGAAAATGTGTTTATCGATGCCTTTTAAACTTGTGGTTTCCTCATTTTCCTCACTCTCTTTTTTCACTCGGACCATTCTCGGAAGCCTGCTCTGGACTTGTGGGGAGAGTGTAACTCAAGAGCTTTTATTTTGGCTGTTGTGGAGCAGGTGTGAGTACAATGAAGCGGGTGAAGATGGACGACATGTCAAACAGAAGAGACCAAACCCCAGCTGGTCCAGACTATAGCTGGTCCCAGTTCTCTGCACCTTCTCATTCAGGCTTCTGCTCTGTGCTGCAGTGTTTCACAACACGATCTCTGCACTATGTACTCATGTTTAAGTGATTAACTAACGCAATATTCATGTTGCCATGAACAAATTGTGTAAACAATTATGATAGTCTTTCATCTCATAGATGAAAGCATTTTTTGTTCCTTTGAAACTAAGAAAAATAGGTGAAAAAGATCATGTCATCACTTCCCCTGTTTTCTGAGGGATATTACAGTCCAGTCTGCCCCCCACGTTTTGTGCTAAAATGAATACATACTTAAAGATCATAAAAGTATTAAATATATACTAAAAACAACGCCTCAAACACAAGTACTGTAGTCTACAAAAGTCTTTACTTTATATTTTCATTTGCTTCATTTTATTTACGTGTTAAGAAAAGTTAGCATTCACTTTGAGACAGAAAGACCTACCTTTATGAAGATGGTGTCTGTCCTCCAGTGAAGTATTTACCTAATCTGTTAAGCCTTTAACATGTTGACATGTTGTCAGGGACATCCACTGCAGCTTAATGTCCACTGTGTGATCCTGAGGATTTTTATTTTTTTTCTGCAAGACTCAGTAAAAAATCCATAGAAATACAGTATAGTGGTGACAATAACTAAGAGCAGGCCTGGCGCCGCTGTGCACAGAGACTACTGTCTTCATTATGGATACTTCGGTCTGTAGCATGCAGATGACTAAAATCCCTGCTCCTTTTTTTACATGGTTTGTCCCACCTGCTGCAATCAGAGGGAAGAGAAAAGGCCTTACTCTATTGATGGTGTTTTAAATAAGGAGTGGACATTATGGACAAAACATCTTTTTGTGCTTTACATACACACTCCACAAGCAATTTTGTGAAACACTAACCTTTATTACTTTAGAATGTATTTTTACTCTAGCCTAGAACTACAAATAAACCCAAAACTGTTGCTCAGTTACAGCCCATTTCAATTATTTTATGGCCTTTATGGATATCCATTGGCAAATCTCTTGGTAACAATACATTCACATTTATGCTCTTCTTGGCAGGGTTCCATCTTGAACCCTGCCAGTTTATAAAAGAGTCTGGATTGGTTGCACCTGCCTCAGACTTGGCACAGCAATACTCCGAGGATGTTATAAATCTCCCAGAAGCGACCATTCCTCTCGCAGATGGCTGTATTCGGCAGACGAGCCGTGCTTTGGACCAGGAGGTGATTTCCGACCGGTCCTGCTCCTCCGGTGACAGCGCTGACAGCTCCGACCGGACTTGTTCTGTTAGGCTTGATAGAAACTCTGGCCAATTCCCATACCTCTCTGCCTATCGAGAAACAGGAAGCGCGAGATACGTCTTCCCCTTGGCTGGGTATCAAGCTGCTCGGGCTGCGCGGTGCTCTGGAGGGATTTAAGACTGGCGGTAATCAATGGGGAGAATCTGAGGTGGTTCGACCTGCGCCCAGGCAATTCAGACAATTCTATTACATTGTCTCTGCTGTTCCCTGGGCATATAAAGCCACTTTGTCCACTTAGGGATACACGGCGAGTTTGGAATCTACAAATGTATTCCTATTTCTTCAAGCTAAGTGATGTGTGAGCGGCTTCACTGCAAAAGTATCAGAGCATGATGGTAAAAGAACATTTCCATTTACAGGTTATAGACAGGTTATAATTTCGAACAGTACATGAAGTAGCTTTGACAGATCTTAAAGTTTTACCATACGTGTATAAAATCGTGGCTACTTTTTTAAGACGTGCAGGACTATAGGACGGAGCAATGATCTGATTGAAAACTTTCACTTCATTTAAATAGCTACCTGCCTCACAGAAATAATATGTAATTAAATATTTGACTGAGAATGACTCTTGGATGAGAGTCAAAATGTTTTTCTAAAGACTGTGTCCAGATGACTCCAACTGAAGCTTTTTCTACAATGGAACACTCCAGGACGAATGAGGGATTACACCGACCGATTTAAAGTACATTTCCTGATGATCTACGTCTCACTGAGAGACCTACAATTGTGTTATGGCTGACATATTAGAACCCTACGGAACCCACGGAAGCCTTCCAATGACATTAGCGTAAGTTCTAATTTGCGGGCCATCGGTAATTTACTGTTCCCACCAAAATACACACAAACTCTCCAAAAAGAGTCCCAGTATTAGCCAAAACTTCTCCATGATTTAGCAAGACATTTTCGATGAATTAGCCACAGCATGAACTCAAATGTGCATCGGACTGAACAACAAAATTGTTTATTTCCCAGGAGTTAGCATGCATAAACAAGTGTATCTATCAGTAGGACACTCAACAGCTCCTACTTCACTTTAGATCTGAAAGAATTAAAATCCAGAAATGAAGATGGCAGACTTTGATGACGAACGAGAGCGCGTTATTCAGGATCTAGGCCTGCATTTTTATCTCAGAGCGGCTCAGATATACTTGGATTACATGGGTCTGTTTGTAGGCAACTTTTCAGTTCTGATTTTTATTCTTCAGATCGAAAAGAGTGAAGCAAGAGCTGGAGTGAGGTGACTGCCCTACTGATAGATAACCTGTTCATTATTACCCAAACGAAACCGAACCAGCCGGGCAAATCGAGTCCTGCTTCAAATCAAAAGTGTTTTGTAAAAGCACCTTATTTCTCTCTCTGTGGGCTGGGAACGCCCCGGTATCCTCCCTGCGAGCGTGTGTGGAGTGGGAAGTCTTAGTGCAAGTAATCTGATTATCCTAAAAGTAATCAGATTACTGATTACTTTGGTTACTTTGATAAAAGTGAAATATAATATAAATTTGAAAAGTTACAAATCTTTCTGCTTATTAAATGTCCATTTATTGATTTTTATTTCATCTTATTTTTTAGAATGAACTCACAAAACGTCTCTTAACTTTTCAGTCCTGTTCATTATTCAGTCTTATGTTTATTATACATTTTCTTCTCACGCTAAGATCAAACAGGTTCAACATTTATAGACGGATCCGTCAGCTCTTTTTGTGTGCCTTCACATCTGAACATCAGAAGGCATGATTATAATAGCTCTATCAGCACATTGACCTTGTGTAATCGAAAAGGAATGAGGAGCAGAAAGTTGAAGTGTGGACCTGTTTAATCTTAGTGTTCGGAGCGAATATGAAGCCAATCAACCTAGTAAAGAAGCGGCTGCGCTGTCATAACATATATGAGCACTCATGTTGTTTGTGTCCGTGCTACTCTGCACTGGCAAAGTTCGCTCCTTTGAACCCTGTTTTCTTACCTTGGCTTGAACAGCGTAAAAACTCAGAAACATCTCCACTTCTCCCGCAGCGAGTCGAGCGACTAAACAATGTTGGTTTTGGGTGCGCACCACAGCTTTTTCATATTTGTTGTCGTTTTATAGCAGATTTACATGCATAAAAGACACAAGTTTGCTCGGAAAAGTAGTGTATAGTTACTGAGTCTAGTAACTATAATCATATTACTAAATTTTTGCTTATGGATCACAAATAGATTTCTAGAAAAGTAATCATATTACAGTTACTGCCCAACACTTAGGATCTAGGTTTTTATTTCAGATTTTCCAGAACAGTCTGTAATCTTTGATTGCGGATGGCCATAATTGTGCAGTAGACACATGGCATAAGACAGTGACAACAAATAAATAAAACCTTTTGTCAGTTTTTCAGCCGACACCAGTCTGTGTGAGAGCGACAGAATCTAAAGTGCAAAGTGAAACACAGAGAAATGCTGCATCCAAACAGGTGCACGCTGTGTCATCGCCCTCCTCCATCAGTCACAGGGCACCCAAGGGCGACAACAGTGAGTCACTCTGTACAGGACCAAAATGTGTTTTTTCAACTTTATACGCTTCCTTTGATGCGGGACATTAAAGGATTTCTATTCATGCTCTTCTGTTTATGCTAGAAATTGTATTTTTCCCAGAAATCTTAACATTATTGATTGCGTCATTATTGTGAAATATTCTGACATTCTGCTGAAGTTGGCATTTGTAGTTTTTAAAGAGCTTGTATCATATAATAATAAGTCATTATTTCCGCCAATATTCCAAATTCAACAATCTTTGCAGAATTCAGTTCCTAAGTGTGATGATTTTCATTAGAAATCAAGCAAATCTGGGAACTTGCAGTGTAATTTATTACACTAGAAATTGTGATAATTGATATGTGATAACATCATTTTCTAATTAATTGCCAGCACAGGATAGAGAACATGGCTTAAAAATCAACAATCATTGAACAAATAATTATGTGATTTGATCAAAACTTTTTAATTTGACTATGAGCTGTATGATTAATTGTACTTTGTCTTATTTTAAAGGGTAATTTAAGCTAAATACAAGATGCAACATGAAGCTCAACTTGTTGTTCTCTGTTAAAACCTTTTGCCTAAAAAATATGACAGATATGGTTTAAAACGTTGTGTTTTTCATCCATAATTAACAAATAACAACAAATAGACATAAAAACATACACTTCCCATTCTATTGCACTTGTTCTTCTTACTGATACACCAAACTAAACGGTATGCTAACTGATGCGCCCTGCCAAATCCGCGTCACTGTCGGCTGTCTCGCGCGACACCATTGTGCGTCTTTACTCACGGAGCTGTCACCAGTTATTATAGGCCTCCTCCCCGCGCTTCAAATGAACACACGCTGCCTTCGTTAGCGCTCTACGGGATACCTTCTCCTTTCTTTTTAGACTCGTCCTTGAGTTTTAATCTCGTCATTAGCATTCCAACGTAACACCCTTATCAGCAATTAAGCCGTCAGATAAATGAGACGTGAAAAAAGCCTGGTCTCCAAATGATTCACTGCTAAACGGGCTGAGGACAATGCATTTCTTGGGTGAGGGTGATGGGGAAAGGCATTGATAGTAGATAGCGTTCGAGCAGAGAAGTGCATTTGGGGCTGTCTTACCATGGTGGTCTCCTGGATGGATCCGAAGCTGTTGATGAAGATGTTAACGCGGTCTTCCACTGGGATTCCTGTAACATGGTAGAAGATTGAGTGAATTTGAGTGAGTAGCCTTAGTCCTCTTCAAAGTTAAGTTACTGCTTTCGAATAATGAATATTTTAAAGCTGCAAAATGTTTAAATTCTGGTCTAAACTCTTCAAATAGCTCATTTTATACTGTATTTTCTTGAGTAAACAGATTTGTTGTGCATTTGTACTTCCAACTGTTTCTCATGGCTGAGCTGTGTTCGGGGTAATAACGCACCAGAGGGCGCTCAAGTAGTTTAGAGAAATTGACCAGAGTATTAGAAAAAGAGCAACAAGACAAACAAAATAGGAGGCACGCCAATGGCTATTTGTAAATACAAGAAAGAACAAAAAATTAGAGAAATTTTTATTTTATTTGTGCAGTTTGTTTTTAGTAAAAGTTTGCATCCAGCGTTGTGGCTATGGCTGCACTACTATCACCCAGTGGTCAGTTCATGTTACTGCGCCCATGTGAAGAACGGATCAAATGAGGACAAAACAACACAGAGGACAGACAGAACCCGCGTATCTGTTATGTTTATGTATCTTTCATCTCCGGAAAGTCAATGCTTTAGTCACAATAAACTTAGAGTCGGCATATCAATCCCAATCCAACTTTATTTTATAGTAGGGGCACTTTTTTACTAAGGACAAGATCTCCAAACTGCTGGGCACAGGTTGAATCAGCAGAATTAATCAATGAACCGTAAATCAATTTGAGTGAGTAACTGAAAGCCTAAAGTGGCAAGCCAGTCTACAGTTAGTAATGAATAAGTTAAAGCTACTTGTACAACTTAAGCGTTAACAATTATGAGAATGGCTTTTGCAGCACAATGATGATAGGAGGGTTGCCAACTGGCTTGGGCATGGTGGGCTAGAGTGGTTAGCTGTCTGCGCGGTGCTACAGTGATAGGGTCGCAGGTTCTGCTCCGCGGCACAATAGTTAATAGTAATGCGTCTCCTGACAAGCTAAGCCCGCAAGGTACTGAGATGGTCCGCACGGCACGCAGTTCGCCTGCAGGAAATGCCCTCACCCATCTTTTTGAAAGATGGGTCAAATGGCAGGGGGCTATTTTGTCGCCGCTACGGGACAATAACAGTGAAGCGCTTGGATCCATGGATGTGTTTTGAAGTGTTTTTTACAACTTATATAAGCAGTTTTACTCAAGTGACAAAATACGTACTTTCACAAACTTTCAGCAGTTAGCATACGGTGAAAACTTTTCAATTAACCGCTTTAGGCGCGCATGAGTTTCGTGGGGGTGAATGAAAAAAAAAAAAAAAAAAAAAAAAAATTAATAAAAATAAAAAAAAATAAAAAAATAAAAAAATAATTTATAATAATAAAATAATGTAAAAGTATATAAATATAGATATTTGTGAATGCATTGGACATATAGAAAAATATTCATGTTGCGTCTGAGTGTGGACTTAGAAAAATCGTTTTTTTTTTTTTTTTTCTGTTGGCGTCTGCGCGTGTGGACTTAGAAAAAATCCTGTTGCGTGGGCTGAGTGTGGACTTAGAAAAAATCCTGGCAGTAGAATACCATAATGCCTGTTGAATAGTCATATTTTCATCTGTGCTGAAAAAAGCATATCGCGCCAGTTTCTTCCGGGTTGAGTACGCTGGCCTTAGGCGAAATGTCTTAGCGCTGGGCCTCCGCGGCGAACTTTGGCAAATCTGCAACGTCTCCAAAGGGACGGCGCGGCCGGCGGTTTTTGAAGAACAACGTTTTTGGCGATTGACTATGTTGCGCCGACTAATCCGGTTCTATTGCAAGCGGGGACGGCAGCAGCTTTCACTGGGCATATGAAGTCGCACCTCACACGGGCCTCTTTCTGTTCTATTTGGGTCTGAAAGGGGCAACTTTCGCTGGAGATGGAGTGGCAGCACCACTTTGCCTAGTGGGGAACAGAGTGGCCGGCGGGGTCGCGGCGGAAACGGACGCCTGGACGCACGGAAATAGCAGCCCGGCACGTGGCAGCGCGGTGCTGCAGGCACAGAGAGGTCCGAGAAGTCAGTGAACAATGTCGCCGCAACGAGAGGGTGGTGGCGAGAGAGCACGGGGAGGGCTGATAGGAGGCAGGGGGAAATCACAAAGTGCCATGGGAGGAGGCGGGGACGTGCGAGGTCGGTGTGCTGGGCACCGGGAGGGTGCCTGGGTCCGCGGAGCGGCTCTCTGACGCACAGAGGCATGATCCGCAGGTGCAGGGCGGTCCAGAGGCCCGGGAGGGCGGGAGAGCGGGTCAGAGCACTTAGGCAAAAATCAGGGAGGAACGGGGGAGTGCAGTAGTCGGTGCTGGCGGGGGGCACGGGAGGGGTGCCCGGGTGCGCGGAGCGGCCGGTCTGACGGGCACGGAGCATGTCGGCACAGGGGCAGGGCGGTCGGAAGAGCACCGAGGGCGGGAGCGGGGGCAGAGCCAGCTTAGCAATAATCAAGGGGAGGACGGTGGACGTGGCCAGGGGTCGGTGCTTGGCGCACCGGGAGGGTTGGCCTGGGTCGCCGGAGGCGGTCTACTGGCTGACGCAGGCGGATTATGTCCCCAAGGGGCAGGGCGGTCAGAGCAGCGGGAGGGCGGGAGAGCGGGCAGGAGCCTCTAGCAAATAAATCAGGGGAGGAACCGGGTAGGCGTGGTGCAGGGTCGGTGCTGGCGGGCACCGGGAGGGTGGCCTGGTCCGCGGAGCGGCTCTGCTGACGCAATGGGGGGGGGGATATGTGCGCGCAGCGCAGAGGCGGTCTGCAGAGCATCCGGGGAGCGGCGGGAGACGGGCAGAGCCTACTTAGGCAAAAATCAGGGGAGGACCGGGGATCGTGCCAGAGGTCGGTGGCTGGGCGGCTACCGGGAGGGTTGCCGCGGTCCCGGAGGCGGCCCTCTGACGCACGGAGCATGTCGCGGCACAGGGCAGGGGCGGTCGCAAGAGCAGCCGGGGAGGGCGGGAGATGGGGAGAGCGCACTTAGCAAAAATCAGGGGTAGGAGCGCGGGGACGTGCAGGGTGCGGTGCTGGCGCACCTGAAGGTGCATGGGTCCGTGGAGCGGCTCGCTGTACGCAGCGGAGCATGTCCGCGCAGGTGGCATGGGGGGGGCGGGCGGTGCCAGATCGCACCGGGAGGGCGGGGGGGGCAGAGCCTACTTAGCAAAAATGCAGGGGGAGGACCGGGGAGCGGTGGCCAGGTGTCGGATGCAGGCGCACGCGGGAGGGTGCCTGGGTCCGGCGCGGCCTCTGACGCACGGAGCATTGCGGCGCAGTGCAGGGCGGTCTCAGAGGCACCGGGAGGGGGGGACGTTGGCAGGCCAGTGCTTAGGGGCAAGAATATGCAGGGAGGACGGGACGTGCAGGTGTCGGTGCTGGCAGCACGCGGGAAAGGGGTGCGGCTGGGTGCGCGCGGAGCGGCTCTCTGACGCACAGGAGGCATGTCCGCGGCAGGGCAGGGCGGTCGGCAGAGCACGCGGGAGGGCGGAGAGACGGGCAAGGAGCCTACTTAGTCAATAAGATCTAGGAGGAGGACGGAGACATTATTGGACAACGGAAGAGGCATTGAGACGTGCAAGTGGTCGGTGCTGTAGCCCCAAAGGAGCGACGGGCGAGTCGCTAGCGGAACATGCATCACAGTGCTCGTGGCAGGGTTGGGAAACTGGAATGCGGAGCATCTGCTAAGCGAGTGTGCATACCGGCGTGGTGCAGCTCTACAGCGTCGGATCAACGCTTTTGGGGATTGTGGTGTCGGAGCGTGGACGTGGAATATGTCCTGGCAGCCGGGGCAGGGGCCGTGGATTTGGCCATTCAGTTTGTTTGTTTGTCTTTTTAGCAGCTGTGCTGAGGCTGGGTACGGCAGGGCGCCAAAACGACGCTAAGCAGAAGCCAGGGGAACTGCCCAAAGTCTGGGCCGCATGCAGGAAAAAAAAAAAGAAAAAAAAAAATACGCTACTCCTCGCTGGGCTATAAAATAAAAATCTGTTATGCCCCTGGTGCGTACGGCGGGAGTACCGTATTCCGGAGTGAGTTAACTTGGAAAAAAATCTGTATGCGCCGCTGGTACGACGGCGGGAGTTACGGCGTATGTCGAGTGAGGACTTAGGAAAAAATCTGTATGGGCTCCTGGTACCTACGGTAGATAGCGCTAAGGGCATTGCTCACATTAGAAATATTTCTAAGTGGAAGTTAGGAAAAAATCTGTTATGCCTGTAGCCCTACGGTAGAGTACAGGGCTATGCTCAGGCACTTAGAAATATTTCTGAGTGACTTAGGAAAAAATCTCTGTATGCGCCCTGGTAGCCGGCTACGGTAGGAGTTACGGTCAAGGGCATGGCTCAGGGGCACTTTAGAAATATTTCTAAGTGCGCGGCGTGGGTACTAGGGCAGCGAAGTAGCTGGCGGGCTGCGCTAAGGTTTTAGCCAGGGGGAGTGCTTAAGGGTGGGTAAGCTGTTCGAGAGGAGAGTGCCTGGTTGTCCGCGGAAGCTGCTGAGGGGAGGATGAATCAGTGGAAGCTATGCCGCGGTCTGGGTGCCCCATTCCGGGGTATATACTGCTGGCCTGCCCTGCGGTTCTCTGGTGCCTTTTGGAGCCAGACATTTTTTTTGTTTTTTTTTTTTTTTTTTTTTTGCCAGCCTTAGCCAGAGAGGAGTGCTTTGGCCTGTGCATACTTGAGGCATGTTCCCTGGTTGCTGCTGGTCGCTTTTGGGGCAGTCTGGAGCGGGACTTAGCCGCATAACACCGGGGAAGAGAAAAAAGGAGCTCAGGGGGAAGGAGCGGAGCCAAGACGGAAAGAACAGGGAAGACAGGAACGCAGGCAGGGGGTAGAGAGGAGTGCTTTGACCGGGCAATAGCTTTGTGGCAGTTGCGCGCCTGGCTGCTGCTGGTACATTTAGTAGCAAGTGCTGGAGCCGGGACTTAGGCGCAGAGAGGAGTGGGCTTTGGACCCGGGCACTACATTTGGGGCGGTAGAAAGTTCGCGCTGGCTCTGGCTGGTACATTTAAAGGGATTAGTCTGGAGCGCGGAGCTTAGTCGGCTAGTGAGGAGTGCTTTGAGCCGGGCCAGACTTTGGGGGGGGCTTTCCGCTGAGCTCTGGCTGGTAATTTAGGGCAAGGTCTGAGCGCGGAGCTTGCCAGGAGAGGGTGCTTTGACACCCGGGCCTACTTTGTGGCGTTTCGGCGCTGGCTCTGCTGGTATTTTGGGCAAGTCTGGAGCGCGGGAGCTATAGGTTCCGCAAGAGTAGGAGTGGCTTTGACTGGGCGCAGATTTGGGGGCTTTTCGCTGGTTCGTCTGGTCCTTTTGGAGCTAGAACTAGTGCAGGCGCTCAGCCAGAGTGGAGTGGGCTTTAGACGCTGGGCAGACTTTGGGGGGGCTTTTCGCCTGGTTGCGTGGCTGGTCTTTTGGAGCGCAGACTTAGTGGCGCAGGCCTCAGCGCAGGGGGGAGTGGTTTGACTGGGCGCAGAGCTTTGGGTCCTTTTCCTGGTTGCCTCTGGTCCTTTTGGGGGCCAGACTAGTGCGGCAGGACTTAGCCAGAGTGGAGTGCTTTGACCTGGGCGCAGACTTTGGGGGCTTTTCCCTGGTTCCTGCTGGTCCTTTTGGGGCGGCAGGCCCCCCTAGTGGCCAGGACTTAGCCGCAGAGTGGAGTGCTTTGACCTGGGTCCTTAGACTTTGGGGGCTTTTCCCTGGTTCTGCTGGTCTTTTTTGGAGCCAGACTAGTGCCAGGCGCTCAGCCAGGGGGGAGTGTTTGACCTGGCCGACTTTGGGTCGGTCTTTTCCCTGGTTGGCTTTCTGTTCCTTTTGGGGCCAGATCTTAGTGGCAGGACTTAGGCCGCAGAGTGGAGTGCATTGACGGCTGGGCCAGAACTTTGGGGCTTTGCCCTGGTTGCCTCTGGTGCCTTTTGGGGCCAGAATGGGTGCCAGGTACTTAGCCCTAGGGGGGAGTTGGTTTGACGTGGGCGCAGATTCTGGGGCTTTGGCTCCTGGTTCCTTGGTCTTTTGGGGGCGCAGACTAGTGCCAGGCGCTAGCCAGTAAGTGGAGTGGGCTTTGACCTGGGGCGCAGACTTTGGGGGGCTTTGCCTGGTTCCTCTGGTCTTTTTTGGGCCAGACTAGTGCGGCAGGACTTAGGCGCCAGAGTGGAGTGGCTTTGACGCTGGGCCAGACTTTGGGGGCTTTGCGCTGGTTCCTCTGGTCCTTTTGGGGCCAGGCTGGTGCCAGGACTTAGGCCGGCGGGGGGAGTGCTTTGACAGCTGGGCGCGACTCTGGGGGCTTTCGCCTGGTTCGCTCTGGTCGTGTTGGAGCCAGACTAGTGCGGCGGAGACTATAGCCCAGGGGGGTGGAGTGCTTTGACGGCTGGGCCAGACTTTGGGGCTTTTGCGGCTGTTCCTCTGGTCCTTTTGGAGCAGAGCTAGTGCCAGACTTAGCGCCAGGGGGGAGTGCTTTGACCTGGGCCAGACTTTGTGAATCTAGATTTCCTGATTTTTGCAACCTGTATATTAGCTGTACAGCTGTTCCTGATTACAAGGAAATAAAAGCGCAAATGATGACTGCCACCTTGTTTTTTGAAATACTTTATTATTTTTGGCATTATGTTTCGATTTATCCATCCATGCCATCGCGCAGAGATTATGTCCCTGCCAGGTCCAGGTACCGTGCACTTTCACATGTCTAAATGACAGACATTTATAGTTTTTGAGAGTATGGTATCTCTCATTGCAGGGTACAGCACAGAGGCCAACGCCACACTGACGGCACCTGTACTTCGTCTGGCGCCTGCCTTTGGTACGGGGGGGAACGGTCTGAACAAACTATGCAGTCCGGACGGTCCTCTGTTTCACAAAGCCAGTGACGTTCTGTGAGCCTCTGTGGCATGACACTCCCTGCTCCTGAAGGCCGGCCTCTCTTGCTCCTCTGTTCCTTTCTCGTGTGATCAGCCAGTAATGCATCGATAATGTCCTGAATGTAAGCCTTTAAACGTTTGTGTGGGCCTGGGGTGGATTTAGTGTAAATGATGTGTGAGTTGACAACACTTATGGGGGCTGAGAAATGGCATTGAATATGGCGATGGTACCACTTCCTAGAGGGGCGATGTGGAAAGAGATATGTCTTCATTCTCTGGTCTGCTGTATCCACACCCCCCATGAATGCATTGTACTGGTTGACACATACGGGTCTTTTGATCGCACGGGAATCCAGTTGCCCCTTTCTTGGACCTGATTCTCTTCTGAACACAGTCATTACCATGGATAGTGGACAGCATTGTGACTCTTTTGTGTGTCATGCCAGGTACATGTCAATAGTTTTCCCTTTCTGGGTCAAAAATACTGGGTCATCCCCTTTTTTTTTTTAGCTGTAAGACACTTTTCGCGGCAGGCCTTTGGGCATCCCCTTCCTTGTAGTTGCCTTACCGTCCCACACACAGTCCAGTTTCCAAATCTGCTAATTTCATTTGCAATTGCAGGTGAAGTATAGTAACTGTCGGCATGTAAACCTCATGTCCTTTACGCAGTAAATGGAGCCACTAGCTCACGGACAACTGCGTGTGTTGGCACTGATGTTGCTTGGAATTATCTGAGTACTGTCCAGTTGTTCATAGACGGGGTAACGGCCAACACGTACCCTGAACAGCTTTCACTCAGAGGCATTACACTCTATAGCCATATTTATCCGGTTATATGGGTACTGTAATATTTGTAGTGTTGATCTCCCCTTGAAAGCTATTGTCATCTCATGCCAAAGAATAGCTGCCTTGAGTGGACTGTAAACTGGCTGGCAAATTTGGGAAATAATAAGATCTCATTATTGGACGGACTTTGAAAAGTTTATCGTGGCCGCGGCTCACTCTGGTCTGCACGTAATCATTATTATTGAGCAAATATGAAAGATGAAAGAATGACTTTCAAATGCTGTTTTCTTGACATTACATTTTTCGCAAAAGCCTGGTGTTTGTGTAAGCGGCAAAAATGTTCGGCCTCAGTATTCTTGCAAGTTTCAGGCATTTCTCAACAAGGCGCGGCATGGACAAATGCAACGCGAGGACAGGAACCCAGGAAAAGAAAGGACAAAAAGGCGCTTCATTTCAAGAGACTGAATACATCAGACCACTCCAGAAATCTTGGTAATGTGGCTTCTAGCTGCAATTGATGATATGCTGCTGTGCATAATCTGTTTGTCTCGCTCAGCAATCAAGGTCCAAAACTCATCTGTCAGAAGAGTGACAGAATATCAATTGGCTCATGCATGCTGTCAGATCTTTCTCTCCTGTGTAGCCAACAGGCGCGCTTCAATTTGGTTTGATCGCATGGCCTGAAATACCTCAACTTCTCTCAGCTGATGCCCAGTGCTCTCATCCGCACTCATGTCAGGGCATAGTGCTAACTGGCTCCCCTTAATTCCCGGCGCTTTCTCCTTGTCTTCTCCTTTGCACCTCGTTGTCCTGAATCCCCTTCATCACCAGCTTGGACTTCGCATGGTCACTCTCAGGCAAATATCGTTCCCATCAGAATCCGAATCTGGCTGTATATTGCAACTGAGATTCAGTCACGTGTAACTTCTTCGGAGGGCCATTTGAATTTTTTGTTTGGTTACCGGAAATCGACATGGCTAATTAAAGGATGTAACAAAAATAACCATCTGAATTGTTTTTTTTGTTTTATATTATTTATGTTGGCATTAATGTTTGCCTAGTAAGAAACAGATGGATTGTCGCATTTCTGCGACTTTGGCGGGGCTTAAAGGGTTAGCGTGACTGAATACTACATGAGGGCATGTTGACATTAGCAATCAAACTTTCAGCAAGAGAACGTACTGTAGGCTCCACATAGTCCTTAACTATCCGCACTTGTTAATTGCGCTGCATATTAATTCTAGGCGTACTATCTGCGGGGCTTCATAAGTGGCTATCTGTGGTCCGCCTCACCTCACAACTGTTTTGGGTAAGTGGCTTTTTCTTTTACTGTTCTTTGGTTTAACGCTCAAAAACACTTAAAAGCTGCAGGACTCGCCAAAGCGTTCACACGGAGCAGTTTAGCTGCAGGCTAACCGCACTTAATGGCCTTGGCAGCATTGTTAGCAATTACACTGCAAAAAAAAAAAATATTAGCTGGAATTTAGCATTTGATATGTAAGTAGGTTGACAAGTTTGGTTTATGGAAATGCCCTGGATTATTTGAGTTGTTTCAATATATGTCTGCTAATTCATGTCAGAATGAGTCAGGCTAATACTACTTAATATTGTATTGAATAGGGATGTCATGAACATAGATGTCGGTATGATAAACATGATTATTCAGCGTCAGCATTATAATGCGTAAGAGCAAAACTTCGTAAGAGCAAAACATTCATATAATCATGGCAATTTTAGAAGCTGAATGAAGTATTTTTACTTCAATCTATCGTCTAACAAATAGACCGAAATGTAAAGAATTTTTTTTATCTGGATGTTTTGTCTTTATTTTGTCTTTCAGAAAGTTCAATTTTGTAAAGACGTACACAAACTTGAGGAATATGTCAGACCGCGGAAATGAAAGAAACTTAAATATTTCACTGTTGTTTTGTCACAGTTTCAGTAATCATGAATAATTGTTAAATCATGTTTTTTTTTATCGTAACACTGCAATTTGATATTGTGACATCCCTAGTCATGAAATAAATTAAATATTACACGTCATAAAGGCGATTCAATTCAACCTATAGCCCAAATGACTCAAATTAAAATAAATAAAAAGCTCAAAAGATAATGTAAGAACGTTTGACTTTTGAAGATTTGATTTGTTTACTGAATGCCAGATTTTGATTTTTACTATTTTGACATTTCCTATTAATTCATATCAGCTTCTTTGTCATAGGAAAGAAATGCGTACTATGTTGTACAAATTGCCATGAAACAAATTAAATATTCTAAATCAATATTCAATTAAACCATGTCCAAATAAATTGTCAGTTTTCATTTTAACCAATGTTAGATATTCCTTTTTACAGTGTACACAATCTATTTTACTTTTAAATGAAATTCACTTATTTTAACACAATCAATTTCAATAATTTTGGAATTGCATTGTAGCTTTTCACTCTAAAATCCAATCCAAAAGTCCAGTTACTCCAAAACAAGAAAAACAATCTCAAATTTTCTGTATGACCTATAAAATTCCGCGCTGCTTTTTACGGGCTTGGGAAAGTCAGCCTGTGGGCGCAGTTGGGGATATAATTTGGGAGATTAGGACATGGATGTGAATGGAAAAAAGTCGGAACCCAAAGCCCACCCAAAAATGAGCAGCAGATGTTTGGGACGACTGGAGCGGTGGCGGCCAATACGCTCCCAGACACATCAAACATGAGCTTCTGAAATCCATCGCCTCGCTCTGGAAAATGTGGCACATCCACCTGGGGACCGCTAACCCCATCGGACCCTCCGACACCTTCTAATGGTGCGCCGAGAAGTGGATTTATTACAGAGCGTGTGTATTTATAGTCTTTCGGTTTTGAACGTAATGTAAAGCAAATATAAGTGCTGGTGAACATGTGGGTAAGTGGAGAGGTCAAATGCATGATGGGATTTGAATGACTGTGAGGAGGATTACGGTAAATTGGTAAAAGTACGGAGATTTATTTGAAGTAATAAGTGAATTAAATAGGACTGCTGCGGCTGTAATTGTAGTGGTGGAAGTGTCAGCCACCCAAAAACTCACAGTGACAAACACAACAACAATTCACAACGTTCGAAGGCGACCCTGGCGACTGCTCAAAGTCGTTTCCGTCTCGGCGCCGCTCGTCTCCTCTGACTACTCGCTACCCAACGCTCTCGGGAAGTCGCGATGTTGCAAAGTAAGAAGTCACATTTCGAGAGTCCACAATTCTAGGGATGTAAACGATGCAGTTTTGTCGCTATTCGGTCGTAGCATGGGGCCCGATATCGATATTAAGTTGAAACATAACATTCGACAGCTGTAAATGTGTCTAAATGTGATGTATAAAGAGGGTTCAATGATTTACAGCTCTGCCCTTTTTACCTGTGGAACACTTTTTAATAACACACTTAATGTGGGCTGCTGGGAGAAATACGCTATCAGACCTTTGCGTTTTGTGTGTTTCATGATTTATTTTCTTGATATAATATAATCTCTGGCTCTCTGTCATGTCTGTGTCATCCCCCCAGCAGCGGCGACAGACAGAAGCAAAAAAGACAGCAGAAAACATGAAATAAATCAAATAAAAGGATCAAAAAAATAAAAAGGGTAGGGGTACAGTTCTGAGTTCCTGGATGTTAACATACATTTTTAACAGACTTTTAAGATAATGTCTGACAAGAAGATTACGAGCACCTTCAGCACCAGAGACATTTACCTAAGCTTTGGCTTCTGAGCAAATGGAAACTTAAGAAGTTTTATTGTGCCAAATACAGATACAAGAACATGAATAAGAGCAAAGTGGTCCAATGGCCCCCTCCTCACCAGGCAGATGGGATTGTACCAGCCAAAACCCTCTTGATTACTCATAACTTGATATTTGTGTGGGTCGATGCTAACGGCTTTGGTGGTCGGAGAACGATAGCATTAGCATCCAACGCCACAAGACCACAAGTTTTTACTTTCGTTTGTTTGTCTTGTATTTACAGTGGAAAATTCTCTTCATGAGTCAAACATGTAGATAACGTACCCTCCACCAGAAAAGGGACAACGTGCACCTTTAAGATTAGTAGTGAACAGGACAACGCTTACAGGTGTGTACCACGTCCAATGGGCTAATCCACAACATATCAGGATATCATTTTTTATCTATAATGAAATCCCCATTCATTCCTGTTAATAGGCCTATAGTTGTGTTAGTAAGTACGAAAATAAGTTTAAAAGCGACCCCAGATTTGGCAGTGTGTAAATGAATGTTGGTAGCTTGTGATTAGGGATGTCACGGTTTCAAATAACGATGATCGTGAGAATAAACAGCGGTTTAAAGATTCTTCTCGATTATTAACGACAAAAACTACAATAAAGTCCATATTATTCTTCCCTTCTTGTTTTCTTCTCACATTTACCGCTCCTCAATATGTGACCTGCTTTATCAACTCAAACTTTATGAATGATTAATTAGACATAAACAGCAAGATAAAGAAGCACTTTACGTTTTTGAGGAAAGGCTGGGCAGAAAGGACTTAATTTTGCGTCTAAAATTGTCAAACTTAAATATAAAAAAATAAAATTGAGTTCAATTTTTTTTTCCTCCCTTTTCTATAAATTGATAAAAAGTTTAAAAAAAATATTCTAAAAAATCTCACGATTATAATATTTTAGTCTTTACGATTACATGGTGACTTAAATAATCATGTTTATCGACTAACCTAATAATCTGGACATTCCTCCTGGTGATCAGATGCTTTTAAGGAGCGATCTAGACTAAATTTACGCCGACTAAACATTCTTCCTTAATTGCCATGACAACTGTTCTACTGTTCTGTTCTGTTCTGCGAAGTTAAGACGTGGGAGACAGATGGAAGGGAGGGGGGCGAGCTTACCTTTGAAGTTGGGCCGTATTCTTGGGTCGTAGCTGATCAGTAACCTGTTCAAGATGTTACTGGTGGAATTGGCAGGGACCTTTGCCAGATCTTCGGATGACAGCTGCCTGCAAACAACAGAAGAGGGAGAAGAAAGGGAGGATGATTAGAGCGCACATACCGGGCCGACGAGAGGTCCAGATGCAGCAGCCTCGTGCACTATCTGATTAAAACCCTAACTCCACGCAGCTACCGCCGGCCTGATATTCGATTACACTCGGACCACCCACGCATTGTTTCAGCTAAATAAATGTTTAGACAAGTGGGCAAGTTCAAAGACTTGTGCAGATCCAGGCTGGGAAGACATTCATGCTTTCATTCATTTGCATTCTATTTCCACTATTTGTAAAGAAACTTGTGAATTTGAAGGACTTGTTAAAACACTGAGTTGTTTACACTGTCTGAGAATGCTTGGATAAAGTTTGCGTCGCAGTATGCGCAGAGCCGGCTCGTAGTATAGGCAGCAGGATTGGTCTCAGCCGCTTCCCGTCACGCACTGTGAGTGACCTGCACCTGAATGTGTCAGATTATTATGACAGCATAGAGCTAAATAAAAGACTCTGGAAACAGTCTGAAATGCAAAACGATATGTTGTATTGCCAAAAAATGTTCAGGCTGTCTTTACTTTATGTCTGCTTCTTAGTCACAGATAGATAGATTTAATAACATGCGTTATCCCGGTGATCTGCAGCAGCACATTCTCTTCAAATGACTTATAGAAGCAACATAAAACATCAGGGCAGAGCAAGAGCACTGGTTCTGGAGCACAGGGAGGCAGTAGAGGGCAGCTTGTGTACAGCTCAAGTTAACCCAACTGTGCCACAAGTGTTCTTATAAGTAACGACTGGATTTGAATCAGAAAAACAGAAATTTACTTCTGTATAAATTGGATTTGTTGCAGATTACAGGAAATCCCCAGAACCCCCCTGCTTTCCAAAACAACCTGCTACAAAATCATTTTGTTCATGAACTAACGCCAACAAAGGTCTGGGCAAAAGCATCCAATATTAGACCATTTTGGAGGCATGGGCGCCCATCAGAAATCTTGGATCAGGCACTTTCCTCAGGGAGGAAAACAAACCATTCATTTTAATGGCGAGCAGGGGCTCTAAACCCTTCCAGGAGTGATGTGTTTAGAATGGATGCGCGCGCAGCCTGCTACTTCCTGAACATTCTATCACATTCATTTTAAATAATGTGGCAGTTTTATTACAAGGTTGTTAGCAGGTGTGCTATATTTGACGCTAAACACTAACGGTAACAATCTACACAAAACACTTTTACACGTGGTAATGTTTGTAACGAGGCACAGGTGTTACTGTGGTTGCGTGGTTGTCAGCAGTCCTGGTTTCTGGTACCAGGCTTATGAAATACAGTGTTTGGGAAGGGTCTATTTCAGGGGTTCTCAAACTTTTTGGCCGAAGATCCAAATCCAGCATTATAGTCAGGTTCAGAAGAGTCCAGACTTTGAGTAACCCTGGCCGATGTACACCCTCTAACTACAAGAGCAAATGTATAGCTTTACGGATCAGATTTATATTGTGCCAAATACAGACGCAAAAAACAGAGATAAGACATAGACGCGGTCCAAGTTGGTCCAACGATACCAAAGTTACCGCATGCTACATCCTCCCACTGGGTCAGGACTCTATTTTCGGTGTGCCCAATACTTAAACATAATCTACCTGAAAACATATTAAAAGAAGTAAAAATAACATTTCCTATTTAATGAGACACTGTTTTCCCCAACGCTCCACTATATTGTTGCTAACGGTATCGCTTTTGAAAGAACTTACTTACTCGAAGCACCGTTTTTAGCAACATGACGCAGAGAAGTCAGTGGGCCTGCTCATTAGTTGTGCTACATGTAATTACTACAGTTGTGAGAGAGTCATAATCTTGAGGAGGGTCCGCACTACACGACCGGACTGAGTGTGATTACAGAGTCATGAGAGATTCCACACTGCACCACTCTGACTAACAACTGAGGACACTTTTATCCTACAAAATACAATCAGTAATCCACAAAAACAACATTATAGCACAATTTAATAATACTTTATTTAGGCTGTCGTGTTTCATAACATCTCATTGGTTAAACTGGGTCATGTGAACCCTAGCCAACCACAACCGTTCTGGATGATCTAAAATGGGCGTTGAAGAAGTTGGACATGTTTCCCATGGATTTTATCGGAGGAAAACTTGTCTCATTTGTATCATTTATGAGGCAGACGTGAGCCGCACGAGGAGGAGAAAAGCGAAGGAGGTGAACCATGCATAATAGTGTTTCAGCGCTCGTTGTAAAAGTCGTGTGTGTATTCAGCATATGTCTTGCTTTCTGTAAAGACAAAAATAGAAAGTTATAGCTCAGACGTGGCTGTTTCCAGTGTCTCCTCCGCTCCTTGTCATTGGCCGCTGGGCTCTGTGTGTGCGGAAGTGTCCGTAAACGCGCCTCTGCACCGGTGTGTCCCGGAGCACGGCCAAAATGGGGTTTGTAATTCCAACATGACTGCGACTGGAGTCTAGTTGCATCTTTCCACACTTTGCCATCCAAACCCGAGTCCAGTCGTAACTGGTCCTCACTACGAGACTGAAGCAGCTGCGACTGACTTCAACTAGAGATGACGGAGAGTACTGCATGTCCTCCCTTCTCTCTCATTCACATTTCACGTTGAACTATCTTATAAAGCCTACGGGCTTCGGTTAACTTCAGTTTGCCATCAAGGTTAGGTTGGGGTTGCTATGGAAACAGACTAGCCTTGTGCACCATTCGACAAGAACGGCACAGTTGAATAAGTACTAATTTAAACGTGCAACATTTTGAATTGTATTATTAACTGATATTAATCATATCATCTTCGAGTAGGTAATCATAAAGACAAAAATACTGCGTTCTGTGCAGTGTAATTGTTAATGTACAGGAAATGTCTAGAAATGTCACTAGAATTGTTAATGATTTTGCAAATAACTGTCCATTCCCATTACTACTTTACCAGATAAACGGGATGTATCACACATAAGGAGGTCTGAGAGACATTTTTCAACCCTCCACCAGGCAAAAAAATCAATTAAAACAAACAAAATCCAAAGCAACTTCCTGTCAAACAACACTCCTTACTTTTCAATCGCACTTTTCAATCCTGTGTAACGCATAATGCATACTGCACTTCCACAAATACTGTGATCAAAGCAAAATGCATAAATCGTATCCACTTCTCCCTCCGCAAACTCAAACCAAGTGCTTTCCCTTGATCCTCACAGACACTGCACACGGAACACCAGATATGTCATACGGATTACACTTGCCAATACTTAAACGACATCAAACGAATGCTACTTTATTTCAAGATGTACATTCTGCGAACACATTTGTTACCATTTAAGGAGGCGCTTGCGAGAGGAGACAATGGAAAGTCCAGAGAATCCATTCTTTTCTACAACAGAGAAGGCAGATGGGGAGAACTAGAATCTACTGTGTGTGGAGATGGAACAGCGCCACTTTTTCTGAATTTTTGAGGTACATTTTTAAGATACTGGTCAAACACAACAAAGGCATTTCACTGAACAATTCCTAAATATTTCTAAACTGGTTATTTCACATTGTTAAAAATAGTGTAATTCAAATGGGTTGTACTCTAAAGTTGCTGAAACAACGTTTTATTTTTGTTTAAAGAAGTGTTTAGAAACTTATACGGGGCAGAGGGCCGCAGACCACCCAAGAATGAAGTGAATCAATCGAAATTTTGCATTTGACATTGTTCTGATGAGCCTGCACACCTTTAATAAGACTTGGAACATTAATATTACTTTGGTATAACATCAAAATGCTTGAATGTTTCCAATATTACAGTAAAAGTACCACTCATTTGGACCAACTTAGCAGGAAGCCGGAGGGCCCAAAAAAATTGGTCTGAGGGTCGCATTTGGCCCCCGGGCCATAGTTTGGACATGTCTGACATAAATAGTTTAAAGGACAAACTGAGCCTGAACTTGAAGCTCCTGTCATCCGTCCAATGTGCTGCTGGTGGGTGTGTTTAGAGTGATGCAGGCAAAAAAATCTGATTAATCACACTTTAGAAATGTTATTATTCATGATGAATCGCATTGCGCACTGATTTAAATGTAATTATTTAAACGTAACATAAAACGTTCTGATTTTAACCATTTTTGGACATTTTCTTAAGTATCATTCTGTCTTCACGTTTTATTGCGCTTAGGACTTGTATTTTTAGTGTCGTACCTTGACATGTTTGAGCTGCACTCTGCTGCCTTCCTCAGAAGTGTCACATGATGGTACTGGACAGCTGACTTAAACTGATTTTGGCCCAACATCTGCAGTCCAATCCAGCAAATCATGCACACGAGCCATAAAGTGGCAAGCAGAACAACAACAACAACTCCGGGACAAGTGGCTAACTGTTCTGAACAAGTCGGACTGCAGGAATCAGTTTAAATCAGTTGAGCAGACACGTCACTGCTACACGAAGGGACACTTCTGAAGAAGGCAGTTCAGACATGTCAAAGTACGGCACAAAAATACAGGTCTGACTATAAGAAATCCTAAGCATACGGTGTCTGTTTGCTGCTGTGGCTCTGAATCAGTGTCAAACTCCTGTGGGATTTCAGCGCTGACTGCTGCAGCCCCTTCAAGCTGCTTTCAAGCTGCTTTCATTCACTTTGTTTAAATCACAGCCCTTGGAAAAAATGTGCCGTCTCGTCACACCGATAGACTAAATAAAGAAAGAAATACTGATTAATCCATGACTAAACAAGACTAAAGTTCTTCCGCTGTTTGTGGAGGTTTTGCTAAAAACAATGAAACACATCTCGTGGCCGTTGGCACTCTCATTACTTGTTAGGGACCAGCTCCATAAACCCACCGTGACTAAAATCACGTCCTTGGTGCCAAACAATGGCTAAAAAATCCCTTTTGTCTATCTAAAGATGTAAAGTTGCTCTTTGTCCAAACCCTTGCTTCATTTGGCCAGGTCAACAAAACTTAATTCAAAACCATGGCCTTTCATTCAACATTACCCAAACTGGATAAAGTACAGTACTTGTAGCCTTGTCTTTCAGAAGGAATGATAGCATCCGTCATACAAACCCGCTCCAGCGCTTCTGCTCCTCCGCCCCGCAGCGCTCTTTACGTGGACAAAAGACCATTCCTGAACGTATCCGTCACGTATCCCAACAGTGCGCGTGTATGCAGAGCCCAGGCTCATTACGCAGCGCTGAGAGGTGAACACAAGGCTAAACTTGGGAGACTGACTGATCCTCACTCCTGAATTTCCGAGAAGACGACCGAGATGTGTCTGGTGTTAGTGCACAAAGCGCTCTTCTATGCAGAGATAGGCTAAGCATTATCCGGTCTTCTTTAGGGACTGTCAACAAATTATTTCACAGTGAGGCGAGGAAAGAAATCCTACAGTATACTTGTGCATATTGTGGGTTTTTTTTTTACATTTACTTCTGCAGCGTTCATGACATTTGTCCCAGAGACCCCAGACTACTGTATTACTTCTCCCTCAGAGCTATGGGGCCATTACATATGGTTAGTGGTTTTCAAACTGTCTGAAGGTCCAAAAGGGGGATAAAACATGGACAGTTACAGAAGGCAACCAGTTCCTTGAGGATTGGAGACTAAAATGTTATTTGCATTATTGTGAAGAAAATTCGAAACTACAAATTTGTCACAATTTGAAAATGTTATCTTTTTTCCCCCAGTCCAAATGGTTTACACGATCATCCACAATCTGGCCCCTCCCCCCCCTCAAAGAGTTCATTCATCAGATTTCAGATCCACACCCCTAGAGGGCAGTGCAGTAAGCCTGGCCCAATCTGCCTTCTCATAACGCGGGACAAAGCCACTGAGCTGATAAAAGACAGTAACTTCTTTACCGTCTCTAGAGAAGTAAACAAGTGGTTTATGGAGAACCAGAGAGTCCTGCTAAAATAAATAAATACAAAGTGAAAATAACAAGTTTACCCCGTAACATATATGATTAATTCATTCTATATCACACATATCTATATCACTTACAACTTTACAAGATGGTCACTCCTCACATCTATACTTTGTTTAGGTATTTTCTATTTACAGTCGATGGCAAAAAAGAACTTTTTAATCAAAACGGACACATTATTTACTGCACTACAAATTGAATTGATTTATCTATTGTTATTTACATTTTCTTTAGTTTTATTAATATTGTATTCATTCATTCATTCATTTTCTACCACTTGGTTCTCTTAGGGGCCGTGGGTGACTGGAGCCTATCCCAGTGACTTTGGGCCTTAGGCGGGGTACTCCCTGAGCAGGGGCAAACTCGTCGCAGGGTTAACACAGAGACATAGACACACACACCTTTCACTCTCACATTCATTCACTAGGGGCAATTTACAGTTACCAATTCACCTCCCACATGCGTTTGGAAGGAGGGAGGAAGCCAGAGAACCCGGAGAGAACCCACAGGAAGGACATGCAGACTCCACCCAGAGAGATCAGGTGATGTCGGTCACGGGAATTGAACCCATGATCTCCTTCTTGGGAACAGCCGCCATGCACTTCTTATTAATATTCTAATGACTGTTTATTTGGGGGGGACAGTGCATGTAAATGAACATGAGTGTTGTGCCATAGTGAGAAGTGCCCGCCTGTCTCCCATACAAGCACTAACCAGGCCCATCCCTGCTTAGCGTCAAAGATCTGACCAGGCATTGACAACTTGGCATGGCCACAGTAGACCATCTGAGTTGACAGGGATGGAAAAAAAGAATCCGAAATCTAATCGAAGATCGAATTTTGGATGGAAAAATCTAACTATGGTTCTAAAGAATGGACTAAACCTATTCTAAATCTGATCAGGTCCATGGATAGAAATGGTTTGTTTTGTGTCTTGAGTTATGACATGTCAGTCTTCTCCCCTGTGTGCAGTAATTCAAAACAGGTTTGAATATGTTTTTGATCTTGTGACGTAAAACTCGATGTCAAATACATGAAAGAACATTGGAGAAACAATAGTGATGCTGGGTTACTGACAGAATTCAAAATGACTGGAGCATGTCAACAGTCAATCATTCCTATCTAACATCAGAAGTTTCCAAACAGGGCAACAATGTAAGAAAAATGCAAGTTCATATTTCATCTTTGACAAGAAGACAAGGCCTTTGACTTTGAAAGAACAACAACAAGAAACATGTTGCTTGATTTTTAAGGAGAAAAGATAATATTTGTAAATTGCTTGATAGTTGCGCAAGATAAAATGTTCATAATTCAATACATATTTTTACTAACCTTGTACGTACTACATTAATGTATGCCCTGTAAAATCACATATATTTATGTTCAGTTTGAACAGTTCCAATTAGCAAATCGCCCATGCCCTGACACAACCCTGCTTAGCTTCTGAGATCAGATGAGATCAGGCTTTCTCAAGGATGTTTCAACGTCCCAAGGTAACATCGTCTTATTGGCTGGGCTTGCCAATAAAACATGCCAATAAGGGCAAACCTCCAGAACCTTCTTCTTTACTTCAAATAATGAAATACGACAGGAGAGTTGTAACCAAACTAAAATGTCAAACTCTATTTCGAAACAAGCTGGATACTCGATACCAATTTTGATTATTTTCACCGTAAATAATAAAGATCAAGACATTCTAATTATTCAGTAAAGGTCCAATTTTCTGCTATTTATGTGACGTTTTCATTTTAAAGAAATGTTGAAATGAGTATCTAGTTTTGATTAGCATTGTATGGGTATCAATTTCTTTGACAGCTCGAGAAAAGTCTAAAATAAATAGTGCGGAAAAACATCTAATTTATGCTGTATTATGAAAACAACTGACTAAATGTAAATATATAACTGCACGATTAATTGTCAGCAGAAAATAATAACCATAATTGCATTGGCATTGTTGTATAAACGTATCTATTACATTTTATCCTGTCGCAACACTTTTTTATTCTGCAGCCTCAGCATTCAACAATGGCAAATTACCCACAACGCAACTCTTTATTTACGGCGCCATTGTCTTTTTACAATAACTGCATTAACGTTTAACGAGTGCTACGCTATTACTGCCGTTTACTGTACTCCAGGCTGTATATATGTATGTGTTGTTTATGCGGCACTTACGACGGACAGTAAACTTGCTTCCCTTTCTTCTTGCCCTTCTTTGTTCCCTTCTCTTTGGCCGCGCCCCAGTCCAGGCAAAGAAACACCAGCAGGAGGAGAACGGCGAGGTTTTTCCACGCCATCGTTTCCAGTGCAGAGCCTGTGGAGAAAGACAAACAGGTTGAGTAACGGGAATAATGCGTAGAAAAGACCATTTGTGAGGTTTGATGGAGCGATTGAGCAGCCAAATGAAAAGATGTTGAAAGATTTTACAGGCAGAGGTTGTGAATATGTGAGTATTTAGAAATGATTGTTTTTCTGTAAGGTTCGGTCCGGCAGAATCACAGTTGTAACTATGGAGGTGTAACTGTTACTTATTTTTTGTTACGCTTAAAATACTGAAAAAAATAAAAAATAAAATTACATTAAACATTGTTTAATTGTTTATCATTGGGTATATACAGAGTGTTTTCTTACTAACCATTAAAAATGTCTTTTGCGTCAAATTGAACATTCCATCACACTCAAATCAATGGTGAAGTCAATCCCCCAAAAGCATTTACAATGTTTATTTCCTGATGTTTATGTCATTTACCAGGTCTCCTCATTAATAGCATGTGAAAGAGGAGAACGAGGGGGTCATTAGCTATATAAGAAGTTCACAAGATCTGAAATCTCAACTTAAAGGACAGCTATTATGCTTTTGTTGCATTGTTATTCTCTTGAGTATAAGCCTTTCATGTTTTAGAATGAAAAAAAAAAAAAATTTGTCACGCCCCAGTCCAGCGGTTATTCTGCCTAATGGCCCGTTCAGACCGCAGCGTCAAAGCGCCCAGTTTATATTCAAAGTCTATGTGGACGCGCGTCCTGGGCGTCCAGCGGCGCGAATCTTGCGTTTTGAACTTCGAGCACGGTGCGCCCGGGGCGTTTGAGAGTGAGGACCAAAGCAAACCCTGCACCGATAAAATAATCCGGACGCTGCTCTTGGAGAAAATGATGATATTCATTAAACTCTGCTCACCTCTGAAGTATCTGGTGGACCCAGACAAGCCACAGAGTCAATCGCCTCTGTTTTCGGACTTTGTAAAGTAAATGCACCAAAGCCACTCTCTCAACCTGGTCTGTCATGGAACCAAGAGAACAGCAACACCGGGGAACAGCTCCTCCACTGCACTTTGCGCTGGACACCTCGGTCTGCTGGTGAGTTGATTTTTAGGGGGCGCGTCCCAAGCGTCTGCCTTCAAATGTACAGGCGTCCATCTCGGGACTCTGGCGCGAATTTGGACGCAACTTTGTGAACGCACTATAAGGTCCAAAGTTACTGGGATAGGCTCCAGTCACCCACGACCTCTAACGGGAACAAGTGGTAGTAGAAGATGAATGCCTGAATATTTGTCACAGCCTTCGGAGACGCCAGAGTAACTGAGCTGCAGAGGGAATTACAAGTTTAAAATGAACACTTGATGCGTCACTCAGTTGTAATCAGCGTGATTTGACGACGGAAACATTCAGAACTAGTCTGGCGATAATTTGTGGACTTAAAAAGAGACACAGTGTGAATGAAGCTAAATTCATGATGAGGGGATAATGTTAGAACATATGGTCAAAGGCAAAAAAAAAGTCAATTTGTCCCATAAAATCAGTTAGTCTTTAGCTCAGATGCCAGTTTCACATGTAGCTATCATCAAAAATAAAACAGCTAAAGGTTTATGCACTCAACTGTGACTTTTAACAAGGCTTTCCAGTTAATGTGGTTGATGATCAGCCCAAACCCAACGGATTATTGAGCAGTTGCTTCTTTTTTTTGTTTAACGGCTAAAGGAACAAATACAAGACAACTCCAGCGCAGCGTTTCCATTCTAAGAAATAGACTTGATTCTCAATTCTCATTTTGATTCCACAAAATTCTGATTAAAATGCTTCTTTTTCAGATGATAGAATGTCATTTTACATAAAAATAATAGTACTTTCTTTGTGTTTCCATGTGGTCATCTTTTTAAAACTGTTTTATTTGATCTTGCTGAACAGCATCTCTTTTAAGTTGTGGTTATTCATTCAAATAGCGTAAGTTCATGCATAAATTGGTCTAACAGAGGTCATTCCGGACACACTTAAGTGGATTCGACCGCTAAATTATGCCTCAAACCAAAGACTTCTAAAATAAGTAGTACTTTAGCTAACGACTTGCATATTAAGAAGTCCATGAGGTCACTTATACATGCAGAACTGGGCTGGGGCCAAAACCACTATATTAAATGAAATTGATCCATCGATAGAAGAACCTGAAGGACTTACTCAGGAGCAAAGACGACGCATAAGAGGTTGAGAAATCAGTACTGAGAGAAAATATACAAGGAACGCCAATCCGAAGTTAAATTGAATTAGGGGCATTTACAGGTCAAATCAATTCAAGTGTGACCATTTCGTTTATTTTGTTACTTTTAGTTAGTACCGAAATGTCAAATTCAAACAATACTAAAGCAAAGGCTCATTACTCGATACCATCGTCAGCCCTGTCCCAATACTCGGACTTGTGCACTTCAAATGTGTGTTCACGACGAAGAGCTGAAGTGTGCAGAGGGGGCGTATTCTTTAGAATGTTTTGATCCAGCAAGTGAAACGATGCAGACTATCCCCCACAATGCATTTCACTGTAATATTTTCAAACTACGCAGTGCTTGTACTATAGCAACTTAGCAACAAGCTCTAACTGGATACATTGGAAGGAATAACTTAGAAGTTAAACTAATAACATTTTAAATAAATAATAAATACAGATGTTACACGTTAAACCCAGCTCTTATTTTTTGTGGTTAACTCAGCAAATGATCAATAATGGGCTGTTAGGCTGTGGTTCTCTGTTACATTTAACAGTTTGCAGTTTAGAAATAAAGCTGACATCTGTTTTAAACTGCTGGACGTTTTACTTTCACTTCCACCGCGCAGGTAATCTGAAATGCGGACTGTCCCAATTCTCATGTTCATCACCCCTGGGCCCTTTCTGAAAATGAACACTTCACTGTGACACTCCAAACATACCATAACATCTCCTTGGGGACAAGTACGTTGCACAGTGCACCTTTAACAGCCACCCACAATTTCCAAAACAGTGGCCCATTTCAAATCTGAAGTATATGAACTTAATTTGACCACGAGATCTCCTCTGATGATCTTCCAACACGTTCCTCTTAACGTTATCTAATGTCACACTGCATTAACCTTCTGGATAGGCTTATAACTGTTTCTGTGCGCACAAGTGGGCCCTGTCCAACACTTCTGAGCTTAATGACTCTAATCTGAAATAATAGTTATCCTAGGCTTAATCGCCCAATGGAAAACAACCGTGCACTGTAAAGAGAATGGGGTTTTCTGAGTAGAGGACCAGATTGATTGCAGTTACTTCACAAGTTGCAGTTACTTCACAAGTTCTTCACAAGCTACATTAAAGGTGATATTTTCACTGTCTTAAAAAAATGAAAAAAATCAGCAGCTGCCCAAATGTATTAATCACTTTCCTAACATATTCAAGTCTCCTAATTATTAACTGTGACAAGTTTATAACCACTTTTCCCAATTTTCAGAGACCAGAGTGAAGTTTTGCCATCAGTGTAATGCTAACAACAACAAGCTATCATGCTAACAGTGCACTTCTTGGGTCTCAGACAATGAAATGATTCAGCGGTCTGTTATATTTGTACTGAGGCGAAACCAATTTGCTTGTGCCAAAAATAGATACAGGAGATTTAAGAAGGTCAGTTTTTATGTTTTATGTTTACAAAAATAAATAATTATGCTTGATACTTCCAACAGTGACGCAATGGGCATGGAGTGTCCAGCAGCTACATGCAGAAATTGAACCAGCCACCCCCTGCATCATAAACAAATGTACTTTATTTATGTCACCCTTGTGGTCTTATAGTAGTTGTGATAAAGATAAAGCAAGATCATTCTTCATCATCATTCAAAACTGTTCAGGAACTGATGATTTTTTAGTATCAATACTTGCTCAAATGAGTATCTACTTTTGATACCCTTTTTAGAATAATTTAGTATTGTTGCCATACCAGCTTGTCAATGCCAGATCTTGTCAGATCTGAGTTGGTAAGCAGGGATGGGCCTGGTGGGAGACCGCTGGAATGCAGCCCCCAGTGTTCATGTATGTATGCAGCCCATGGCTACAATCCTGTGTGTTTAGAACATGTATATCATGTATGTAATCTAATAGTCAATACTTTTGACAACCATATGTACACATTATTTTATGTGAAAATACTTATCCTAACAACTAGTTTCCAAAGCCCAGTAAAGCCACAACACTGCACCACTTTGATCAGCTTTGATCAACCTTTCAGCTGCATACAAACAGGTGTATGGCAGGTGTACACAGTCCATGTACAGATGCACGCTGCTATGCTAAGGCGCTACTTCCTGCATTCCTTGATAGCAGCCATAAATCACAGCGCCACCATATAACCTATGTGATTCTTTCTCTGTCCAGGGAATGAGACCCACAGCAAAGGCAGCTCCCACGCCTCTCTCCCCCTTTAACCCTCCACCCTCACCCCGCCAACCCCCCTCAGCTTATCCCTGCCAGCTCTACTGTATATTAAATGAAGCAGTTTATTGTCTAGACAGGTTGTGGCCCACAGTTCCTCAAAGCCTCTGGCCCAGGCACGGTGTGTGCTGCGTTGCCCAGAGCTCATTGATCATCTGCTGCTACGGTGGAAGTTGGCGCTGTCCCTCATTTCAGCCTATTACCGCTATGACAAAAGATAGTGTCCACCAAACTAAGTCAACACTCTGTTAGGGCTACTACCTTGACTGCCAAGGAGAGCACATGTTTCACAGCCATACCACTGAGCCACATGAGCAAAAAAGGTGCACTGCCTGGCCATGAAGAAAGTCGCCACCTGGATTCAACTAAGCAAATACAGTAGGTACAAGCCTCCTGCTGGATAACTGCTGCATGGGTGATGATCTTTCAGCTGCAAAACGGTATTTAAATCCGACTGATGCAGTGAGGGGCTTCTCATTTCTGAAACAAGCAAGTGGAAAGACAAATTCCGTGGTCATGAAACAGATGTATGTTTGAGAAGGGTCAAATCATTTGCATCAAGCAGAGAAAACATCTAAGGAGAAGCAGAAACTAATCTACTACAGATCTGAACCCCAGTGTTTGGGACGAGCTGGAGAAGGCTTTGTGCAGTGGCTAAAGGCGGTCAAAGAAATAATAGTACATGTGACTTTTTTTTTTGGCAATGTTTTTTTAGTATGTTGGCAAACCTTTCATGTGCAACTGTATTCTTTATCCAGCTACACGTCTATAGATTTTCTTTATTGATTGAGCTGTTTTACAAACTAATTGACGAGACAAAATCCATTTTAATATCTTGATTATGTTCATATTATGTTGTCATTGTGTGTACTGGTACTTTTATATTCTTCTCAGGGAATTCAAATGGATATATGCCAATTAACTATTCCCTGTATCAAGGCAGATGAAGTGTCTTGCTACAGGACACAATGGTATGAATGTGTAGGAGCGGAGATCGGACCACCAACCTTTGGAGAAGTTAGGGCAATCATGACAGGGTAAGATAATGTGAGCCGTCAAAAAACGTTTTCAAGATGGGTGCTGAAGTTTGCTTTGATTAATTTGTGCACAAAAAAAGATATCGTAAGATGTAAGGGAGCCCAAATCAGACCATCCCCTAAAACGCACAATAATTAAAGGCAACTTAAATATAAATCAATTTGCGGACAAACATTTTACAAGCAAAACATTAATAGGTTGGACTCTTCGACTTCGCATTCATTTTGGCACGCTGAGGAAAATGCATTCATCAATCCAATTTTTGTATAAAAAAAATATCTTCCAATCATAACTTCATAAAAATAAACAAACAAGACTTTTAATCCTTGCCTTTTAACACTAAAAAACATCTGACTTCTCCCTCCAAAGTCTGAACTCTGCTCCAAACCACAGCTTTTACTGACAGAAGATTGGCTGTAGACCTCTCGATTAAAAAGATCCAATCTATCATCCCCAATTAGATATGACTGAATCTCAATCTCAATAGTATTAGAATGACCAAAGTCTTTTTCCATACGCTATCGTAGTCCTTGTTAGCATTACGTAGAGTCTATGTGCCAGCGCTGGTTTCACATGTAAAAATGCACACAGTCGTATATGGAGCAGATGGCATAAGTTAAAGCAGGAGCAGAGTCTGGGCCAAGCGCTCCATCATGTTCCTTAAAGCGTGCTTATCTGACCCATAAATTAGGTCATCTTTACCCAAGCAGACCCTGCCCCAGTGCCACAACTCATCGACGGCTGAAATGACTCAAGACATTATATGGTCAAAACAAGGCAAACATTTCAGATTTTAAAGCTGAACCCATTTTTTTGTTTTTATTGCAATGTTGTTTTGCCTTTGAAAACATACACTACATAGAATGATAAGAGTAATTCATGCATATTAGTAATTCTGTTATCCTTTTAACAGACAAAACCCCTCAGTTTACATTTGTTGTATGGATACAATTGAGATTTATATTATTTATTCTCATTGAAGAAAACCAACAAAGACATTTGGCTTCTACTAATTCAAGCAAATCACACTATAAAGGCAGATTCTCACCAGCTTCAGCACATCTCCGGTGCAATACTTGCACCTTGCAGTAAGACAGGGCAATTCAACTTAATTTTCCTGAGGGCCAGATTTCTCGGGGGCCTTGACCTCTGGGCCGGATAGTCTACTAATAAGATCAGAACCAAGACTAACCCAGAATCAAACCCGGTCTAAAACAGGTCCAAACCAGGTCAAAAGCAGAATTATATAAGGACTAAGCCAGCAAAACCAGCAAACCAGATTTAAACTTGAACTAACCCAGAATTGAACCAGAAAACAAGACACTCTTTTTTTGGAGGATCGGTCACGGGCCAGATCAGATTGTTTGGCGGACCTGATTTGGCCCCCGGGCCTTAAGTTGAATGGCCCAGCTGTAAGATATTGAATGTAAATAGTCATGTTTACACCATTGCGCCATGTCTCTGATCTATTTGCAACAAAAATATGCAGGGAGTCTATATAAAACCAGAAAAAACGATACCATACCATATCAAGACGGACCCTTTCATTTTCTTGTTTATGGCAGAGCGAACTAGTGTTGAATAACAACACTGACTGGCCAAAAAAGCAGATGAATTTGAATTTTGTTTCTTGTGTCTCTCAAGGAAATATTCATGATTTACAGCGTAAACTTACCAAGCCGTGGAATGTATCCAAAAGCCTAAAGCCTGAGAGCGCATGGCTTTGCTTTCTGCTTTTGCTTCACGACGCAACTGTGGATGAACTTGGTGAATACCGAGAGGGAAAAAACATGTTGGCTTCATGGATTTACAAAGAACAGAGCGTAGCTGAGCGGAGAAGAGGGCGTAACCCATTGTAATAAAACCCATTTACTTTATATTCTTACACGATATCCCATAGTCTTGCAGACAGAGCAGTTTCAGCTAAAGTGATGAAAATGCAACTTTTAATACATGCAGTATCTAAAAGTTCTATACAAAAGTTTCTCCATGTGTTAGTTAGGGTTATAGGTAATAGGTAACCCTAACTCTAGAATAAAACACTTTTATTAGACAATACAGAGTAATTTTATTTAATGTCACCATGTGGCTCTGACACACAGCTCAAGATATTTTTTTTAATCTATTCAGGAAATAACCAATTTTGTAATGTTATATGTATATTTTTCAGTATCAATTGTTGTTTTGATGCGTCAGTATCAATACAGAATCTTTTTTTTTTTTTTAAACAACCCTAAAGCATCTATATGCTATTGTACTCATGGTACTCCACTTGGTCTGCATAGCTACATCAGATGCCCTCCCTGCCCTATCTGTTTAATGTATACAGAAGACCATGAGCTTGTATCCCTTTGGCTTCATAAATATATAGACAAACTATGTACGGTAATTCTGTCAATTTGTAGTTTTACCCAATATCAAAGCAGCAGTCGGGTCTGTTGTGCGCATACAGACGATTCCAAACCTAAGCATACACGAATCCCTGGTGTACTATTCTTCCCGTTGGCTTGTGCATTGCTAAACTTGTCCTGACCATTGCGTGCAAGCCTGTGGTGCTTCCTGCATCAACACACTGACAGCTCAGCCACTGTGACAACACCGTGGCCCGCTCTGCTCTCACACTTTTTCCTCCTGTTGTTTACCCTTTAGACCAGCTGCTGTGTCCTTCCATCACAGTGACACGAAATGTACAAACGCAAATACATTCAAAGTTTAATTAGGATTCTTCGAGGCTTGAAAGACAATAAATAATAATTCTGGATTCCAGTTCAGAAAAAAGGTATGCATTGGTTAGCTTCTTGTTATATCTGCGACATTTTGGGGGGGTTTCCAATCAAAAATACTTAATATTAATTTTACATGGCTGTAGAAACGGTCCTAATTTTTCATCATTCTGAAACCCATGGATTCATAGGCACCATTTAAAGTACGAATGGGAGCTGCTGTATATCGGTTCCAATATTGGTATCGGTGGTATTGGAGGGTTTTCACAGGTTTCACTGTCTGTACGATATTGAAAATGAAGCCGATAGCCGGCACAAAGTTGTCCTGGTCTCTGTGTGCCCATTTGTTGTTTGTTCGTTGTATCTGTGTTTTTTAACAGACTAACGATTGAAAATGGAGCTTCACCATTCGAGGGAGGGTATCATTTGTTCTGAATTGTTAATTGCCATTGCAACAGTGCCACATGTTCCTCGATCAGAGAGCCGTGCATAGGTTCAGTGATAGAGCAACATTTAGAAACGCCAATACATGACTGTGGACAGTAGAGAGCAACTCAAGGGAAGATATCACAAGGACTGTCAATGAGGGATTACACCGACAAGGACTATCAATATTTTAGCAGTCCAAATGCAGCCATGTTGTATTTTCTAACTCTGATGAACTCAGACTGCTGAAATGTTAAATGTAAGTGTGCTCCAGTTTGAAGGAAAATCTGATATCCAATGACAACTAGAATGCGCAAAAACGTATCCATTCAATAAAGTATTCATTATTGTGTTATCTCTTATAGCGATTTTTATTATGTTCAGATGTAATGAAAATGTGTTTACTCAATAACTACAATCCTGACAGAGGTATTTTTTGTTCTATTTAATTAAAATCCAGCCTTATTTTAGTGCCACAGATAAGCAGTAAGCATCTTTCTTTTTGTTGTTGCCCCAAACAAAAACAAACTTTGCACAACTGGGATTAGATTTACTCCCAACCTTGAGCGGAAACCTGAGTCAACAGTGTTTAAGGGAGAGCCCTGTGAAGGCAGCTAACCTTGGACCACTGGCAAAGTGAAAATCGCACAGATTTGACCATGAGTGGCTATAGCATAGTGAATCACCCGGACCTCCATCATGGCCCTGGGGTCCTGAGTCAATGGGTAATTTGCTGCGGGCTGCCTGTTCAGCAACATCCAGGACAGACAGGGACATGCGGTAAACACACTGTATGCTAATGACGTTCTATGATGTGCTAATTCCGTTGTATGATATTGAGAAAATCAATAGCTGGAGCTTCGATATTGCAATAATGAGCATGTTTTTGAAGATATACAGCGACAAAAACGTAAAAAACAGAACTAGTCCATTGATATATTCTGCACAATGGTTATAAGCTTTTAGAGGTCCAGAGCAGAGTTTTGCTTGCAAGCTAATAGCGTTCCGTTACATCCTGGTTTGTGGATGATTGAGAAAAATGCTTTATAATTAGATGCAGACAGCACACAGCGATCTCAATTTGATCCAAAGTGCTGCTTGTACAATATATCTGTACTGAAGCCATTTTTTTAATTACATTTGAATAATCTGGCACAATGCCTTTAAAATTGCACTTTACAAGAATCTCAAAAAGCTTTATGCACTCGATGGAGGTTCTCTCAAAGCTGCCCTTGGGCTCCAGGGTCATATTAGAGGAAACAACAACAGTACACAATACCATCAAGGTATAAAGACGCCAACATAAAATCACACAAACTTTCAAAAAGGCAAGATACAGTATGTGAAATGTCCTGCTCTGGGAAAAAACAACAATCGGCAATGCCAACATGTTTGTGTTAACATTTTTAATAACTGTTACAGTTATTGGCAATTTTTGACCCCATGTCCAAACAATAATGAGGGCATTTTAAGATTGACATGCATTTACGACTTTCTAATTTTGACTTTATTTGGTGTATTTATACCTTTTGTAAATATGCATTATAGTTTTACACCAAGGTATTTGTGGAGAAAACGTTGAAAGTTCAGTCGAAAAAATGACAGGAAGTGACATCACACTAGAGACGATTATTCCAGTCAAATTGCATGCATAAATTACACAAAGAAACAAGTTTTTCGACTCTTTAAACATGAATTTAACAAAATAAAGTCGCTCATATATTTTTATTTGTCAATTTCTTTTTTTTTTTGTTATGTCACATTAGAGTTTTTGCCCAGTGTTTGCTGAGTCATTTCACAGTGTGGTGTCATCAATTACAAACAGGAAGTGAACTTAGAAACCTAAAAATGTGAGTACATTTTTATATTTTTTAGCAAAATTGAAAATATATTTATCTTAACTGCATGTTAGTTCAATGAGTGGTCCAACCTGTCATAGGAGTAACATGAACAAATAGCTTATTAAGAATAATTTAGACTTAGTAACTAGTCAAGACTTAGTAACTAGCCTTAATTAAGTAGTTACAAAACCTGAATAATTCTCAATAAACCGTTATGAATTAAGTTTTTGCCCATGCTGTATAAAGCTTATTAATTAGTTGTTATTATAAAGTGGTACCACAGTATACAATGCCAGCAGAAGACGTCTAACTGCCAACCTTAGTGATCAAATGCTCCTATTACATAAGCTTCTGACTTACTTAATGTCTCTGGAACATCATAGGATATTTCAGTGTTACTTTTAAGCATTTTGCAGTAATAGAATAAAATACGTAACACCTTTTGAATGTACTGTCCTGTAGCTGTCCTAATGTAGATACTAAAGTGAATGTTGGTGGAAGCAGTGAGAAATGCATGTATAATTTACGTTCCACATAATGTAAGTGTCAGCACTGCCCCGGTTTGGTGAGGCCGAGTCGAGCCGTGACAAAGTTTAAAAAGTTTATCGCTTTCAATAGAACCGTTTTAAACGTAACTGAAAGCGCTGATGGTTTCAACACAACATTAGCTAGTGTATTTTATGATGGATACTAAAGCATTAAAGGGTGTATAGTGATGGACATGATAAAGGATTCTGATTGACAACTTAAAGGTCTTATTCACGACCAGTTTCGGCGACAGCAGCTTGATTTTACACTCTTTCAAAATTGCTTTACACTTCAGTGCATCATGATGTCGGATCCTTAAGGGAGAGTTTACAGTTCATTGTGTCATTTATGTTCAAAAAGTGGCTAGTAGGTGGTCTCCTTGTCATTTATATTTTTAGTCCTCCTTTGTTGAGATAGGTATTCCTTTTAAAATTGTGTTTTTGGAAAATGCATTATTTTGAAACCAGGTGTGCACTACAGGCCTGTGCAACTGAATTGTATACAAATGTATCATGAAAAAACCATTTCACTTCTATTTCACGTCTGAATTATCTCCGCATTATCTGGAACAAAGCCACTAATCCAAAGTGGCTTTTGAAACACGAATTAGAAAACATTACTGGTTTGTTTACGTCCTGTGTAGGTTAACTTTGTTTGGCAGTACTTAATTGGGGTTGTATTTTGCAGCCAACAGTCCAAAATGCCAGACGAGGCTTGATAACAGTCACAGCTCATATTTTCTTTTCTTTTTTTTCTTTTTTTAAATGTTTTTGGCCTGCAGGCTTTAGACAGGACAGATGAGAGAGCAATGGGGATGAGAGAGAAGGGAGGACATGCGTTAAATTGTCAACGGCACTGCGGCTGGCTGCACATGGAGAGTGGCATATGTGTGCTGTCCCTTAACCACTGGACCACCGGGCAGCAAACAGCTCATATTTTCATCTTTCTCCAAGTTACATTAAAACCACAGCACAGTTTATGAGCTACGTCAGGATTAGGGTATTAAAGGTATCAGTACAGAAAAGGTAAAACAGTCAAATATTCCTACAATCCAGATATTGTATCTGCATTGCCTTAGGATCAAAATGAGTCCATCTAATTATAGGATGTTTTATTTTTCATGAAGCAGGAAGTGCACTGTTAGAGTGCTCGTGTGCTAGCATAGCTTTACTGCGATTACAAGCCCTTATGAACTCACTGCGGTAAATAATACGGACGCTCCACGCATTATGTAAGTGAGGAATAAGTTTGGACCGCTCCGCTTCAAAATAATCTAGTTTTCACATTTTTAAGACAGTAAAAATCGGGTAACAAATATGAAGAAAAAGACTGAAATAAATGCAGGATTAAGGAATCATTCAAGAAACAAGTTCCCGTAAAAATTGAAAAGTACTCAGCTCTAATCCTTTCCTCAATGGGAGATGTTTACTCCTGATCCAGTCCTGGTTTAGTCCTGATCCAACCTTGGTTCAGTCCTGATCCAGCCCTGGTTTAGTCTTGATCCAACCCATGCTTTAGTCCTGATCCAACCCATGCTTTAGTCCTGATCCAGCCCTTGTTCAGTCCTGATCCAGTCCTTGTTTAGGCCTGATCCAGCTCTTGTTCAGTCCTGCTTCAAGCTAATAAAGTAGAGCTTAGTATTCTGCACACACTAAATACACATATTGTCCCTGGGCCCAGCAACACTATTGATTTGTTATAATTGCACCACTTCGTCCCAAAACAGTAGACGTCTAATGTTATGGATGAGCTTTGCCCCAGACCAAGCAATGCACTCTTTCATGTCATAGAAAATACAGCAATTTATTTTTACTTTTAGTCATGGTTTAAAAAATGTCAGAACAAAATAAATAAGGTGACATTGTAACAGTAATCTCATGCAAATAGTATCTTTTACATACACTTTCTCTACTTGTATAGCTGTGTCAACATAACAGTGTAATATGCCAAGATATTATCGCTGCAGAGATATTATATTAATATTGTTCAGGGAGGAATGATATTACATATGCATCATTTATTATTTAGTAATGCCCTGCTTTTATAAAATGTAGGTGGCAAATTCACTCCTTCATTAACATCGCTACAATAATACAGTATTTGCTTATGATATTTTTGAGTTTTTATTTCCAACTCAGACCTAAACAACTATGTTACAATATATTTACTATATAATGTAGTCACAATATTTCAAAAGGAGGCTGAGACCACCAAAACTCTGATCATTATCTTTTCATGGAGTTAATAGATTATTGAAATGTCATGTAAACAGTTATCTGATAAAGTAATTTTATTTATTTCTGATTGAGTATGTGTTTGTATTGTCAATTATACAAAAAAATAAAAAGGGGCAAAGACAACAATGAAATAGAAAATTGATTGAGTTATTTTAGTCGGTAATTCTGGCCATGTAAGTGTACATCTGTGATGCATACAGCTGCAACAAGACATGACTGCTTTGTTAAGAATGTGCACGCTGACTGGAGTGACATCCGTGACATGTCCAAGAGGATAAACAAGTCTCCAGATCTACGTCTGATGAAACTGCACATTGATGCCAGTTACATCCTCTTTTGTGCGTCAAAAACAAACACATCTCCAGCCCTTTTCAGACGCTCTCACGTGTAGCAGCGGCCTGTCTTCTGGCCGTGTGATACATGATGGATTCCCCAGGCATTCCAAAACAAACTGTGAGCCGCTCGTGCCCCTGCTGCTCCTCCTGCTGCCGCGTACCGGTCCACTCACAACCTGTGGCTGCTGCCCGTCTCTTTGGATCTCTCTCCAACAACAACAAGACCCAAAGTAAAACAAAAATTCCCAAAAAAAAATAAAAACAAGCGCGACTCGGAGCTGACAGAACGCACCGAGAGAAGCGAGAGGGGCGAGGGGACGCACGCAAAAAAAAAAGGAGAGAGCGGCCGCGACCACCATGACGCGCGGGGGTCTGCGACGAGAAAAGGGCGCCGATTCGCACGGAGCTGCTCTTTTGACAGGAAAGTCGTAAATCAAAGGCGAAATATGACGTTGTACTCACCTTTGCGCGTCGTCGCCCGTCAATTTCAACGTTTAGCAAAACAAAACCAACGCCAGCCGTGCCATTCTGCCGCTCTCCGCTTCCCCCGAAAGCTATTTGTTGAATATGCGAGGAAAAATTGTAAACAAAAGTTCGCCTACATGTTGCCAAAACGAGTTGCCCTCCTCGTTATTTGTTGGGATTTTGGCGCGTGTGTTTTATGGCGTCTGCCCTTTTGCGCCGCGGCTGAAGAGGGATGCCCAAGATGGAGGCGGCTTGCGTGTACCTGTCATGCAACATGCGCAGTAGAGACAGAGCGGAGCGGCTACTGCTGCTGCTGATGCCGCTGCTGATGCTGCTGATGCTGGGTGCGCGCCGCGGCCGGAGCGCGTCAGACGCCCTCCCATCACCATCACTATCATCAGCACCGCGCGCCCAGACCCCCAACCCCCACCTCCCCCCCACCCGCCGGCCCTCAGTCACGCTCGCACGCTAAACGCTCATATATATGACGTGATGGATGGAGTGGGAGCGGGACTCGTGATTTATGGTAGCGTTTAGAGTCGATCTTTTTCCTTTTTTTTTTTTACATACACAACATACGGTTAAATTTAAACTTTTTTATTTTTTTTTAATTATGGATGTTTTTATTACACTAAGAAATGTAGAAAATTACATGTTCAACCGAGATTAGATGTTTTAATATCACAAAGTACTGGTAAATCTATAAATAATACATTTACTATTGATATCTGGAGAGAGATGAATCCTAATGTCCGCCAATGTATAAATTTTCCCACCCATATAAGATATACTAGAATCGACTACTTTTATTTTCAACAACGATAGGTCCAAAATATATAGGTATATATAGACATAGGTACAATAGTGTAAACGTGATCATGCTCCCATTTACATCTCTGTGGATCCGATTTACAGAACAAACTAAAGGTGTTGGATGCTAAAAATGCCAAAAAAAAAACAATGATTATCAAATGCTACAAGAAATTAAAAAGACAAAGGGTGAGATTGATGACCTGACCTCACAGGCAAAAAATAATGCTCTTCACCAAATAAAGATAACATGATAATATAAAAATCATCAAAATGATTAGCTTGGAAGCTTGAAAAATAATGAGAAAGGCAGAATATAATGTAATTTTAACCAAACAAAACCAAATACAATCATTGTTTCAATCTTTCTACCAAATATATATATTAAATATTTAAATATTTAAAAAATATAAATATTTTTTGGACATTCTCAATTTATGACCAAAGACCAAAGAGTAAAACAAAAAATGAGGTGCTGAAATAATAGTTACTGAAATTCAAAGTGCAATCAAAAGACTTAAAAACAAATCTCCGTTCACCTCAGAGTGGTATAAAGCTCTAAAGGACTCACTTACTCCTCTGTTGTATCAACTTTTAACTGGGCCCTTAAAAAAGTTCAGATCCTTGGAAGGAAGCCATCATATCCTTAATACCTCAAGACGAGAAGGACTTGACTGTGCCTCATAAAATCTCAATTCAGAATGTGGACTATCGTATATACATCTGAATTATGTCCAAAATAATGGAACAAATACTCCCAAATTGAATTCACAATGATCAGACGGGATTTGTTAACAAACGACAGACACAAGACAACATAAGACGGTCCTTACACATAATGAACCATACATGTATCCACGGATGTACGCTGTCTGTCCAAAAAAAAAGTCACCACCTGGATTCAACTATGCAAACACAGTAGGTCCTTTCCTCCTACTGGAGAACTGCTGCAGGTGATGACTTTCACCTGTCACACGGCGTTTAAACCCATCTGATGCAGTGAGAGGCTTCTCATTTCTGAAACAACCATTTGGAAAGACAAATCCCGTGGTCATGGAAAAGATGTCAGTGTGTTTGAGAATGGTCAAATCATTGGCATCGAGCAGAGACAACATCTAAGGAGAAGAAGAAACTAATCTACTTGTTGTTGTTGTTGTTTTGCTTTTAAAGGTGGTAGGCAGCCGAAAGGTGCATTTAATGCCACCTACTGTAGTTGTACGTGTTCTGTAGTTGAACGTCTTCAAAGTATGTGTTTATGCTATTCCATACAAAAAAAAGAAGGAAAAAAAGGGGAGAGAGTGAGAAAGAGAGAGCGAAAAAGAGAGAAAAAAGAGAGAAAGAGCGAGAGAAAGATTTGAACATAAGTGAGAGTGTTTGGGACGAGCTGGAGAAGGCTTTGTGCAGTGGTCACGCTCTCATCATCAATACAAGATTTGTGTGAGGAATAATGACACAATGGATGGAAATAAATATGTCAACATTACAGAACCTTATAGACTTTATTTATTGAACATTCTTCAAAGGCTATTTTCTCAAAATGATTTTTTTTCCCACCACAGCAACATAAAGGCCAGCTCTTCCTACACACACAACACTTTACAATCTTGTACTTGACAAGGTTTTGACAGATCGTACGGAAGGATTTGTTCATATGCAATTTTAAGCCTGATTTATTAACAACTTTTATTATTCTTTTTTTTTAATATATCTAATTTGTCAACAAATTGAAGCAACAACTCTAAACTTCCGGCTATTTTTCAGATGTGTATGTCCCAAATATGTGCAACTTTAGCTATTTACACATGAATTCACACATTAATTTGTTTATTATTTGAGCTAGGGACAGTGCACAATATACACTCATCAGGAGAGATGCATTGTTGCAGCTCAAAAGACCATATTTGGTATGACATGCTGAATAAATTGTCTTTCAAAACTTTCAAACCGACACGTAAGCAATAGTAATTTGGCCCATGCAGGGGTTTGTATGGGGCCGCTCTAAGGCGCACGGATCGATCTGTTTCACTGGGAATCCCCCTGCACTTGACCCTCGGAAAGGAGAGGAAAGGAAAAGCTGCTTGTCCAGAGTGAGTCATTTATAGGCTGCAGAATCTGGAGGAGAGCTACGCGTCCAAGATATCGATCACATAGTTGGAATGAGAAAGTGATTGGGGAATGAAAGAGCCAAATGTAATTTTGGAACTAAATGGCAAAGTGGAATGCTTAAGAAAACAGGAGGAGGGTGAATGTGATTCAGCAAAGAGAATGAGCCTCACATGACTCTCATTTGTGTTACCATTTCCAACCCAGGAGCTCTGGCCTGAAGCCAGTTTGATTAGTGGCCACTCCACGGTACTGCAGAAGGTAATCTTGTTTTGACAGATGAAGAGTCGGAAAATATGTGCACATTCCAGTGGAGGGACACAATTTTCTTTTTGTGTGTCACATTTTTTTCATAACACCATTTCAAAATGGCCTTTATTCAGAAGGAAATGCTGACTATTGGATAAACTGCGGGACCCAGGAGGCAAACCACTTGGGCCTCAAAACTCTCACCATGGACAAAATAAGTGGATACCTTTGGAGCGTACTTTTGGCTGCAGGTAATAAAGGCCATCACAAAGAACGATCCTTGAACGATAAAGGACTGGACTGACATAATAACAGACATTAGACAAATGTGGTCAAAATGACATTCGGACTTCATTTGAAAATGAACACATTTGATAGAACTTAGACCAGGTGGGACTTGTTTGCTTGTGACTGTGCGGTGTCAATGTTCTTCTTATTTCGTTTTTTGCACTCTGGTCCTGTTCTGTTCTGTGTAATGTTTAAAGATAACGTTTTTCAGGCCCGACTTCATTAAAACCGACCATATTTCTTCCATAGTGTCCAGTCAGCACATGTGAGTCAGTGAAAGCCTGCACAAAGACAATCCTCGGGAACAGAGCCAGAGCAGCCGTTTCCCAGGAATGTCAGGATCCCTCTGTGTCCCTCCTCCAGGACCAGAGACCCCCACATCATATCAACATCACACAACAATAGGAACTCCTGAAAGACTTCCAATACACCATCTCAGTAGAGGATGTTTATGAACTTTTTTAGCCATGTTACCACCCACTAAAATGTTAACTACTAAAAATACACAGAGAGGGAAACAACAAACAAAAAAGTAAAAAAGCTTTGGCTGGTGAAAATCTTCTAAAGTCATATCTCAGACACTGCCAATGCTGACCTGTAGACCCAGATGCTCCTCAACTACTTAGAGGAAAGGTCTCTACTCCAGATGAATGGTTCTTCATCTGCCTGGATGAACTGGTTCTCCTCCTGAGTGGTTCTGGCTCCACTGTCTATCTGCACATTGAAGCGCGTCCGCCTGGAGTCAAATTTTTCCTTCACAGTGGAACTCCTCTCCCAATGGCTTTAGTAGTTTTTTCTTGGCGAGAAGGAGGGAATGTCTCAGGAGAGGGGGATGCTGAGACATTTGCTAACTTCATATGAACATTGTTTAATCTGTTTTTCATTCTTCAGGGCAACTGCTGCTGTGATTTCAAGTGTTACAAAAATGAATTGAATTGAACGTTTCAAACTGACTGCTAATCTGTAAATGTCTCTAGTTTTTAAGCCCTTGACAGTTGGTTCATTCTGTTTTGTCTGTTTCTTTGTGATCGCTTTATTATTGCTTTATTTCAACGCTAAGGTATTAATCTATTTTCTCCTTTCCAGGCGTTTTATATCCCAGCTGCATTGTTTTAAAGTCAAGTGGAGTTTCTGTGGTAGTACCATGGCATACTGATTAAAAAATAGGACAAATTGTTAAATAAATCATATTGATAATATGTTTATATGGAATTTTCAAAAGTGAGATGTTTTTGTTTTTATTATTTTATTCAAAAGGGGAAACAGGTGTCAGTGATACACCTTCTACTTTTAGAAGTACATTGTATTTTTGCAGCATAGTACATAATGTACTGATAAGATGTTCAGAGGGGGCAAATGTACTGAAGTTCACTACTCCAGTAAAAGTACAAATACTTGTCAGTCTGAACTCCTTTACTTGAGTAAAAGTACATAAGTACTTATAATCGTAAATGTACTTAAAGTAAAAAAGCAAAAAGTTAAAACATACAGCTGATGGAACTGGGTTCAAAATGGAATCCATTGAATTATGGCAGAGCTTATCAAAGTGGTGCGTCCACCTGTTTGGGGGAAATGTGTCCCACCTGTCCCTCCTCTGTCTCTCCTCTGTCTCTCCTCTGTCTCTCCTCCGTCCCTCCTCCATCCCTCCTCTGCCTCTCCTGTCTCTCCTCTGTCCCTCAACTGTCCCTCCTCTGTCCCTCCTCTGCCTCTCCTCTGTCTCTCCTGTCCGTCCTCTGTCTCTCCTCTGTCTCTCCTCTGTCTCTCCTCCGTCCCTCCTCTGCCTCTCCTCTGTCTCTCCTGTCTCTGCTCTGTCCCTCATCTGTCCCTCATCTGTCCCTCCTCTGTCTCTCCGGTCTCTCCTCTGTGTCTCCTCTGTCCCTCCACTGTCTCTCCAGTCTCTCCTCTGTGTCTCCACTGTGTCTCCTCTGTCTCTTCTCTGTCTCTCTGTCCCTCCACTGTCTCTCCAGTCTCTCCTCTGTCTCTCTGTCCCCCATCTGTCTCTCCGGTCTCTCCTCTGTGTCTCCTCTGTCCCTCCACTGTCTCTCCGGTCTCTCCTCTGTCTCTCTGTCCCTCATCTGTCTCTCCGGTCTCTCCTCTGTGTCTCCACTGTGTCTCCTCTGTCTCGCCTCTGTCTCTCCTTTGTCCTTCCTCTGTCCCGCTGCATGCACTTCAGCCCTGGTTCCCTCCGTGCTCATCTCCTTCCTCCCCTTTTTGAGTTAGTTTTAAACTTGCTCCGCTACTGACCTTTCACTTGGCAATATAAACATGTCTGAAGAATATGATAAAGTGCGTGAGTGCGTCTTCTGTGCTGTCCCATGCAGACAGGTGACTAACATTCTGTGTGTACTTTTTCCTCCTGTGTAACTGATTGCACAGGCCGGTCCTCATGCACTCCTGAAAGTTTGGAGGTTAATTTGCTCACCTTTGTCTGTAGTCTGGACTTTTTGGTGGATAGTTGTATGTACATTATGTATTCTAACTAATGGCAACAAACATCCTCTCAAATGCACCAGATTACATCAAATAACTTCTATTTTACTCAGAATCTCCATGGGGGAGGAGTACCAAACCAAACCTTACTTATAAACTCTTCAAATGCACAAAAAACTTGCATATTGTTTTACTGTAAATATTTTATGGTGAAGCATGTTCGTATTGTGATGAACCAAAACAACACACAGCAAAAGCCACTGACACCTTTGGTTTGAGTTGGGTGATTATTACATGATTATTACATGACTTAATAAATCATAGGTTTACAAACTGTATCTGTTGGGTGCAGTGCATTAAGGGAATAAAAAAGACGGGCCAAAACCAGTTTGAAACAAAAGGCAGTTCCTAGTAAGTACAAAGACTTGGACATTTTGGGGGGTCTAAATTGAGTTTTTAGTATTTTGTTTTAAAAGATGATGTGTGGTTTATTTCTGTTATTTCAAATCGTTTTTACTATCCCTTTAGAACAAACGTTCCAATATTCATGTACAATATGAATATTGGGTTAACATTTTATTAACCAAATATTTTATCATTTGAGACATCTGACTGTCTTTGTTTTCTTTAAAGTGAGTTTTTTCCCCAACATTTTTAATAATCATTTGTTTTTGTATTGATAGGTGTTGCATGTTTACTAGCTGTTTACACAGGCCTTTCCAGTGCAAGTCCAAGTTAACAGGTAAGTAGAAACTGCTTTGGACAATGCCAACAATGATACGAATTGTGTATGTCCTTTTTGCTAAAATAAGTTCATAAAGGTAAGTTGTCTGATGAAACACCAAAAATATTTAAAGATTGATTTCAGTATATAATCTAACTATTGCTAAACTGGCCTACATTGAATTTCAATATAAGAGAACTTTCACCGTCAACAGTCAAGAAGTCCAGGTCTGATGCCATCACAGAGATAAGTAAAACTCTTGTTTGTGAGAGATCTAATGCATTTCTTTGATCTATTTTTAGTGATGGTAGTGCCTTTACCGTCACACTCCCCCTTCCTCTAAAGCAGGGGTCTCCAAAAGGCAGCCCGGACCCGAAGCAATTTGGTCTGGCCCGAGGCCCAGTTTCCCTTAATTCAAAATATATTATCTAAGTATTTTCGAGGCGCATCCGCAGCGCTCTGCGCTGCTTTGCTGCAGCTCCGCCGCAGCTCCGCCGCAGCTCCGCCGCAGCTCCGCCGCTGGTCTTGGCGGGCCAGAGAGCCCTAGTTCATCTGAAACATGCGTAAGGACCGTTTGCTCCGCGTGTCTTCCCGTTGTCCATTTCATTACGTTGCCTGCTTTGGACCTGCTTTAGAGCTGCTTTAGTCTTGCTTTAGACCTGCTTTAGACCTGCTTTTGTCCTGTTTTAGTCCTGCTCTACAGTTTATCCATGCTTTTCTGGAAGATGTGGTTAGTTTAGTCTTGGTTTAAACCTGGTCTTATCCCACTTCTGCTTTGTACCAGTCAAATCAGGTTTCTGGTAAACACTGGGTTTGTATTGTCTGAGTTTTAGTGCTTTTATACTATTTTTAGTAATATAATATTGATGTTTTTACTTCTCTGAAAGTAAAGTCCTATGTTTATGTCCGTTGTTGAATTGTGCCACTGTGAGTTGTTTGTGGACCTTATAGAGATAAAACCTTGAATTGTGGTGGGATTTTGTAGTCCGGCCACTGGACCTTAGCTCTTCAAAAAATCTAATTGGAGACCTCTGCTCTAAAGTGTTGGAGACTGCACGCAGCCAAGGTCAGAAGTAACCTTCAACTAATTGAACAGCAAATAACATATAGATGCATTACATTGTTAATAAACTTTAACCACTACCAGAAAACATTCATTCATTAATTATTTTTTTCCCTGTTGTGTGAAGCACTTTGAATTGCCTTGTGTGCGAATTGTGCTCTACAAATAAACTTGCCTTGCCATTCATAGTGGTATTCATATACAGTATATTCCAGGTTTTATATATACCTATTTTACATTTATGTATTTTTGATTGCACTTTTTTCATATTACAGTTCTGCTGAGCATCATAAAGGTGCATGTTTTTAGTGATGACGGTGGTTCATCCAGAATATACTCGTTCGAGAGTCCAGTGTTCAGCTCTACATCCACGGTCCCGGGGGGAGTGTCGTCATCTTCCTCAGAGTAGGGGGAACCTGCCCTATCCTCTGCGTCGTCGCTATCATTCGGGGACTCCGATGGAGGGCGTGGTCTGGGTGGTGGCCTGTTTCTGGACATCTGGGTTAGGTTGCATCGAAGTCCATGATGAGGGTGTGGTCCAAGACGTCCCTCCCAGGGACCCAGGCCCTTTCCTTAGGGCCGTACCGCTCCCAATCCACCAAGTGAGACTGCAGGAGGCGACGGACAGTGTAGGAGGGACCTACATACCCAGAGGACAGGCTGACGGTGGCTTCCTCCAGAACTCCCTCCAGAATACCGAGTCAAACTGGGCAACCCCGATCAGAAACCACGTCCACTAGGATGCTGTGGAGACGGAAGTGTGCCATCTTGCTGAATGGCACACTTCTACCACCGTCAGGATAGTAGTGTTGCCCCTGGATGGTGGTAGACCGGTGACGAAATCCAAAGAAATGTGTCACCAGCTATGATGAGGCACAGGCAGAGGACGTAGAAAACCGACAGGTGAGTTGAGTGCTGTGAGCCCATTGTAGAACCTTGACGAACAGACGGTTGGGAGGGCAAGCGCTGGGTCGGCGGCCCTGACCTTCTCCTCAATCTCCCAGGTGAGTGTGGCTGCCAGACAAGAAGAAGGCAAGATGGTGTCTGGGTCGACCCTGTCCCCCTCCTCCCCCAAGAACTGATGAGACAAGGCATCAGGCTTGAAGTTGTGGGACGATAGGAGGGAAAAGTTGAAGCGGGTCAGGAAGTGTGCCCATCGGGCTGGCGGGAGTTCAGTCTCTTAGTGGACCGGAGGTACTCAATGTTCTTATGGTCCATCTATACCAGAAATGGGAGTTTAGTCCCCTCGAGCCAGTGTCGCTATCCTTCCAACGCCAACTTGACAGCTAGGAGCTCTCGGTTCCCAATGTCATAATTGCTCTCAGCCGGGGTCAAAAGTCGGGAAGGAAAGGCGCAGGGGTGCAGCTTCTAGTCGGAGGCCGCCTTCTGAGACAAACGGCCCCTTCTCCTAAATCGGAAGCGTCCACCTCAACCACAAACTGTTTTTCAGGGTCCGGCATTAGGAGGATGGAGGCCGAGGTGAATTGTGTCTTTAGGGCCTGAAAAGAGTCATTGGCAGCCGTGGACCAGAGAAAGGGCCCCTTGGAGGAGGTAAGAGCTGTGAGGGGGGCCGCCACTGAACTGTAGCCCCTGATGAACCTCCGATAGAAGTTGGCGAACTCCAGGAAACGTTGAAGCTGCCTGCAGGAATCAGGGGCCGGCCAAGTAGTGACAGCAGAAACCTTGGCTGAGTCCATCTCCATGGTCCCTCTCCCTACGATGTACCCCAGGAAAGAGACAGACGAGGCGTGGAATTCGCACTTCTCGGCCTTGACAAACAGGGAGTTCTCCAGAAGACGTTGGAGGACCTTCAGGACGTGATGCACATGTGCCTCTCGAGAGCGGGAGAAGATCAAAATATCGTCAAGGAACACAAAGACGAATCTGTTGAGCATGTCCCTGAGCACGTCATTAACCAGGGCCTGGAAGACAGCAGGGGCATTGGTGAGAGCGAAATGCATCACCAGGTATTCGTAGTGACCCGTGGGGGTATTGAACAGTCTTCCACTCCTCCCCCTCGCGGATCTGGACCAGGCATTGAGCAGGTCAAGCTTGGTGAATATGGTGGCACCCTCTAGGAGCTCGAAAGCTGAGGAGATGAGAGGCAGGGGGTACAGGTTCTTGATGGTGATGTCATTTAAGCCACGATAATCGATGCAGGGGCGGAGTGTCTTGTCTTTCTTCTCCACGAAGAAGAAACCGGCTCCAGCCGGAGACGAGGAGGGGAGGATGATGCCCGCAGTTAGACAGACCATTGTTGATATACATCTCCATTGCCCCCCTCTCAGGAACGGACAGGAAATACAGGCGTCCTCTGGCCGGTGTGGCTTCGGGCTGGAGGTTGATGGCGCAGTCATAGGGCCGATGTGGGGGAAGGGAGGTTGCCATGGCCTTACTGAAGACCTCCCTGAAGTCCAGACACTCTCTGCAGAAGGTTGTGGTGCGGTGGCTTGCTTGAGGCAGACCTGGTGACAAGATGATCTCCACCACAGGATAGGCGCTGTCAGGTGGGTCACAGTTCCCAGAAGTCGGCCATCCAGAGCGTTGGCGGAGACTGGGGCTGGCAGGGGAATCCGACCTACACTCAGCTGCAGAGCTAGGTTAAAATCCATAATGTTGGCATCCGAGCCAGAGTCAAAGATGGTGGCGAGGGTCTGGGATCCCTCAGGCAGTAGCGGGCGGACCTAGCAAAGGGATTGTGGGCTGGAGGAGCTGGGTATATGGCTTATCAGGAACTCCTTCCTTCCTGGTGAGCCCGACCTTTTAGCGGACACCCGGAAATAAAGTGTCCCGCTTGGGCACAATACAGGCAGAGATTCAGTAATTAGACTGGCGCGACCAACCTGCATGGGTTCAGGCTCCCTTGAAGACCGGCTGCCCGAAGGCATCGATACCACGGAAGCCGGTGGTGACTGAGCGGGCTGGCGTCGTCCAGCGAGCCCCTGATTTTTCTCCCAATATCTCGCTTGAACGCGACGATCAATGTGGGATGCCAGCCCGATGAGGCCGTCGAGAGTGGTGGGAAGTTCATACGGAATTAGTTCGTCCTTAATGTAGTTGGCGAGCCCCCACAGAAATGCGTCGCACTGGGAAGCCTGGTTCCACTCACTGGAGCTAGCCTGGGTGCGGAAGTGGATGGAGTAATCGGCCACTAAACGAGACCCTTGGTTCAGACCCAGAAGACGTCCAGAAGCGTCCAGACCTCGGGAAGCTTCTCGAAATACTTTGCAGAGCTCAGCAGCGAAGGCTTGGAAGGAGGAGCACACTGGAGTGCGACGCTCCCACTCCGCTGTTCCCACAACCAAGCGCGCCCCGTCAGATGGTTGACGGTGAATGCCACCCTGGCGTCCGCAGAAGCAAAAGTATGGGGCTGGAGAGCGAACAGAATGGAACAGTTTGTGAGGAACGGGCGGCAGCCCTCCGCGTCCCCGGCGTAGTGTTTAGGAACCCCAACACGAGGCTCCGAGGCGAAAGCAGAGGCAGAGGCAGCCGGGGCTGGTGGAGGCTGGACTGGTTCCGGAGGCAGAGGGACAGCTTGAGAAAAAACTGCGGCGAACTGTTGGACCTGCAAGGCTAGCGAAGTTAACTCCTGCTCCTGCTTAGCCACCACCAGTCGAACATCTGCAGAGTTTGAAAGCAGCAGCGCCAAGTGAGAAGGAGTGAGCCGGTGTCGCTGACTGAAGGTAAAACCATAAACAGATGGATTACCTAGCTGGCTGACAGGTCCAGTGGTGAGCTGTTTAGCCACAGAGCTGAGCAGGTATCTAACCAGGAGGGAACAGGCGAAACTCGTGGTCGGAGACAGAAAGCTGAGGGAATATACATGGCAGAGACGAGGTAAACTGGTCGGGTACAGACAAGGTCGGCAACAGGTGATCAGTCCGGGGAAAACCGCTGGAAAGTCAGGCATAACACAAGAACAATCTGGCACTGAAGCAGAGACAGGAGCAGGCTTGAATGCAGGCAGAGCTGTCACAGGGGTGGAGAGTTGGCCTGATGAGGAGGCGTGGCTAACAGGTAGAGAGGAGCAGAGACAGGTGTAGGGAGTGGGTCTGAAGAGGAGGTGTGGCTGACTGGCAGAGTGGAAAGATACCAGCAGGCAGGAGATGAGCAGACTGTGAAAAAACTGTTGTGACCATCAGGATGGATTAATAATAGAGTTATTGTGAAAGGTGAAGTTTTTCTTCAGCACAATAAAAATGTTCCCATAGAGTTTCTTTGATAAAAAAATGTTTTCCACATACTGTATGTTTGTATTATTTTGTGCACATTAGAGTTGTAACAATGTTATGTAAAGTAATCAATGAGGTTCATTTGTAAAACAATATAATTGCAACATTAATTTAAATATCTGGATGGCTTTCGTCAAAAACACAAAAACATTTTACATTGTAAATAAACCAATTAAAGACATTTGTCATTCATCAATTACCCTGATTATTCGTTGCTGCCCTTGTGCACATTGATTATTTCAGATCACATTATGTGTGTATGCTGTATCTTTTTGACCTGTCAAAATAGTCATGCAGATTTTAAATAAATTGAAAAATGTATTGTGTGATTTTCATTATTATGGTGTAGAGCAGGGCTAATCAACTTAATTTTTCAGAGGACCAGATGTTTCCAAGGGCCAAGGCCTCTGGGCCAGAATGGCACAACAGCCACTCCTGTAACAACATTGTGGGTCTCACAAAATATTCCCAACATTGTTTAAAAACTGATGCGAAATTACATATAAAGTGGCTCTAGAAACGTTGCTTTTTCAAAATTGCCCATCTAGTTTTCAACTAGAATTAAACTAGGACTAGACTAGAACCAACCAGGACTAACCCTGAATCAGAACAGCTCTAAAGCAGAATTAAACCAAGACCAAACCAAGACCAAACCAGTGCTAACCCAGAATTAAACCAGTAAACAACATTTGATTATTCTTTGTGAATACCTGGACGATGGGTCGTGGCCCGGATTAAATTGGTTGGAGGGCCTGATTTGGATTATGTTGACTAGCCCTGGTGTAGAGATTGGTTAAATTGACAAAACTCAATTGTTGAGCTTTCACAAGTGTCCACTATTTAATTGTGTTAATTCTACATATTCTTTTTTTCAGGTGGTCAACTCCGGCCACTGCACCTCGGAAATAAAGAACAACAAAGGTTGTTGGACGGGCGTTACGTGAACTGCAGAGTGCGGGATGTCATCTTCTCCTAAATAAACAAGTACTCCTTCTCAGCATGTAGTTTGATGTCCACTCAGACCTTCCTGACTTTTGTCTCAGCCGGACCACGATTACTCATCTTGTTGGAAAGCTACAGACCACCAACCTCCAGGGCAGAGGCCGAGACCTTGAGGGCCTGGTCATCATCTTTTGGTTGGCTAGTAGCACAGCCAGGTCCCCAGCTTCTGAACCATGACAATTAAATATTTAGCTTTTTTCTCAAACATTTTCCTCAAATTCTCTCCTGTTAATGGTTTGTAAATAATTTGTTACTGTAAATATGTAGACACTTGAGTTTTCCTTGTTATTTATTTTGAAAAATGACTGTATAACTTTTCTACAAGCCTTTTCTAATGAGCTGAACAGTGACGTTCTGAATGTTGTTAAATAAAAATTTACAGCTATCAGAAGTTCTTCTAATACATAATCAGAAAAGATTGTTATCTTACTCCAAACCGGCTGCTGAGGAAAATGTCAGCCCGAGAAGAGATGGTCATATGTGTCCATCAGCCTTATTCATTTGACAATGATATTATTATCCCCCGAAAATACAAAACCAAAAGTAATTTCCTCGAACTGAGAAATCAATTTGATAAAAGTTTGCATTTCCACTATTGCAACACCACTACTGGCCGAAACTGAAGCTAATCAGAGCTATAATAGCTTACTTCATCAGTTTATTAACCATTGACATAATGTGCACAAACATTCCCCAACCCATAAATAAGCATACATTTCCAGATTTATCAATGAAATACTGTATTTACTTATTTTATATATTGATATGTTATTTCACTGTCCGAAGCGCAGTTGCAATCAACCAGGACCAGGACCAGAACCAGGCAGGCTGCACTCTGGTTCACTCTCGTAGGGCCTGCACAGTACAAAACCTACCATGCCCCCCCCCCCACTGTGTAATGGATGAAAACACAGTCCTCCTCCGTCCCAGTACCTAGGGAGTAGTTATCCATCCTCTTTTGGCCAAATTGAAATTTTGGTCAATTGCTGTGCCCTGGTCCTCGCTAGTGAAGTACCAGTCCAAAAAGTAGACCCATCTTATCGATGAAATTAGAAAGATGTGTCCACCTTCTATAGACTACAGGCCCTTTTTGTGGTTTTGACCTTTTATTTACCCAGGAAAGTCCCAGAGATTTATTATCTCTTTTTACGGGAGTCCTGAGCCCAGAGGGGAGGAGCCAAAGGTACATGTTTTTTTTTAGTCGTAGGGGAAACCAGAGTACCCGGAGAAAATCTACTCGGACACAGGCAGAACATGCAAACTCCACAGAGAAAGAAGAATCCCAGGACCTTCTTTTAGTGCAGCAAGAGCGCTAACTGCTACGCTACCGTGCCGCCCATTCACTTATCTTCTTAAAGCCTCAGGGAATCAAGGCGCTGGGTGCATAGTTGGTATGTGGCCCAGAACATTGAACGACTAGGCTTACTCGTCGGTGTCACAAATGAAGCAATAGAAGTTCATCCTCAGCCAGTAGAAGAGCCGGTCCATACGGTTTCTCGCCATAGCATTTTTCAGATGCTTACCTAAACAGACAAAGTATATTAGCAAAATCAATCTTTTACTTTCAGATGGACTCTTAATCCAGAAGTGGATAATAATGTAACTACTTGAGTGACTTTTTTGAAATCCATGTTACTGATCAGAGTTGATTCTGATCCAATAATTTTTCCCCTACTATAATATTATTATATATGCTGAAATATAATTTTTTGAAGTACTCTTAGAGTAAAAAAAAAAAAATGTGGTTACTGTTATCACATTAAATAAGGCTATGGAAAAAGCTTTATTTCAACATTAGCTTTTCTCATACATTATCTTAAAATATGCAGAGTTGTTTCACAGGCTTATTCAATTTCAGGCCCGCGAGCCAGATTAGGTACTCTAAATCATTGGTTCTCAAACTTTGGTTCCCAAACGTGGGTCTGTATTTCATTAACAACTGTACAATGGCTTAAAAAGTACAGATAAAAAGCATATTCTTCAATATTATATTTGTAGCCTAAACAAGCCTATAGTCTACTTTAAAAAAAAAAAAAAGCATCGGGGGTTGGCCTGGTGACCAATGAGAAAAAGTGGGTTGCCAGAGAAAAAAACTTTGAGAACTGTTTTAAATGGTCTGATCATCTACATACCAGTGGCGTGCGGTCACTGCAATCAAGGCAGTGATTGACCAATACAATTTAAAATGACCATGTAATATATGAATTGTATATATATATATAAATACTCACGGTATGTTTTACTGGCCATCACAGGCCGCTGGGCATTACTGCACGAGAAGCATCATTCTTAGTTAGCAGCGGCTCAGTCTGTGGCCGTGTTCAGAGGCCTGTTCATGCTCCGCTCTCTAACATGAGCTTTTTTGAACAAGAGCGAACAGCAGCTTCTTTTAGAGGCCTGTGCATGCGCTCTGAATCAAGGATGTTCGCAAGTTTTGCCCTAACTGAGCATGTGCAGAAGAGTAGCGAAGCAACAGCAGCGCCAAGTTTCAACAAACTGACTTAAAACTATCTTTTAGAGACAAGTCCTTGTTTGTAGCTAAGGCTCTGTTTACGTTTATAAGACATTAGTTAGAAATACAGGCATTTAACAACATAGAGCACTCATTTGTGTAATGAATAAGTCGATGAAGTCATCTTATTTAGTCCAATCATCTATCTCAGGTATGGGAGTTTAGTTCAGTAGGATAGGCCTTTGCCTCTATCAAACTTTTGTAGTGGAGGGTTTTTTATAGTAACACCTGTAAATGAATAATTACAAAATGGATATGTGTAATGCCATGCTGTGGAACCTTCCTAACAAAGCAATAACATAAACATTACATAATGCACTTTTAAAGCACCAAAGGTCTTGTTGGTTACCTTACACAGCTGTGGCTCAGTCTGAAGTCTAAGTAACTTACATGAAGAACACCAGCATGTATACTTGGCATAGTGGTGGAGCTTTGGTGCAGGTTCCAGCTCAGAGTTTGAACCCTTTGTAGCTCCTAAGGCATAGTGGTGGAGCTTTGGTGCAGGCTCCAGCTCAGAGTCTGAACCCTTTGTAGCTCCTCTCCGATCGCCTTCATTGTTGTGGTGGAGCTTTGGTGCAGGTTCCAGCTCAGAGTCTGAACCCTCTGTAGCGCCTCTCCGATCGCCTTCATCATAGTGGTTGAGCTTTGGTGCAGGTTCCAGCTCTGAGACTGAATCCTTTGTTGCTCCTCTCCGATCGCCTTCATCGTAGAGGTGGAGCTTTGGTGCAGTTTCCGGTTCAGAGTCTGTACCCTTTGTAGCTGCTCTCCGATCGCCTTCATCCTTGGCTGAAGACAACTCACTGACTTTCTTTGGAGATTGTGGTGGGCGCTCAACCATTTTGCTGTCAAGGCAAGCAAAACAACTATGATTATTCTGCACTCGTTTAGAGGTAGGTGATATTGACAAAAAATAATCTTGATCAATCGCACAAATGATAAAAGACAGTAAATCATTTTTGGTCTTCAGAGTGAAGAAGTGAAGATCTTTTCCTTGGAAATCATAAAATCAATACAAAATATTTTATTAATGGTCCTCAAAACGATAACTATAAAAGGAAAACTTCACATGACTGAAATCCACGAATAGACTTGGGCCGTATTTTGCCCCCAGACTTAGCGTTAACAGGAGCCTTTTCCAGGGGGCGGTTGCTGGGCGGAATTCTTCCCGGCCTTACTGCTGGCGTGAAGAGGCTAGACTTGGCCGCTGGAGGCTGGAGTGGGATAGAGCCAGTCCATATATGGTGATAGTGTTTTAACTAATGACTGATAACCGTAGCATTCAAGATGTTTGCAGCCATGGCCTCATATACAGGCAATGAAGGAAACAAGCAATAAGTTTTTCAATTTGTTCTACCTACCTACCTACCTATCTACACACATACATGAATAAATAAACCTGGTCCAAAACCCAGAGGCGCTGAGCACAGAATACACCGCAGTCCACGCACTCATCTCTGCTTATAAACTCGACTTGTGATCCATAAACAAGGGCCGACAGCAGCAGAGCCACGGTAGAGGATGATCCCGAAGCACACACCCCCAGACTGTTGCGATGACCCGCATTAGTCCTGGTGCCAGGCCTCTGAGCCCTCGGCGATGGTTGTCACCCAGCGTGGAGAGATTACAGCCAGAGATGTGTGCTCAGACTTAGGTACGTTCTGTGCTCAGCTCGGTGGGATGCTGCATGGTCCGGATGATGTGAGGACAGAGCCACGCACTGGGGTCAGCTCCAGTTTAACACTAGAACTCCCAAGGCCGTCATTTTGACGGTTTTCAGAATTGTACGTCAGATTACTCAGATTCTTGGGCTCCTGACTTTTTCTCTACCTATGTGTATATCATCCCCATATTGCAATTCAACTAAAATAAAAACGTTAAAACGAGTTCGGAGTATTTCTACCTCTAACTCCCACACTCCGGCTCTATTAATTACATCGTAATTTTTTGCCGCGGGTGACAATACCATTAGAATAATCATTCTTTTGATTACGTTACCAGAGTGCAACTGTCAAATTGACAGCTTGGGAGTTCTAGTAGTTCTAAAATCCTGGTAGTCCTAGTGTTAAAGTCTGACCGTACGAGGATCATGTGCTCTCGTGTTGTGCTCTCAGTCTGTGCCAGTTTTACGCAGACTGGGACAAAGATTTTGGCTGAATGTGATGGTGAAGGTGGGGATTTACCCAGTTTCCCAAATAGACGTTCCTCTCTAAGCTGAGCACATGCAAGTCTGCAAGGGCCAGTTTGAGCCAGACAGCGCACTACCAGGTGTCCAACGCCGGAGGTGTCCAGCAAAGAGCTTAAAAAGCCGAGTGCGTAATATGTCAGGAAATAAGCTCAGTTACATTTGAATTTTTGTTTTTGTTTCATTGTTTTAGGTATTGTATTTCTATTCTCTTGCACCATGCATTTATTCCTACTTCAGTACAACTTTTGATAAACGGAACAGACTATATATACTGTATATCTATATATCAATTGGAATGTTACTCCTTTTTTGTAAAAGTACATTTTTACCTGGTCCTTGGTCTCTCAGGCTCTTGCAAAAGTGGAGTGTGACGTTCTGGGTTGGACCTCACAATCATGGGTCTTAGAGCAGGACACAAATAATTCAACAGTGGGATTACAGAATTTGAATGAAAAATGCACATTTTTGGTAAAGTCCAGATTTATTAAAAATGGGGGGTCTGCAACATTCTTGTCTTGATGAAGATGTCAGCTTTGCCAAGAATGTTCAACTATGTGGCATTACTCCTATCTACCTCCTAAGTAGGCAATGTCCCTAAGCCAAGTTTATTACAGTATTTTGGAGCAATAAAAACATCTCTAATTTAATGGATCATTTGAGGTAAAGCAATAATATTTCCATGGAGACAATCAGGTGATCCATTAGAAAAGTTACTTTAAATAAAGTTGGGTAATTCAAATTCAATTGGTATTGTGTGAGCACCTGATAATTTTGAATGATCTTGTAAAACATTTATATTATCTTATGTAAAATGTGACAGCATCTTGTGATTTTTATTGTTTGATTTTATCTCAACTTTTTAATATGCAACTGGCAGTATAACACAACAAAACCCTTTGTATTTGTAATCCCAGAACTCAGTGTCAGAAGCCCTTTGCTCTAATTAGTTTTAGACATTCTGCCCTCTGACTTCACATCAGTGAACATTTAAAGTCAAGATCCAGAAATTAGACCAATGCCTGATCTCACCTGAAAGGTTTCTGCTCCGGCTTCTCCAGGGGAGTAGTGCTGATCTTGCCTTTCAGCTCGTCCATGGTCAGATCCCTTGGCCGCCTCTTCAACTCCAGTTTATCCACTGTAAAAAAAAATTACAGATTAAAGATTGAGGATATGCACACACGTAGTCGGGTATTTTTATAAACACATATCCGCCGCCCTTCGTTTTATAAAAAGTATTGCGTACACACATAAGTGTTTTAAATATATGTCCATCCACACAAACCCGTATAATTGCTCTCTTGAGCATGTGTGATGTGTATTCAGTAATTGTCGCAGATAGTGACGTTTGGGAACTTAAAACGCCGGTTACCCATGTCCACACTCAAACACAAAACCGGAGTTTTCTGAAATCTTCACTTTGGTCGGAGTTTTCCAAAAGCATTGTTTTCAAGGGCATAATCCTCCGGTTACGTGTGGACCCAGGTCAAATCGCAGAAAAATATACGCGTTTTATCAGATACCCGTCTACGTGTGGACATGGCCTGATTGTGGTCCACTAGTTACAAATTGCATACATTTTCATGACTGACAGGTGAATGTAACCAATCCCAGTGAAGTGTGAAGCAGATAGCTTTTCTGTTGAAGCCGTGTTTTTTATGTTGTTTGTTTTAAAGGATTTTAGACATCAATAGTATGAAAATAAGAACATGCAGTTGTAAGAATTGACAATAAATTAAAGTAAACATACTTGTTGTCTAGCACCTGATATTCTGACAAAACAAAGCTTTGGGAGTACTCAAGTCACAAAACGTAAAGTAGTAAAGTAGGTCACTTCTGATCAAATTGAAGTTGGGATGGAGGCTTCACAAATTGTTTGCTTGGATTGTTTTTTTCCACGTCACCCAACTCTTGTTTTAAAGTGTTGTTGTATCATTAACCATATTACAAATAACATCCACTGTCTATTATGCCTTTATTTTGTTAGTTAACTGTCAAAATTAACTGTTCTAAGTGATAAACCACATCAAAATGCATAAACTTTTTGCCAACATTTGACCAGGTTTAACTCACATATCTCACTTGCCCTACTTGAAAAAAACCCCACAAACTTACCTGTAGTGTTAGGGGTTATTTTTCTGGACATATTGCATTGTTTTTGTAAAAATTGTTCCGTTCACGCGCTTGTGTGTTTTTCACTTCACAAGAATGAGTTGTTGTGTTACTTTTAATCGCAGTTGGCAGCCATCTGAAAATGCACATTTAAAGGCCATCTACTGTAGTTGTACGTCTTCAAAGTATGTTTTATGCTATACCGTAAAAAAAAATGACAGACAAAGAGAGAGAGAGAGAAAGAGAGAAAGAAAGCGAGAGAGAAAGAGAGAGAGAAAAAGAGAGAAAGAGACGGCCACCAACTGTAGTTGTACGTCTTCAAAGTATCTCAAGAATGAGTTTGGGAAATGAGCGGCTTTAGAAGTCTGCTGCAAAGTTCTTTTGTGACATCACAGTCATAGAAACAGAATGTAGCGATGTAAGACAGACAGTGACTTACTGTCATGTTTGCAAAGTTAGTCCTTTCTGATGTCAACAACACAAACAACAACAACAAGAGCGAGATGGTTCTTCTGATCAGTCCAGACGTTGCCAAGCAACCCCGATCAGGGCGTTCCCTCTTAAGCTCGTTTGGATTGTTTTACGTTTTTTAGCTCGGAGGAGCAAAAGGACCACAAGCAAAGTGAAGTGAGAGGCTGAAAGGAAAAGCTTAGAAATTAAACTGGTAATTTGTTTTAAAAACATTTTTAAAGTTGCATTTATCAAACATATTATTAATAGTTTAATTAATTAATCTTTTAAAATGTGATTTTATTCAAAAAAATAAATAAATGAGAGTCAAAAATGATTTTTAAAAATGTATGTATTAAATACATTTTTATAGCTGAATGAATTAATATATTGTAAATTCTGTTTTAAATGCACAATTTAATTATAGTTTTTAAAATAATTTCTAATTTATAATATTTCTAATTAAAATATGAATGTAATAAATAGACTTGAAAACCACTCATTAATATTACATTTGAAACATAATTTAAATGGTCTTTTAATAAATGCTTTATTATTAATGTGGTTCTAAAAATCCTCTATACGCCAAGTGTGATGTCATCATTGTCATCTTTTGCAGCCCGGACACATAATGTACCTACACTGGTACTTGTCCTATGTTTACCCTGTTTAATCATCTCTTGCGCCTTGTTTCTTGGGATTATGTCAAATCATGTCAATTTTATTTATAAAGCACATTTAAAAACACCAATGGCCCAAAGTGCTGTACAAAGGCAATATAAAATACAGTAAAACATACAAGACATGTAAAAAACCAGATAAAATAATGCTTTAAACATTATCTGCTTTTTTTCAGGTGTGTTCGAAGCCTGTGCAAACCAAAAAGTTTTGTTTTTAACAAAGATTTAAAAATATTCAGAGATTGGGCTGTTCTAATGCCCAGAGGAAGACTATTCCAGAGTTTGGGACCTGTTATTGCAAAGTCCCCTCTGGTTTTTAACTGTGACCTCAGAACATCCAAGGTCATCAGATTTGCTGATCTGAATACTCTTCTAGGAACATGGACCGAACCATAACCAAAGCTCTGAAATATAAGGACGAACCAGCCCATTCAAACATTTAAAAACCATCAACAATATCGTAAAATCAATGCTGAAGCGGACAGGAGCCAGTGCAGAGAGGCCAGCACAGGAGAAATGTGATCATATTTTCTGGTACCTGGGAGCAAACGAGCAGTCGCATTCTGGACTAACTGCAGGCGATGGATGGAGGCCTGGTCTAACCCAGAATACAGGGAGTTACAGTGGTCAAAGCTGCAGGTTATAAAAGCATGAATGTCACATTCCAGGTCAGTGTGTTTGAGATATTGTTTCACCTTCCTGAGTAAGCGCAGTTGATAAAAAGCAGATCTAACGAATTGGCTAATTTGCTGGTCAAACTCAAAAGACCAATCGAAAACAACACCCACATTTCTGGCAGACCGGTGGCAGAAGGACCTCAACGGCCCTAGACAAGTATTAGCATTTACCAGATCACCAAATACCATAATTTCTGTCTGAATCATTTAAATTCAAAAAGTTGAGAGCCATACATTCTCTTACATCCTTAAAACAAGGGAGAAACGGACATTTTCGGCAGTAACAGAGCGAGTTCATGTCTCTAGACCAACGTGCCTTCTTTTGGAAGGCCAAAACTGTGTTTCTACAAGCAAAATGTTTGTGTTCTTCAAGTCCATGGATGCTTTGATTTATTTCTGTTATATTTCTGTCATATTAAATGATTTACTTCAAAACTGACATTCTGACAAAATGTAATATAAAGATCTATTCAAAGATCAGCATTCAATTCTTGAAATAGTTGTGTTTAGTTATTGGTACTTTAACCACTTAATCAAAATGAGAAACACTCTCTGATAAGTATTTTTTGTTTAGGCCACCTGCTGGTCATTAGATGCAACATCAGCATTTGTGCAGATAAGCATAAATGTTCAGGTCATAAATGAAGACCAGCCAGAAAGTGGACTTTACTCAAATTGTGCCATTGTACTACGGAGTATACGGTAAGTCTAAGAACAGGATATAAAAGGCATTAGGCTAACAGAAAACAGCATTTAGGATAAGCCTGCTGCGATGTTTTGTCCCAGGACAAACATTGTGAGGAGAGGTTCATCTGGGCTGAGCAGAAGTTAAAACTGGTCCTGGAGGGGACAAGCAGGGCTATGTTCACAGTCTGTGTAAAGACTCCTAAATGTTGTATTCATTTTGCAAACAATGCTTTTAACTTGTTTTCTTTGGGGTTTTTTTTAAAAACAGTAAGTCTCAATGCAAATGAGATGGTGATAATGTTTAGTTTTTAAAGGCACATTATGTAACTTTTTTGCTCACAAAATATACAACAAATGTGTATGTTTTTTTTATGGTTTATTTCACAAAAAAAATATAAAAACATGCATCTTTACTGTTTGGCATCACATTTTGCTTGGAGGGCAAAAGTTGAACGTGTCCCCCAGGGTCACCACTAGGGGGCTCTGGTTTCAAAGCCCACTGCCATACAGTGGCAATTAATCACCAGACCAAGACAGTTTAATAATTTAACACACAGAATACATTCCTTCAACTGTACAGAAGTATGTGGCAGTTCCTCGTTCCAGTATAGTTTAGTGTTGTGTTTGTATTTGTTCAGGTAAGTCCTCAAATTTGATGATATAATTTCAGATGGGAAATTCATAGCTTGAGAAAGAAGTCATACCTAAAATCTACAAATGATGAATATTTTAATTATTTGTTAGAGATTGGCTCCACAAACTTTCTATATTCATCTCATGACTTCAAGTAATTTCAACTGACAACAATCACTTCTTATTACTGCATTAAACTATTGTGCAAAAATAATTCCCCTTGTTGAACTTTGTGCCTGTTTTAGTTTCATGTGGCTAGGCCTAATATTTACAGAGATATGAACCATAAACCAGGCCAACGAATCTGCAATCTGAGCAAATAAGATAGAAAACTGACCTTTCTCCAGCTCAATTATAAACGATAGGGATTTTAGAACGCAGTAATGTCACGCGAACGCAACCTGTCCTGGTTTTTCCTCGGTTTAGTCCAGATTTAGCACTAGCTTAGACCTGGTTAAGACCTGGTTCTGCTCTCATTGAGTCCTATACGTCGACAAACATTTCCACTGTCTTTAATGTCGCTGTGACTTGAGCATTTGATTGTGACTAATTCCTCCTGATGCTTTGGCTGCTCTCCCACAGTTAATGAAGTCCCTGTGGGTTGGACACACCATTTGTCTGGACCACACAGTCACTCCGAGTCCGAATCAACTTTTCCTCCAGGTGCAGTAACGTGCTGGGATTTCTCTTGTTTTCATTCACGCGCACCTGAGGGAATACATTACAGAAGCCGTGTGAAAAACTGTGAAACGGAGTAAAGTTAAAAGACACATATTATGCAAATTAGACTTTCAACCATAAAAACATACCTGGAGTTGTATTTAGCTTCATTCACGCTCGTTTGATGAATCCTTTTTAGTAAGTCCTCTCCCTCTGAGCCTCAAAAAACATTCACATACTGTTTCGCACTCTGAGTTCTTTTTTTGTGTGTTTTTAAGTCGATAAATCATCTCCAGACTCGTTATGAGCATTTCTGCCATCAAATTGCAACTGTGTTTTTGCATCGGCATGTTGGGAGCAAGCTTATATATAATTTATAAATAAATAAATAAAGCATGAAGTAGTAAAGCATGAACAAAGACTTAATGTATAGTGAACAAATTGTTTGTTAAGAATATTTGAGGCTTAGTAACTACTTAACTAATAACCCTAACTCTTAAGCCTAACCTTAACCTTAACTAAGTAATTACTAAGCTTGATTCAGGCTTAATAAACTATTAGTTAATTATGAATTAAGTCTTTGTTCATGATTTGTTAAGGTGTAGTTATTATAAAGTGGTACCAAAATTGTTCATTAAGAATGATTAGGGCTTAGTAACTATTGAATCAAGGGGTCAGAGTAATATGAAATAGTCTCTAAGCCTGAATCATTCTTGATTAACAATTTCTTCATCATGAACTAAGGCTGCGTCCGAATGTCCACACTGTCCCTACACAGGGCACTATTTAGGGCTCACGCCATTTGTCTGTCCAAATGTCCCGCAGGTGAAAAACTACTGCGCTCAAAATGTCCCACAATGCACCTTGAAAAGTAGTGTGCAGCGCTGGTCACTAGACCGGTCAATATCGATGACAATGCATTGCGAGAGTCGGAAAAACCACAGCAACGGGTCTTTAACTGGACACAACAGACTGGATGAAGCAGAAGAGCTGTTTAAAAGCACTGTTGAATCAAGAATACAGAAGATCGTGGGACAAAATCAAGAACAGTGAACTCAATGAAACAAAGTGATACACAGAGCTACACAGAGGACCAGAAATGATTGGACTATTTGATCTAGCTAATTATTGGATCAGCCAAAAGTATAAAAGTATGTGCTCCTTTCTGCTCCTTCTCCATATCTCCTCCTGGCCTTGAGACCAGCTGGAGAGCCGGGTCACACTGACTGACTACACACACATGCACAAACAGCATTCATTTGGCCTTCACTTCACAATCTGCACTTCCCCACTATCTATTTCTTCTCTTGTCTGTGCCCCATCCCCCATGTCCACTGAAAAATATCATCATGTGACCTTGTGTACTGTATTCATAATATGTGATGCATATTGTGTATTATTGTTATGCTCATGGCTAAAACTGTTTTTCATTTTTCATTTTCCAAGAGTTGAAGTATCCCAGTTGGCGCCAAGTGAAAACCAGCTGCCCGGGTGACTGGTGCTCTTTTGCATGTCTCTCATGTCGCATCTGTCATCAAATCAGGTTCCTATGTTGTGAATTTTGTTCACTGACAATGCCAATAAATATATCCTGATTCGTGATTCCTGGAAGCAAACCGCTCTGTTGCTAGCGTTAGCCGTTTGCCTTAGCTTGAGATCGCATCACAGGAAGAAGTTGAACAAATCCAGTCCGTTTGTTGTTGAATGCGAGAGCCGTGACTTGTTGGTGATTATTTGTCCATAAATATGTGCGTGACAGACGGACTTGACCAATATTTATCACAGAAATCTATTTTTATCTGAGTTTTGTGGACGTTTTTTTTCACTCGGACGCCAGAGTCACGTGACCCGCGGCAAGGGTAAAATAGTGAGCTGAGTGTCTGAAGGGCTCTGTGATTGAGTGATTGACTATAAAGTCGGCTAAAAGTGCAGGACTATGTAGTGAATGAGGGGTCAGGGAGTTATTTGATCCAATACCTAGGCACTGAAAGTTGTCTGCTCTGTTGACCTGCTGTTTCTTAAATTAATGTGTGGAAAAAAAAATATTTTAATAGTTTATAAAAATGTGAAAGAAAAAGATTAATCTAATTTCTGATTCAGAACGTCATATGATTAGTATGTGGCTATTTACATCTGGTGGACCAGACCTACAAATCTGCCAAAACAGTTTAGACAAGCTCATTGTGGCAATATTACAAAAAAGTAAAGAATGAATAAATTGTTTTCATATATCAGTCCTCAAAAATGAAACAATCCCATTCTTTTCCCGTTAGTCATTGTGTTTTATTTGAAAGCCCCAAAAACGCCAACACTTCCTAATGGGATTTCGTTGGAAGCCGATCACTCCGTCTCCTTTCTCTCTCTCGTTTTGTATACATTTACTCTTGCTGCGTGTCTCCGCGGTAACCCCAGCTCTGCGCCTTGTTCCCAATTTCCCCTGTTTATTATATTTCTCCATATCAAAGACTCTGCTCCCCACCGGACCACCAAGAAGCAGCGCTCTCGCAAGTGGCCCGGGAGACAAAATAGGCGGCTTCTAGCAGACAAAACCTGGAGTGAGAGAGGGATTGCACTGTGGAGGGTGCTGACATCTGCTGCGCTCTGGAATGTGATACACGGCCGGACACAAAAGGCGCAGATCCTCCGTGGGGATGTGAGTGGGCCGGCGGCGTATGAACTTATGCTGTATCTAAGCGTTTTTCCCATAGACGTTTTACTGTAACGCTGATTAAAACCACAAACCTTGCCTTCTTTCTCAACAGTCAGGAGACACCCCCCCCCCTTTTTCCTCATGTTCCACGCTGGAAAATACGGACAATTTAACAATTCCGAGGTTTTCCATCAAACAGGAGTACACTGGGGGGCTATGTATTGTAAAATGTTTTAGTGTGTAGTGTGTTTGTAGAGGCAGGCGATATATTGTCCACAAAGTCAAATCGGGAATGTTTTTTAGAAGGTATGCGCATTTGGAATATCGAGTATATTGTTTACAGGGTTGTGTGTTTAGAACAACTGCGCACACGGCCTGGTACTAATATAAACATTTGATTCCATTCATTTTTCAGATTTAGACCGCACTGACAAATTGTTGTTGTTTATATATGCTCTTACTTTTGACGAGTCAATATCTAACTTCCAGATTATTTTTCTAAACTAATTTAATTAATATTGGCTTTTTTGTGTGTGTTTTTTTGATTAAACAAAACTAAAATCATTCAGGCCACAACATTTTAATACTACTAAAATGTAGTATTAAAATGTTGTGGCCTGCTTTTGGTGCATTATTGTCCAACATAATAATAATGTTAGATTTAAGAAATGTTTATTGCGTGGTTGTTAGCATGGATGCTGTTGTTGGTGCTAATTGCTAATAATCTACACAAAAAGGTGCTACACGTTTTCTACCAAAGAGCTGATGTTACTCACGTGTGGTTTTTTAATTTTTTAAAAAGAACATAGATCAGCAAAAACAAAACAACAACAGAAAGGGAAAAATAAACAAAAACTGAAAAAAACACAAAAAAACCACACAAAAAACCCACACAAAAAACCCACACAAAAAAAACACACAAAAAACGCAAAGAATGAGCTGGACCAGGTAGGACATAAAGGAGTAAAAGTAGAAGATAAGGTAGTGGCATCACAAAGAAAAAGGGGAATTAGAGTATATAATTCTGACTATATCTGAATAATTATTCAATTTTGTCCATTGTTTTTTAAATGTTTCTATTTTTAAGTTGAGTCCTGAGGTTATATTTCCCAGTATGCGTATGTCGTTATGATATTTGTCCAGTCCTTAATCATAGAAGCGGCTTGAGTCATCCATTTTTTTGTGATGGATGACTCAAACCGCCAGGAGTATGTTCCGAAGATAGCCATCCACTGTGTCCATGGTGGGGGTTTTGAGGCCCAAGAACATTGATGTGTATTTTTTCTTAGTTTCTGATGTTTGGATGCTAATGCTAACTCAATTTTTGTGTAATGTCCACATAAACAGCAACATCAACCAACACATTTACACATAACTTAGAGATTCTTACAGTCAGACATGTCATTTTGTGTGGTACCTTGGCATGCTTGGGATGCACTCTTCTGCCTTCCTCAGAAGTGTCACGTGGTGTTGCGGTGACGTGTTTGCTCAACAAATTTTCAACAGATTAAAAACAAATTTTAGCACTCTCTTTGTACTTGGAGGACGATAGTGCCATTTTCAGTCTGACTTCTCCAGAACTTTATTCCAGAAATGGATAGTCTATACTACCCCTCGTACCGATTTACAGTCTGGTGGGTGTGTTTTTGTATATTGATGGCTTTCCTCGGGCTGGTGAAATAACAAAACTTTATGGAAGAGTATTGTCTTCGCACCTCTTTGAAACTCAGATGCCCCCTCGGTGCGTTTGTTGTTGGGTGAACATGGCACGGTGACAGAGGGGCCAGCACTCGCGCCTCACAGCAAGAAGGTTGTGGATTTAACTCCTGGGATAGGGTGCGGAGTATGCATGTATCTCCCCCTGTCTGGGTGAGTGTCCTCTTGATTACGCCATCAACCCAAAACGTGCACCGTAGGTAAAATCCTCCAGACTAGCACAAGATCTGGAGAGGGAGCACGAGATGGGTCCCAGAGAGCTGTGTGGTGGCACTGATGAATGAGAATCAATTTCACTTAACCTAAAAACTCAACCCACTGTTTTCCAAAATATGAACCTACATTAACTTGCCATGCATTCATAATAACATTTTTGAAAATAACAATATTTCAATAAATTGTTCATTATTTGAAGTGACATTACTCTTACATGAATGCACATTTTTTGGCTCTACCCTTGCTGTGTATGGTGGCGTATCTTGGCACATGAACCGCACATGCCTGTACTGTCTGCACTGGTTTAAACTACGTGTGTAAAGCTGCACAGCCCCAGGGCATTCTCTTTTCCAGCCGTGGGCCTAGTCTGATTAAAACCACAAAGTCCCTCCTCATACCTCCAGAGATGCCGCGCCGGAGCTCCTTTGAGGTGGTACCGGCTGTGTGTGAGACCAGGGGGGCGCATTACTTCTGCATTGCATCATGGGTCTCCCTCAATAGGTTCAATATGTTTGGAGAAGGGCTGTGGAGTGTTGTGTCTGAGCGGTGTACAGTGAGAGGTGAGAGGGTGGAGCACAGTGGAACACACCGAGCCTCGTTTCGACTCATCGCAGCAGTGAACTGGCGCAGAATTACAAAATAAAGGATTTTTAAAAATGCACACGGACAGTAGTCTAAACTGACACACAGCTTAGATATGGATCATCACTTAAAAGTCTGCCATGAATCTCAAAGTAAATTTCCCATTCATTTTCCTCATAGACTTTTTGAAAACGTATCCTTTAAAAGTTTAAAGCCATAGGGAAAGCTTTAGTTTTTTTTTTTGAATAATTTAGCGAATTATACATTTTCAGAAACAAATAGTAAATAAATCATCAGTCTTGTGGCTATTAGTTACCACCGCTGATTAGCCAAGAACAAGCTTTCAACTTTTCTTTTCAGTCCAAAATTAATGGGAAAGTCACTTCCTGAACCAAGTGGGGGGCAGTATTCATTCAGTCCACCACTTGGTGGTGGTAAGATTCCACTGTAGCCACAGCTGCCCTGGGGCAGATTTACAGAAGTGAGGCTGACAATCTGTGCCATTATGGGTCCCTGTGCGCTTCTGCAGTGACCACAGAAAAGAATAGTAGTAAATGAAATAGCGGTAGTTGTAGTACTTATTTGTGTTGTTTGTGGACTTTATTTAGGAAATTCTCCCGTAAAAGAATATCTTTATGCACAAATATTACTCCATATACTCACAATTCACAGAGGCACTTTTGGCATTTTTGGATATGAACTGATTTTAATCCATAATCCATGTCTTCTCCAGACTATTAGGTTCTCAGTGTTCATTTTCTTTGGCCGATCATTATCAGACAAAAAAAATCCTGCCTCAAAAAGTCTGCACTGGACTTTATGTGCAGAGTGGAGAGTGCGCAGTCATGCACAGGGCAGCCACAGCGCTGGTTTCCCATCTCATTAGTTTGTATTTGGCCTCCTGTAGATCCTTCCTTTCATCAACCATGTGTGTTCAATCTGTTGTGCAGGTGTTGTGCCTGCTGTCTCATGTGTCCTTCTGTTTCAAGTGTGCGCTTTAAGGAAACGTAGAATACAAGGCGGAGTGTCTTGCCCAAGGACACAGAAACAGAATGAAGTAGTAAGCAGTGGAAGAGGAAACGTTCTGATTTGTGGGCCTCTGAGCCGCAGGCTGTCACATTACTTTTTACAGCCATTCCAGGGGGCGCTGTGGGCATTGTTATCAAACGTTAAGCTAAACATCCTGATTATTTTTTGTTCACACACACAAATGAGAAGACAATTTGTCTGTGTAAGAGAGTTTAATGTTTTTGTTATAAAAGCGTCAAGATTATTTGAATCTGAAAAGACAACTTAATTTAGAGCACGTGCCCCAGTGTTTCATTCATTCACCCTGAACCTGCTGCTCTACATAACTTTTTCAGGGGATGAATTTGTCTTTGAATTCACCTTTTATTACAGCAACCCTTACATGTTGAACTTGTAGAAGAAAAAAACGCTGACTCTGCCTTGTTCCAGTTACTCAAGAGTTTGAATGGACACCAAGCGTTCCTCTCTGTGATTGGCCAAGGCAACAGCAGCAGCGCAATAGTTAACCTCTCTGGGAGTTTCCTTCATGGGCCGGGGATCTCGTACTTTATGTATAGCACCTGTTGTACCGTCTGTCGGCAGTTTCCTAAAAGCAGGCCAACCCCGGGCAGAGCAGAGGAGCGCGCGCACACCCCACTCAACTCCACTCCACGTCTCTCTTCCCCCCGGAGCTGCGAGCGCACACCTCCGCACACGGCACAACCAGGCGCGCTCGGGTAAAAGTGTGGATCAAGTTGCTCCTCGCGTAACTCTTCTCTCCAGGGATCTATTTGAGCAGAATCAACTTTGCAAACGTGCGTGACTAACATGCGTTTACGCTTCAGATGAATTCTCGCCACAAACGCGCGTTTGGTGCAACTTTGAATCACTTTTATCCAACTTTTTCAGGACAGGTGCGCACACGCTTTACGCAGCGCCAACCTTGACTACTTTTACAACTTTTGACAATTTGGGAAAACGGATTGAGGAGCAGGATTATGTGGATTCTACTCGGCTTCTACCCTCTCCAAATGTGTCCAAATACGCACTGGTGTCCGCGCGTCTGGTGATATATACTCTTTTGACTGTTCCGTGTACAGACTGCGCTTCGTGTTCGCCCGTCGCCATCACCAACACACTCCAGCCAAATGATCCTTCCATTGGGTCTCCTCGTTACATCGCTGCTGCTTCTTCTCCAACAGTGCGGGTCCAGAGCGGAGTCGAGTCATGTCAGCAAGTTTCAGCTCACGGCAGCGATAAAGGAGCAGAACGGTAAGCGGCACTGTCTGCGCGTAAAAGTGTGGAGACTGGAGTGGAGTTGTTTTGTGGAGTTGTATGACTGAGTGGCCGTGGCATTCGCACCGTGTTTTCATTTAAGTTTAAGCCTGGTTTTAGACCTGGTTTAGACCTGTTCCAGCACTTCCACTGTTTGCTTAGTTCTATTTTAGTTCAAGTTTAGAGCAGGTTTTGCTCTGTTTTAGACCTGTGATTTTGTCATGATTTAGCCAATGTAGTCCACTGTCCAGTGACTAATTAAATGTTTTGTTTCAGCCTGAGTTTAGTCCAAGTTGAGTCTTAGTTTTAGTTCTGTTTAGTTCTTGTTAAGACTTGATTTATACCTGGTTTAGTCTAGTTTACGCTTAGGTTAGGTTATTTTGTAATAGTTGTCCTGTTTGTCCTGATACACATTCACCACATTCAAATTTGAGCTAAACCAGAATTAAACCCGAAACTAAACCTAAACTAGACCAGGACCATTACTGGAAAAGGGACCAAATGACCGGTAAGGCCACATCAAGACTAAAACGCGCTCAGTGAAGGCCCAAATAACGTGTTAAAGTGTGATCGCAGCTATAATGTTCATTGTGCATTCATACCTGTACTGGTTTGGGCCTGGTTTGAGCTCAATTCCTGATGTAGATTTGCTCTGGAGTAAACCTGAACTAGATCAAGACTCAACAAGGACTGGAACAAGAGCAAACCATGTCAGGACTGAAATGAGCTCAATTTAGTACCAAATATCCACAAGTGTGAACCGCAGCCTCAGTCTTCATTGTGCATTCACTTGTACTGGTTTGACCCTGGTCTGAGCTCAGTTCCTTGGGTGACTTGGTCTGGGTCTGTTCTAGTTCAGGTAAAGTTCCGGTCAAGTCCGGCCGGGTCAAGTGTCAGTTTAGTCCCAATTTTGAATTTGAAGTGTGAAAAGCACCTTTAGACCTAGTTTAGTCCAGTTGTCGTCTTGGTTTAAAGCGGTTTTTGTTCTGGTTTAAGGGTTTGTTCCCACTTGTCCTGCTTTGGTCTTGGTTTGAGCTCTGTTTAGTCCTGATGTAGTCTTGGTTTGGTGCTGGTCTAGTCCCGGTTTAGTTCTAATTTGGATGTAGTGCAAGTGTGAATGTCTACTCCTGATTAAGTCTTATTTTTTGACCTGATGTTGTCTTAATTTATTCTTGATGTTTGCTGATCCAATCTGTGTCCTTGTTTAGTTCGGACCTGGTTCCGTCTGGTTGTAGTTCTGGGTTAGAGCTGGTTTAGATTAGTCCTAGCTGTCTATGCCCGAGTGAGTCTTCTAGTCCTGACTTTGTTGTCGCAGTCTTGGCCCTGCATTAATCCTTGTTCGGATTTGATTCAGTCCTGGTTTCATCTTTATAACGTGTCTGCAGATACAAATCTCCAGCTCCATGTTACGCCTGGCCATGAGTGCATAGGAAGTCCAACATTACCTTGTTTTTTAGCTTTAAAGCGTAGCCGCCTGCGAGTGTTTGGAAAAGGGGGGAAAACCCTCTGAAACTCCACGTCCCCTGGGACAAGTTCAGCCTGTGATCGTAAAAAGGGGCCATTCATTCGGCACAAGTGGCTCCAGGCGATGTCATTTGCCCCTAGACGTCTGAAGTGCACACTATGGAGTTCACTTCTACTTGTGTTTGGTCCACGCTGGCTGCGCTGGTGCCTATAGCGGATATAAGGAGATTACCGGGGACCTTAGGGTTCACTGCATGTGCAAATAACAACCGCTGTAGTTCAGAAAGAGTGTGGTGTTGCTATGGCGATGGTACAGTGTGAAGGTACGGAGGGCACGCGGCGTACAAGAGGAAGTAGGCTACGCTCTGGGGCAGTATGATTTATTGAGCCTTTTTAATACAGTAACTACACTTTAACTTTGTAATAACTACACTTTTAATACCCTTAATAAAGCATGAATAACTACTTAATTCATATGAGCAAATCGGTTATTAGAATGATCAGGCTTAGTAATTACTTTATTAACCCCTCAATCAAGTAGTTAATACATTGTTCTGAGTTAAGTATTGAGTATTAATTAAGTAGTTACAAACTCTGAATCATTACTAATAACCTTGTAATAACTATTATTGTTACCACTATATTAAAACTACACCTTAATCAGCCTTAATAACTCATGAACAAATACTTTATCCATAGTGAGCAAATGGTTAATTAAGAGTGATTCATGCTTAGTTACTTCTTAATTAAGGGGTTAGGGTTAGGAGTTTAGGGCATTAATTAAGTAGCCTAGTTACTTCACCTGAATTAAAATGTAATAAACTCTTTGTTCATTATGAATTAAGTCTTGCTCATGTGTTATTAAGGCTAAGTAAGGTGTAATAATTGTAGGGGTGCAACATTTGTGTAACTATTATTGGTACCACGTTATAAGAACTTCCCTCTCTTAGAATGGCGGAATGTTGGTGATGTTGGAGCGTTGTGACATCATCGTCATAGCAACTGTACAGAAAACGGCCATGTATTACGCAAACCGTCATGGCAACTTGGGCTTTGTGATATCATCGGCATGGCATCGGCATGTACAGAACGTGCTGAAATTGCAAAAGAAGACTGCACCTACAAATCAAAGTGCGTTTTGTTTTTGCATTAGGCAGTCACTCGCAATGGCCTGAGTGACTGCCGAGTTCAGTTAGTTCTCATAAAGTGGCTCATATTCTTCAGTGGTAATTTTGAATGGGGAATGTTTTAATTTTACCTGATGGCAAAATTAAAACAATTGTTGTTGTTGTAGTAGTAGTACAAATAGTAGTTGTGGTAAAAGGGATATTGTGGTTGGATAGTCTGCAGCAGTATTGGAAGCAGTGTTAAATTCATTCAGTAAAATTGCTACATTTATTTTGAAATTTGTAATGATTTAATGTTTCAAAGTTTTTATTCAGCGTCTTGTATTGTATTATAAACCCTTACCCAGAGTACTTGATACTTGATACATTATACTGTATATAGTAACAGGAAAGGCATCTCTATTGTGGTAATAACTCTGCCCAATTAAGCACTAACTACAATTTCAAAGACTCTGCTGCACAAAAGTAACATAATCCCAGCTCTAATCCCAGCGGTTTTACAGTTTATGTTAAACTCTAATACAGTGCCCTTTTACTACTACTGCTGCAACTACTACCACTACTACTACTACTACTCCCTATGGTCTTCTGTGTGTGACATGTATTGTGGACTTTACCACGGTAACACTTGGGATGGGGAAATAAGATCCTCCCATTGGGGCCTGTAGTTTAATCAACACTAGAGAGGGAGAGTGAAGATGAGGAGAGATCCTGAATGAGGGATCCGATTCTTGCATTGTGCATAGATCAGTTGACTAAATAGAGTGTGGCATGGCGCTGACAAAATGCTCTTCTTCTTAAGTGAGTGAAAAGACTGATATAGTGAGTGCTGGAGAAACAGTGGTTGCAGGAAGCTCACCACTATCACGTGTTTTGGGACTGACACAAATATTGGATGGAAATGAAGGCACTGCAGACTGTTTTTGTCACCGCCATCCCGCTCAATTTCAGAACTATGTACCTGGGCCTCAAGACAGCTGCTATGGACAATGTAGATGGATACCTTTGGAACATACTTTTGGCGGCAATCACAAAAAAATTGATTGCACAAACTCATACAAAAGTTAACTGGAAACTGGACTAAAATGGACTATTATTTAGAAGTTTTTGTGCCTTAACCTTTCTTTTCATTGAATGCTCTTTTGTTTTGGTTTTTTGTCATCTCCAGAATGTTATTTTATTTGATAACATCAATTTGGACTGTCTGGATGCTCTGATTGGCTGTGGTAAAGTTGTTGCGACCTGACAAACAGTCCTAACAGAATCGCACAGGCCCCGCAGACCTGAGGAGTGCCACGACAAATAATCGCTTTCGAGAATTGCTGCTCGGTCCACGTCTCCGCGAACTCGTGCTTATGACACCATCAACCAATTACTCGACGAAACTGCTGAAGGACTACACCCCACAGATTTCTCTCGTGCATGTACGCGCACACTAAGAATCTGATCGTATGTAAATGTACTCACTACAGTATGTACGTTTTTAGGCGGTGGGTACAAAACTTTCTATTCTCCATTGAAATGCTGTTTTGCCTGGAACGTTTCATAAAATGGCACAAAACATCTCTCTGTGATAGCTCTGAAGCATTTTGGAGAAAGGTTTGGTCATAACGCATCTGTTGTGGTGTATGCTGGCCATAAATACCACATTCGGACGTTAAAGTGTAAAAACCCATTCGCTTATTGATTCATTCGCTAGTTCTGTCACAACTCCAGGCGGGGCAGTGGTTCTTTAATTGTTTGGTGGCGGAGGGAGTTCGGCGCGTTTAAGGGCTCTTGCTCTCTCAGCTCGCCACTCACCAGCCACCTGTTTGCACCATCCCTTTGCTTCTGTCTCTTTTCTTTTGTTGGGGCCACCTCGCATCACACCACGACACTTCCACATACTCATGATCACACATCTACACACCCTGCCTTCGCCCGATGTACCATCCTGACGTCCACGGAATCTGGTTAGTTTGGGTTTTCTGTTTTCCTGAGTTTGGTTATCCGGATATTGTTGTGACGGATGAGAAAATTTGCACCTTTTTAACAAGTGCAATTGGCTAATTTTCCAGCTAGGTACTCCTGACAGGACTCCAGAGCTCTTATAGGACTCTAGATATGTATATGCTGTTGGTGCTGCGTTGCATGATTATCCTCATACAGGAAAAGAATGTCTAACCTAACTCTTTTATTACTAACCCAACACATCGAAACCAGTCGAAGCTCAAAAATACTGTTATTCTGTATTCAAATAATTTACACATATAGTTCTAACATTTTACATTGTCTATTTTACTTTAAATGTTTTGTTTATGGGCTGTGTCCGTGCTCGTTTCTGCTGCTGTGTCTGCAAACATCTTCAACTTAAGTTATCATGCTAATTATATATGCGGATTCATTTAACCAGTTTTTTGTTGTATTTGTGTATGTGAATGATCAAGCCAAAGACACGTTTCCGACATCATTGTGTATGACGGACAATAAAGTTATTGTGCTCAATAAAAAGATCTCCCAATCTCAATGGGGCTTTCCTGATTTTGTATTTTAGATTGCTAAGCGCTGCTTCAACTTTCCCTGGTGCTCATTTGGACCGTTCCACAGTGGTCAGCAGGTTTGAGAGGAGCAGAGTATGGGGAGCGTTAAAAGTCCCAGTCAGGTCAACACTGTAACTTCTGCTGACGAGTCCATATGATACGACAGGCTGCGTTTCCCCACTGAGATCCTGAGCTGTGGTGAGCAGCAATCTGTCACAGCGAAGTGCAGGAGATACACGACGCCTGCTCTGTTACTGCAACGAGAGTGACTTTTTCAAGAAACTACTAAAAGAATATAGAGCTTTCAGAGTAAAAGTAGTACACCCTTCAAAATGGCCAGAGTACTTCACTCTAAAGGCACAGTATGTGACTTTCTGGAGGTGGCAGGTCTCCAGCATGATTCCATGGAAATTACAAAAAGTTGAAACCATACTTTCTCCATGCAGATGTGTGCATTTTTTTTGTTTTATGACATACTGTGGAGTATTATAGCTAAAGGAACAACATTTCCATGGAAACAAGCAGGAGGAGGCTCCTCCAGGCCAAGTACGAGTCAGGTTTGTGGAGATGCAGGCAAGCTCACTGTAAGAACTCATGTTTTATTATGTCTTTCAGTGCAATGAAAACGACCAAAATGAAAAATAAATAAATAAATAAATAAAACTGTATTTAATTATAGTCTATTTTATTGGTAAAACGTTATGTACTTAGGCTTTAACACAATAATATTTTTTATTGTTATAATAATATTTTTCATTGTTAAAAAAACATGGACGTAAAACTCACATTGACTAACATTCCAAGGCAATTCTACAGAAATCACACATATAGATCACTTTATCGAAAGTTTCCATTTGATAAAAAGACCAAATGTCCTTTTGCATTGTATTGATTCTCAATTTTTAAGTTTTATTCTATTTGTACTGTTGATATTATAGTGTCTGTGATTGTTTGCATTTGTTGTGAATGTTGTTCCTTGCTGTACTTTTGTCTACTCTACTTGACAAACACCACTTTAAAGTAACAATAATACCCACCCACTTTACCCATCTCACTTTGCAGCAAATGACATTTCCATCGGACACAGACAAGCCCCCAGATGTAAACGTTATGTTGAAGCCATAATGTTGATGTTTTACTCAGCCCTTTGGTTCTGCGTGCAGCTTTCTCCGGGCTGCCAGATTTCAAATGACATTTGCAGGTGCGTGTGTGGTGGGGAAACCTGAGCCAGGCCGACGCTTGCCCAGTGGAGGCTCACAGATACGGAGGATGACAGGATCGTCTGTCTGCTGCTTGGTTGGCTAATTGGCTCATCACCGCAGCACAGACAGAACCATCTCGAGTATGCAGAGCTGCACACAAACTGATATTTAAAACAAACTATCGAGAAGGTTTTTGTGGTGGAAAACAGAAAAGTCCAATGCCAAAACTTGTCCCGCTCCCACTGTCCAAGGGAAGAGGGCTTTTCACAAGGAAGCAACATGGCAACGGGACTAGACAGACGTACCTGTAGCACCAGATTTGACTGCGGTGCTACATTAGCGTGAGGTGAAACCAAACCAATGGAACACCAGCGACAAGTCCTCCAAATCAAAACAGAAATCCATGGCTGCGTCCGAATGTAGTGCACTCAAAATATCCCACAATGCACCTTGAAAAGTAGTGTCCAGCTCTGGTCACTAGAATGGGCAGCGACAGGTCTTTAACTGGATGCAACGCAACTGAAGGAAAGCTGAAACAAGAGCTGTTTGAACACGCTGTCGATCTGTGATTATGAATAAACCTCTTTTAAATGAACCGCTGAGCTGCAAAAGTGCAAGTGTTGCAAAGATCACCATCACAAGCAAAAATGGAATAATCCAGTCTGTTTATTGTGGTTTAATGTGAGATCCAGGTTAAATCAAATTTGTACGATTATTATTAGTCCATAACTATGTGCGTGTCAGAGGGATTTGACCAATATTTATAGCAAATATATAAATCAGGGGCTAGGGAGGATATTTGGATGCAGCACTGGACTACGAAATTCATAAAATAATAACGTTTTCCAAAACCCCCTGAGGTGTTGTGTATAATTACAAAAATACCTTCAATGGAGATGTCTAAATGTGGAGATTCTAAAGTTGCTCATGGTCCAATTTGTATCATTTATCCAAGGAAAAACACTCATTACTCACGTGAAAATTCATATGTTACTTACACATAATCCATACACATTACACATTTACTCCTGTTTACTTAGATCCCTGTTTGCATCCAGTCCGTGCACGGCTGGTGTTTGTCTTTGGATGTGATTTAAGACAGACATTTCAGTTATAGACCACAGATCAAGACAAAGGCAGTTCCAAGCCGCATAAAGGATTGTTGAATAATGTGGTTTATAATTTCCCTTCAGGTTTTGACAGCTTCCCTTTGTGTCTCCAAAACCTTTGACAGTAAAAGTGTGCATGCAGCTGAAACTAATAAACATATGGAGTCATCATAGGTGCACCATCAGCTCTGTCACTGTCAGTGCTCACGTCAGCGCTTTATCCCGAGCCCTGCTGTGTGCTCGTGACCCCAGAGAAGCACAGAGATGCAGCACCGTGCAAATCTGACAAATGAAGACTATTATTAATGCTGTAATTATTCTGCATAGTGCTGCAGGTCTGATTCAATCCAAGACCCAAAAATAGGAGAGAGTAATTGGCCTATGAGACATCCACCTTGTGAAACATAGACACATGCCACAGATTTGCGCCGATGTTTTGGATTTTAGCTCTGCCAATATGGACATGCCGTACCTCCTTTTAAAGCATCCAATCATTGATTCAGTTGTTTGACAATCCACGTAATTGTGTATTTGATCGGCAGGCAAAAGTCGTCAGATTGTGCGAACCCAAAGCAGCCATTGAGAACATACACAATTTGATCAACGTTATCCAGCCAACTTTAGCTCCACTCACATGGCCATTCCGCCGTTAGCATAGTTAGCATCCCACCCAAAAGCTATTGGAGGCAGCTAGGGTCAAAGGTCAAAGTTCAGTTGTCACAGTGTACAGCAGTAGAACCACATCATTGATTTGTTCATCATTGGTTTCTTGTCAAATGGTTTGCTGTTGCAGAGTTACTGTATAAAGTTAAACATTGTGAAAAATGTTTTTAAAAAGTGCAAAATAACACCATTAACATGCATAATAATTAACTTTTTTTTAAAATCTAAAGTCATTGTTCATGCTAACTAAACGTCAGCTGATTAATCGCAATCAGCATTTATTTAATTTTTTGTATGTAAAAACAAACACAGATAAAAAAAAATAACATGATCAGACAGGGGAGAATTTTTAATTTTTTTTCAGCAGCAGACATCCAACCAATAATTGAGAAAATTAGATTAAATCATGGCCTTGAAAACCCAAAGAGAAAAATGTCCCAATTAGTCCAAAGTCTGTTAAATTTGTCCATAATCAGATTAAGTCTGAATGTAATTTTTTCCATTTTCCGCATCTCCATTCTGATGTTAGTCCTGTCCTTGACCGTCGGTACATTTTGTGTCATCCATTTTTTTGTGAGAGCTTTTTTCGCTGCAGCCAGGAGGATGTTCCAGAGATAGCTGCCATGGTGATGTCGTATTTTTGGAGCCCATCGGCATCGTTATCGGCCAGTGGTGGATGAAGTACTCCATTTTGTTACTTAAAGCGGGGGTACCTGATTTTTTTGGGGGGAAATTAGTGTTTTCTCCCAAAGAGTATATTGTAAAAGCAGAACCTTGTGACAAAAAGGAGGCCTCTACTGTTTGCATCTAATAATAAAGCATGTTATTTCTTGTCAACCAGGAAATAAGAGTTGAAAGCTGTGCTCTGATTGGCTGCCCTTTGGTGGTCCACATGAGTTTCACTTTGCTGTCAGGAAAAAGCTGTTTTAAAGCCGAGCCCGTGCCTGGAAATGAATGCATGTGAATATTAACAATGTGCTAAAGGGTTTGTGAGAGCAAGACACATTTACATGCCTACTTCTGGTTTGTGAAAATTAGGTACCCTCACTTTTAAAGTACAGATAAAGGAATAAAAAATACTTGAAAATCTAATGAAAAAATCGACTTCAGTAAAAGTATTGACTGTATAAGTAAAACATATTTCACACAGATTTTGAAATTTATTCAAGAGTCATGCAGTGATCTTGATAAATACTGAATCGATCATTTTCCCCATAATTTTTAGATATTTTTATTTTTATTTTGTTTGCTAAAAAAAGGGACTTGAAGTAAAAAATATAAGGAAAAATACTGTAATTTTCAGTCCAGTTAAAAAAAAATTGTGTGGTAGAACGTACAGATGCCAGCTCTCAAATGTAGTGACGTAAAAGTAAAAAGTATCCAATGCTAAATTTACTTAAATGAAGTACAGATACCTAAAAACTTTTACTTTTGAATCATACTTTGTACTTTCTACCGCAAAAAAAAAAATCAGTATCCTACTTTTATCTAACTCTTATTCAAGTGCCGCTAAACCAGGAGGAAAGTTTAATTTGAGTTTTTCTGTTTACATCGCTATTAGAATAACAAGTTGTAATACCCCTTTCTATCTGCCCTTTCCAATCTCAGTGATCATCTTTGTACCAACTCTTCATTTCATCCGAGTTTGTTTCTTTCCCTTACAAGGCCATGTGTCTCCTGCCCGGCTAGCGTGTTAGCCAACAGCAGTCCGATATTTGGAGGAAATAATGTGGATATTCTGAGATAATCCTCTCAAAGCAGCCGTCCGTTGGCCCCCAAACGCTGTGTGCGCCAACGAGGTTATGCTGTGCAACGTGCCGACCAGCAGCCAGCGATCACAGACAAAGGCCGCTGCAGTTGAGATTAGCAGATTAAGACACGGCCGAGGTGAGCGGGGTGAGATCGAGAACCAGTCTTTAGGTAAAACTTCTTGTAGTAAACAGAACATACAAATAAACCGAGCTGAGACAGGGCTGTGCAATTTATCCAATTTGAATCAAGTTTGAGATTAAGGTCCACAGCCAATCCTCTGTCAGTAAAAGGCATGTGGTTTGGAGCAGATTTCAGACTTGGGGCGGGGAGAAATTGGAATATATAATGAGGTAAAAGTCTAGGTATTGTTTAAGAAATTAATATTGAAAGACATTGCCCTGACTGGACCTAAAACCAGGTTTCTGGCGTACGACCAAAGACAAGAATTGTAAACACAAGTTCACCCCAAAATGTAGCAGAGGAGCTCCACCACAAAAGGGACCTTAGCTCCTTATAAATTCGTCCATTTAGTAACTTTTACGCAAGCGAGCCAGCAAAAACGTGGTGACTTTAACCACTCAGAGCCTGGAGCCTGATATTCGCTCAGACAAACTTTGAGCGAAGTGAACTATTGCACATCGTGTTTGTGTTCTGTCATACAATTTTAATTTCCCCCGTTTTGTAATCTGATTTAAATCTTTATAAAACAAAAAAATGGTGGTGCAGTGGACACCCGGCTTAAAATGGGATATAGTATATGTTTGGGCATACGCGTTTCTTTTTCATTTATTCATTCATTCATTCAAAGCATCCCCAAAAATACCCAAATATTCCTGGATTTTTTTTGTTTTCAATATTGTTCATTACTCATTACAATGTTGTGTCTTCATGTAAAACCGAATGTCGCTAATTTGAGCAGTGTTCCACTTAAAAAAGCTCAGAAACTTAGAAAGCTTAGAAACAAACTTTGGAATAGCATTCAATGGAAATACAGGACTGCTCCTGTGTGTTTTTAATGTTTTACTTCGCATTTTTCTGACAATTTGAAGAAGCACAAAGGTGAGTTAAGGAGAAGCTGGCACAGACTTGAGTGTTACGTGCCCTGCAGACACGGTTATGATGTAACAGGGCTTTAGGAACAAACAGCAGAATTTGTATCCAAATCCAACTGCGCTTTTGGTCCAAAATATTTGTTCTGATTTAGAGTGCATTGTGTCTTATAAACTGAAATCTCCTTATCACAAACACACATGGCAGCTGTGGATATACTTTTTCAGCGGCTCGGTCTGCTCCAAAAGCGTATCCACTGCCTTAACTGAACCATACCGGCCCGTTTAAGGGGCCCAAAGTGGACTCTGTGAGGTCTAGCTTCCAAAGTGGCCTGGCTCGCTTTAGGAGGAGCTAAGTAGTACAGTGAGGTGATTGGATAAGAGGGAACACACGCTCAAAAACAAGCCGGCAAAAAGCAGATATAAAAAGAAAATATTACTTTCTCACCAAACACTGACCTGATCTAATGATAAACAGCCATATTTAGAGTGATGATAACTTTTATTTGTTGAGTTGACAGACTTAGCAAAACAAAGCTAGCACACATTATCATCAGCTGTTTCCAGTTTATCGACGCACGACACTCGCGTCAACATCAGAAATATCATATTTCCATTGCATAATGCAGCAAACATTATTCAAACCCAATGCGTTAGATAAAGAGACATTAAAACGCTGCATAGACAAGCAGAGAAGTGAAGTTACTGCAGAAGAAGCTAACTGGAAGTTTCTTGTTTACTTGTTTACATTAGCCACAAATTTGGAATTACAACGTCTTTCTGTGAATTGCTGAAAATTGATTAAAAAGTTATAATTCAGATCTGACCTTTGACCTTTGACTTGGTTTGTTGGGCGCCACCTGCTTGTATCCATGGAGATAGATTAGCCTAATGCTAAATCGTGAAGCATTCCAGGCATCTGCTTCTACTTGGTGACCTGCAGGCGCTGTACCCTCCACCAGAAAAGTTACACAGTGCACCTTTAAACTGTCCTCATTCCTCAATTCTTTGGAACATGGCAGTAAAGAATAAATGCGAGTCAAAAGGAAATCTCCAGTACAGCATCTCTAAACTACTATTTACATTCAATATTATATAAAAAAAATTGTTTCATGAGGAGGATTCCATTATAATAATTATTTGTAAAGTTTGGATTGTGCTAAAGACCTACTTACAGAGAGTTAAAACTTGTACGTTCTGTTGCAGATGAAAAAACCCAAACAATTGAAGACGTCCTTCTGTTCTCCGCTGTAATAGAAATTCAAAACATCCCTCTTTTCTAACAAGATATTCTGTTTCATTTACATACTGAGCCGCAGAAAATCTTGAAAAGATAACGAACTATGACAAAAGCCGTCATTTTTATGCCCTGTTACGAGCCGTTTAAATACCAGTAATAAAAATACACTTACTAAGAAATTGCTCAAAGTACAAAGCCGTATTTTATTGTATGAACTGCCACTGCCAAAACGTCTTCCCAACCCATGCGTGACCACTACATAAATCTATATATTCTTTTACAATTTTGCTCCCTTTTGTCAAACGTTGAGGGATATTATTTATTTTTGTGCCAAATGGAGTAATGGCTGCTGCGCAAAGTCTATCAAAAAATCTGGGAAACCTATTTTTATGACACAAGCGCTTTGGACCGGAGAACAAACACAGCGGTTTTATATAGGTGAAAGTGTACTCCAAATGTAGGCAGCTGGAATCCTACTCTCGCCAGTGTTATTGTAAGCGGTTTCCATGCTTCTTAACTCTTTTAATTCCGAATTACCATAGGGCTCTTAAAACGGTGAAACAAACAAGGGCTGACGTGAGATCGGAGTTCAGGTCTGTAATGCAGGTCAGATGTGGTCGCATACAGAATTTCGACTGTCATGGGAAAGCGGCTGCAGCGTTGGAGGTGATGTGATGGATACGCTTGGATGAGTGAACAGTTACTCATTACAGAGGGCAGTGCTGAGGTAGTAGACGTCATGCTCGGGCGAATTTAAACCATCAAAGACAATATATGGGTCAAAAAGTTAACTTGAGATGGACATGTTTGAGCAAGTTGATCTAGAAGTCTGACTGGTGGAAGGCTAAGAAGTTGCCGCCTGGAGGAATGCAGAGAAAAATATCGTCACGGTTCAGGTGGTAAAGTGGATGTCCTGTAACCAAAAGCTTGATGGTTGGAATGGTGCTCTCGTTTGCACTTGAGCTGTGTTTTTGGACAAGGAACCGTGTATTGTGAAGTGGCTTTGAATACTGCGGAAAATCCATTATTATTCCAAAGATGCTGAGTGTGCCAAGAAAGAGTTGGCCTCAGAATATAGGAAGACTCAAAACACAACTCCAGCCGGTGTTTTGATCTGAAAACAGCATTAGAACATGGAAAGAAGAAGCTCAAAAAGTCATTTTATCATAATACAATAATAGTAGAGCCTTCCAAAGCACTACACTGCAGTCATTATTCATTCTTTCCCCACACTTGTGTTAGTGAGCTACTTTGTTGCAACAGCTGCCATGTGGTTTTGTGACAGAAAAAGCTGTGCCATTGACCCATACTCCCACATACAGTAGGACTGGGTACTTTAAAGTAGACATATTCAGCAAAATCAGCTTTAATGCATTTTTAACCTTGTTACAACTTTGTTTCCTCATCATTAGTTTTACTCAAAGTTGTATTTTGATGGATTCTAGCATGTTTGAGTAATCCTGTGCTCAGAAAATTCCTACTCCCCCTACCCCCTATGTCCGCCCACATCCCTGTACTTAGTTGTGTATATTTGAAAAATTAAGACTTGGAGTGAAACATATAGAGTTCTAACATGTCACGTAGCCATATGATATACCCCAGAAGTGGGGTATATATACATATATTCTGCAATTTTGAACAGGAAGGCAATGGACCTGTTCCTATTACTAAGGCGCTTCAGATCAATACTGGGGTGAACAAAATGTAAAATTATATGATACTAAGCACCTGAAAAAAGCATCATATGTCTCCTTTAAGCGGCATTGAAGGATGGGTCAAATGCAGAGGACAATACGGGGACAATAAAATAAAGGCAGAGGGAAAGAAACTGTTCTTGTGGCGGGCGGTTCTGGTCCGGATGGACCATAGCCTCCTGCCTGAGGGGAGTGGCAATTCAAAACAAAATATTATATATTTTGAATGGACACACGTATCACCTATAAACAAAAAACTGAAACCCGTGAATAGTGCACTTTGCATCCGTTATTTAAAAAAAGAAAATTTCTGTACCAGTTTTCAGCACCAGTTTCCCCCCCAGTACCAGTACAATTCTGTACTCAACCCTATTCACATACAACTTTGATGCATCTGCAATGTGGGGGAGGCGCCTTGTTCAAGGACACAATGACTGCGTGCACTGATTGGAACATGGATCGAACTATTGAACTACGGGTGGGTGGGCAGAAGCTCTAACCACTGAGCCACTGTTGCTGCATATTGGACCTTTACTTTCAAGTCTTATAAATCCAGTAGCTTGTACTACATTTATTTACAGTCACGGATTTCCCTCTTGATGAAATATGAAGTTTACTGAAGCTTTATATACACAGTGCAGCTCTGTAGACTTACCTCAGATGATTTTTTTTTTTGAATGTCATATCCACAAATAGCCTGCTTAAAGGTTAGAAAAAGAATATCCTGTACCAGTGCCTTCAGGAGGGTTTTCCACAGGATAACATGACCCATACAAGCCTGTCTGTGTAGTCCCAATTTACTCCAGGTTAGCGTACGTTTTAGCTCGGTTTCGGACCTAGTTTACCCCTGGATTAGCTCTGGTTTAGTCTTGGTTCATTCCTTCTTACATAAACAGTAAACATATTTGTATATTTCTTGAGGCCTGGACCTTTATGACCTCCACGGTGTGTACAAAGTAGCCTGTCAGCACTGTTGCGTGGGCATTTCTGTACCTGACACACTGAGCAAGCCACTGCCTGCCTGCTGTTTGTCTTCTCCCCCAACTCCCCATGCAGCTCAGGAAGATTGTAAGCCATCTGGGTCAAAGGCTTAAGCCCAAATCCTCAGAGAAGACACGAGTTTGTCTTTGGCTGACTGAATTTGTGTTAGTGCAGCTTTGGTTGCTTGCAGACAGAGCTGTGACCGCGCAGGGCTTGGTAACAGTATCCTGATCCCCGGAAGGTCTAAGAAGTGGACCTGTCAGTTTGAATACCCCACACTATCATCAAGTCAGAGGAATCCAGACGAGAGGACTCTATTTGGATTCAAGGGGAGGTGCGGACCTGATAAAACTCAATGAATGAATGTTGACCTACCCAGGCGTCCGTACTGTAGCAATGAAGTACATTTACTTCAGGAAGCAGTGTCAAACCGTGCAAAGAGGAGGTAGAAATATAAATCTTCCTTACTCTCACAAATCCACTGGCACATTATAGCTTTTTTACTATTTATTTACGATTTATTACGAGCATTCACATATAGATTAGGGATGGGACACAAGATTGGGTATACAAGAAAAAAGATAAGTTTACTACTTTGGCCTTCCATTTTTTTATTTATTTGAATTCATATTTTTACTGTCATTGTAACGCCCCTTTTTGGAACTACGGCTTCTCAAGAGGTGTAATTCAGCAGCGCGTAACCCTTTTTATCCGAGGTAAATGTAAACACAAAAATATCACACAAGATAATTTTCCTCTTGTACAATCCAGTGGCGATTGTAGCGCAAAGCTTTTTCAGATGCAAAAGTAAAAAAGGACGGACCACCTTTGCATAGCCAATCAGCTTTCATCAAAGTGCTATAAAGCGATGCTCATGGCTCTTTAATACAAGTTTGCACTGTTAAAATGTTTTACATGTTTGGCAGCGGTCGGATTTTGACACCATGCTGCTTTTACAATACACTTTATGGGCGGAAAACCAAATGTACCTTTTATCAAGAAAAAGGGTAATGCAACTTTAGTGAATTCTACGGCCTACTGGCTTGCACGATATAGAAGTTATTGGTCAGATAGATCTCAAATTGAATGACCAAAGAAGGAGTGGTTGTGCTTCACCAATTTCATTATATAACAGATATTTCTAAATCAATTGTTCCTCAAGGGTCAATATAGGGGCCAATGCTGTTTACTCTGTACATTCATATTCCGTTATTGTTTAGGTAAATTGTAGGAATTGCTTTCTCCTCTCCATTTCGTAACCATACATTTGTTTACCTCAAACTGCATGAATGACTCAAAACACTGCTTTATGTTTTCCTTGTTAGTTAGTTGTTGTTTTTTAATGCGGAAAGAACATTGTAAAAGTTGAAGTAGTTTACATAATATAGGACCTTTTAACTTGTGTATAACCGACAATACTTGTACTATGATGAAAACAAATGGCAAGTCGAAGCAATATGTGTCAGCCAACTTTAGGGAGGGGTTGTGTGATGATTGTGCAGTTTGAACTCTTGAGGTGTGGTCGTCCATGTGTAAATAGAATCTTAAGTGTTGAGGAAACACTCATGTCCAAGGCTTACTCCTTCTTTGATGCTGCTCTTATCACTTCCTCTGGCTGCTTTCACCTCATTGTGCTGCCTTCCTTTCGCCTGTCCTCCCACATTACAATCACCTTCGGAATTAATTTGACGATAACAACTGTCAGCAGGTCCCCGCCTTTGTATTGTATTCCAAATCTGGGTTTATTGGCTTTACATGCCCAGAAAGCAACCATTCCATTGTGCTCGTAACATTTTCAATCATCTCTTTCCTCAAGCAAAAGTAATACATGCAGATAACAATTTTATGCTTATCTGTGAGGAGAAATTACCCAAATACAATTTAGCCTCTCTCGCGGAAGAAGGACTAGTCTACGCTATCAGCTTTCTGGGAGTAAATTGCTACTTTCTGGACAATGAAAGACAAGTGCAGCAACAATTGAAAAACACCAATTTGGCAATTATGTATTTCACAGAGATAGTATTTGGTTGTCAAGATGAAGATGATTGCAAAGGCGTAGAGCGGTGCTTGGGGGAAAGCGTTGCATTTTTTTCCGTTTTGTACCAGGCCAAAGGCTGTGCTGAACCACTCTGGCGCTGATATTGGTGTCAGAAGTCAAACGTCTGACAAAAGAGACTGTGATTTTCTGCCAGACGTTGTGATTTAGTCAGTGCAAGTGTCAAAAGGAAAAATGATAGAAGGAAAAACTCTGAGGTTCCGACAATCTTGCTTGGTCTGTTTTAATACAAATATTATATTCAGGTGTTCAATGGCAAAGCATATTTGTTTTGTGATGTCAAAAGCCACACAAACCTTACCTTACAGCATAGGCCAATTGGAAACTTGTGCTGATAGGAAAGGAAAGATTTTATACATGACTGTCAACATACTCAGTCAGTTGGAATTCTGTTAGAAACCCAGCTTCGCTATTGTTTCTCCAATGTTCTTTCCTTTACATCATAAAATCAAAAACATATTGAATCATGTTTTGAATCACTGCACACAGGGAAGTAGATTGACATGTTATAACTCAAGACATAAAACAAACTGTCTATATATGGGCTTTCTGAGGCACTTACAGCCCTGTTCATATTTAGAATATGTTTAGTACTGGAATACTTTTTACAGTATGTACATTTTAAACGTCATCACAACACAGTGCCTTTCTGTCGGACCATGGTGACAACCCCGACTATAAAAATATCCTAAACTAGATGAACTAAGGAATTTAATCAATTATGTGTCCTCAATTTTGTTCGTCCCCCAGTGTTTGAAAACCACTATTTCAGGAGCATATTCTTATATAATTAGTAGGCTTTTTTACTTATTTTTTCTTAATGGCTACAGATTTTTTTTCAGTCTTCATATGGTGTTTTGTTCTGAAGATCTGGTTGAAATTGTTTGCTATTTATCAAGAATGATTTAAAAGCCCTTGTTCAATGAAATGTGTTTTTATTCCACTAAAAACCGTCATAGTAGTAGTTTTAACATCTCTTCTTGCAGTTGGTCCTCCGCCTTTGAAATGTCCTTCTCTATCTTCTGCAGCAGGGCCAGGTACTTTATTTCTTCTGGCCAGTTTCCCTTGAAATCCTCTGCTTCTTGCTCCACACTATGCCTGCTCTTGTAACGTTCATTAAGCTCCTTCAACTCCTCCAGCTTGTACTGGAAATTAGCTGAGGTCTCACTTCTAAATACCGTTCTTACATTTCTGCTTCACGCCCTTGAATTTCTCCTCCTCACCGTGCAAGATCTATAGCTGTTTCCGGCGAATTGATGGTGGACATTAGAGAGAAACTAAATGGACTGTCAATATTTTATCTGTCGATATGGATTGACTAACTCAGATAAATTCTGGATTTTTAAATGTTGCCGTAGTTTCCAAGTAGGAATTCTGAGATGTTCCAATGTGAATTTACAAGTCGGAACTTGATAAATCCGACCTCCGAGTACAACCGGAATGCAACATTAGCAGACATAGTTAAAAATTGCATCATGTATTTTTAGTGATGATAATGAATTACCCTGAGCCATTTATAAGGAACGTTTTTTAGTCAGTTTGCTCTCTGAACAAGCTTTCATGAGGAAATCTGCAGTCTGCACCTAAAGCTGTTTAATTATTCCATTTAATCCACTAGTAAACATGGGACATTGTGGTTTCAAAACCCGTTGTTTTCAAATGCATTTTTCTCCCACAGACATACAGATCAGCCCTCAAATGGCACCTACTCGCACCACTTTACAACGTTGTACTTAACAAGATTTTGACGGCTCGTACAAACAGATATATTTATATATGATTCTAAACTAAAACATGTCCATTATGAACATTTGTGTTTTGTATATTGCTGGCAGTTCACACCTTGGCTGGGGACTACAGTTGAATCTGTATAGCTAATACTGGCTTATTTACAGCAATGTTTAGTAATGGGAATTGTCCCGGTTAATAATAAGAAAAAAAGATTACTAAATTAACCTGATTCCTCAAATCTAGTTTGGTCAAACACTAAAAAAGAAATCCAAAATACAGTATGTATCCAATATGTCAACAAAATGAAGAAAGACATTTAAACCAGGCTCTATCCATTTTCCAGGTTTAAATGTCCCAAATATTTTTGATTTTGGCACTTTCCTCCACAAAAAAGACCTTATTTATACATAAAAACATTACATGATGAAAAACATGATGTCTCGTCTTAAAAGTAATTAATTTGAATGATAATACAGTTGAATGGAGCTTCGAAGGCTTGGCAGGTAGTCGACTTCACTCACTCTATACTAGGTTGATCACTGCAATATTATCTTTGTCCCAAAGATCTGGCTGAAATGCTTTATATTGACTTTGTTTTGCTTGGTATAAAATGTAAAGCCCAGCCACGTAACCTCCAAAAAAGTAAAAACACTTAATCAATTATTTATGTTTTTTATTCTACAAAAAAAAAACCTTGCAAATGATTTCCGAGATGCTGTAGCATATCGCGAACTTGTACCGCAGCAGGCTGATGCTTTGTGGTGAAATCCTCTCCCTCCTGCTGCTCCTTCTGCCTTGTCTGGGAACTTTCAATCTTGTGTGCCTTCTCCAGCAGCTTTTCTCAGCTAAAACCTGACACTCCTCCATGTTGTCCTCATATGTCTGAATAAGGCACTTGATTCTCTTCCCCCTGTCTTGCATCCTCTTCATGTGCTCCTTGAGAGTTGACAAGAGAAATATCCATTGGAACACATTCTGAAAGCACTCCATGATGGCCTGACCCTCTTCGTCTGTTTTGGCTGGACATCTCTTGAACTTTAGCTTTGATCGCTGTAATGTTCACTTCGTCTGTCTGTGAGCGTGTCTCTGTCAGTTTCTTTAAAAGTAAACGTGTTCTGAAGATAAGGATGTTATGGTTTGATTTTGCCCCAATGTATACTTTGATTTTGCTTGGTTTTCTACAATAAAACTAAGGTCCTGTCCCAATACGCACATTTGCGCATTCACAACGAGCCGCTGAAGTGCGAAGGGCGTCCCAAATCTTTCAAATGTTTTGATCTTTGGCCTTTTGGCCTATAACTTTAAACATAACTGTAAACTTGTGTACATAGAAATGCCTATTTTTATTTTTATTGTATAGTAATTTTAAATTGTTTCCTAATGCATGCCCTTTTTTGATTGAATATATTGTTTTATTATTGTTTTTATGTTGAATTTTGTTCATTGACAATGGCAATAAACTCTTTCTGATTCTGATTCTGATTCTGATTTCTCCGCACTAATTCTCCTGTTTACCTCCCTTGCGCCCTTGTGCACCTACAGACTTTCAGAAAATGCACAATTTAGCCATGTGTGTAGTGCATAGTGCAAGTATTAAGACAGGGCCTAAATCTTTAAATGTAGATATTATTTTAATGAGACAGCAAGGAAACTCTAGAATGGGCAAATGTATTTGTTTGAGACGAGACCATTTATTTACTGTCAGTTGTGAGTCCAGTCGTAACTGTTCCACACTACAAGACTGAGACTGTTTCAACTTGAGATGACTGAAAACTGGGCTAAAATCATGTAGTGTGTACTCAGCAAGAGTAGAGGTGTCTTTGTTGACCCAACTTACTGTCAGAAGAATAATTCCACTGGTTCTGACGTCTCCATGAACCACTGCTGTTTTCCTGCATGCATGAAAACCTCATATAAATATAGTCATAACCAGGAAACTCGTGCCCATGTCAACATCTTTGATCTGAAATCCAAAACTTTACAGTAACACGGCTTTATGGCAGGCTTGCGCTGAGAGCTTACACAGCCAGCGTGTCAAAGCAAGTATCTCCAAAGTGTCAGAATATCATCAACGCGGCAGACTGTTTATCTAGATGTTGGCAAGTGTGTCCGTACAAAGCACAAACCACCATTCATAGGAGTTTGGATCTGTTCCGAAGTCATTGAGTCCAAAGTCCGGCCAAAAAATACATACGATGCCTGCAGGGTTTTGTGTGAAGTTACTGTATATGCACAGATATAAACGGCAGAAAAGAAGGTGTACACGTTTGTTTTGTACGTTCTTAAACCCAATGCGCACCAAACAAATATTCAGCCTTTACTTGAATGATTAAAGCTGAAGTACACAACTATTTTCACATGTCTAGATTTAAATGAACATGAAACAAAGCTTTCAATCTGAAAGTGTTTTATTTAAGACTGGACTTCTGCTGAATGCCTGTGAGTGTACGTGAAATTGTGTGAGTTATTGTTGTGCTATTGTGCTGCTGCCTCTTGACCAGGACACGCTTGCAAAAGTTTTTTATTCTGGTTAAATAAAAGTGAAAATAAAAAAAAATGTCTATTATGTTACCACCCTAGAAAGTGTATTGTGAAAGCAGAACTTTGTGGGAAAAAACCCTCAATATTACATTTTAGCAGCGACAATTTTATTGTATTAAAAGAAGGATGGCTACTAGCAAGTCGAAACCCTTAGGAATGAGTTCCTCTGCCATCCTCCTTTTTATCTGCAATAATTCACACAGGTCTTCACCCAAAGTGCACCAAGTCTAATGGACCAATGTGTTGCTGTGTGCACTCATAGACATGTTAATTATCTGTTAATCTGCACATTTTGTTGTCCTAAACCATATTATTGAGGTGCAAAAAATTATGCCTATAATTATATATATAAATAATTATTACGGTATGTTGTTTTCCTTCTGAGTCCCTGTGAGTGTGTCGGGAGTTGTGTGGGGGTTGGCAGGAGCAGAGGGCGACCTTGGTTAGCGTCTCGGAGAAGCGTGTGTACAAAGGCAGCACATGTCATCACCTCCTCCTCTCACACAAGTATGCAGCTCTGTCCTCCGATGCCCCCGTTCTACCCAGCAGCACCAGCTCCCAGCCCAGAGGGAGGGGCGTGGACCTCACGGTGGGCCTGAAATGAGGATTGTGTCACTGGATGAAAACTCGACTAAATCTGTTCGTCAACTTGGTCATAATTGTATTAGCAACCTGCAAATTCAGAACTATTTTCTTTAGAAATCGCCACGGTTTGGCTGCTGTAGGTAAGTGTTGTGACCCAAAAAAATGTCATGTTGTCTTACGTTACATACATTCAAAACTTTTCACAGGTGCATATTTTTCCACAGTACATACCGTTGTAGCCAAGAAATAGACTAAAACATTATTTATTTATTTATTTTAATGGTTTTATTGCTCTAAAAATATGGGGAATGTTCCGAAGTATTGTTTTAACTTTCTATTGCCATTGAATTAAGCAGATGATTTTCCAATTTTTTTAAAATCTTTTTTTCAGTGCTGATTCCTGTTCAAATTTGCATCTATTGATACTAGTTTTATTTTCATGCAAGGCGAGACACTGCAGGTGAACAAGATAAACATATTAAAATTAGAAATGACTTCTGAAATTTACTCAAAAGTTACTCACAAGCCAGATTTAAATGTCTTGATTCATTGTGTTGATATATTAGATAAATATATAATTAAGATAGATATATTAGATTTTGGATGTCATATTTAGTATTAACCAGCGTTTACTGAAATTTGGTGTAAAACATCTAATTTTACTTGGAACTTTTGAGTCGGCACAATCTTGCTCAATTCAAGATCATAAAGTTAAATAATAGTTTTATTTGATTGTATTTTGATGCTACTTTAGGGGCATATGGGAGAAAAATGCATTTTGAGAAAACATGTACATCCACATTTAGAAGTTTACATTTCCATCTTTAATCTGTCAATTTTTGCATGATTTGGGGATTATTTTGTATTTACATATTCAAATGATGCATTTTTTTCAAACAACATCCACAATGTTGCCATTGCCATAGTTCTATTAAAATCCCATGAATATAACTTGAAATCCACCCTGAACAGCACAATGTGAGAATCAAACTAGTGACCTTCTGACATGCTTGGCTTTGCAGGTATTCTTTCACACACTTTGTACATTGTAAACTCTTCCCAATCGGAAACATTGTGCTTCCTAGCTTTCATCACCGCTGTATTGTTACTATACCTCCTCCCTAGCTCCAAAGGTCAGACTGATCTCGTACGTGAACCTCCCTACAATGCTGTTTTTGTGATCCAGGCTTGTTCATGTGTGAAACGGCCAGTACCACTCCCTGATACAGCACAAATATCACTTCTCCAGCTCTGTCAGCGTGCACCTAAGCTAAATTTAGACCCATTTGCTTCGAGAAGAAATCAGCTGTGAAAATGTTCCTATGCTTTATTACACTAATGGCTTTCCTAGACAGAGTAATTAGATATAAACGGCATGCATTAATGTACCAAATGAGGGAAGTGGTTGTAATAAAACTGAATACATTATAGCGTCATCGCTTTTGCGTTTGTGATCAATGTTTGACTGAGGGATTTGTTTAGTAAACTTCTTCTCCAGGGACTAGACCAGTGTTTGTGAAACTGTGGTACGCAAGCTTCTTCTGGTTGGACGCGGACACCTCTTCAGTGCTAATGTCTGGAGTACATTTTATTCACATTTTTACTCCCTTGAGTCATTTCTTAATTAAAACTTCTGCACCAATGATGTATTCTTACTTCAGATCTGGTTTAGCCCTAATTTAACCCTGGTGGGATTTGGTGTATAAAGTTTGAGAAGCACTGGACTTGCAGAGAAGATGGAGAGGCTGAAGCACGCTGCAAAAGGTTTCAAACATGTATCATTGTGGTCTCGGTTTGTAGACTAGAAAACAACGTGATTGGTTGAGAGAAGATGGGGGTGATATGTATCGAATGGATGGATAATATCATATAATAAAAACATAATAAAAAATAACCTAAAAATGGACAAGTGTATAAAGTGATATTCCTGCACTTTTGTGGTTACTTCACATTTTGTGCGATACTGAAACTTCAAACAAAACATTTACAGGCACATTTTAGCACGTTCCTGATGCTTTGTTAAAACATTGCCTGATATGACGACCTCGGAAAAGAAAAGGAGTAGACCAAATAAATAAGCGGTCTGTCAAGGCATATGCCCCCCATGTAATTGTCCCATCTGTCCCAATGCCTGGTTTGTTTCTTTAAGTTGTTTAAATTCAATGTGAAAGTCAATTTGTCCATTTTGTCGATGTCCAAATTTGGTTCAGTCCATTCCTTGACAGTCGGCTCCGTCCATGTCATCCATTTTCTTGTTATTTCCTTTTTTGTTGCGGACAAACGTACACTCCACAGGTATCCATTGATCATCTCCATTGCTGGAGACCTACACCCGAAATACATCGTTTTAAAATCAAATAAAATATTGGTGTTGAGGCAGACTGCAGTGCCTTGTTGATCTCAGTCCAGTATTTATGAAGTGATAATCATTTCTGTCAATACCGCTCACCTCTATTTGGGAGGCAAAGATAGTTTTAGTGGACTGTCATTGGCTAACAGTGACACACAGGTGACAGGAAATAGGGACAAAGTTGGCATAAAGGCCCTGCTACAGTGACGGTGGCTGAGACACTCCCGGCGACACATGGTCTTTGTAGAGTCTGCATGTTTCTCCCTTTGTCTGGTTGGGTTTTCTGTGGGTACTCCGGATGCCCCTATCAACGCAAAACATGCTAATGTCTTAACCAAGACTAACTCAAGATCAGGGGATGGATCTGCTCTTTACAGGTTGCTGCAGTGGCATGGAAGGATGAGTCAAATGCAGAGGGATCAATGAAGTATACGTTATTTTATTTCCTTTCGACCAGGACTGGAACAGGACCAAACCAGCACTAGAACAGCACCATGGTTGTTGCAACGACTTCAGCAAGAATAGAAGTGAAATAAATACAAATACAGGACAAAACCAAGTCTGCATAGGACTGAACTGAACTCAAACCAGGACCAAGTGTGAACGCAGCCTAAGAGAAAAGAGCAAGAAACAACCTGTCTCTCTAATCTATGGCCCTCTCTCCACAGCTAAGATTTACAATGTATGAATCCTGGAGACGAGAAAGCAGGGAAACAGAATTGTCTACCAGGTTGCATTTCTACTTTACAATGGTCTAGGATTCTTTATTGAAATGCCCTTGTAAATCACCCAAGGCTAAATGAAAAAGGAAGTTCAAGTACACCACACTAGCATAACTCACTGTTATGCTCCACATTATGCTTGCAATGTCTTTCCAAAGTTACCAGCTACTTCTTTAATAGCTCCTCGGTTGCAAGTTGTAGTTTGGCCCTTGATGTATCGCAGATGAAGTTCTCTCCCCAGACTGTTGATAATGTGCGCTGTCCTTTTCTTCAGACTTGGGTAATGCATGCTGGGAGATTTCACGAAGCACTCCGGGGACAGTGGTCTAATCTCCGGCTCATTTGTAAAGCTGTACACAGGTGCTGAGGATTATCCTGCCGTGCTAAAGAATCCCGAGGTGCACCAGAAGTCAGACCCCAGAGTTTACATGGGGACTCTGCTTGGAATGCACTCGTGTGTGTAATTAAGATATCATTTGCACTGATGGGTACATGTTTTTACTGCTGTTGTCGCCGTAGCATCGGCAGCATGTGTAAGAACTTTAACCTGTCTACCCAAGTGCTGATAGTAGATAATCATGTCGTAATGGTAGAGTTCATTTACTTGAGTTGAGAAATTGTATCAGTGTTTTTGGGTCTTCTTCCCACTGTGCGTAAGTTTACAAATGACAAATGCTTTATGTTGACAATATTTAGATGCGATTTACTTGGTCTAATTTTTTGTGTTTGTCTTTTGAAAATACTATATTTACTTTATTTGACATTTTTCCCTTCAAATCACATGAACAGCATTAACAGAGCAGATCACTGATTGTTATATGTATTATTCTAATGTCTATGTCATGATTTCTATCTGTTTCATGTGTATTTTCTCGGCACCCTGACACATAAAGTAATCTTGAGTCTTGAATCTTGGACTTTAAATTATAAATCAGATGCTCTTACTTAAGTAATAGTTCACCAAATACTTTGTTACTCTTACTTGAGCAATTCCTTGGACTTATTATTAGGGATGCACGAATACCGATGTCAGTGTTGATATCAATACGAATACTGGACAATTTGATGGATTGGATATCGATTCCATATCTTTTGATACTGATATGATTTTGAAAATACATTTAAAGCTCATAACCCGCAGAGTTCAGTCAGAGTGTATGTTACAATGCTTAGCAGTGATGAAGCTACTGTAATGGGTGTAAAAAAGATAGTATAAGCATATCATTATTACATTAACCACTCTTGTGGTTAACTCTAATTGGTCTATTAGCCTCTTTAATGAATATTATCATTATTCAGAGTGCCGAAGTTGACCAGCATTAGCGGAGGAAGGAGGAGGAAGAGGAGGAGGAGGAGGGTCTTTTGCGATAGCGAAGCCGCTGTTACAGAGAATATACGCGTATTCATTCATTGATCTGGACACATCTTCCTGAAAAAAAGCCAGCCAAATACTATTATAACACAGGATTCTTAAATACCTTGAATATTGTCGCCGTTGCCAAGAATATATGCCAGCAGCACTGTTACCGGGGCAACTAAAGCAACAGGCGCTTAGTTCTCGACAGCCTAAAATGCCATAACTATATAATAAAGTTTGTCATAAATACCTTGAACAATTACAATAGACCTACTGTCAGTGAAATTTTGCCGGCTTCTTTTTGCGTCCTTCGCAGTCGTCCTCTGACTCGCTGTCTGATTCGGCTGAGCTTCACCACCTGAATAAACCTCATCAATGTTTTGAAGCATTGCCAGGGCCCCATCGCTTCAGATCCATTTTACCTTTTGCTTTGGTGTGAGAGACACTAAAAGTGACACAACGCATGCGCTGCACGGTCACCAGCGGGGGGAAAATTACAATGTAATTAATAGAGGGGTCAAATTGACGTGCATGGGAGTTAGAGGAAGAATTGCTCAGAACTCGTTTTAACGTTTTTATTTCAGTTGAATTGCAATATGGGGATGATATACACAAAGGTAAAGACAAAGTCAAGAATAATTAGATATACATTTCTGAAAACCGTCACGTTGATGGGGAACTTGGGAGTTCTAGTGTTAAATAATGTTTCTCTTAAGAACAATTGCCACCCTTGACACATTATAGATTTACATTAAAACTAAACTAAAATCTTTTCATTTTCGATATATTTTTTATGTATATATTTATTTTTAAGAATAAAACATTACATTTTACAGACTTTCTTATATATTCTCCATGTTTTTTGGAGTGGCCCTGTCACTCCAAAGGACCGAAGTCTCCTCAGGAGCTAGAGTCGACTCTGGCTCTTCCTGTACAGTGCGTCTGTGTGATGAGTCCAGTCCAGTTTGTGGCTCAGATGAACACCCAGGTACTTGCATGAGTCCACTCTCTCAATGTCCCTTCCCAGGATTCACTGGTGAGGGGGCAGCAGAGTGGCGTCTGCGGAAGTCCACCACCATCTCCTTGGTCTTCCCTGCGTTGATGAGGAGGTGGTTCTGCTGAGACCAGTCCACAAAGTCCTGCACGAGTCCTCTGTACTCTGCATCGTTGTCGCCCGTGATGAGTCCGATGATGGCAGAGTCATCAGAGAACTTCTGCAGGACACAGCTGTCCGTGTCGTGTCTGAGGACTGCAGTGGTGAAGAGAAAGGGCGCGAGGACGGTCACCTGGGGCGCCCCCACACCAAACCACTATCACCACAAAAACCACAACCCCCAACACTACAACCCCAACAACAATGACAACCACCTCAACAGCAACAACAACAACTACAACAACCTCAACAAACGATAACCACAGCCAAAACAACAACCATCATAACAACAACAACAACAACAACAACAACAACAACACTGTTTTTAAAAGTAGAATTTCAGTGGTGAGATAGAAAAACCTTGAGAGTGGCCAAACTAAACCATCTTGCTGGATCCAGTATATTTAACGTGCTACAGCAGAAGAGTGAGAAAAGCCTTTACTTGGACTTTAATAGAGAAGTCTGCCTCTTATCCGTATATACATAAAAAGCACACCTGTCACGGCACTCAGCGCCCACCCCGTCTCGCAATGCTGGATTATGTCAGCTGGTGAGACTGATACACTCCGCTACGCTACCACCCCGAGGAGGGAATGTAACCCAATATTCAAGACTATTTTGAGAATGTATGACTTTTCCCAATGCACAAATAGCTTTAGGTTTGCAGACGGGGCATGCCTTCTCAGGATGGTCCCAGGGGAAGGGATCCATTTCTCTGGCCCAAATGGAATGAAAATGTGCATTAACCACAAGGCCTTATTACTGTTCCGAATTATTTCACCAACTGTAGGTTTCAACGTGTGTGTTGTGGAGCAGAATAAGCTGTGGCAACATCCATTTATCAAAACAGAGAGAGAACACAATATGGCAATTGAAATGTAACCTCTTGCACAGGAAGAATGTAATGATATATATATATATATATATATATATATATATATATATATATATATATATATATATATATATATATATATATAATTATATATATATATATATATATATATATATATATATATATATGTAGCACAAAAGGAACCACATTTTCTAACACAGACATTTGTTTGAGAAGGTTTTAGAGAGTAGTTTCTCACCTTGTGTGTCAGGCCCCAACATGTGCCACGTTGGTTATGGTCTTAAAACATGCGAAGAATGGTTAAATGGAGGTTATTGACATCATTTTCATTTGAAAAATGCCCTGTAACAAATCAACGATAAAATGTGTGTTGCTTTTTTTCTGTGGAGCTATTGTTTCGCTCACATTAACGTTTAACAGTCATGGCCAATTCAATTCAATTTAGTTTTGTTACGCCCGTAATCACAACAGCAGTTGTCTCGAAGGGCGACAATGAAAGCAGATTAAACAATGTCCATACGACTTTAGCAATGGCCTGGGACGACAGGTGGAAATTAGCACTTGAGCTACAACCTTGTCCAATGCATCTCTCCTGCTAAGGTTAATGAGTATTGTACGCTGTCCCTTTATCATTAAATCAATAAGGAATATAAGAAATGGCTGTGCTGGAAATATTCTTAGACATGGTACATTTGCAAACACACAAACACACACATGAAGCTAACAATAAATGCTGCATTCATGGGTTCCCTCTATCTATGGACAACTGACAGTAAACCCCAAAATGTAGTAATGTTTAATCAAAGAGCTCAAATGTTAAAGCTAAATTGACTTGTAGCTGATTTTGGTCCGTCACGTCAGCTGTTGAAGTCGGGAAGTAGCTTTTGACCCAAGTTCCCGAGTTCTTTTCTCAACTAATGCGAGCTTTCATGTGCGTTTTTAAACTTACTGAGGCCCGCATGAAAGCAGAATTATTCTTTGCATAGATCTAAACCCAGATCTATATGTCATTTAATCCCTCCTTGATTGTAATGTTTAGAAATATTGGCTCTTGGAACATTGCATTGAACCTTAGTCGCAGAAAATGATTTGACGTCTAACAGTTCATTGACAAAAACCCTACTCTGTCACATTGTTGCCATGTACGTAGCTGTTGTCCTTGCATGAGAAAAACAACTTGGCAACATGGACAAACTTTCCGGAAGAGTTCAGTTCGCTCATTCAGAGCATCCCCTGCCAAAATGTTCCAGTAAGTCTCTTCAAGTATTTCACATTGATTCTCTCATTACCACCGGAGCTGACTGCCGATGTGGTAATGGCTCTAGCTTCTTGAAGTAGTTGAAGTAGCAGTTTGGCTTTTGCACGTGTCGCGACGCTAAAGGGCTGTGAAAGCGAAGGAACCGGTCGTTAAAAAGGAAGAGTGCGTGTTTGCGGTGAGGAAGTGAGTCGGAGGTGTGGAGAGCCCAAATGTGGCACGCACTCGTGATTTCTCCTTGACAGTGAAGTTAAAATTACATGCAAGGAAAGAAAGACAGAGGTGTGATCAGATGTGTTATGATGATGGCTTTACTCAGGGAGTGACATTATATATACACACACACACACACACACACAATATATATAAATGAATGAGTACACATCTTACTTCATTTGGCAATACTGTATCAATTATTCACATTTTATGATGATCAATTTGTCAGAATTATGTTGTGAATGTGAAAATATGTACCTATTTCTTCATATTGTGGCATGGAAGGATGGACTTGGATTTGTTGTGCTGATAAAGGGTCTCCATGTGAGAAGGGCTTGTCAGGGGCATGTCTGGCACAAGCAAACAAATAAATAATCAAAATCTGCTTAATTTTACTCACAATAGTTCCCAAATTATAAAATTATCACAAAGGAGCATAAATTATTGATGTTAAAGCTAATTTATTCACAAAAGAGCTGAATATCTTTCCTAAAGCCTTGGTCAGCCTTGGTCAGCCTTGGCCAGCCTTGGCCAGCCTTGGCCAGCCTTGGCCAGCCTTGGCCAGCCTTGGTCAGCCTTGGCCAGCCTTGGCCAGCCTTGGTCAGCCTTGGTGCCTGGGATCCAGACTTATTCTTCCTGTATATTCTATACAGAGTCTCTCAGTCATCACCTCCTCGTCCGCTGTGTCTCAGACAGAAACGTGCAATAAAGATTGTTTATTTCAGTGACTCATGTGAAACAGAAGCTTTCATTGGTCATCTGTCATTTAGAACAAAATCAAACTTCTCTTACCTCAGATCAACAGCATTTTCAAAATGTGAGTCAAATGTATAATATTTTTCAGTCCTTAATGGATAATGATTTCCTTTCTTTTTCCTCGTGACCAGCCATGTTTGTTTTGATACGCTCTCTCGTTCCTCCTTTCTCCCACTCCCCAATTCCTCTTTCTATGTCATCAAAGTGATAATCTACACTGAACTGACACACTTTTCTGACAGCGTAAACGATCATTCAACAAAATAAAGGCGTTATCAGGTATTATTTATTGTCAAATCATAACTGTTGTATAATTCATATGGATTTTGGCTATTGTTTACAGTATTGTTGCTAGGTAACCGTTGTGGAATTCCCTCTACCTATCTCATATTTGGGGACAAATAGGCAAAATGTTTAGTAAAATCTGAAATATAATCATGTGTGTCATATGCATTTGAAATACTGACGGACCACGCCCCTCCCTGATTGGCTAATCTACTTTAGGTTTGTGAGAACAAGAGACAGGAAACTGTGGCGAAGGATTTAATCTCAATTTCCAACTTGTTTAAAGATATTATGTACTTTGTTTGAACTGAGACAATTCACATTTAATAAACGCTTCTGTAAATGTGCCAGTATTTTCTATTAAGCTATAGTTTCCAACTGTAGTCCCCAGGCAAGGTGTAAAACGCCAGAAATACTATATATGTATTTGTTACTTTATTTGCTGATGATTCTTGATCCGTAGTATCAACAGTACACTTCATTGAACTTCTGCTTCACACAACAACGTCAGTCAAGACAAGAAGGGAAAATTAGGTCATACTTTGTACAAATCAACCTCAGCCGTCTTTCGCCCCAACCTCAGTTGCACTTCTTGCATTCATCACATCACATACAGAATCATTAAACATAAACAGACATTGCACTGCACGTCTGGAAAACCTTTTTACGTGCAATATGATTTCAGTCCTGGAACATCTTGTAACATTACATTCTGAATAGCTTTTGTTTCCATGCGTTTGAAGAACAGTCCTGGATCCAGTGGGCATCTTAAATATATCACATAATGACCTTTCGGAAGAGAAAAACACTGCTTAGCCCTGTCTTGGCTCCATGCACAGTTCCCTCTATACTTAACCACTGTCCTGTCTGTTCTGCCAGTGGAAAACTCGTATCTTACACCCAACTACTTTCTGCTTTGTCTTGGCCTCCTCTTGCTCCATAAAATCTACTTTTCTTTTTTTTTTTTTTTTTACATCTGAAAGTGTTGTTTTATGATTCAGCTCTCGGGTAGAAGCCGTGCTAAAATCAATAGGCCGACGCTTTGTTGTCCAGGGTCTTAATCATCCAAACACAAACATCGGTGGCGGCGCTAATGCATGTAGGGAGCAGCTGCTAGTGATAAACGCTAACTGTATTTGAATGGAAAACAGTGGCCTTCGTCGTGAAAACATAGTAGAGCTGGGAGGCGTGTGGCGGAAGTGATGGATCGGCTGAAGAAATAGACGAAGGTTGGAGGTAGTTAGTTTTTCTCCTGGGGTTGTGGAGATTGGATGATCGTAGAAGGGTAGACGCAAAATCGAAATGAAATGACGTTGTTGGAAAACTTTTGAACAATTTTGTAGAGATTATACTACCTGTTGTTTATGATTTATATTTGTTTTCTTGGGAATTTTATCATTTCCCCCATATTATAACATTTGAATTTACGACAAACTCGTCCAGTTTGTTGTAAAACTGGTTTGTGGATGATAGAGTGCTGTAGTCAATTTTTGCGCAATTCCCTCTTCGCAGGAGAGTGTTCCAAAAAAGATGGATGTGTATGCTTTAAGCGGCTGGATGGCACAAACAAAATATCGGCCTCTGCTGTAGATTTGAAGCCAATTGCGGAGATAGATATATATATATATATATATATATACGTGGATAAAGTCCAAAGATCAGCCCATGTCTAGTCTCTTGTGGGGTGGAGTGGACGTTAAGTGTCAGTCACATAAATACCTAGTTTACGTTATACAGAAATGGTCCATTATTAAACTTGACATCTACCAATTTACAGTTGTTTGGTTTATTTGTAGTGTCAGTTTGTAATTTGTAATATTAAAGGGATAACGATATTACAGCAAGAACTTACAAGCAATCAACACATTTTCTGACAGTTCATAAAAAAAAATAAAAAAAAGATGTTTTCATATATATTTACTTGTCATATAATAACTATTGCCCATGTCCAACCAGGAAGTACTATTGTAAACTTCACCAAACTTGTCGAACTAGGCAAAACTGTGCAAGTATGTATATTTTTTACTGAAAAAAAAACACATTATGAACATTAGTCACCAACACGTCTTTAATCTCTTAATATTTGCAAAAAATGAAAGGGAACTTTACTTACAGAACCACGGAAGGCTTTGAAGTGGGTGGAAGTGTTGAGCTCAGTTGAGGTTATACTCAGCACATTCTAACGTATCATAAAACCTTCACTGTTACTGCTTTATTTGCAACAGTAAAATAACCTCACCTTTTGGCCGTGGATGAGACGTGGGCCGTCCGTGACTAACGCTGACGGACAGACTTGTAAGTAGAAGTTTGACAGGTCCTTTAGCAGTTCGCTGCAGAGAAGGTGTCAAAGCTGCCCACACTTCCTTCAGCCTTCTGATCTTACATCTGTGGAGCTGCTGCCGGTAATTAGCTTCAACTCACAGGCCCGGAAACATGGCAGCTAACGGGACTCCATCGACAAGTCTGATCTCTCCTCGACAAATCTCCTTCTGTCACCGGCTGATCTTTCATCCAGCGAGACAGACGACGTTTGTTTAACACCTAGTCCCATTTGGAGCTGTTGACAAGCGCCGCACAGATCCGACAAGGTTACAGAGTTTATACCTGCTGTTATGGCTTGTACTCAGAGATGATAAAGAAGAATTATGAAAGTTTTGGAGGATATTTTTCAGGAATGGTGCGATATTATGGATTTTGTTGAGCCAATATCAATATCCGTCTTTCTGTTGTGGATATAAAATCATTTGCTGCATGATTGTGTAAACATGCAGCTGTATTTTTGGCCTAATTGCTCTTCCGTTTTGCACACACAGGCTGGGACAGAGCAGGAAAAGATATTGGTGCTAAATATCGGCAACATTTTCAATAGATACCGTCTACCGTATTTGGAGGCTTGGTCTGACATGGGGGAAACTCGCCGTTGATTCAAAAGGAAATGCAACTTTTTCTGCCTTCTAATTCATTCCCTGGCAAATTACGTGTATTTTAGGCACAACTAATTCAAGTCGAGTCATCACTTAGTCTTAATGGCATTTGTTGACATAGGCTTTACTGTTAGGATTAGTTGTTGATCTCCTGCTTTTCTAATGATGATGACTTAGTTTGTTAGGATAGCACCGGTGGTAAATATGTATCATAGTTTTACTTCCGTTAAGTTGCAGTTTGTGAAGGAATTTTGAAGACATTATTTTTTAAATTACAGAAAGTAGTGCTGAGTTCTAAAACAGAATCCCTCCGTGATGTCATCAAAAGGCGACATGCCATTAAAAACAAAGAGACAATTTACACTTAACTGATAAACTTTTCTGACAGTTTAAAAAATCATTCAACAAGACACAGGTGTTATCAGGTATTATTTATTGTCAAGTCATAACTATTGTGTAATTCATATGGATTTTGGCTCTTGTTTACAGTATGGTTGCTAGGTAACAGTTGTGGAATTGCCTCAACCAGGAAGTACAATTATAAACTTTACAAAAATGGTTAAACTGAGGACAAATAGGTAAAAGGCTTAGTAAAATCTGAAATATAATTGTGTTCACTATGTTTAGTGAAATGTGTGTCTAACTAAGAAGTGATGCAAACTAATATGGAACTGGATTTAAATGGACTTAAATTTAAACTGTTGTGATTTTGGGCGTTACAAAAATAAATTGAATTGAATTGAATTGAAATTTTCTCTTAAATACTTGATAAGTGGACTTTTTGCATATATACTCCTTATATAATACCTGTGTTCTATGAGACTAATGCATAGTTTAATTAAAACTATAGGCCAATGCAGAGTTTCAAGGTAACTATTCATTTTCATAATTAAGACATGATTTGTCAATTGAAACCCTTTAAACCAGGCATGTCCAAACTACGGCCCGGGGGCCAAATGCGGCCCTCAGACCAATTTTTGTTGGCCCTCCGGCTTCCTGCTAATTTAGTTGAAACAAAAAAAAGTGATACTTTGTACTGGAAAAATTGGGAAAATTACTGGAAAAATTGGGAAAATTCAAGCATTTTGATGTTATACCAACCCAATATTAATGTTCCAAGTCTTATTAAAGGTGTGGAGGCTCATCGAGACTATGTCAAATGTAAAATTTTGAATTATTCACGTCATTGTCGGGTTGTCTGTGGCTCTCTGCTCCGTATAAGTATCAAAATGCGGCCCTCGGTGAAGAAAGTTTGGACACCCCTGCTTTAAACCATGCAATGTCTGGCCCTGTTTTGAGAATGTTGATCTTCTTACAATCACAAGATTGCCGTTATAGCCAAGGCAAGAAAATATTACTTTTCATCATCTCATTGAGTCCAATATTTTTCTTGAATGTTGTGTTTTTTATTAGAATTAGCATTAGTAGAATCCATGCAATTCATATTTGTATTGTACAAACATAGGCTACAAGTGAATGCACACACATAAAGGTTATGTCCAAATGAACAGCTGGAAGCAGTGTTCCCAGCACTTGACCCAAGAGTCCTGCTTTCTTCAGTATAATGTCAGCTTTAAAGTCAGTCCAGACATGCACAGATCCTGTAAAGGCCACTTTGATCCATCAACTATACCACAATTTTATATAAAACAATCCCATGTGTGCAAACCCTGCTTAGTCTTCCTCAATATTACCTGACTGCAACATGACATGCCAAGTGGGACCGAAACCATTTCCAAAATCGGCTTCTCTTTTTGATATCCGAACACAAAAGAAATTGTACAGACATTATCAATCTTTCCTCTATTTTATCTGGGGGCCGGGTTGTATTCATCATGTATAATGGGCACTTTGGCAGACACTGAGACAAAACATTGCGTTGGCACGGTTCAATCTTTTGGAAATAATGGCTTCCAAAGCACATCAGAATAAAAACTGGGGGGATGCAGAAAATGTGATAAGTCACTGCTATCGAAGAGTGTAGGGTTTACAATGAGTCATTTAGAGACATGATGGAGTTGCAGCAGTTAAATTAAAGATAAGATAAGATACACTTTTTCATCCCAACAGAGATAGAAAAGTGTTTTAACAAGGCTTGGAACACATTCACTAAAGCGAGTGTACATTATTTTAGAGTCCGCCACTTCTTTGTCATCATGTCTCATGGAAATGTCATTGCTTTTCCTTGAATGTAATCTAAAATCAAACAACAAAAGGTTCATACAATAAACAACTACTTTTAACAAGGTACAGGGGACTGGCTCTGCCAGTCCCACACTGCCTTCTATTAGACAGTAGTAGTTTTTAAGCTAATCTTTAACATGTCGGCATGCCATTGTGGAAAAAAAGAAGAATGTTTTGATAAAAAAGTGTCTACGAATAACCAATCAAACGTAACACATAAATGTTCTAGTGAGCTATATTGCACAAATTAGTTGGGGAATTATATTGATGCATCCTTCATTTGCACTAATTTGTTACGTACATAATGATACTTTGCAAAGACTCAAAGGTTTTTAAGATCATTTTTCAGTAAGATAGACTGTGTGCCCACTTAGTAATGCTAGCATCTGCTTTGTGACTATTTATCTACGGGGTTAATCACACACCAATTGTTCCTTAAATGCTGCTTCATGAATATGCAAGCTGCCCGCTGATAAAACAGCTTTTAGAGGCTCTGAACGCACCAGTAGTTTTAGTTGTATCTCTATAAGAATGATGGTATTCGCCCGGCGTATACGCGTTTCGGATGTGCATGATGGAAAGGCCATTTGTTTGCGCAGACAGGGGAGCGAGGTGCTTTGTCAAACGGTGGGGCTCGCGGGCTTAATGACTTGTGAAGACTATTAAAAAGGCAAACATAGCGCTAAGTGGTCAAGGCCCGCTTTTGGCTGCAATTTATCACAGCAATCCCCCCGACGAGCTTTGGGCGGCATCGCAGTGGGCATAGGTCAGATTGGTCATTGTTTGCATGCAGCGCTGGACAAAAGCAGACGTAACAGCTCTGTAGAGTCTGAAGCTATTGCATGGTGTTCGCAGAGTAATCAGAGAGATCTTGTTGAAATCAAATAAGTTTACCGTAGCTTGTAGGAGAAACAGAATATACTATTCCACTATTTAATGCCTTTTAATGAATTCAAAACACTGGGTAAAATTACCCACTATGCCAGTGTTCTTGCTTTGAATGATTTTATCCCATATTGTATATCTGGTTATTCTATATTTGTCAGTTTTATTTGTATTGATTTATTGTATATTTGTATTTTATACTTCACAGTGTACACCTGAAAAGGGTTAGTTTCTCTCTTTGAGTTTCCCTTGTATACAGTGAGGAAAATAAGTATTTGAACACCCTGCAATTTTGCAAGTTCTCCCTCTTAGAAATTATGGAGTGGTCTAAAATTCTCATTGTAGGTGCATTTCCACTGTGAGAGAAATAATAAAAAAAAATAATGAACTCACAGTGTATGCTTTTTAAAATAATTTATTTGTATGTTATTGCTGCAAATAAGAAAATCAGTGTTAATGTTTGGTGCAGAAGCCTTTGTTTACAAATATAGCGGTCAAATGTTTCCTGCAGTTCTTGACCAGGTGTGCACACACTGCAGCAGGGATTTTGGCCCACTCCTCCACACAGATCTTCTGTAGATCTGTCGGCAATGTCGCTGAGCAACACAGAGTTTCAGCTCCCTCCAAAGATTTTCTAATGAATTTAGGTCTGAAGACTGGCAAGGCCACTCCAGAATCTTGATGTGCTTATTACGGAGCCACTTCTTGGTTAACCTGGCTCTGTGCTTCGGGTTATTGTCATGTTGGAAGACCCAGCCACGACCCATCTTCAATGCTCTGACAGATGACTGAGGGAAGAGGTTGTTGCCCAAAACCTGGCAATACATGGCCCCATTCATTCTCTCCATGATGTTTCCACCCCCCATGTTTCACAGTAGGGATGGTGTTCTTTGGATGGTACTCATTCCTCTTCTTCCTCCAAACACGGCGAGTGGAGTTTCTACCAAAAAGTTCTATTTTGGTCTCAACTGACCACATAACTTTCTCCCATGACTCCTCTGGATCATCCAGCAAATTTCAAACGAGCCAGGAACATTCCGTGCGATGCATGATTATAAACCATGACGGTGTAGTGTATTACCGATAGTAACCTTTGAAATTGTGGTCCCAGCTCTCTTCAGGTCATTGACCAGCTCCTCCCATAGTTCTGGGCTGATCCTCATCTTTCTTATTACCACTGATACCCCACAAGGTGAGATCTTACATGGAGCCCCAGTCCGAGGGAGATTGACTGTCATCGTTAGCTTCTTCCATTTTCTAACAATTGCTCCAGCAGTTCAGATTTTTTCAACAATGACAAACCCTGGTTCACTCTAAAACTAAGCCAGTTAAGGCAGCAGAAGGAGGAAGCGCAGAGAGCGCTACAAAGATGATTACAAAGAGATTTCTCGAGCTAGATCACAGTACAATACACTTCTGAAGCAGCAGTTCTCTGACAACGCGGGGGCTCCGGCTTCACACCATAAACCCCAAGCCCCCCCTACTGCAGACAACCGAAAACTGGCTGAGCAACTTAACACCTTCTACTCCAGGTTTGATGTGATCACCCCCTCCCCCACGGTGGCCACCTCCGCCAACCCAAACCTGGTCCCCCCCACCTCCCCCACCACTCTCTCAGTGATGTAAACAGGCTATTTCGGAAGTCCAACCCCCGAAAAGCTGCTGGACCAGATGGTGTCTCTCCTGCCACATTAAGACACTGCGCAGGAGAGCTGACCCCCGTCTTCACAGACATTTTTAACACCTCCCTGGGGTCATGCCACGTCCCAGCCTGCTTCAAGTCTGCCATCATTGTCCCTGTCCCCAAAGAAGCCCCGGATCACAGGACTTAATGACTACAGGCCAGTGGCACTGACGTCTGTAGTCATGAAGTCATTTGAGCGCCTGGTCTTGCCCCACCTCCAGTCCTTCATCTCCTCACTGCTGGACCCCCTGCAGTTCGCCTACGGAGCCAAAAGGTCTGTAGACGACACCATCAACCTGGCACTCCACTTCATCCTGCAGCATCTGGACTCCCCGGGAACCTACGCCAGGATCCTGTTTGTGGACTTCAGCTCTGCGTTCAACACCATCCTCCCTGCTCTGCTCCAGGACAAGCTCTCCCAGCTCAACGTGCCCAACTCCACCAGCAGGTGAATCACTGACTTCCTGATGGATTGGAGGCAGTGCGTACGGCTGGGGAAGAATGTCTCAGACACTCGGACTAACAGCACAGGAGCTCCACAGAGCTGTGTACTTTCTCCTCTGCTCTTCTCCCTGTACACAAACTGCTGCACCTCCAGCCACGACTCCGTAAAATTGATCAAGTTTGTGAACGACACCACCCTCATCGGGCTCATCTCGGACGGGGATGAGTCTGTCTACAGGAGGGAGGTGGACCGGCTGGTGTCCTGGTGCAGCGGTAACAACCTGGAGTTCAACGCCCAGAAAACAGTGGAGATGATCGTGGACTTCAGGAAAGTCACAGCCCCCCAGCCCCCCATCACCACCGTGGACTCCTTCCGCTTCCTCGGCACCACCATCACCCAGGACCTCAAGTGGGAGCCCTCCATCAGCTCCCTCATCATGAAGGCCCAGCAGAGGAAGTACTTCCTGCGGCAGCTGAGGAAAGCCAAGCTGCCAGTGCAGATGATGGTGCAGTTCTACACGGCCATCATTGAGTCCATCCTCACCTCCTCCATCACCGTGTGGTACGCTGGAGCCACAGCCAGGGACAAACAGAGACTACAGCGCCCTCTGCTGGAGCCACAGCCAGGGACAAACAGAGACTACAGCGCATTGTGCGTTCTGCTGAGAAGGTGATCACAGCTGACTCTTCTCACCCTGGACATGGTCTATTTGAACCACTCCCCTCAGGCAGGAGGCTACAGTCCAATCCGGACCAGAACCTCCCGCCACAAGAATAGTTTCTTTCCCTCTGCCGTTGGACTCATGAACACTTCTAAACACCTGCCACTTTAACTGCAACTATTCAATCACTCACTGCACTGTCACTTTCTGCACTCACAACTGTACATTTAACTGTAATTCTTGTGTACATAGTAATGTAGAAAAAGATTCAGTTGTAGTCATCTGGACTCTGTTTTAGAAAAAACTTACAAAGTAATGCCTATTTTTATGTTATACTATAGTATATTACAAATTGTTTCTTAATGCATGCCCTTTGGATTGAATATATGTTGTTTTTATTATTGATCAGTGTCTTATGTAACACCTTAAGGCCGAGACAAGTTACTATGTTTGTGAATTTTGTTCATTGACAATGGCCATAAACCCTTTCTGATTCTGAATTCTGATTCACCAAGCTGCTTGCCAATTGTCCCGTAGCCCTTTCCAGCCTTGTGGAGGTCTACAGTTTTGTCTCTGGTGTCTTTTCACTGCTCTTTGGTCTTGCCCATGGTAGTAGTTGGAGTGACTGACTGTGGAGTGGACAGGGGTCTTTATGCAGCTCACGAGCTCAAACAGGTGCTACTAATTTAGATTAATAAGTGGAGTAGAGGTGAACTTTTTTAAAGTAGACTAACAGGTCCAGAATTCTTGCTGATTGACTTGACAGGATTGTGTGTGAATGAAGCAAAATACAACACCATATATGTTTTTGATGAGGAAACAATGTTATAACATGGTTCATAAATACTCAAGACAGTCAATTTTGCATAATATGATATCCTTTAAACTCACACAAATAGTTGACAGAATAGAGCTGCTTTCACATACAAACCAAGTTGGGAAACCTGTTTTAGCTGTTATCACGAGTACCCTTATGCAATGTCAAAACACACATAAGTTGTCCATGTTTCATTTGTATGTCCCTTGCATCGTTCAAATCCCGATGTTCTTCTATAAATGTACAAATGGCCAGTAGCCCTATCTTTATGTGCATCCACATCAAAGTATGCTTGTGAGTGCTGTGTAAGAGATCCATGTACAGTTTATATGTGAGTGATTGTCCTTTCATCGTGTTCTTTTAAACACTGATTGAAATCTAATCCTGAGCACGGCCTGGCTGAATACATCCACACTGGGCTACTCTAAACAACACTCCGGTTACATTGTACTCAGCTCATGGAGGAGTTAACCTGCTCCTGCTTTAGAAATACCCTCTTTCTTAGACACTAATCCCAAAATTGCTACTATGTCAAGGGTGAAGAAGCTACATAGTATCAGCCAGAGTTATTTCCCATATTTCAGATCAAATACAAATGCTTACATGAATACAGTATTTCCCTTGTTCAGTCTCGGCACAATAATGGTGGAAGAAGGTCGGAGCATCCAAACATGCTAGAGTGCATGCTATTGTTGTGTCCTCTGGCAAGACATTTCAGCCATATTGCCCACTTTAGATGATATTTGACCAGAAAGAAACAAAAAGGAACAATGTTTAAAAAAATATCTATAGTCAATTGTCAACAAGAAATCTTTGTCATAAAAAACTTTGCTACTCTAAATTGTTACCTTTTGTATTTTGAGAATATTGTGGAAAAAAAACAACACAATATTTGTACAGTTGGCCCGAAGAGTCAGTAGTAAATAGGTCACAAGTCCTCAGCTGTTTAAAAAGAGTTGCAGCCAGTGGTGGACTGGCTGTATAAGTGCATTCTGGAGTTGCACAGAATGGCCGGTGGATCTGACGGTTGCTTGACACACATTGCATCTATGTATTACAATGAGAGGTTATTTGCAATAATATAATAATGCATTTGATTTATACAGCACTACCTTGGACACTCAAAGACATTCATTTACTCCACACTCGGAGGCACTCATTTACCCACCAGATTCACTAGGCAATGTGGGTGAAGTGTCTTGCCTAAGGACACAATGGTGATAATTCCCTGTGTATCCCTTCCAAGTACAGAGGCTGCAAGACATCAATGTGCCTCTAAGCAAGTTCTATGTATATGACCTATAATTATGAGCGTTAGGGCCCTAAATTGTTGAAATTTTTTACTAAGCTGTTCTCTGTTAAGTCCAAGTGAAAGTGGGTTCAGAGCAGTGGGTTTCAAAACTCTGTGTTGTTTACTATCAGTTAAGAAATGGAAACAAAGATACATCAACTGCTTCATAATCACATTTTGTGTAATTGTGATTTTCCCATTTTTATCCTCAAAGAATGGATCTGTATTTGGAGCAGCTGCCACTTTCCTCCCGAAACATGCAAAATGTAGGCTAATACAAGAAAACAAACTTGATCAAAACCCAGGTTGAAGATGGGTCCCTCTGCACTACTTCTGTTCAGTAATCAGCAAATTGGAGTTTATTTGCAGATCGGATCTAGAGCCGTGAGTTGGTAAAACACGTTAAAAGTCTTGTATATAATTCTAACATGCTGTGAGAAAAACATGAACTCTCGACTCTCCATCTGTATATTTTTTATTTGCTTCAATCTCCAAATGAGCTCTTCCTTTCTTTACCATAAATTGACAGTATTCCATTCAGGCCTGTAGATAAGCAAACCTGGGAAAATACCTCTGGCCCCAACATTGTCCCCTGATGTACACAAAGATGTCAAAACGTCAGGAAAATCAGTATTTACAAAGGAACTATAAATGTTAGTCCAGGGTAAATGAGAAATATAGTGTTATTTGAGTAGAATAATCCGGCCTGTGTAACCGACGAGCGCAGGATGGTACCGCACAGCAAAGGAGCAGTGAGCTGCTAGCCTCCCTGGGTAAATAGAGGTTGAAAAGAGTGTAGGGTTTGATTAGCCTGGGCCTGCTCTGCTCTCGTCTCCTTCAGACAGCTGGGCTAAAGGTTAGGCTGCCTCGCTGGTGGTGCCAGTAATTGGAGATCCAGGGGCAACCTGCTTTAAGAAATCGATCAGCGCAAGTTGAAGCACAGCCAGCAAAGAGAATTTCACTCCCAAACTCATCTATAAGCCCAGATGGTTGCGAGAGTAGTCGGAAAAGTAACTTCTTCAAAAGGCTGCCACTCAAGTAGAAGTAAAGGAAGTAAAGGTCACAATATTTGTTCCAGGGACAGTACAAGTATTATATGAGACAACAATATACAAAGAACAGTGTTTGGACATAAACATTTTGATAAAATATCAGATTTTTGTCACTACTTACTATTGATCTAATCAGTCTAGCAGGACAAAAAATCTGGAATGTTCAATTTATAATGGAAAAACATATGAATTTTTCTACTACTCAAGTACAAGTAAAATGTATTGTCTGATAAACATATAAATGTAACTGTAATTCTACAAGTGTGTACTTCCCAGTATTCCTGAGCCCGTTGGCCACAGTTGATAATCTCATTAGGCCTCCGAATGCTTTTCCCACATAGATTTTATTACTCAGGCTTGTCAGGATCTTGAGCTGCATTCACACTGGGCACGATGTGGCCTGGATATAGTTACTGAAGTGTAAATAACAGCTATTGCATTAAGAGCTAAAGTTTACAATGACTTTCTTGTCTCATGGGAGAGAGCCTCAGCCAGGTCTGAGATACAGGTTGTGTTTCATTTTGTCAAAATGGCAATAGAAATTTGGAGCACAACAATCAGTTCTGAATGAATGTGCCAAGCCCCTTCTTTTTTCCCCCCTCATTATATAGTTTCCATGTTTTCTAATAAAACCCAGAGCAAAAAATCCATGCATCTTCATTGATACTAAAAAACAATTTCAAACAGAATTGGACAACAGAGAACAAGACGTTTACATTTATTTCAATTTACAGTAAGCTTGAATATAAAGGTTCGCATTCTGTGATCTAGTGAAATGTTCTGGTTTGGCATATTATTTAATTGAGCTTACTGTATAAAAAAACATATCTCCCATTCAGGGTATAAAAAGTTCCTGAGGCAAGTGGTGTGTGCTGAGATGGAGCTGTTGGAGAGCAAGCATCTGCTTCATCAATGCAGCAATATATTCACAGCAACTATTTATTCTTAAATTGAATAATTATTTTAGTTGGAACACTCAACGTGCTTACTGGCAGGCAATCGGCTCAAAATCAAATGTATGTTTACTTCTGACCCTGGTGATGTGAACTTTATATGATATTATAATTAACTGTAATGACATATGTCACTTTTTTTTTTTTTTTGATTTTGTTGCCTGTAGGCTTTATTAGACAGGAGAGGAGGGTGAAATGGGGAACGAGAGAGAGGGGAAGACATGTAGTAAATCGTCGGGAATCGAATACACAACACTGTCCGGCTGCACTTGAACCTGGCATACGTGTGCTGTGACTTAAGCACTCAACCACCAGGCAGCACTGACATATGTCACATTAAAACTAAGAACCAACAATACAATACCACAATTCAATATATATATATATGCAGTATATATGTTATATCTCGGATTACCTGCTTTTCCCCATGGAGATATTATTGTTTTGCCATGAATGTTCCACAATTATTAAAATCACCTTTATCCAAGGAGACCATATCCAAGGTATTTGGGGTTAGGGCTTTATTGGTATTATATTATATACAATATGTTATTGTCTTGCGCTATGATCACTCAAACAGCACATAGGTAAAGCGACTGCAGTTAACAGCCGTTTAACAAAGTTCCACACACATGCTCTTTGTAATTTACCTGTTTAACCATGAACTGTTTCATGTTTCCACTGTAAATATGTAACAGAGAATAGTGTCTCTATAACTACAAGTGCCTGTTGATTTTTGTTGCGATGAGTCAAGTACAACCTCCTATACCTATACTGCATATACCACACGTGATAAGAGGAAATCACTCTTGGATAGATCTGTTTAATGGAATACATGGAGCATTCCAAGCAAAGCAATATCATCATGGTGGGGTACCCTCCAGCAAAGGTAGGTCGTGCACCTTTAACAGAAAGGGAAATGGCTTCATTTAATAAATATGGCAACAAAGACAATAAAGTATTGTGCCAAAAAATGAAACAATGTCTCACAGTAAGTAATTGTAACTGTAGATCTGTTGAAACAAGAAGAAATAGCACATCATTTCACCTTTTCGTTCATTTGTGACACAAATCTTCCCGCGCGCAAAGACAAAGACAGGCAATCATGGCTGTTTTCCAATTTGCAAACTAAGCTTCCGCTGTCCCCCGCTCACATATGTGCCCTCCCTGATCAATTGAGAAATCATTAGCTGAAAACGTTATTGACTTCCTCCCGGCCCTTCACTGCTGGCTTGAGTTTTTCGAACTCCTACAGCCCGCTAGCTCCAAAGCGCACACCCCATCACCATCCATCTCCTCCGCTGCCTGCACTACCTCCGCCTTTGATCACTCTTAATCACACTTTCTAGATGCTCCATAGAAAAGCTGTCTTCTGAAATCAACACAGATCCAAGTGTAATTTTCTCGCTCGGGCCCATCTGTCCGTTTAGCCCAGATGTGCGTACAAAGAGGCCTGGAGCTCGGGCGCACAGCTGTGGTGGAGATGGTTTACAGAGACATGCTTCATCTGTCTGCGCTAGGTTTGCAGCCAGAGCGAGCTAAGTAAAAACTGTCTGAAATGTTTCGGGGGAAAATAGCCTGTGATGTTTTTACTTTCCCTTCTGTCACATAGCTGTCATCTGCCTATTTAGCGGGTGTTAAGTCAGGGATTTAAAACATGGAAGACACGTTTTGGCAATGCAGACATACAGAAGGATTTCAATTAGAAGGAGTAGCCAAGCACAAAAAAATAGCTATTGAATTGATGAACTTTTGTTGCTTGGATCCAGGCAGATAGAGACAGTGTAGAGTAGGACTGCAACTAATGATTATTTACTGCTGCGGAGGAAGTGTGATGAAGAGAGGAAAACGGCAGTACACTTGAATCGGGTTAGGTGTTAGGTATTAGCTCTTATGATTGCAATATCGGTTGCAAGAGGTTTTCAATGATTAAAATGCTCTATTCATGAGTTTCAGCAAAAGAAAGTGCCCGCTTTCTGTTTTATGCAACATTTTGAGGACTTTTTCCCATTCAAAGATGTCCTTTTTAAACTGTTCATTGGCGATGGCAATGGTCCTTGTGACGGAGCCAGTCCGTCTCGGGTTGTAGTCTCCGTTTGAACAAGAGCGGGGCCCGTTCATGCCCGCGCGCACAGACTAACACACACTCGTTCATTCCCCGCTCTCTCCGCTGTTTCATTCATTCGCACCACACGCATCATTCACATACTTCCCCGCACTCCTCTGACACTAATTTGCCAAGGGTGCACACTTGCGCGTGTTAGGATAATTCTTATAAATCATACACGCCAGCTCTTACCCATATTGATTTGCAGCCTCGCTCCTCCGATGCGGCGCGTCGGACCGAACCCGAGCCAGTACTTCCTGGTAGTTTAAATAGGCGCTGTTCGCGCCGTGGTGCTGACCATGTGACATGCATGATGCAACCAGAGTTTTACGCCTTTCTTTTGTGTTATTTTGAACATTAATATGTAATTAACGAGCTCTTGCTTCGTAGGAAGATGCCACACATGTTTGTTACACATTCATTTGGGGTTTTCATTATCTGTGTATTTTGCTTAGTGGGAGGGGCAAGTGAAGAATAAAGGGAGCCGCTTTTGGCCTGGGAGTCAGTCGGTCACCGGTTACAGTGCAGGTAACAGGGGTGCTGAGTGAGAGAAAGAGAGAGACTGGGACAGATAAAGTTCAAGTAGAACTTTACGTTGGAACGCTGTAGTTATATGTATTTTTGGACACTGCTCTTTATCACTGTAAATATTTTTAGGTCCAATTTGCATTTGCATTTAAGGTACTCAGAAGTTTACAATTTATTTCCCCGTAGTTGAGCAACATTTGTTTTGATCCAGTACAGATATATTGTAAAAACAGCTCTTAGTGTTAAAATGAGACAAGCCGTGTGCTGTCTGCTACTCATTATCCATGAGTTTCAAAACAATACGAAATTAGGACTGTAGCGGGGCTCTCTTCAAAAACAGGCGAAGTCGAATTCCAAGTGCTCAGGTGAATTTATTGTGCCAATCTCCAAATGCAAAAATTGTCCCTCTATAAGATGCAAAACTTCAAATCAAGACATTTTCACATTTGCTCTATGACTCCATTGCATATAAAGGTTGTGTGTGCCTATTCTGTGCATGCTCACCCTGAAAGGCCTCTTGTCCATGTTGACTGAGGGGAGAGTTGAAGTAGGGCAGCTTTTCAGGCCGAGCGTCTCGCCTGCCACTGACATAATGTCTAAATGCTGCCTCCCAGGTTCACACACACCCAATACCTGGAGGTCAATGCACTTAGACGCTGCTAGTGCGAATTCTGACACCCAATCTTTCCCTTTGTGGGTGCCAAACTCAAGTGCAGGGCCTAATTAGACTCTCCCTGAAGCGTGTGAGTGTTGTATGTAAGCAGTGTCTCGGTCGAGGGATTGAAAGATCGGGGTTTAAGTTTGCTGTGTCCGCACTTGCACACACACTCAGCACATTCACTGTCATTAACGCGCCGCAGCTGTAACATTCAAAGACCTTATCGCCATTCGTAATCGTTTCTCAGATAACACTTGGGTGCATTGCGTTGTGGGGTTGTTTTTTGTACGGAAGTTAGATGTTCCAGAAGCCTCGGGCATAGGGTGTACTTGTGCGCTAGTTATTTTAAGGCGGGATGTAATGGATGTTAATGCATGTTTTTGTAAGAGCGAGTGTCTTTGTTTTGGGTTTTGCAAAGAATTTACACTGTGATTATCGTAAAAAAGAGGAATAAGAAAAACTAAACAAAGCTCTAATCAGGAAATGTGACTGCCAATTTTGCAAAGTCTGCAACATGCTGATTCAACATTCACTGCAAATGAAAATTAAGGGTTTTGGAAAGCTTGAATTTTCAAAATAGAATCTTCTGACTTTACGAGCTTCTAGTTTAGACAAATAGCATGTTTTGGTAGACTGAAGCGAAATGTATATATACAGTACAGAGTCAGAAGAAGTAAGGGTTTGAACTGCTGGATTGGCAAAATAGATTTTCTGATTTATAAACTGTGTATATGTGCATATGACAGGTTAGACTACCCATTTCACTCAAATATAGTTATATGATTATAGCTTTCCCGATATTTAGCTGAAATTGGTACCAACTTTTCCCCATTTTGAAAAAATTCTGTTACGGACCAAGCATAATTCAAACAAGTGCCAAAGCTTGTTGAATTTACACAATAGTTAGTATTTGACAACACCTTTATTTTCTTAAATATGATTTAAAATAGTAAAACATGTGTGCATAAAAACACATATGGGATTTCTGTTTGGAATGCAGCGTTACTCCCTGTATTTTTCAATGCTTATTTTTATTTTTGTCAAACTGACACCTGGCTGGTGTGAAATTATGATAAATAATTACCACACCAAACAAAGTCATAATTAGAAAAACATGAATACCTGTCATAAGCTCCAATAAGTGAACATGCTTTGGTAGACTGGAGCAATCTTCTATTCAAAAATGCACTGCACAGCAAGAGATTTATTGTGTGTCTCTACCTATAAAGAGTATGTATCCCGTCTCAGATGCCTGTTTGACATGTCTGAACTATAAACATGAATGACTGAGTTAGACCTTTCACCACATGCATATGGAATGGGAGACCTGATATCCTGAATATTATGACTTTGACAAACTATTTTTACCTAAATATTCAGCTGTGCAAAAAGTATAATTTAATATTGTATTCATACACATGACACATACACATAGCAACCTAAGTTGCCCTGGGGCAGACTATGAAGATGTGGATACTGTTGTTCTCCAATGGCTTTACTGAACACGGCCAAATGCTTCATTTTTTGTCATGTGTAATGGTCACATTGTAATGTGAACCAAACCCCAAACCAAATTACCTGAAACCTAACCTAACGCCTAACCTTACCCTAAAAAATATATTGTAAAAATGAAATATTTGCTAACATAGACAGTGTAAAGAGGCGGTTTTTATGGAATAAACGGTTGAGGGAAAAATAATAATAATCCCGCCAAACACACTGCCCCAATTTGTGTCACTGTTGTTCAATAGCTTAAGGAGGAACATTTTATTTCGTACTGTGTATACACTGGACCCTTCCAGCAGTGAAGTATTAAGAATTGTATCTTTCACATTCTAATCCGGTTAAACTGTAATTTTGTCATGATTGTTGTTTATGTTCATTACATTGCTGTTTATGTTAATTCCATTGTTCAAAACTATTGTGGCCTGCATGGTAATTTTGACTACCATCGCTAACAGTAACAATCTACACCAGGGGTCTCCAATTATATTTTCCAGGTGACCAGATTTTTCGAAGGGCTAAGGTCTGGGGGCCGGACTGCAAAATCACACAACAATGTTATGTTTTATCTCTATAAGATCCACAAACAACTCACAGTGGCTCAATTCAACAACAAAAATCAACATACAACTTTACTTTTAAGTAAAAACATCATAACAATATTACATGACGACAAACAGGACAAAAGGACTCAAACCCAGTGTTTACCAGAAACCTGACTCGACTACTGCAAAGCAGACCTGGGACAAGACCAGGTTCAAACCAAGACTAAACAAAACATATCTACCAGGAAAACATGGATAAACTATAAAGCAGGACTAAAACAGCACTAAAACAGGTCTAAAACAGGTCTAAAGCAGGACTATTTTAAAAAATAAATGTCATTTGAACATTTGGTTCAAATGATAGTAAAATGTACTAGATTACATCAGCTGCCAAAAAAAAGCCAAAACAAACAGCTGTCACTAGGCCACATGCGCAGTATCATGCATGTTTTTGGAGTTCCCTGACCTGCAGCAGTCTATTAAAAATAGCCCAGACTGAGCATTGAAATATATGCAATGTAATGAAATGGATAAAGGGAAAAAGTTCCTGAAAGCACTAAACTGGTGACAACGGATAACCCTAACCCAAAAGAGGAAAAGTGGGTGGGGCGGTATAAGGTCAATACAGCAATGGGTGACGGAACTAACCCTAAATTAACCCTTAATATATTAGGCCCTGGAAAGGAAAGGTGACATGTTTGTAAAAAATTTAATAGCCTTGAAAACCCGTTTAAAAATATCAAACAACGCTATTCTAAATCAGATGTCAAGTAATCATTGAACCAGATCACACCCACTTTCTAAATGTTAGACTTAAAATATTTAGAAGACGTTAGGAAAGTTGGCAAAAAGAGGGATTGCTTTTTCATGTGCGAAGGAACAGAAATGGTCCAATGATTGACCCCTGTGGGACTCTTAAACTACATTTAACTGTAATACCCACAGTTCTGCAGATCTCTACAACAAATGATGAATGCTTCCATACATCTAGACTAACAATAAGCCACAGTGTCACCCACAATTCAGCAGCACATTCTTTCAGTTACCTCAAATACCATCTGGACCTGCCGTTTTTTCCCGGACTCGTATTTCCATACTCCATTATCAATCACTGCCAGCGTAGATTCGTGAGGCATAGAACCAACGGAGTCGAGACGAAAGAAGGATGGCTTTAGAATGATACAGATGCATAGGTAGAAGTGGGTTGTCAAAAATAGTAAGAGGAAGAAAGCAAATGTATATTGATTTTTCTAACAGTGTAGTAGGTCTATTGTGACGTCTGTAATCATTTTACATTGTTTTTGACACTCTGATTATATATCATATTTAAATCAGTGGCAAAGTGTGAAATTGCCACCACAGGGCACTCAAAAGTTTAATGTTGATTACTTGTCTGTATTTTAGTACAGAATTAATATGTGTTTTATGGGTTAGATAAAAGCATAGTGATACTTTGTTTTATTTTATTGATGAATAAACAATAGTCTAGGAGTTTGTCAAACAATACATGTATAGGAAAATCTGAACGCAAACTGTTACTGCTTCCCTGATTGTCCAGGAAAAAATAAATATTAATGGTCTGGTGGTACTCGGAAACCAAAATTATAACTTCGGGACTTGGGGCGAAATGTTTGAGAGCCATTTCTCTTAGAAAAAGAAATCTCTCAATTATGGCAATTAAGGGCCATACAACAAAATGTGCCCCCAAAGAGCTAGAAATAGTCCAGATTCAAATGCGTAGCTAGCTGTTTCTAGTGTTTCTTAGTGAAACTGTATCACCAAAAGAGACCCGAAAGATGAATAAGATTAACCAAAACCAGACCATTTTTTTCCTTCACCTTGACCATTTGTGTACATCTTAGTTTCAGACAATTGTAAGAATGTACATCTACTATCCATCTAGTTCAGTCCATAAATCAGCCTGGAACAGCACAGCCTGCCTCCGCACACATGGTCGCATGTCTGGTCAAACTCCATTGAGGTCAGCTGTGATTGGCTGGAATGAGGATAAGGATTAAACTTGGAAACACGAGTCCAGTGGAAAAGAAAAAGAAAAGAAAAACTCCATGGTCAGGCAACAAAAAGAATGTTCTGTTGAAATCTTCGGTTAAAATTCCTGTTGAAAAATATATACAGTCTTTACTGGTTAGTCTCTACTAGAATCATTCCTATCCATGGGTTTCAGGACAATGGGAAATCAGCACCTTTTACAACAACAATTAAAACTATAATTTCATATATTTTGAATGGAAAAAGTCAAAATGTTGTGTATAACATGAAGTTAACCCAAAAATATGTCTAATCTGTTAGAGTACAGTTTTTCACAGTTTATGCATCTATTTCATCTTTACAAACGTCTGACATTCTTGAATCATAAGTGGGTATAATTAATTAATTATTTTTGCACATTTAACATTTTAACCCAGTTATTCAATTACTATACCATAACTACACCTGAAAAAAGACAAAATTCATAATGAACAAATAGTTTATTAAGACTGATTCAGGGTTAGGAGTTTGGGTTAGGGTCTTAATTAAGTAGTTACTAAACCAGAATCTTTCTTGATAAACTTTTTGTTCATTTTGAATTAAATGACACATTTTATGCTAAATTGACTTTTGAACTCTTAACTATGTTCTAACAGTGTTCCCTCGAAAACATATCTGGAGTAGAATTTCGCTTGTTAGAAAGTCCCCTCCCCTCCGAGCGTCAAAAACACTCTTCTGAATCACTCTGATGTATGCCCTTTTCTGTTGCGTGGCTCTGAGAATCTTCTACCCTGCTTTTAAGTCCACAAATCATCGCCAGACAGCAGAGGTCTCTTCTGATGGTGCTTCCTCCACTGGTTTAACTGTACTCAACCTTATGTATTTTAGAGCGAATGGGTGCGTGTGTTTGTGCACGCGTATGTGCTTGTGTTTGTGTCTGTGTGTGTGCATGAATGCTTCTGCGTGTGACTGTGTGGGCTGTGTTTGTCTGGGTCAGGCGGTTGTGGGGGGATGTGGGAATGTTTTTAATGCACTGTAAAGCACATTGTGTTACATTTGATGTATGAAAAGCACTTTATAAATAGTTTGATTTGATTGATTGATTGATTGATCGAAATCACAATCATTAGTACTGTGTAGCTACATCATGAAGTCGGGTGGCTAGTTTGCAAAGTTTATGTTAAATTTGTGTAAGTCCCGCTCCAGCAGTAGATGGAGCCAAAGCTCAGTTAGTGCCATGGAAAACTTGAAACGTGTTTTAGTTCTAAAACATGTAATACCATTATTTTTGCCAGTCTATATATAGATATATATCTATATATATATATATATAGATATATATACTATAAATTCTTGTTATGTTGGATTCAGTTTTTTCCTGCCTCTTTTTCAACCCTGAATAACCTCCGGGCAGGTGCAAATAGATGTTCCGTCTGTCCACACTTGGTCAGTTTGATGGCTTCCAGCTCCAGTGCTCCTCTGATGAAAAGTGTCTGCTCTGTTAAGGACTGCATTACCACCAAGCTGTTTGGGGCTTAAGGTCAGGAGAAGAAGGCAGAGTGGGGCAAGAAAAATGTATACTGCTACATATAAAGACATCTTCACTAAGGTCAAGGGTTTGTGATGAAACATTGGAATTTCAAACTGGTATAACCCAGAAATGATTTGCCAATCCGTAGACACTGAGACTATGTTCACGACTGTCGCATGTCCTGATGTTGACATGGTTTTGATCCTGCTCCACTCCTGGTTTAGTCATGTTTTCTCCAGGTTTTGCTTCGGGGTTTGTCCAAGTCTACTTTCGATTTTGATGTGGTATGTGTGTCCAAAGCAAGACTGTTATTTTGCGTTTCAGTGTTTTCGTGCTTATTTGTAGCCCAATGCTCAGTCTACCAAAGGTACAGAAATTAGAATTTTAGAAAAAGGACAAAATCTCAAAACGAATGAACATTGCTGACTTTGACCATTACCAAGAGATGAAGCCAGATAGAAGTCATACAATTTAAGTCTATATGAGACAAGGAATATTATATGTCTTTTGCATTCAAAGCACACCACTATTGATGCAACGTTCATGACCAAATTGGTTCTATGACACCTTATCCTTTTTTTCACGGATTCTGACACAAATTTACTCAGAACAAACTCAAGAAACAGCATTCAAAGCAGATCAAGATGTCAACGCGTCTTTTTTCAAAAATATGTTACACCAAAGCAGTTTTATATATTTTTTTCATAATTCTTCTCAGTGATGCATATTGGAACTGGAATTTTGAACAGGTCTTTTAAATAAAGTAAAATAAACAGTACCCAAGATCTGGTAGCCCAAAGATCAGGTTATCATCATAGTACCGAAAGTACCAACACTAGCCCGTGCATTCTAAAAGAAAGTCAGGGAGAGATAATGGGAGCTTACCCAAAGCCACAGCTGTATGGATAGTTTACCCGTCAAAACCGCAGTAATATTTGAATGATATGCAATAAAAAGGTTATGATGTGAGAACAAATGATCTCCATTGTATGAATGTTATGACATCTTGGTCGCCACTGATTTGTCAATAGTCTTTATGACAGTGTGACGCTCGAGGTTGAACTTTATGGAAGAGATCGCAGCAGAATCGTCCAGATATTGAACATTTTCGGAAGCTCACAGGTTTAATTCTCTTGGTGCTCAAGTTTTCCCCATCTACGTGAAACATGCTAATATTATACTAATCCTGCAAGTAGGTATCCCTTTGACCAAAATCTTGGCTTGTATTTGAACTGCAGTGGCTGACATGTTCCTGACAGTTTGGCTGTGTATTAGGGCTGGGCAATTAATCAAACTATTATCAAGGTTCGTCATGTCTTGTGGTCTAAGATTTATTTTCATTGAAAAGTCTGTGGCTAATCCTCTGTCAGTAAAAGCATGCAATTTGGGTTGCCATTTGACACAAAAAAAGTCAATGATTAAAAGTCTTGTTCATGTTTAGGAAATTTGTTTCGAAAGCCATTTTTTTTTTGGTTGTTGTTTTTTTAAAGAAAAAGCTATCTTTTAAAAGCCATTTCTAGTTTTCTTTTTCAAGAACAAGTTTTTTAAGCATTTTTTTTCTTTTTCTTTTTTGAAAAGAAAATAGCTTTTTAATTATTTTTTTTAAGAATTTTTTTTTTTTTTTTAAGAGAAAATCAAATCGAACATCAAATTTCAAGGCTTTGTATTTTTTTTTTGCTTTTCCCCCCATTTCATGGAATATCTTTCAGAGACTACGTTCACATGTTAATAATTTGATGATTGACATTTAAAGTCACAATGTTTTTATTATTATTTGTTTTTGGCAGTTTTTTTCTATTTTTCATGATTAACAATTCACAATAAACTCATAACAGTGATATCAAGAGTGTTGTTTCCATGTAACACGATATCCATTCCCCATTTATCAACACGTTTGCCATTGATTTGCCTTCAGCTCATGCCTAAACCTCAGAACCATTATCCGGGCAGATACAAATTGCACCATAATATTCCAGCATTGCCTAATCATTTTAATACCACGCTGTCCCCCATGGTATGTTCAAGCCTTTTTCTGCTGACTGTCAGTGTGGAAGCAATAAATAGCCGAAGCGGGCTGGGAATTTACTGCACCTGTAGTAACCAGTGCACCATGTTTTAATAGGCTGCAGATGTCAGTGGATTTAAATGAGGTTAAATCACATGTGGTTAAAGAGGCCAGCCATTGTTCTGTACTAGAGATGGGATTTACCTTTATTTTCTTTTATACATATGGAGCTAAATATCAGTTCATTACAACCAGATTTGATTGGAATACATTTGTATATTTAACAAGGCAGTCTGACAGTTCATACAATCTCAAGATGACTGGTAAAGATTTTGTAAATACAATTCAGCCCAGCTTTAGTATGTGTACACGGAACGGCATTCACCACAGGAAAAGCCAAGTGCGCTTTTTGTCCGATTTTTGTCTTTGCCTCTCCAGAAAACCAGTCAGAACACTCTTGTCCCAGTCTACATGTAATGAATAGGTGCAAACACAGCAGGATTTTAGACATAGGCGATGAAAGATTTATGATTGTGGGGGAAATTTTGTGGCACAAAATTGTAATGCGTAGGTCTCACAGCGAAACAATGGCAAAAAGGTAACTAAAGCTGGGGTCACACTACACGACTTTCCAGTTGTGAGAGATTTAGAATGTTGAGGAGGGTCCACACTACACCACCCTGACCAACAACTGAGGACACTTTTATCCTACAAAAACAACTTTATAGCACAATTTAATAATACTTTATTTAGGCTGTCGTGTTTCATGACTTTTTCATTGGTTAAACAGTGTCATGTGACCCCTGACCAACCCAAATTGTTGCAGAGCTGGCACTGGCAGTGACACTAACTTACTCTGGATGATCTAAAATGGACTTTTAAAGTGGGACAAAGGTGAAGAAGTTGGACATATGGGAGAGGAAATCCTGTGCCATTGGATCATTTAAGAGACAGACGTGAAGCCACACGAAGAGGAGTGTTTGTTTATAACAGTGTTTCAGCTCTGGTTGTAAATGTGCGTTTTCTGTGAAGAGTCAGCCACCTGCTTGAAATTAATTGGATGTTTAGGCAGGAACAAATTGCATTGCATGGCAAAAATTAGGCTTATAATTAAAAACATGATCAGCCAATCGATACAACTACTATGATTTACCACACTGCTCCTAAATCTTATGAATATGTTCAATGATGGACCAGGTTTGTCTTGGGGGTCCCTGCCCTAAAGTACTATTCTCAGGTCCGCCCCTGCAGCATTAGCAGCAGTAGTAGAAGCATCATATTTAACACAGTAAGTGTTGCGGCTGCTGATAGCGATTACATACAGAGAATAGAACATGATTTATCTCTTTGTGTGTTTGAGCGGCAAAGCGAGAGCGCAGGGCGCAATGACAAGGGCCTGTCTGCAGGATATCTCCTGTTTTTCATGGCACAAAGCACCATACATGCACAGGTTTTGAGTGCAGATGTTTCAATTACACAGACTAATGAAATCTAACATATAATGAGGGTTTATCCGGGGCCGGGTCGCGGCGGCAGGAGTCTGAGCAGGGAGGCTTCCCTTTCCACGCACACCTTTTCAGCTCTTCCGGGGGGATCCCAAGGCGTTCCCAGGCCAGTCGAGAGATATAGTTCCTCTAGCAAGTCCTGGGTCTTGCCTCCAGGAGGCATCTGGCACAGCCACCTCACTCATAAGAATCTTTATAACCTTTCTCCCTGTTCAGCATAACAGCCCCAGGCATTAGAGACGGTCAAGTGCATCTAGTAATTTAGCAATAGTGCTAAAACTTTGCAGCTATCATTTCTAATGCTAACGGCTATTATACACATGACCACACGTTTGCTAACGTGTCAAGTATTTTTCTCTTGGCAGTGTGATTAAACACATTGATAATAGTTTTTTACTTTTTGTTTGTTGGTCTTTGTAAATCATGATTTTAAAATGTTCATTCTATTTAGTGGTGAAAGTAAATGTGCTCTCTACGTCTCAGCCCCTGATGTTGCATTTGTGATCAGACAACAGGCCTAAATCTAAACCCGCCAGTCAATTACCCAAGAGGAAAGAGCTGTCGTGCATGGTTATGTGTGATGCACGAGGCCCTCTCCGTGCCGAAGTCAGCCCATCCTGAGCCCATTGTGTGAAAAGACTCATTTAACCAATTTACAAAGCAAATAGAGCCGTGTAACCCAAACCGGTGTAATGTCTCTCCAGGGAAGCGCTTTCAAAGACAATCAGAACCGCAGAATGTGTAAAGAACTATTTTGACAACCTATAGTGCTTATAGCTCCTTCCTGGGGTTCTGGAAAAGTTATGTACGCAGCCAAGAATACTGAGCTCCAAATATTTCACTTCTGTGCCATTCTTTTGAAAATACAGGAAAATACAATTGTATACATTGAAGCCTTTGGAAAAAATCCATAAGTTAACATGTTGTAATAGTAGGATTTGTAGGAGTTGCTGTATATAGGAGTTGCTGTATAGGTTAAAGGTTAAATACCATTATAAAGGTGCACTATTTAACTCTGGTGAAGAGTCCGCCACCTGTTTGTTTCCAACGCTTTGCCTGGAATCTTCCTTAGTCCAGCATTAAACATTAAACATTACTATTAAAATGTAAATCGCCACCACGCAACATTCAAAGTATAGACTGAATTCAAAGCATGTATTCAATGTTTTTAGTCCATTAAAGAAACAAGACAAGAGACAACAGGTCCTTGTATTTTTTTGCAACTCTTCTTGCATTTGGGCACCAGTCTCTAAAATGTTCTCCTCCAACTCCTGCAGCCTGGCCGGGCCTCTTTCTCTGGTGGCCTGGAGCAGTGTGAGGTCGCGCTCTTTCTTCTGCAGCAAAGTCTGAACTCTCACCACCACAGCCTGAACGTTTGCAGTCAAATCCTCTCCTGCTCCTGCTGGTTCTTCTGCCTGGTCTGGATACATTCAAAAAACGTCAGAAACTCCTCCAGCAGCTCCCAGCTTTCCTCAACAAAAGACTGACTATTCTGGATTTAGTCTTAATAAATCTGAATGATGTGCTTGGTTTCCTCCTTTCTGGCTTGGAATTGCTCTAGCTGTTCCTTTAGTCTTTACAAGTGTACTATTTCCTGGAACATAACCTGAAGGCACTCCAAGATGGCCTTGACCTCTTCGTCTCTGAGCAGTTGCCTGGACATGTTTTGGCTGGACATCTCTTGAACTTTTGCTTTGGTCTGTCAGTGTGTCTCTGTGAGCTGCTTTAAAGGTAAACGTGCTCTGAAGATACAGTTGTTATGATTCGATTTGGTTCCATTGTTTACTTTTTTATTGGTTGTCCACATTAAAATGAAATGTTTAATTTCAAATATAATTTTGAATAAGAATACAACATCATGTTACTAATGAAACCAGAATCTAGAACTTCTGGACATAATAAAGTTGCTATAAGTAGAGGGCACAAAAACTCACCCTTCAAGCTGTTTAAATCGGGCTAAAAACAATATTATAGGTTTTGAAAAAAGTCAGTCAGTTAACAATATAATAAAAGAATGATATGACTTTGAAATGTGTTATTAAGTCTTTGCATAACCACAAAATATAGAAACATAGAATGCTACATTTTATATGCCAAAGATTTTAAAAACTTTCTGAAACTTTCTCTGTTGAGCTGTCTGTTTTTTTTAGGGTGTCTGTCTTTCAAAATCATGATTTGTTTTAAATGTCCACATGAAGAATCGCGTCAAACGATTCAAACGTCATGATGGCAAAAGAAAATATGATCCCGCCAAATGGACAAACGTTTTAAGACTGACAACATGCCACTGGAGTAGCTTCAGCTCCTTGGACGGAGTGCAAAGAAATCAATGACCCATTAGCCACAATTTTAATAAAAAAAATTAATCAGGTTAATTAGTTATCTGACTGACATAAAAGTGACAGATTTATAATAACAAATTAATTAGGGCAATTGGGTGACTTTCTTCCTCTGTAAAGTATGATTGTCCTTGAAGCATGCCCTTGAGTACCTTTGCTTTGGAATCTCATGTTTTAGAACTTAAACTTATGTATCTACTGAAAGCATACATTACTTTCTAACAGTTAGGCGTTCCATCATCAGGTTTGGGGATAGAACTCCATCTTCTGGCAGCAGAGGGAATTACAGAGGGAAAATCAACAAAAGCAACATGCAGATGTAATGAACTTCTGCTCAGAATGAGTCCGGCCCAAGGGACCTCAACGTTCTTAACCTTGCCTTCAAGATGAATTCTCGTGATTTTTGTAAGTTCACAAACTCTTCAGAATCCATCTTGTTCCTGATTCGTTTGCAGTCCGCACCAGTGGTAAATGGGCCAATCACATGGCATTTAGGGCCCACAGGCAGAAATGGAACCAATCACAGAGTAGCGGAGTTGTGGTTTGGGCAAAAGTCAAAACAACTGAACCAAAACAAACATGGCGACACAGAGGCTGTACTTTGGCCTGTTTTAGGAGAAATACAGGCTATTTTGTTTTTCAAAAACAGGCACACAAAGAGGACTGTGCTTTTTTGAACATTGGATTTAACTTAATTTAGATTTTTCTGCTTCTTCTGCTTTGACCAATCAGCGTGAAGTATTTTTTTAATGTCCCAACGGCTTTCAGCGAGGGCCTTCCCAGATTGATTCATGGGAAGAACTCAATTCAGAAACGCAGATCAATCTGGCGTGGGCCAGGTTACAAAATTCTACCTCTGATGTCACAAATCTGGGAAATTTGTTTTGCTTTGAGCCAAAGGAACTCATAAACAGGATTACTGAAACAATCAAGAATGAAACTAAATACAACTTCAGGTATGTTTTTTAAGAGGAAACGTTGTTAAAAGCTCAAACAAAAGCCCTGTGCCGACGGGATAAGCAATTCCATAAATGGCAGACGGGTAAACACATTGAGATTACCGTTTAATTCATTCATGTTGCCAGTATTTCTTCTATTTTCAACTATTTTAGGTTTGTTTTTAGCGTATGTAGCGTTACCTGTACTGCAGCGTGAGACGCTGTTCTTTAACACATTGTTGCGATCAGTGACCAAAATTGCTGGAGCTTCTCTTTTAATCCATCCAAATTGACACAGTCCCTCAATCCAAATATTGAACCAAAGGCAACCAAACTTTCCCAAAAGAGCCTCTATGTTCCTCCAAGTTGTTGTACTTCCTGTTGTTTTTTTTTGTGAGAAGAAAAAAGGATATGTATATAAGACGAATTACAATAAAATCAATTTGATCACAATTTTTTTTTTTTAAATGAATATTGGCTCATCTGCCGTGGATTTCCCACAGATCGTGCTTCCCCCCGCAGATTGAGCAGCCACAAACATCACCATCATCTATATCGCTATCTCATAGGGCCCCTCATTGGCAGAAACAACCCTGTTTAGAATCACTGTTCTACTATATCAAGTCTCTCGTTTTACAACAAAGTATGATAAATGTGTTGGAGCTTTACAGTAGCAAATGGCTTTCATTCCTATCCCCTGCTTTTTTTACGAGACGCATACCGCATCTGGACCAAAGCCCTGTTCTCGTTAGCCTAGCCTAGCTCCCAGCACGTTTTGCGCGGTAGCCCTTTGTAATGCGTGTAATAGAATAAACCTATCATCATTTTTTTTATTAGCCTTCTGTTCTCCATTGTTGCCCGGGTCTCATTTCCGAGGCTTTTGTTTTGGCAGCTCAGAGGTTAATGTGTAACAGCAGGGACGATTCAGCTCCTGACGTGTGAACAAAGCACAATGGCAGCCCTGTATTGGCCCTTATTTATTCAAAGTCACTTCCTCCCTTAATAGTCGGATCTACTTTCGCGGCACGGTGGGAGGAAAAAAAAGTAGGTCACGGAGAAGTCATGTTTGAGGTAATACACTCGGAGGTGGGGGGGGGGGTGCTGTGATCATCTGATGACATGGTTAACCCGGAGACTGGGGTCATTCACAAGGCACAGCAGCAACGCCCGGAGTTTTACAGTAAGAGCGGATGTGAGCGTACAGGAAGGATACAGGGGAATTGTGAAGGAAACTACTGCTGGTAATTACGGGGTCAGTCACCTTAAAAGGAAATAATAACAATAATGATAATAATGATAAGGATAGTGATAATGATGATAGTGATAATGATGAATGAATGATGATGATGATGGATGATGATGATGATAATAATAATGATAATGATGATGATGATAATAATAATAATAATAATAATAATAATAATGATGATGATGATGATGATGATGATGATGATGATGATGATGATGATGATGATGATGATGATGATGATGATGATGATGATGATGATGATGATGATGATGATGATGATGATGATGATGATGATTGATGATAATAATAATAATAATGGTTGCTATTGTAGTGATCGTTATATACTTCTGTGGAACTAAGCCTCACTGGGTTGACCTGATCTTACATACATTGTTACATTGTCTGTGCTGAAGTGGGAGATTTTTCAAGAAAAATTATCTATGAATACGTTCAAAAACAAATGTTATTACATTCTTACGAAGGCTGACTCACCCCTCCACAGATCTGACCTGTTCATGATCTGACACAGCAACAAATATTCCACGAATCAAATCGACAGCCTTTTTTAAATACTTACTTGCAGCTTTTAAGTGCCACAATGTAGTTAAATATTTACATGTATAGCATTAATTCAAGCACAACGGACTACTTCCTTCCCTTACGCCCTTTTTTTACAGAAAGCATAGTTTGTGTCAATGATAAACAACAACTAAAATGCAGAGGTGAAATAATAATCTCACCTAGCCTCTAATATGATTAAGTTTTAGAGCAGTTATCAGAGGTGGGACTAAGTCACATGTGCAAGTCACAAGTAAATCCAAGTCACGTCGAGTCAAGTGCAGTTACTGCTTCAGTCATGTGACCAGTCTTCCAGTACTATTTATGTTTCGAGCCACAGCGCATTTGAAGAAAAGCAAATTAGTGAATCCATTTACACTGAATTCATATTTTGATCCAATAAAATGTTATATTTTATAACTTTTGACTGTGGATTTTTAAGACATATATTGCAATTGTCTTTGAATTTCTTTGATTTCTTTGATTTATGTGAAAGAAAAAGAAAAAAACAAATCAACACCTTTTAAACAAGGGGTGCTTGAAAGTCTGACAGTTTTTCAGTGAGTGGTTCTCCTATAAAGCCCCTGCCCCTGTTTGCTCTGACCCGCCCCTGCTCACCCTACGCTGAGCTTCCAAACCGACTGGATTGTGGCTCCAGAATTATAAAATGCCTTGGGCGGGACTTCACAAGGTGAAGCCCAGAGTGAAGCACCTCATTGCACTCCGCTGCGAAGATTTTTGCTGCGCAGTTTAATAACGATTCTAATTACAGCCATTAAAAGTCTGCGATTGGACATTTTTGAATGAGATCTGGGACAATATTTGGTAAATTCTTCAAATGAAGGTACTGTTCTGTAAAGATAGAGGGCGTGGATTAATTGGGGTTTTAGCGTTACATCAGTTCTTTCTGGAGCTACCTGTGCTCACGTAGTGACTGTTGTGTGAATGATAAACTCCTGACCACAAGTCTTAATGTCTTCACTCACACATGTTGTAATAGTGTTAATCCAAAGACGCACACATTCACCCCATCCTCCCCTGAAGTTATGTTGAAGCACTGCATTTGGAAAACTGAAAGTAGGAGGGGCACATGGCTCGCATAAACACAATTGCGCCGGATTGACGTGCATTATAGCACTTTAGAAATAGAATTATTAGCCTGTAAAACCCAACTCATTCCAAGTCATTAGGCTCAAGTCACAAAGGGCAAGGCCTAAGTCAAGTCCAGCCTTTGTGGTACATGAGTCAAAGAAGCCTCAAGTCGTGAAAATAGCGACTCAAGTCTGACTTGAGTCAAGTCATGTGACTGGAGTCTTCCACCTCTGGTAGATATTGAGCATTGGCATGCGGTCAGGGCGATCAAGGCAATCAGGGACTGAGCAATAAAATCTAAAATTACAGTGTCACAACTATATGTGAATTGTTCTAAAATATATCCAAATAAGGGCGTGAACTCACGGTGTCTTGTACTGGCCTCTACAGGCCACTGAGCAATACTGCACGCAAAGCATGATTCTTAGTTTGCCGCAGCGGCTCAGTCTGTGCTCCGCTCTCTAACATGAGCTTTTTGAACAAGAGCTCCTTTATAGGTCTGCACATGCGCTCTGAGGACCACACCGCCTCAAACCCATGGATCTATGCTCAAACCACACTGAATAAACCTGTCTGGGAATCAAGGATGTTTGCAGGTTTTGCCCTAACTGAGCATGTGCGAGGAGAAGCGAAGCAGCAGCAGCGCCAAGTTTTAACAAATGGACTTAAAAACTATCTTTTTAGAGACAAGACACTGTTTGGAGCTAAGGCTCTGTTCACGTTTATAATGATTAGACGTTAGTTGGAAATACAACAACATAGAACACTAATTTGTGTAATGAATTGGTCAGCTTATTTTCATTTATTTATACTGTTGTGTTATTCACTAAATATTGAAGACCCCAAGTCTGCTTGCCCATCCATAAAAATCCCCTGCACGCCGCTGGTATTGAGAGCTCTCATAAATAAGGATTGCTGATCTCCAAACTGGGGCAATCATGAACAGTTGAGAAACTAGGAAAATAATGAACAATAGAGATGATAAATTAGGAAAATAATGAACGACCGAGATGACTAAATCACAATTAAAGTAGATTGACGCCTCCCGGGCTTCAGCCAGACAAAACCAGGACAAAAACCAAGTTTAAACCAGATATTTCTTGAGGCAAAAAGGCCATAAATGTCCTACTAAAATGCTCTCCAAAAGTATGATTTATTAATATGTCTAGTACATGTGAAAGAGTTTGGCCATGGTATGAATATCAAATGGAATATTGCACTTTGATTGGCCTGCTTTAGTAAAAGGAATGCATTCGGTGCTTTTGACCTTGAGGGCGCTCTGTTTAATCAAATATTGGTTTTCATGATGCTCTCTGACGGGCTTACGGACTTTCTGCTTTGATGCAAGTGAACAAAAGGTGCACAGAGGAGGAGGGTCTTAAGAGGAGAGCTGAACCAAGCCGGAATGCACTTGGATTGTCCCCCCGCGCCGAGCAATTACGCCTGATGAGAGCGCTCGGATTAAGCAGGATGCAGCAGGACGGAGGCTGAGATCAAGTCTAATTTGGCCATGAAGGTCTCTGGAGCCGTCGTTCATCAGTGGGTTAGGTTTTTTTGTATTTAAAAAGTAAAGCCTAAACAAGTGTACAAATATATTTTTTCTGAGCAAGTACATAGTCATTATTATTATTGTTATTGTCATAAAGGTTTAAAGGGGATTTATTATGCATTTTTACCGTTATTTGTTTCAGTTGTGCTCATTTACATCTGTATTTCCCTTTTTATAACTGGGAACTTAATTTTCAAACTCTGAAAGGAGAAAGTAGATTTAAAGTGTTACATGTGACTTTGCTTTTATAGTTTAGTTTATTTGTTTTTAAAAGCAAGGACCATGTGTAAAGACATTTATCTAATTAAGGAAGAGACGTTTTACACCAGATTCAGACAAACGGTCCGGATTCTTCAAAAGGACTTTTCTAGCATTTAAGATATATATGTTAAACCCTGTCACTCGTATTGACAATTATTATATCACAATTATAATTAGATGCAGAGGCTTTTACAATATATATGGAAGAAAAACAAAATGCATTCTTATACAAGAAAAAAAGCATGTTACTTTCAACTTCGACCATTCTACACACAAACATGTTTATTAACATTTATAATAACTACACTTTAATTACCCTTAATAAAGCATGAACAAAGATTGAATTAATTATGAACAAATAGTTATGTTAATAAACCATTTGCATGTTTTTTTACAGAAAAAACTCATAACATGTTTTTATCAGTTGATCAGGAGATATATACGCTAGAAATAATACTTTTCAGTCCTACCAAATATCAAATATTTCCGCAGTTACAATTGTATCATATCTATATCAATGTTTTTGTGTACAAAATTGTCACATAACTGAAATATGTGACTATTTAGGATGTTTTGTTACTTGTTATTTGTATAAAAAAATACGTGCTTGAAAATCCGTTCATTTTTTTGTACGTTTTTCTTTACGTTTATAAATGCACCTTTTAAATCTTTGATGGACACCTTTGCACTTTCCGTACAGTGTATAATTAATTTACCCATTTGCCTTTGTGGCCATTTTGTTTCTTCCTGTATTCTTTATGAGCCCATGTGTTACACGCCTCTGTAATAGACTTGTAATTAAAGCATGTCATTGTGATGGAGAGCCAGGTCTTAATAACATAAAAGCTATCGCCGTGTTTCCTCCTGAGCCAGCACATGGATATAAAGGCAGTCAATCAGGCGCGGGCCGCTGCCACGAGCCGTCACGACTACAACGACAACAGTATTCAGGAAAAGCATTCAAGAAATACTTACAGGCTGAGAGGAGAGCCTAATGGAGTCATCTGAGGCCAAGTCTTGTAAGCAACACTCTTTTGTCTGGCCTCTGCTGTCTATTAGTGTCTGCGGACTGGACGCCTGCATTCTAAAGGCTGGTCCAAATCCATACAGTAGCTCCAACACGTTTTCAATGGGAGGGTTAGCGTTAGCCAGCGATCATCGCGAGCTATAAAAAACCTGGGCCGTTAGAATGAGTTAGAAAACATTACTGTGTGAAGAAGTGTGTATGGATGCAGGGACTGATGTTGCCCCTTCAAGTACAGATACAGGATGGAGGAAAAATATCACATAAAAACATGTAAGGGCCTGTTTTACAAATGCTTTTAGAGGAAAAAAGTACAAATATTACACACGTTTTTAGAATGGGTCAGATGTAGTGTCTGGATTTTGGTCAACAGAAGCAACAGAATACATTTCTTAATATGTTTCGTTGAACTCAAAACCATCAGGCAGAATGTCATCATGAATGTGAAAGAAAAGCATTTTAGTAGAGTTAAAAAATGTAGTGGTGTAGAATGTTCAAATACCTGCTCTCAATTGTAGTGAAGTACAAAAAAATTTAATTGTACTTCAGTAAGGTACAGATTATTTTCATCACTTTAAGGCTCGTCAGTGAGAAGCTCTCTGTACCCGGAGTGGTGGTCAGCTGTGGCTTCTGGGGCCTGGCTCGTGGGCCCCCGGTGGAGGCTTAGGGCCTCATCTCTCCTCTGGGCCTTGTGTCTGTGTCCTGTAGTTGCAGACAGCTCTGTGTGTGTGTGTGTGTGTGTGTGTGTGTGTGTGTGTGTATTGACTTTAAAGCATGTTGTGTTACATTTAGTGTATGAAAAGTGCTGTATACATATTGATTGAGATGCCAATCTATTTATTTTTTACCGAGTGTAGTACTTTTTCTTTTGTACTTTGTTAATCTCCACCATAGTAGCCCTTCCACTTTGTGACAAAACATGACAAAATAATCTGGTCATTTGATGGTCTGAAGAGTATTTTGCTTCTATCTTCATTGTATTTGTGTCGTCACATTCATCCATTACTCTTTTACTAATCTCTTTGTGGCAATGCCAAGTCAACAAGAAACTTTCCCCAACATCAATGGAACCAAAAAACAAAAAATGGATGACGTGCGTTTTCCTGAATAGAGAGCATATAGCAGATGATCGGACATGAAGTACTGGGTGCACTTTCTATTTAACCTAGAGTCATATTTACTTAAATTAGCGGTATCCCTCTCTCCCCTTCTCCGGTGAGACAGTCAGCACTCCAGGCTACGCTCTTCGCGCACTTATGAAAGAGGCCGTTCATTCGGTCGTGCCCGGTTTTGTTTGGATTTGGCACGCCGTTATTCAATCTGTTCCGACTTGGCAGTTAACCAAAACAAACTTTCAACATCAGAGAGTAAATCCGCCGTATGAAGTAATAGTAAGTATTTTCATTTACCTGTTGAGGTCGGTGCCAAGTTCAGGTCTGATCAAGTTGCATACGGAGAGAGCGGCTTTGTCAAATCAAACACAACATTTTCATAATCAAAAAGCGCTATATAAAAGGAGCTTATGAGGAGTTTTGACATTTAGAAATGAACTCGAGTCAGTCAGCAATAGAAGGATTATGGACAAAATATGACGAGAAAATGGGATCATGATCAGTCAGCCAGTTAATTACCTGAGTCTGTATACTGTTGACACTGGCTTATTTGATTGTTTGGAGGGTTATACAGTTATGAACAACATGCAACATTTATTTAGAGAAGGTTCCATTTATGTGCTGCAGAAAACCATTTGCCTATCCATTAGTGATAGGCCAAGCCAGATGAATTCTTGCAATATTTGTGAGTCTTGACCAGCTCCCACTCTTGCATTGGTTTAGAATTACAATTGGATGTCAATATTACCCGGTTAATCGGTAATGGTGATTATTCAGGTCACAATATAATCGTGAGAACTAAAAAACGAATAATCGTGACTGTTTTAGAAGCAAAATGATGTCATTTCTTTTCAATCTGGACCCCGAAAAGTACACCCAAATGTATAGTGAGTTTAATGTGGCAGTTTGAATCACAATAACTTTCCTTTTGCGTCCAGAAAGTTTGATTCCATAAAGCTGGTCAAGAATGAATTGGAACCGCGATGATGTATTTTAGTCACGTTCCAATAATCATGAATAATCGTTGGATTGTGACGTTTCCTCTCACAATAATCGGAACAGTAAAGTTTGATATCGTGTCATCCCTATGGGACCAATCACAGAGCAGCCCTTTGGTTTGGGCGGCCGAACCAAAACAAACGACAGACGACTTATTTTTGCACAAATACAGAGCTTGTGTTTTTGTTTAAACGAGCATAAAGAGGGGCTTTGATTATTTTCTCCGACAGGATTCGACAAAAGTGTGATTTCTCGGCTTGTTCCGCTGTTGTAGTGCTTTAGCATGTTTTGCTATGTCCTCAACTGCATAAATTGCGTTTGGTGGTTTCATTCCTGCATTATTTGGCTCTGTCTCTTTCTGGAGCTCAAAATATGATGTAGACTTCTGTGTTTTTAACATCCAATCACACCTTCATCGCTCATATTATAGTTTCTACGCTCAAATGTTGCTCAATTTTCCATTCATGTGTCCTAAGTGAACTAGAAACATCTGAATAAGTTATATTAGAGGACTGTAATTAAAAAAATCCCTTTTAATCCGTGGCCGGCCAGGGTTAGTCTGACACAGTTCCTGCTCACTCCTCCAGTCTGCCGTTGTCTTTGGAGCTGAGAGCAACAAAGTGTAAGGACACGGCACGAACTTCACCTGGCCCTCCGCACACGCATAGCCCCAGCATGAATCATGTCTCACAGTGAGAGGAGGGAGCGAGGAAGAGGGTGGTCCCGCCGGGGAAAAGGTTACTCATGTGTTGAATGGACTAACTAACTTCCAGACCTCAGACGTGTTTGCCTGAGCCCGGAGATTTACCGAAGTGGCTGATGAATGCTGAATAGTCGTTAATGTGGTTGAATGTGGAGTTGCAGGGTTCAACTTCACATGTGGTTTTGGATGGAAAAGGAACTCTGAAATGGAAGTTGTTCAATGAGATGTTTAGGGAATGTTGTCATAGAAGTCCGGTTTCATTTTTAAACTGCTCTCAACTGGGTCCCGAGCAACAAATGTGTAAACAGTAAACAACGGTAACAAGACATACAATGTATTTCCCTGAGCGTGTCAGCAAAGTAATATCATGGTCAGTGTTGGTACTTTACTTTGTGAAACTAATCTGATTACGATTACTTTAGTTACTTTAAGTGAAATATAAATTGTTAAAAGTTAAAAATGTCCATTTTTTTTTTTTTTCATCTTTATTTTTTAGAATGAACTCACAAAACTGTGTCTCTTAACTTTTCAGTCCTGTTCATTTATCAGTCTTATGTTTATTATACATTTTCTTCTCACGCTAAGATCAAACAGGTTCACATTTATAGACGGATCCGTCAGCTCTTTTGTGTGCTTCACATCTGAACATCAGAAGGCATGATTATAATAGCTGCTATCAGCACATTGACCTTGTGTAATCGAAAAGGAATGAGGAGCAGAAAGTTGAAGTGTGGACCTGTTTAATCTTAGTGTTCGGAGCGAATATGAAGCCAATCAACCTAGTAAAAGAAGCGGCTGCGCTGTCATAACATATATGAGCACTCATGTTGTTTGTGTCCGTGCTACTCTGCACTGGCAAAGTTCGCTCCTTTGAACCCTGTTTCTTACCTTGGCTTGAACAGCGTAAAACTCAGAAACATCTCCACTTCTCCCGCAGCGAGTCGAGGCGACTAAACAATGTTGGTTTGGTTTTGGTTTCAAATGGTTCACACTGATGTCCCTGAGATGATATTTTTCTATATATTTATAGCTGATTTATATGGATAAAAGGCATATTTTTGCCGGAAAGAGTAACTTATAGTTAGTAGGTCTAGGGCAAATCACTTTGTTGCATTAGATTACTACATTACTAGTAAAGTAATCAGAATACAGTAACGCGTTAGTAATTCACTAATTTAGTTACTAAGTAACATGTTACCTCCCAACACTGATCCCTGTTAATCCTGGTTGACCTTTACTACAACGCTGAATCACTTTCTATTCAGATAGAGCTCTATGGAAACATGCCCTGGACTCATAACCTGCTCTTTGTGGGTTTGGTTCCTGAATTAGATAAGAAGATGACTCTTTGACCAATCAGAGGTGAGGAAGAGTGTACTAAACAGGCTGTTTCATAGAGCCAGTCGGATCCCGAGGATCCAGAATACACACTTCTCCAATTCTTTACGAAGAGTGAGTCTAGTCAGGCTTCAAGATAATCAACTCTAATAGAACTGTGCGATCAGATTTGTTTATTTACTTGACTTATTTGAATCAAAGGAGCTCATTGGTCATCTATCATTCAGAAAAAAAAACTTTTCTCACCTCAAATGCAAAGAATTTAGTGCTTCCCTTGTCCATTTCGCAGAAATCCGCGATGTTTTTCAGTTCCTTGTGATTTTTGTTTTTTCCTTTCTTGTTTCCTTGTAAACAGCCATATTTGTTTTGATACGGACGGACCATGGGTGCGCCTGATTGGCTAATCCACCTGTCAATCACGGCCATCTCCCTGAACTCGAGCCGATGAAACCGGTGACCAGACTGATCGTACAAACACTAAAGAACATACATAACAATAACGCAGACGTCTATTTTTATCATTTTTTAATATCATCACTATTTCCTCATTTTAAAAGACTGTTTGAGGACCTGTTGATGTTGTGTTTGTCTTGAATATATTTTTAACCAAATGAAGGTAAAAACAGCCAACAGAGGGCTTCTAGACTGAGAATATTAGTATTGATTGTTTATTGTTTTTTTTGTTTTTTTCCCTGTCCATTAGAACTCATGATGTAACTTGTTCTGCAGGAGTACAGGATTCCCAACTGGAGAAGGTCCTCACAGTGTCTGGAGAGGGCATGGTGAGCAGTCCAAACTTCCCACACACATACCCGAGGAACACAGCACTGGTTTGGAGGCTGGTGGCACCCAATGACATGAGGATCCAGCTGCGCTTCGACCCCCGCTTCGGACTGGAGGATCCCGAGGACGGAATCTGCAAGTAAGGATGGAATATTTAATACATTTCTTGCATTTAAGAGTGGGCAAAAATGAACTTGTCATTGAACTTGTATTTTGTTTTTTATCTCTGTAAGTGAGTGGTCTGGATGTGTTGGTTTCCCCTTGTGGATAATAACGACTTTCAAGCATTGCACTCGTGATGGGCGGATCGGTACCAAAAATATTGCTGTATCGATACTGACTGAGGGATTGAAAAGTATCATTTTTCATGCAACGATATTGATCTTTAGAAGTGGTGCGAAGATGATGATCTTTAAACGGCGATGTAGAATTCCTCAAAATAAAGGCGTTTTTACGCATTTCAATAAAACTATTGATATTGCGATACTGCCACTCGTATTGACCAAAAATCACTGATATTGGACGAAAGAAGGAAACATAAAAGTTCAGAAACATCGCTTTATATTGTTGTTTCTGTAGATCTTTAGTCCAGAAAGAATGATTGAACGGGCTGTTGGGGAGTGAAATGGGGGAGAGACGGTAGAGACAAATTGTTGTGGCCAAGAAGCGAACCCACAACGCCAAGGTGGTAGCAACCACGCGCAACGCCTTTGACACACCACACCACCAGCGAACACACTCTCGCTTCTAACCCATAACTCCTCTTTTTGCCACTTCTTGACCGTTTTCTATTCATTTTCATAGATGTATGCATTTCATCAAAATAACAATCTTGTAACAATATCCTACCGAGCCCTGCGGATGACATATAACAATAAAAATATTAGTTAAAATGACATGACATTATCAGGGAAGGAGAAGTTGTTGTGAGGGAATGAGATATTATCTTGAAGGAACGAGGGTAGTTATCACGTGCGCACGACTTACTCAAGATAATATCTCGTTCCCTCAGTTTAATGATGTCGTTCCCTCAAGATCATGATCGTGTTTCCTCAAGATAATATCTCATTCCCTCAAGATGATTATGTCATTCCATCCAGATAGAATTTCGTTCCCTCAAAATAACACCTCGTTCCCTCAAGATAACACTTATTCCCTCAAAGTAACATCTCCTTCCCTCGAGGTATTATCTTGTGGACACAGATAGGTAGGTTTCTTTTTGGAGATTTCTTACAACAGCGTGAATCGACCAATCAAGCTTGAATGTTACTTTCTTGGGAAAAGTGTAGAACTGATTTGTTTCCATTGTTGTCGTTGAACTGTGAAAGTAACATGTCCTTACCCCTCTTTGTCTCATCGAAATCTAAAAAAAACGCAAAACCAAAATGATCTTGACTCTGTGCCACAGGACGCTTTTCATGTCTGACTCGTGCTGAGGTGAACCATTCTTTTTAGTATCCGTGTGTGCTCGTTTGTGAAATTGCCTTCATCTGCTGAATATGGACGAGCCAAAACTGTAATCATTTGTTCATCCAGTATTTCGGATGCCATTTGATAGTTATTTACATACTATTTCTGCTGTGACTGGTTCAAACGTTTAATATAAAACAGTCTGTGCAATGATCTGTTTGTATGAAGTCCAGTTTCATTAAGCTTGCCTCAGTTGCCATTGACTTTAAAGGGAAATCCTGAGAACGCTGGATCAATGTGTCACTGTGCATTACGCCGCTGTGGTCGATATGAGAGCAGGCTGTTTAGCATACAGACCCCTGAGGAGGAGGAGGAGGAGGGGCGCAGAAGGGGCAGACGCGCTGGTCGTAGCTTTAGGTCCCCCTAATGGACAAAGTGGGGAATAGCCGTACTTGTCAAAAAAATGCACTATAAATGACAGGTAGAGAAAAAGTCGAGAGGTCAATTGTAAAGATCACAATAATTTGCTACTTTTTACAGAAATACAGTAAAGAAAATATTGCAAAGAAAACATATTAGGCCTTATTTTAAAAAAGCATAGCTAAATTGTGATTTTTTTACAACATATTGCTCAAAAATTGCTTAATAATAGAGATTGTTGGATTGTCAGGGAAGTAGGCAGGGATAGGGGTTAGGTGAAAACACATTTTATTTAGCACTGAAAATACAGGATATTACAGTATTACTCAAACATGCAGGACTCAATCAAAATGTAACTTTGAGTAAGTTAATGATGAGGGAACACGGTTTTGACAGGTTTAAACCTTCATAAAAGTTGGTTTTACATGATATGCTCCCTTTTAACTGGACACGGAACGACTGAAAAACGGACAAGAAAGAGACCATAAATGAACCGCTCTCAAATGTGCAGTGTGTACAGCGGCTTACCTTAGCTTGAGCTGCTGAAAGATTGATAAGAAAAAGCAGAATAATTCAGTCCATTCGATGTTTGCCGTGAGCTCCATCTTGATTAAACTTGTATGATTAGTGCGTGTCAAGATGGATTTGATCTATATTAATTATAGAAATGCATTTTTGCCAAGAGTTTACCCGACCCAGTGGTAGTGAGCCAAGTATCTTAAACGCTCTGTCAATGAGTGCATTATAGAGAAAGTGGTCCATATTAAAGGGGCTGTACCCATATTTGTGTAAAGTAACATCTGCCTTACCCCAGTACAAGGCAGCATGATAAAAGCAGCTCTTGGGGTCAGAATAAGACCACTGTGTGCTGTATGCATCTAATTACAGAGCGTTTGCTTGTCACGCGAATCGGGAAGTGTGCTGCTAGCATGCTAGTAGTTGTCTGCTCGCTCGGGGAGTTGTGAAAAGCGCTTAGAAACTCGTTGCGTTGAATAATTATAATGCGCAGACTGCATTAGGTATGTGAGCGTTTAAATTTAAGATTTTAAGTTTTAAATTGGGTACAGTACCTTTAATTGTCGAACTAAGATAGGAATAAGGCTAGTTAGCGGCTAGTGTGGATATGCGGATTCAGCCCAGGAATGAAGAACACGTTTTAGTTTAGTTTTAGCTGACCAGTTAGTCCCCTCGCTCTCTCTAAATGTTGAACTATGACAGATAAAATAACTGTTTGTTTCTAGTCCCAGGCCGCTGTTTCTACATGGTTCTCACCCAAACACAAAAATACTCTGCAGACAGGACCATTTACCATTTTATCCTTTTCAAACATAAAAAAAGCACACATTCCCCAACACCTGACATAAAAAAACAAAATGTATTTGACAAACCAATCTTGTCATCCCCAGATTTCTCAGCTCATTTTCCCCCCCTGCGGTTGATGTATCCTCCCGTAGAGGTGTCATGTCACCCGTACATTTGTCTCCGCCACTGCGTTGAAGCGTGCTTTTACGTGAAACGAGCAGAACAGGTAACGTGACACCGGGGTTAGCTCACCTCTGCAGTGGCTTGACGGATGAGGCTCCTGCTGCTGCCGGGGAAACCGTGTCAGAGAAAGTGGACATCTTTTTAGGCTTTCTTTGCACAAGTCGATTCATGGAGGGAGAGAGAGGCGGAAAGGGGAAAAACAACGGACAATACCAACCTCCTGAATTCTCCCAGGTTACGGAGGTCACTGTCACATCTGCCTTCGCCTTCTCTCACTCTGTTCTCACTGGTTCCCTTTCGAGTAGATTGGTCCGGTTCGAAAGTGTCTCCAAAGTAGTGGTTTCCAAAGTGGACCCTGCGAGATCTGGCTTCCAAAGTTGTCTGGCTCACTTTTGGCTCCCAGAACGGAGGCTGGTTGAAACATGGCTTGTGTTTGTGTATCTATCATTCACTTCATCTTACAAATTCCCTCTATCTACGCTCTTCCTCTTCCATTTGATCCATTGCTATGCATCTGTCTCTTTTTTTTTTTTTTTTTAATGTCTCAATCTCCTCTTTTTTTGTTTCTTTTAAATGTTGGGATGGCCTCCAAAACACACAGCAGCGGATAGTGTTGGCAGACGGATGGTAGGTGCGTGCAGACACTAGCACAAGTTCAGTGAAGCGAAGTCTGTAATCGAAACTTTGTGTTGTATTTAAGAATGGGACTTACAATATCAAGTCCGTAAAGACAATTAAACCATTTCCAGCATGAGTTTTGGCGAATTGAAATATGTTTTATTGAAGTGTAAGAAAGGTAAGCAGCAGGAGAATGTAGCACAGCACCTGGGGACAAGATATAGGAACCTTTTTCAGTTCTTGGTGCTTTTTTTATTTGTATTCGCTCTCGTCTCTATAATCAGCGACGTATGCGTAGAGTAGGAACTATGGCCTGGGGCTACACTTTGGGGGCTTTAGCTCCTGTTCTGCTCTCCAGTCAGGCTTTTGAAACGTTTTAATAACAACCAGACATGTACAACACGGCTTTTGTTTCGGAATTACAGTATGTTTCGTTTGTTTCCAGACTTAGACAAACTTTTTTGATCCACAAGAGAAGATACTTGGGACACAGTAGCACAGAAAACACCATTTTTAATTAGTACCTAAGTAGTAGCTAAAGTTCTGAGTAGCTGTGAATAACTGCATAGTTTTAATTCATTGGTTGTTTGAGGTTTTTGTCCTTCACAGTTGTATGTGCAGGTTTACAGCGCCTAACAGCAGTAGGATGAGAAGGAAAACGAATAAACTTGTTCTAATTGAATATGTAAATGTTCCACACTATACAGATGACATTGTCGCTGTGTGAATAGTCCCTATAATCCCCCAGTGCCTCTTTAGTCAGAGGAACCGCCCACACCTCCTCGCTTGTGTTCACGCAGCGACAGTGGCTGCATCTGTTTGACATTATAACATTTAAATATTTAAAACAAGTGAATAATCAGCAGCGTTTTAGCCTTAATATAATAAAAATAACCTGCAAACAGGAAATGATGAGTGGTGTGTATTATAAATATATTTGGAATGGTGAATTATAGGCTTTGAATCAAATCTAAAATAAAAAGCTGGTATCGCACATCCAGAGGGGTAGAGTAGCCAAAAACTTCAAAAAGAGTATTGTTACTTCAAAAGATTATTAGTCAAGTAGAAGTACAAAAAGAGTTGTACAGAAATTACTCAAGTAAAAGTTTGGGAAACAACTTCTCAACTAAAAGTAACTATAAGAGTCAAATTAACCTTAAATAATGCACAAAATCTGGTATTTTCTATAGATAAACCAACAAACTGAATCATATCTGAAGGAGCGGAGCAAGAAACACAAATGTTGAGGAACGAGAAACTGAGAATTACCCACCTCTGTGCTCATTCCGACTAAAAACTGTGTTCAGTGTGTTTTGTTTATGAAGAAAACCAACTAGCACAACACACAAACACACACACACACACAAACACACGCACACGCACACACAAACACACACACATTTTTAACGATCACTCTTTCTCATCCAGCCGTTTTTACACGCAATTTTGACCACATATCCAGATTTACAAGCTTGTGCCTGTGTTACATATTTATAGCGTAGGTTCTCTCCGTTTAAAAATGCATGTCCCTTTAAGCTTTCATACCAGGAAAACGTCTCTTCCTATTGATAATGATTACCCTGAGTCCTTTTCGTCTGTCCATGATAGCAATGCCCTTGGATAAAAATCAATCAATAAATAAAACAAAAATAACTGCAGATCTGTGGTGAGATTGTGTCAAAAAGTACAGAGATCCTCATCTTTTATTCTGTTTGTGTGGTGTTGATGAAAAGAGTTCTCTCCAAATCCACCGGAGGAGAAGAGCAGGGAGCCTGTTGGCATGGTTACAGCTTTCAGACATGCGTTTGTGATCTGCGCGTGTGAAGGAAGGCTAAAGTGGGTGCTAATACTAATCTGCAGGAGAATGGATGTATTTTTGTATGTGCTGTACTGTCCTATGTAAGCTTTGTGGATGTATCTTCCCTCTGAATCATGTTAAAGGATATTCTGCTACTTTATTATGCATTAGTATGACAAAATGATCTCATAATAAACACAAAGTAGGTCTATATACCTTACTTACCTCAAATGTGACACAGTATTTTTATTAATGAATGTATTTATTTATGCAAAACTTGGACATCTTTGTCTCATTGGCCTCTTTAAGACAATTCTTGGTGGATTATATGCACCTCAGAAAAGTAAGATGATTGTTCTGTAGAATAGATGTTAAAATACAGCCGGCAGCACTCACGACAGAATTTTGGGTCGTTGGCCGTCTCCTCCACGTCTACATGTCTGGGTTTGGTACAATATAGATGTGGGGAACAGAGCAGCTCCTTGTCAATGAAGTCAATGGTTATTCATCAAACCATTTCCTCGGATGTCGTTTCATGTACTTTAGTCTCCTTATGCAATTATCCCATTTGTCCCAATGTCCCGTTTTCAGATTTATTTTAAAGGTCAGCTTTTCCATTTTATAAATGTCCAAATTATTTCATTTCCCGACATCCATCTCCTTGTTATTGTTTTGTTTTTTTGTTTTTTTGCTGCAGCATATCACTCTATCATTTCTATTGTTGGTGTTTTATGTCCTAGACATATTGTCGAAGGGAATGTTGATGTTGAAGCCTCATTAATGTCCAAAGTTCAATATGTATGATCATTAGGGCAGTCCCAAAGCACGTGATTATGATGAGCTATTTGGCAGCCACAGTTTCACCAGCAGCTATTATTTCCATGTGAGTAATGTGCACTTTTATTTGCACACTATTTATTTCAGCTCCTCCAGGCCATTTCTGTGGTTGGACGACAATGATAGAAATGCATACCTTTCAGGAACACATCAGGACAGCAATCACCACTGCACTTTAAATCCCTACTGAAGATGCACCTTCTCTCATTTCTCATGTATCAGTTCGAGAACTAGCGAGAGACATATACATATATTTTTATACATATACTACACTTTTTTTTTTTGTCATACTGTGTTTTCATTGCTGTCCAAGCTTCTGCCGTTTTAAATGTACTCTACAGATTCATTTGATATTGTTTGGTGTTAGAATTAGTTGTGCGTTTGTCATTTGTAAGTGCAGGAAGCTGCTGTGTGTGCCATGGCACCACTGGGCACATGAGACTTGTACTGATCAGAGCTGGTGCATAAAACATGAGCCATCTGTCAGAGCTCAGACATTTACAGGAAGAACTCAGCGGCCGCTGACCCCTGCACAGTCACTAAATGTTACAACAGCATTCACACATAAATCAACAGACCAATGACAAATGAGTCTGGTGCAATGAAGAGTTTATGGAATGGAGAAACGTTGCCCCCAGCAGTGATGCCATGAAGGGAGTGGTGGATTTGTTGGAGGAACTATGGTTGACTAATTAATCACTGGATTTCTACACCCAGAGCGCTTTGCAGTGCATTATTCCAACTGGATTTAGTCGTAATGAACTGGAAACACAAATGAGGTTCATTCTGCTTTCTGATGGACTAGTAAAAAAAAACGTACATACCTTCCCTTTAATGATACGTGGGTGTTACAAAGTTACTAAAAGAGGAAATGGCGTGCTGCCCGGTGGTCGAGCGGTTAAGTCACAGCACACGTACGTAAGTGCAGCCGGCCGCAGTGGAAGTGAGTTGGAATCCCGAAATTTACTGCATGTCTTCCTGTCTCTCTCAATCCTACGGGCAAAAAAAAAAAAGAATGAATAGCACCTAGTAGGGAAAAATGACATCCTATTGATTTATCTTGATTATTGACTCAAAAGTCCAATTGAAAACAAAGAAAAAATGGCTTTCAATATTAATTCAATAAAGTTAAATAAACTTTTAATAATAAACTTTTGCTCCAAACCGCTCCAAACCACATGCTTTTACTGACAGAAGATTGGCTCTAAAAGGCTCCAAGCTGACTTTGACGATTAAGAAATGACTCAATCAGTCAATTCAACTCAGATTTGATTCATTGCACAGCCCAAGCACCTAGCAATTTTTGTCTCGCTCCCGTCTGTAGCGCCTTGTAGAAAAAACCTTGAACTCAATCTGTCAAACCTCTGCCCAGTGTAAACAATGAAGCCACAGTCCAAACATCCGACTGGCAGCGCTGCATGTCAGGTTAGCGTGACTATAGGCAAATGGCAACGTGATTAATCCTGCACTTTCGGAGAGGAGAGGAACAAGGCGGTGAGCGTGGAATCAAGAGCAGGGAAGAGAGACTGAACTTGTGAACTGAAGGACAGGAGGTTAAAGAGGTTGGGCAGTGTTTGCATTGGCACAGCACGGGAGTCTGGAGCTGTGTCGTGGGGCTGCTGTTTGTTGGTATTATGGGATGGCGGGGATCTCCATGTCGGATAATTAAAGGGTAACTGAGTTTGATGTACGATGTGTAAGTAGGAAATGTAAACCTTTGGACAAAACGTGCACATTCATTTAAAAGACCTACATAATTGCTGCAATACGGGTAAAAATAACTAGGATTACGCTAAGAAAATTGTATATAAATGAAAGTATTGCCAAAGTCAAAAAGTCATGCGTTAATGTAATTTTATGAATACAGTATTTAATATTATCTTTGGGATATGGCCAGAGATCTGTCATCTTAGGGCTTTGATCTTGAGATGGTTAACGTTTTGAGCATGAAGACGGATTTAGGATTGATCACAGCAAGAAATACGTAGTTAGTGAACAATCAAAGGTTAGTGCTCCGAGGGGCACCCACTTGGCCCTGCAGTTTTGTTTGAATGACATAATGTAGCCTTCGCACAGCAGCTGTGTTGTAAATTTGATGTAATTAAACAAGGAACATTCCCGAGGTTAGCAACTACTTTGTTCTTTTACTTTCATTTCTAAACTAAACTCGTGCATGTTTGAGATGCGCACATGAAGCACAACTGTTGAAGCCAGAGTTTAAACAAACGCAGACAGATCTGGGAGCAGTTGGGAGCAGTTTCGACTGCGTGTATTCTACCATCCATGAGGAGCAAAACAAAAGTTGGCCTCATATATTAGAAAATGCGAAAAAGAGCAAATGAAACAAGATGTGGAATGCGCCCAGCCATCAAGCCAAACCGCAGAGCCAAAATAGAGCTCAAAACTGTCTAAAACATGTTTTCATAAATGCAAAAAAATTGCCAGTTCAGACGTCCTGACAAATAGTTTGCAGCTTGATTTGTTTACTGGAGCCAGAGCAAGAAGAGAGTAAAGGCTGTGTGTGAGGGCTAGAGCAGGGGCGGAGCAGGGGAAATCAGGGGCTGTGGGGGGCCTCATACTAACATGAGTCATGAGTGAGAGTCACTGGAGTTTATATTGTATTACATCTTTCAAAGCCCTGTAAATTTGTTTGCACTTTCAAGGGGGGAAAGGGGGCACCACCGACACATTTCTGCTTAGGAACCCAAATGCCTAGCAACGCCACAGAATATCACAATTTAGGAAAACATGCAAATTATAAATGCAAAGCTCCACGTTTATTTATCAGCTGCCATTTAACCTGTAAAGCCACTCCAGAACAGACCTCTTCATCTCCCGTTTACGTTTTTCATCAGTTGAAATGTCCATCAGTTACTCCTTTTCATCACAACATCACGCTGTCCAGTTTAATTAAAAGCATTTTTCAAAGTGGCATCCATATAATAGTCTTTTATCCGTCTTTTTTGCGTTGTCAGACAGCCCCAGCACCTTGTCTTCACGCAAAGCTGTAATCATTTCCGCACGCTTAATGTAGGCAGTAAATACAGGCGTAATAACAAAGCCGGAGTCTGAAACGGGCGGGTATGGGTTTTAATTTAGCTCAGTCTTTATTTCCCCAGGCGTTTGTGTCCAGAGGAAACGGTAGAAAGAGTGTAGACAATTTTGAAGGTGCTATGTTACGTGAGGCTGACTATTTTATGTACTTTAAGCCTGTAAAAATGTTTTTTTTTTTACACATTTCAATCAGCCGGCTCCTTGGCATCTATGTTTCTAGACTTGTGCCTCGTCTAGCTCTTTCTTAACGTCCCCTTGCCTCTTCCTGCAGGTATGACTTTGTGGAGCTGGAGGACCTGTCGGAGAGGTCTGTCGTGGGGCGCTGGTGTGGTTCTGAGTCGGTCTCCTCCTCTCACGTCTCCAAAGGCTCTCAGGTCCGGATTAGGTTCATATCAGACGAGTACTTCCCCTCGGAGCCTGGCTTCTGCATCCGTTACTCACTACAACCCGCGGTAAGGGAACAAAGTATGCATGCCATAGAGATACAGTATATTCAGAAACCTTGTAGCACTTTACTTGATAGCGCAGTTGCATGGATGTAGGATGGAAATAACTACAGAAGGGAAGCCTGAAGACATCGCAGAAGTTAACCTTTGCCTCCCAAGCTGACGCAAGTAAGGCGCATCAAAGAATGTGACGGAAACTCCGAGATTTTAGTGTTGATCGTTTGTTTGTACCAAAATGTTCTACAGTATAGTTTGGTGGATTCGGTTTTAACATTTACCTTTTTTTTGGTTGGTTTAATTTGCTGAAGCGGGAAAAATTTGTATAGCATTATAAGACAGTGAGACCCAGCGGAATGACATCCTGGACCCGTTCAAAACAAGTCTGTGACCAAAGCCAGGAAAATAATGGCAGATCGTATTCACTCACTGCTGTTCTTTTGCCGTGGCCCAATGTAGACCTACAGCACCGACAGACTCCGAAATAACCCCGTTATTCCGACAGTCATTGGTCTTCCTGAGGACACTGTTGCACTTGATCTATACTTTACCTGAAACCTCATAAATTCTAGTTTGTTACGTTTATTACATCTTTCCAGTTTCTTGCTTGTGTGATGTTTTGGCTGCTTGCTGCAACCGAATTTCCCCTCGAGGATCAAATAAAGAAATCTTCAAAATCTTTCAAAAATAAGATCCTATGAGCATGTCATAATTGTTTTGGTGAGGTTTACTTATAACATACGCTTATGATTCTAGATATTAAGTTTTGTGCTGTGCATGAGCTATTAAACACAAAAATATCTTCTCCAAAATAGAAAGTAACTTGTAAAAAACCCTGTACATCATTGGGGGGGAAATGAATGAGTTAAAACCAAGCGTTGTGAAGCTTTATAAACGTGCCAGAGAATATGGGATATCAAGGGGTATGGATGAAATAAAACATTAAGGAACATAGGGGAGAAAGTGGGCTTGTTTTTTCCTTTTTTTCCTTGCATGATACTGCTTCTTCAGGATTAAGATTGCTTTTTGTGATGTCGAGGCCACATTCTTTTGCCTTTCTAGCTAATCTTGCACCTAATCCTTCACTTTCAAACATGTGGAAACGCTTGATGTGATTCTCGTATCACCGATGATGATGCTGCGCTCAAAATGATAGAAAAATAAGTGGTTTGCCATCCCACAAAAAGGTTGCGTGACCCTCAGGTGGATTTGTTCAAGTCCGGAAATGGAAGAATGAACAAAAAAAAAACGATATAAAAACCATATTCCAAGACCTCCCTCTTTATATCCGGACTCCCACATGTGTATTGTCTCCATATATGACTTAAAAACACATCTATGAGATTTGGGGAAATAAGTGGTGGTATGACCTGTCCAATCAAAACAGGTTACGGCGTTGGATACACTAGAGACCTGAAGTGCAATTGTGTTCTAAATCAAGCCATTTTCAAACTCCATTGGAGCAGCGCGGCGTCCCGACCTGACTTTGGAGCGGCTTGACTTGTATGACCCATCACAAACCGCCTTTGACGAGACACATCCTGACCCAAGAGTAGCCTATTGTTTTGAAGATAGCAATGTCTTTTTCAGTTTGTGTGTCATTCCCAGTTTGTCCTCAGCGCATCAGATCAGTCTTTCAAACAGCCAAGTGTGTTACATAGAAAATACAAGAGACATGAAGGTAAAAACGGTGGCTGTACGTACAAAATTATAATAAAAGAATATATATTATAGTCCACAGTTCACGAAAAAAGTTTGTCACAGGAAATAATCCACAGTGCAATAGATTTAGAGTCAAGTTTCGTTATTTTTGTGTGTGAGTGAATGTCCAATGCGCTCAAATAAGTGGAACGAATGCAAGATTTCGTGGCGCTATAGTAGCATGAAAGAAATAAAGGGAGAACGAATCATGTCATTTATTAGCAGGGTTACATTTTAACTGCTCGTTTGCAGTTTTCTTCAGAGTGGTCGAGTCGTGTTGCTGTGACGGCGCCATCTGCAGTCTGACTTTTTCCCAGTGTGTTTCCTAGTTTATAGTCCTGTGGGTACGTTTCCCTTTATCGATTGCCTCCTTAATCCAGTCCGTTGCCCTCTGTCAATCATGTTTGCGCCATCTCAGTCCATATTGTACTTCTCTCTTTTGCAATGATCAGAAATGGACCATTTGCTTCGTGTTTTGTTGCTTGTGTGGACGCCCTCGCCATTTCGTCTTATGTTCATTTTTTTTGTCTGCTGAACACATGCAGGGTATGTGGTATATGACATTACATTTGAGATTCAGTTTTATATGATTTATATGATTTTATTTATTTTTTTTAACTGAATGTGCAGATTTGAAAAACAAACAAACCCTGGTTTTGAAAAAAGAAGACCAGATTAATCAAATCGAAGGTATTAAAAAGAGTCCGAGCTTACCAAAGTGCTGTACAGATAACAGGACAATGAGTGACAGCACAACACAGCCTACAAATAACAATGGTAAAAGATTATCTCGCTCTGTCTGGAGTCAAATGCCAAAGAGAAAAGGTGCGTCTTCAGCAGGGATTTAAAGTGATTAACCTGACTGAACTGAAAAAATTCCTATTGGACCATCCCCGCAGTAATAGCTTAACAACTGTGTGCCGTAAGTGCAATGACCTCCAAGTAGCATCTGCCCTGGGTTAAGGATGTGGTTGAGACTGGTTTAGTTTGAAAGCAACATATAATTTCTTCTGTATATTTGAACTATTGGCTGCAGGTCACCAGAGGTTTCTGTTAGGACGATTAAACACACATAATTATGAGAACTGCTGTTCTGGTCATACTTATTCCATATTTAAACATGCGCATGAAACTTCCACCGAGATGTTTTTGCTTTCCCTGAAATGTTCCACACTCTGGCATTTAATTGAATGGCCTTACATTTATTCAGTTGCAGGTCCATCCACGCAAATGTTACATAGTGCTCCTATAAATAGAAAATATTGCTACTGAAAGCACATTGTTGTATATTATTTTATTACAACTTTTATCATTGAAATAAAATAGGTATTCCATCCATAAACACAGATTATACATTGAGTGTACACTCCTGACTTTTGCAGCCATCCACACAGTACTACAGTATATCTGAACTGTGTATCGAATAAAGTATCTCGCCCAAGGAAACAAGGACATCATGCTTTAAAATAAAGTTTGAACTGAGTTGGTGAATCCACATTTACCCAATTCTTGCCCCATTACTTTTAGTACCTAGCTAGAGGAGTTTGGTACAATACTAAATACTTTACCTGCTGTCTGTTGCGGTTATAGCCTCCTATTGTGCAAATTTTTCGATCTACTTGCTCAGTGTTGTATCTCAGCGCAGTAATGTGACGCAGGTGGGAGGACATTGGTCTGAATTTGAGAGTTCATATGGGGTGTGGGGAGAAGAAAGATCACATAGCGGCTACATTGTTGTTTTTTGTTTGGTTTTATCTTTATTTGTCAGTGACCATGTGCAAATGCATTAAAAAAAAAGTGTCCATCTGCAGCAGGTGCACACAACAGTCAAAAAGTACACATTACATTACATTTAACACTAATTGGAACTCGTGATCAACATTAGCTCAGTCAAAATACATTAGATTGTTTCCTAAATTTCCAAAATGAGTTAATACTAAGATAAAAAAAAGATTTCAGACTGTGTGGAAGCTGATTAACTGTGATTGTTAAAAATGAAAACGCCGACTGTGCATAGGCAGAGGATCTTTCCAGGACTGAGCAGTTTCTTCAGTTTGTTTTTTGGTTTTTCTGAAGTCTACCATCAACTCAAAGATCAGGAGAAGTCTTGAGGAGACACGCTCGTGCTTCCCCTCATCGCCTTAGCGACGCTGGTATAGTCCTCCGGTATAAGTCCTTTGAATAACGGGCTCAACACACAAGGTCCTTCTCTTTTCAAAAATCGCCAGCCTCCTTCAAGTCAGAGACAAGTTAACGTAGTGTTCATGAGAACGTCGCGCTCGTGCATGTTGACTGGCCTGGGACGTGATTCTGAAAGTTGAAAAAAAACTTTTGTCGCTGTCGCCCACACTACAGCCAATCAGAGAGAGTTTCTTTGACGGGGGGCGATGAGCTGACAGGAGAACAACGTTACACTAATTCAGAACCAACATGAATGAAAAATACAAGAAAATACAAAGACATTTGAGAGCCAATAAAACTACTTCAGTCAATTTGCGCACACCCCTTCTGACACTTCACTTCAAGCCCATAATGCAAGCGTGTCAATAAAAAGTTTCCACACTATATGCATTTTGCTTATCCCCGTGAATCTCCCCTCAAATCTTTTACTGCAGATTCTGGTCAAAAAGTTAGATTTACAGCAATTCATTACGGTTTTTGACTGCGTATTTTATTCTTCTTCTGTTGTTCTAGTCCTTACAACACGTTACAACTCTTTCCCCATTGTGAGACGATGGTTCTCTCATCCGTTATTGGCCTATTGTGCATGCTGTTTTGGTTTTGACCCACAGGAAACCCATCCAAACACCGGTAGAACGTACAAACTCCGCATATTTAGGCCTCACGGGAATTTAACTATGGGACTTTCTTGCGAATGTTTTTATGTCAAACTCTAGAAATACTAAGATACTACTAAGGGATGCTAAGTCCCCATAAACCCGTCATGTGAACCCTCCAACCTGGCCCTCACCTGCCTCTGTATAAGCTGTCAGACCACACACAGTTTTGTCACGTCCATGTCAGACAAAAGCCGCAGCCCGCCCTGTTCTGACCTGTCATGTTGAAGTTCTGCTCTCCTTCTCCGAGTAAACATCTCATTAATCCTCCCTGATCTCTCCATATGTCCTAAGGCCTTCTAATAAATCTCCCGGGTCACATCATTTTACTCTTTGAAAGCTTAAATTGTTCTTTGAGTTCATATAAAAGTGTGTATTTCTTGCAGCCATTCTAAAGCAGAGTCAGTTCAGTGCTTGGAATAGGTTGAAACGCTTTTTGCTCGAACGCTCAATGCTATGACCTGACTTAACTTAACAAGATTTTTTAGCTAAATCTGTTGGGTTAATTATATTTTATCATTTATTTTTTTGCAAAATGATTTGTCATTATTTTGGTTGTGTTCACACTTCAAAATTGGGACTTAACTGGGAACTGGTCCAGGATTAGACCAGAACTAGAACCAAACTAGGACCAAACCAAGTCTACATCAGGACTAAATTTGGGTGCGTTCACACTTTTCCTCGTTTTGGAACCGTCTTGATTAATACTGTAGATTTGGTTTGGTCCTCTTCTAGTCCTGGTTTAGTTCTGATCTGGTCCAGGTTTAGTTCTGGGTTTAGTTCCAGTTTTGATGTAGTGATTGTGTAAGTGTGAACGCGACTCAAGATCAGAGAGTGAGCATACCCTTAGTTTACCATTTTTGTGAACATTTCTAACTCCAATAAAACCAAAAAAATTATTGAAACCAGTCACACAGAAATAACAAAAGTCTAGAGAAACAAACACAATATTTTAGCGTATATACATTATTTACTTTATTTGAACAAAATGAAGTTAAAGTAATGCCGTTTGAGGACATCTTTACAGTATAGAAACAACTTCTTTTTTTTTTTTTTTTAAACACAAATGTTAAACGTTTCTTATGTCATTAGTTATAATATTAGAGTTATAAAATGTGTGTATGGTCCAGACAGACACATGATTAATCTAGATAATAATTATTTGTGATTAATCAATTTACCTGTTTCAACCCTAAAATATAGCTAATATTCTGAATACTTTTCATTTGAACTCATCTAGTATTTTAGCTGTGTAAATTTAGTGCCAGGCCGCCTCACAGACTGGTGCATTTCTATTTCCAACACTGGAGCGTGTGTTGTCCCTAAACTTGGGTGACCACACCGTTAACTGCAGCCTGCTCTCTAATGTCTGCTCATTTTACTGCCTCAGAAGCTCTTTCATTTGGTCTGTTCTCCCTTCATTTGGTCCACTGATAAACAAACCTGTTTTTTCCTGCTCATACACCAAAGGGCCCAAGACAGGAAAAGGGTTGCTATGATTGATCATGTAATTATTGCTGTAAGTGAAGTTAAATGTGGGTTGCAATGGCAACACTTTGTTTGGGGCTAAACTCTGTCCACCACAATACTACCAACTCTAACCAAAATCCAGAGACTAAAGACATAAAACAGTCATAAAACAGATCTGAATATAAATATAATTATAAACATTTGTTAAATTAAAATCAAATTACAGTCATATATATTAGTTTATTATGAATACATCAACCTTAGTAATTCAATAATTTAAGGGTTAAGATATGTATCAGTTACTATGCTTGAATAATTCTTAATACACTTAATTGTTCATTTTGAATTTAGTCTTTGTTCATGCTTTATTTAGGCTCATTAAAGTTTAGTTATTATGAAATGGTACCGAAACCCCCCAAAAAACCCAAACTTGTAAACCTTGTCCGGACATACATGCATGCTTCTGTGGGCCAAAGGCGATGATTTCAGTCTTGTCTGAGTTCAGCTGGAGAAAGTTGTTTTGCATCCACACACTGATCTGTTGGATGCAGTGACAGAGTGAATCCACTGGTCCATATTCACCTGCCGTCAGTGAATCATAGATCTGAGTGTCGTCTGCATAATTGTTATAAGAAACATTTTCGCTGCGTATCCACTGACCTAACAGAACAGAAGGGGTCCCAGGATTGACCCTTGGGGCACCCCACAGGTCAGGGGCATCTGATCTGGGACACCAATTTCAACAATGTGCTTCCTGTCTTCCAGCTAGGACCTTAACCAATTTAGGGCAGTGCCAGTGATGCCCACCCAGTCCTCTAGTGTGTCGATCATGGGATTTTGGGACTTTGCCCCAAAATGGCAGATTAGAGATGGGCCGGTAATTACTCAGTACTGCGGCATCAAGACTGCTCTTCTTTAGGAGAGGCTTTATGACCACAGTTTAAGACCATACTGAAGCGACATGTTAACTACTGTATGAGTCAGAGGTGCTAACAAACTGTTCAGCACAGACTTTAGACTTTACACACTTATCATTCAAAATAAAACAGCCAAAGGTTTACGCACTCAACAATTACTTTTAACAAGGTTTTGACCCGCTTAAATGTGGTCGACGGGTTGGTACTAGCTGACACTCTCTTGATTATTCAGAACTTGCGTGTTTGTGCATGCTAATGCTAACGGCTATAGGGAAAACACACAAGACTGGCTCCGGAGTCCTTCAAATCTGACTGGACTAGCCGCGTTGCCAAGTGGTCGATAGCATGAGCATCATCGTCATGTTTACTTATACAATTTACAAAAGTTATAAAATTTTTGTTCACAAAGTTACATATAAACATTTATTCACAAAGATGTTTCAAAGATTAAAATGGTTCTGCTTGATTCACTTCATTCGTTTTGCATTTATTTCCACAGCTCTAAATATCAATATATTACTCGGTTTGTACGTATTCCAACACTACCTCAAGTACCCCTGGTAAACCAAATGTCCAATTCTGGTCTAGCTTAACAACTGTTTATTTCAAAACTCTATAGTTTATGTAACTTTAGATTGATCAGGAAATAGAATTACAATCGACTAAAGCATATTGACGCTACTTGGTGCAAAATTAAGGACCACTACTGTATTTTCCACACACCAACATCGTAAGTTACTAGAAAAACATTGCGGACCCCTGAAGGGAGCCTCGACGTGGTTTACGTTTCATTGTGCAGTTTTAACAAGTTCTTCGGGTTCAGGCGGAATCAAATGCCCTATTGAGGTGGAGATGTTTCCACAGTTTGTGTTCCACACTGAGGAGGCACAAGGTGAGGAGAGCACGGGGAGAAAAGGAAGCTCTGGCCCCTGTTCCCTTTGAAGTGGAGGGCCCCGTGTTTCCTCTGCGGTCAAACCAGCCGCTCTACCGGAACTCTGGGCCACGCGGGGGCCAGCACTCAGGGTTATATTTAAACAAGCAATAAGGCCTCCATGACACTTCACTCTGGGGTTATAGGGGGGATAAGTAGGGTCTGTGGTAGGGCCAGTGCAGGTTAGCATTTAAGATTCTTTAGTTATTATTCTTTAGGAAATGTATGTTTTATTTACTCTGCCGACAATTAAAACAACTTGAAAGGACACATATTATGCATTCATTGTATTGTCCCATATGTAACCTTCCCCATATGTACACAACCTGCCCCACATGTAACCTTCCCAGCATGCACACAACCTGCCCCGCATGTGCACAACCTGCCCCACAACCTTTTTATTTAAATGAATTTCTTCATGCCATTCACCATGCCAGCACCACTCCACAGAGAACAGCACAAACAACAACAAAAAAAGTGAGGAAGAAGATAAATCTTATAAATCCTGCTCCTTTCACAGATTATTAGAGTAATATTAAATGGAATTGAATAGAATGCCCCACAATGTGCACAACCAGCCCTCAGTGTGAGCTGCAGCCGAGTTGGAGCACGGACATGTGTTTTCACGTCAGGAGAAGGTGAGTGACAGGTGAGTATGAGCCAGGCTGAATACCTCAGAATGCCCAGGGAAAAGAAAATGTGATAAAAATCTCTTTATAAACACTGGCTCTAAAAGGTATGACATCATCACATTTACCTTTACAGCTTAATACTGGATGAATAATTGGTCATCTTTTCCCACATTAAAACCAGCTAAAGTGTTATTTTTCTACATTTTGTTCCATTAAGCTTTTTTATAACATTGTTAGTTCTGTAATTAATCAGTGGAAACGGTGCTATATTTTTGTGATCAGTAATTATAATGAAACCAGACCTGCTCCTGTTACTTTTACGTCTTTCTGTGTGTCATTTGTCCCATTATCGATCTCACACAGGAATTTCCCCATTGTGGGACAAATAAAGGTTATCTTATCTTACGCAGTAGTTTGTGATGATCCTGAGCCTCACGTGTGTCTCAGCCTGGCTCAATTCATGGTCTGTTCCTGGTTTGGTTCAGCTCTCTGGTTCTGATTGCGTTCACAATTCAGGCGAATTGGGACAGAGTTCAATTCAATCGGACCGAGACCGACCTCTTTAACCGGACCAGAGTTTGATTCTTTGGTCCACATCAGAGTTCAATTGCGCGTTCACAATTACCCAAACGAAGGTAAACGAATCCTGATTCCAATCAAAAGTGTTTTGTGAATGCACAAAAACAATGCAAACGTTTGTTGTGGCAATTTGTTGCTGCTGTAGTTAAATATCAAAGCCTGGAACCTCTGGTATCTGGTATCAACACTTTGCATGTTCAGTTTATGTGCTTTCCATGACTATCTAACAGCGGAGAGGCAACAGCATGAGGAGACATCTTCAAAATAGCAAATACAACATATAAATCACGTGAAACCCATGGATAGTGATGGAGACAAATGCCAGTTTAAGTATGAACAGAGCAAACCCAGCAATGTTCTGGGACTGAAGCATGTGTGAATGTGGTTCACTTTATACTCTTCTGGCAATCTGGACATGGTAATTTACTGGGAATTATGTGTGAATGGGGCTCAATTAAGTCACATTCTGACACTGGTCGACGCTGGAACCCTGTTGTAGCACAAATTACGTTCTTATCCTGCCCTCAGTTAAACCATAGGGCATGATATTGTGAGTCAAAGCTGCCTCCCCTCTCGCTTTCCTTTTCTTAGGAAGTGGTTAGTGACTGTTTAAATAAGACTCATTGTTTTGCTGCACGCTGGCTGTTTTGCTGGATGCTATTCTGGTCCTGTCAGCTCGGCACAGTCAGCTCAACCTGTCATTTGTGCTCCCAGGAATACGACTGTGGTGGAGCTGCCGTGTTCGAACAAAGAGAGCAGAGACGAGCTAATCACTGCTGCAGACACTTTTGGCAGTTGGAACACTTGAACCCGTTTTCACTTTTCGCCCCAAAAAAAGACTTTCTTTATTCAAATTTTTTTTTACAGAGAATGAGTAAGCTTCAGCTGTTAAAGCTTGAAGAGCTACATGTTTGCATGAAAAGCATTAGTTTGTTTACCATGTTGTTCCCTCTCATAACTCATTCAACATGCTTGTCTCTTGTTGCGCAAAGTCTCACAGTATTTTGTTTGGGGGTTTTTTGGACAGCTGTGCAGCGATGTGGCAGCTTTTTACAGTGCCATAACCACCTCCACATTCCGGTGACTCGAGAGTTAAACAGGGACAGTTCACTTGAACTACTGCTGGCTTGGGGGCTGCAAACACACGTGTGGTCTTTGCCCCAGTCTTACTTCCCAGAATTCGGATGGGTGTGATTGGCAGGTGGTTTAGTCAATCAGAGAAATGCATGATCCAATTGTTGCAACAACAGAAAAACAAGCTGATTTATGGGCAAAAAAAGCAAGCATAAAGGTCTGAAAATGCCTTGCTCTGTCCAAGTTTGGGGACCAGATTGTAAACAATAGATTATATAGAGATTTTTAGTTTGGGTCCCAGGCAAAGGAATACTTGCCTATTTCAACCTTGCATTTCCTACTCCTTCTTGGATGGAAGTTGGACCATAATGTAGTGTTAATGTCATGTTTTGTGAAAGAAAAATAATTCTGTGCTTGCATGTCCCATATTCTTGCAGAATTGACCTGTACTGCAGTGGTCATCCTGCTGTAAATTATTATTCAGCGTCTTCACATTACAGAGTATTTAATCAGAATTGTATTTTCCTTTTGAGTACATACAAATGTCTCTTATGTTTGTGTCTCGTGCTTGAATGATGTGTCTGACTCCCCCTGCTGCCGATTGTGGGAAGTGAAGCATTTTGATACGACACATTAGCAGCATTCCTATTGTTGAGTTAGACTGTGTGTAGTCTAACTCAACAATAGGAATGCTTAACTATGACGTTGTGACCCTGAAACTGTTTGACAATTTGGGTTATAATTGTACTTCCTGGCAGCAGATGTGACGATGGGCAATACCACTGATTTTTGATCTGATACGATACCAAGTAATACTATGGGAAACATTGCGACATCTATCGAGTCTTTAGTTATTTATTTTCTACAGTTTATTAAAAAGAAATTATGTTGTTTGAGAAAGAAGTATCAATATGTTTGCACAAGTATCAATACTTTTTGATACATCTGCCCATCCCTAATAGGCAGAGGTAATCCCGCAACTATTGCGTAGCAACCATATAGTATAAGAGTGCCAAAATTCATATAAATGTCACAATAGTTATGATTTGACAAATAAAACACCTTTATTAAATGAGCGTTTAAACTCAGAAAATGTTTCAGTTGCTTGTAAATTGTCTGTGAATTTTCAATGAAATCTTGCACTTCTTCTTGTAATTTTCAACTTTCATTTTTGAATTTTTCTTAACAAACTGCAACTCGACTGATGTAAAACTATGCTAAATATTTACCACAGGACCTGTTCTGCCAAACAAACATGAGAAGCTGTCATATACTCTTTAACATGATTCTATCCAATCAACTCAAATTTACAGTTTACACTTTCAGGTTTCAGAACGTTACAGTTATGGTGGCACGGTGTCAAAAGCAGCTTGCACTTGTGCCTCACAGCGAGAAGGTTCTGGGTTCGTCTGGGCCATTTTGTGCTTGCTTGAGTTTGCGTGTTTCTCTCTGTGTCTGGGTGAGTTTCTTCCAGGCTCTCCGTTTTCCTCCATTAACCCAAAACATGCATCACAGGTAAAATCCTCCGACTAAGGACCTGACCAAGACTAGTGACCACTGCTCCTGACAGGTTTTCCCTGTGGCACTGAACGATGTGACAAAAGCAGAGGATGGGGACAATAAAATATACTTTAACCTTAAAAAAACTCACTCATGTCTGTGTTAATTAAAAAATATATAGCTCTCCATATGACACACCTCCAGTAAATTTGATGCTGGGGGTCCATTGAACTGCTCTGCTCTGTCCTTTTAAACAGAAGCTGGCTGTTGTAGTTTATGTGTCTCGACGGGGTTTGCTTGGCTTCTCCTGCTACAGCTAATTGAGTGATGCGCTATCGTCACTCACAAGCTGTTAATAGTTTTGAGTTGTGCCAAGTCTCACTAATCAGAGCCACGCTTTCTCCTGTTGTCTAAGAATATATCATTCAGCCCGCGGTGGGGAGTTCTCACGTGGTTGTTTACAAAGCCACAAGATAGGATAGGGCTGTACATTTTTGCCAGCTAACACAAGAGAGGAAGGATTAAGTGGAGTGTTGTTTTTCCTGCAGCCATCAGATACTCAATTTGTAATACTGAACACGTCCATTGAATTGTTGTCGGTGGATTGTCAATTTTATGATTGTTTGCAACCGTTTTCTGGTTACTTTTATAGTTCTGAAAGACCTTCACAAATGCTTTCATAGCACTCTGGATATGCTGTTAAAACCAATATGGCATTTAGCTTGTCGTTTGGCATCAGTGAAAATTTACTGTGTGCACTATGATTATCACTATATTGTATCCATATATGATGTACATGTGAATTTTCTGTAAAGTACGAGTGTTGGCACATTGATGTTGTGTTGTTCTCTCATGAGTGGGAGGGTGATGAGCTTGGAATAGAGCCATTGCTCCTCAAGTTGAGGTAGCTTGAGCTTCTTGTTCTAATGCCTCCTAAAACCCTCCCTGGAGAGTGATTCGGCCATGTCCCAATTTCTCAATGAATAAAATCCTAATTGTATTTGAAGCATACTCATGAGGCCAATCTCAATTCACAAAAAGACGTTTAGTAATTCCAAGTTTGTGGTGCTGTGAGACGTGGCTAAACCTAGAGTAAACAAGATAATCATTTCGGTTTATCCTCATCTTTTTCTTCATTTTATTTCACTTCTGCATCTCAATAACACATTTCAAAATCTCTTTAGGAAATGCATTGGGTTTGCCTGATGGTAGCTGTAAATGCACTGGAAATATCCTATTTAACTCGAGTGCCGTAATATTTTCTGTATGTGTTTTCGCTTGTCCAATCATCTCGCTGTGATGATTTGCATTGTGTCCTCGGGCAAGACACTTCACCCACCTATGTGTGAATGTGGTGTGTGAGTGACTGGTGGGAGGCATTCCCTCAGTCCAGGGCAGATGTCTTAGGCAAGGCAAGGAATATCTATTTGTAGAGCACAATTCATACACAAAGTAATTCAAAGTGCTTTGCAGGTCAGGACAGGACAAAATGCGTAAAAATCGCAATATATGCGAATTAACAAATCAATTAAAAAATATGCATTTTACTTTAAAAGAGAAGAGTGCAGATACAATCATTTCAGTCATGCGCACAGCTAAACAGATTTGTTTTTGCCTAGATTTGAACAATGCCAGAGTAGCGGCCTGTCTCACATCCTCAGGAAGACTGTTCCAGGTTTTAGCTGCATAAAACTGAAACGCAGATTCCCCATGTTTAGTCCTGACTCTGGGCACCAGCAGGAGGCCGGTCCCCTGAGGTCCTCAGAGTCCGAGATGGTTCATATGGCACTAACATGTCCGAGATGTACTTTGGTGCTAGGCCATGGAGAGACTTGTATACAAGCAGAGCTGCTTTGAAGTCTATTCTCTGAGCCACAGGGGGCCAGTCAAGACCATTGAATGTGGAGTGAATGATGCATACTGGAGAACTTTGAATAAGACTACATTTAGTTTGCTAATTTTCTGTTTGCCTGGATTCAGTACTTTTAAACTTAATGGATCCTCCGGCCCTGGCCTAATGTCAGTATATGCTGCATTATCTGTAAGCACAATTTACTGTTACAGCTTGCATTTCAAAAATATAAACATCTCCATGGGAATTTATCCAGAAATCTTACAACACAAATTGAATTCAGGATGTGATTGAAATCTTACCCTGTCCTTTCCTTGACCAGTTACAAAAAGGTCTTTATTCCAAATCTCATCTCTCCCTGGATTCCTCTCTGATGCTGCCTTATAAGTCATCAGAGCTAAGAAAGACATTCCTGGAGCCATTTCCTCTTCCAAACATTTCGAAGGCTTTAGAACCAGCTGCCAACCATCGTGTGTGCGTCTGTGTGTGTGTGTGTGTGAAGGCTGTGCGAGGGAGCATTCTTTGTCCGTGTCACAATGTGGGCTTGCACCTGTCAGTCATGAGGAGATTAGAGAGGTTCAGGCTGACATGTCGGACAAACTCAGTGCCATAGAATGCTCACAGCTCCATAAGATTAAGCTCCCTCTCTGGTAGGAGGGCCGGAGCAGCGCAGGTATCAAACTACAGTCAGGCTGAGGGGGGCATGACAAGACAAAATAACAGACGAGGGTTCAAACAGGATTTAAGTGCAATACTATAAACTTGGGTCGGGATTTCAGTGTATTTTGTGAAGGGAAATTGGAACTGAAAGATATAAGATGTAAGATGTAACTTCCGCCACCTGCTTGTCTCCATGGAAATGTTATTGCTTAACCTGGTATGTTCTACAAAATTGTATGAAATTTATGTATATTCAATGTTTTCAATGGCAGCTGCTTCAGTTGCTCTAAAAACCTGCGTTCTTACAGTGAGTGGGGTCAACTCTTCACAGATCTGACCTACAACTTTGCCAAATGGCTCATTTGATTGTCTCCATGGAAATGGATAAGTTAAATACCATACATTGTAGATTGTAAGCAAAGCATGAGGAGACAAGCATGTGGCAGGCACAGAATTGTTATATGCCGCATTTTGAAATTATAAAATGAATGAAATGAGAATGAAATTTTTGAAAAAATGTCATTGATAATTGACATTTGATAATTGGCAAGTATCTAGTCAATATAATCAAGGTAAAACTTAGAATTTAAGCAATTTTGACATTTTGAGTTGAGTGTTTATCCACCAGAGGTTTAGTGCGAAATAGTATACTCCGGAGAGACTGCGATTGGTCATTCGAAGTGCTACAGGTTTAGCAACAGGGATATGATTAAGGTTAGGTTAGGTAGGTTATGGTTAGGAAAGTCCTTAAGATTAGGGTTCAGTTTAACATCTGAAAACATGAGAAACAGAAGTAATCTTAAACTTTTTGCAGCAGTCTAAATTGCCCGCTTACCATTCTGAGCCTTCTAACTATTCACTGCGATGAGTCCATGAGTGATCGTAGAAAAGGATTCAATTGTAGTCACTAGATCACTGTTTTGAAAATCAAGAATTTTTAGCCAGCATGACATTCCTGTTTATTTTAAACCGGGCGACACTTTAAGACAAAAGCTTTTCATCCTAAAGACAAGATGCCTACACAAAAACAGAGCAATGTAGTGTGTTCTGTCCAATGTAGTGAGGAAAGTTGAAAAGAGCGGTACATAGGGGAGACATCACAAGAGGCTGTATCAGCACAGAAGACATGCAAATTCAGGACCAAAGAGCGCCGTGCATCTTCATTTTAAAGCCACAAGCCCCTTTTTTGAAGACAGTGAGGTGAAGATAGTAAGAAGGGAGAAAAGATGGTTTGTAAGAGGAGTTAAGGAGGCCATTCTTGTTTAAAAAAAAAAAAAAAAGAAAACCCCTCTTTAAACAGAAATGGAGGTTTAAGGTTAAATTTACCAGCTTCAGTGTACAGTATTTATAGGCCCTGGTCAGCCAACAATACGAGCCAATCAGATGCTCATCAGATACTCAGTGGTGAGGGAGCTGGAGCCAACAAACATAAGGATTGTGGTCTGCAGAGAATGATTTTCGGATAAAAATCTTGGTTTTCAAAAACAGTGCTCAGATGACAACAATTGAATCCTTTTCTATGATGGAACACAAATGAAGGATTACACCGACTTGTTTCTAAGTATATAAGTGAGTTTCACAACTTCCAGAGGACAGCGTTTTTTTACCATCACGGTAATGCTAACAAACAATAGCATGCTAACAGCGTCGTGGAGACTTAAATGCTCTATAATTAGATGCAGACAGCACGGCGGTCTTATTTTCATCCTAAGAGCTGCTTTTAGATCTGTACTGAGCAAAACAGACTTTACTACATGAACATTTTGGAACAGGTGTAGATTAGTTTGCTCTGTCCCTCTGGAGCCAACTTTCCAGCACTAACCCAACACAGGAGCTCCACAGGGCTGTGTACTTTCTCCTCTGCTCTTCTCCCTGTACACAAACTGCTGCACCTCCAGCCACGACTCCGTAAAACTCATCAAGTTTGCGGACGACACCACCCTCATCGGGCTCATCTCGGACGGGGATGAGTCCGTCTACAGGAGGGAGGTGGACCGGCTGGTGTCCTGGTGCAGCGGTAACAATCTGGAGTTCAACGCCCAGAAGACAGTGGAGATGATCGTGGACTTCAGGAAAGCCACAGCCCCCCAGCCCCCCCTCATCATGACAGACTCCCCCATCACCACCGTGGACTCCTTCCGCTTCCTGGGCACCACCATCACCCAGGACCTCAAGTGGGAGCCCTCCATCAGCTCCCTCATCAAGAAGGCCCAGCAGAGGATGTACTTTCTGCGGCAGCTGAGGAAAGCCAAGCTGCCAGCGCAGATGATGGTGCAGTTCTACACGGCCATCATTGAGTCCATCCTCACCTCCTCCATCACCGTGTGGTACGCTGGAGCCACAGCCAGGGACAAACAGAGACTACAGCGCATTGTGCGCTCTGCTGAGAAGGTGATCGGCTGCAGACTTCCATCTCTGCAGGACCTGTACGTCTCCAGGGCTCTGGGACGAGCAGGTCGGATCACAGCTGACCCTTCTCACCCTGGACATGGTCTGTTTGAACCACTCCCTCAGGCAGGAGGCTACGGTCCATCACTCATGTCAACACTGCACACACTGTCACTTTCTGCACTATAACTTTAAACATAACTGTAAACTTGTGTACATAGAAATGCCTATTTTTATTTTTATTGTATAGTAATTTTAAATTGTTTCCTAATGCATGCCCTTTTTTAATTGAATTTATGTTGTTTTATTATTACTCAGTGTTTTATGTTGCACCTTAAGGCAGAGACAAGTTCCTATGTTTTTGAATTTTGTTCATTGACAATGGCAATAAACTCTTTCTGATTCTGATTCTGATTCTGATTCTACATTTATCAACTACATAGTGTTGTTGCTGTGTCCCTGGGCAAGACACTTTCATGATAACTATGGGGATGGATGTTTCAAGAAGAGCATTAAAAATAACAGCATATTTCTTTTTTCAGTCTTAAAACAGACTTGCTTCTTTTCTGTTTTCCTTTCTTTTTTTCAAACGCAAGCAAAAAAAAAAAGCAAGATTGAAATGTCCCAACACAACAATGATGTCTGATGAAGATGTGATTCGAAGCATTTTAAAAGAAAGTTCATAAGAAACCTTTTGTCGTTTGTTTGTCTCCTCAGAGCGACACATCACCAGACTCCTCCCCTGTGGCCCCGCCATCGCAGCAGGGCGTAGAGGAGCTGACCGAGGCTGTGGCAGGTCTCCGCACGGTGGAGGAGGTGCTCAAGTACCTGGAGCCGGAGAGGTGGCAGCTGGACATGGAGGAGCTGTACAGACCCAGCTGGCACGTGCTGGGAAAGTCCTTCATCCACAACAAGAAGGCCAGAGGTAGGTCACTGTCACCCGGGCAGTTGTGCTACTATGAGCGGTGTGACCAAATCCATATTGTATTATCAGCAAAATTGCTCTTATTTCTTAAGTTTACAAGACTTATAACCTAATTTGGAAAAAAAAGGGGCAGACGAAACAGGATATTAAATAAAAATGCTACTGGTATGTATTATTTCTTATGTTAATATAGTTATAATTACAATTTGGGCTGCATGACTTATAATTATATAAAATATAATTAACTGTGATGTTTCTGATAAGTATTCATGCAATTACATTTGTGATTGACAGTTAAAAAGTAGGAGTCTGTTCCGAGTTCACATTATAAATGCCAAAAGCTTTGACATTTGAGAGAAGACTGAAATATTAACTACTAAACTGATATAAGAATCTGGTGCATTTCAGAGTTTGTAGAGGTTTTAACTACAGGTATATGAAGAGATTTTTCTAATTTGATAATTGTACCAACTCAAATATTGCAGTTTAGAATCAATTGCAATATATTGTGCACACCCAATAAGTTAAGCAGAATGAGCTCCGCTCTTTGAGTGGCCAGATCCTACAAATAAAGCCAGTTTGAAATTAAATCAAAAAGCTCTCTGTGATGTGATGTGTCCTCTGTGAATGACAGCTGATGGCATTCCAGATTCAGTTTTTATTGTATGGCAGTTTTTAAAATATTGCCTTTAAGCAGAGTATTCTACAACTCAGGATCAACAACTCATCTATGTTGAGGGACCAAACAGGTTGCTCCCTCAACATACAGTATAAGCTTTTTCACCTGGAAACAACAAATCTGTCCAATCTGCAACTTAAGATGTTTTATCATTTAATTTACTCCACTTGCATCCATAGAATTGGGATGTTTTAATATCAAAATGTTTGCATGAAAATGAACGTTACCTAACTTTACCATCTTGTACTCATACTGAAGAATGTGTTGGTGTATAATTCTAAGTTTGACTTAAAAAAACTGAAATGGATTAGAAAGAAATAAGATATCCAAAGTCTCCTCAATAGTAAAAAAAAATAATAATTTAAATCAATTTAAACCTTGCTCTATCTTTTTTCCATATTTACACATAAAATGCCTTTTTATGAAAATGTTACATGATAAAACCTTGTAATACATTTTTCTCTAACTTGTATTTAAGTAAACTACAGACAAATATAGGCGAGACACTACCAGCAGTGTCTCGCCTTAATTTTGTTGGCAGAGCTGGTAAATTCCAATGAAGTCCTGAGTGTTGCCTTCATTTTGCCTTGCAGGAGCTGACCTGAACCTGTTGCGGGAGGAGGTGCGTCTCTACAGCTGCACTCCCAGGAACTTTTCTGTGTCTCTGCGCGAGGAGCTGAGGAGGACCGATGTGATCTTCTGGCCCAGCTGCCTACTGGTGAAGCGCTGCGGGGGGAACTGTGCCTGCTGCCCCCATCGAGGCTACGACTGTCAGTGTGTGCCCGCCAAGGTCACCAAGAAGTACCATGAGGTAGAGTATATCTGTTATACTGTATTGTGTGCCCGCCAAGGTCACCAAGTAGTACCATGAGGTAGAGTATATCTGTTATACTGTAGTGTGTGCCCGCCAAGGTCACCAAGTAGTACCATGAGGTAAAGTATATATGTTATACTGTATTGTGTGCCCGTCAAGGTCACCAAGTCAGTACCATGAGGTAGAGTAATATCTGTTATACTGTATTGTGTGCCGCCCAAGGTCACCAAGTAGTACCATGAGGTAAGTATATATGTTATACTGTATTGTGTGCCCGTCAAGGTCACCAAGTAGTACCATGAGGTAGATGTATATCTGTTATACTGTATTGTGTGCCCCCAAGGTCACCAAGTAGTACCATGAGGTAGAGTATATCTGTTTATACTGTAGTGTGTGCCCGCCAAGGTCACCAAGTAGTACCATGAGGTAGAGTATATCTGTTATACTGTATTGTGTGCCCGCCAAGGTCACAAGTAGTACCATGAGGTAGAGTATATCCTGTTTATACTGTATAGTGTGTGCCCGCCAAACAAGGTCACCAAGTAGTACCATGAGGTAGAGTATATCTGTTATACTGTAGTGTGTGCCCGCCAAGGTCACCAAGTAGTACCATGAGGTAGAGTATATCTGTTATACTGTAGTGTGTGGCCGCCAAGGTCGACAAGAAGTACCATGAGGTGAAGTATGTCTGTTATACTGTAGTGTGTGCCCGCCAAGGTCACCAAGAAGTACTATGAGGTGAAGTATATCTGTTATACTGTAGTGTGTACCCGTCAAGGTCACCAAGAAGTACTATGAGGTGAAGTATATATGTTATACTGTATTATGTGCCCGCCAAGGTCACCAAGAATTACCATGAGGTGAAGTATATTTGTTATACTGTAGTGTCTGTGCCCACCAAGGTCACCAAGAAGTACCATGAGGTGAACTATATCTGTTATACTGTAGTGTGTGTGCCCGCCAAGTTCACCAAGAAGTACACATGAGGTAAAGGACCTTTATCAGCCCCATGTTGTGATTTTGAACTATCGCTAGGTTTCTGGATTATGTGAAATTAGGACTGTTGCTATAGCGAGTTACAATTTAAAAAAAAATATCATATATTTGGAATGGTAAAAAGTGCAGGAAGACAAGGACACATAATGAGGCCAAAAGTTGCTGCAATTATAATGAATTGTTGTACTTTTCTGATAAACAGTGTTGGGAAGAATACTTTTTTAATAAGCTGTATTATATCATAGTGTAAAAAAAAAAAAGAAGAAAGATTTAGGATTAAGAAAATGTTATGTTTGACTAGAACATAGCAAACCGTGCAAGTAGCCAGATGAAAATACTAAATAGCTTCACTGCGTTCGATTTTTTTTCAAAAATTTTCTTGCTATGTCAAAAGATGATTTCATGAACTAAAAAGTCGTATAGATGTATAGAGTTTCAAGTCCAGGGCTGAGCTGAAATAAAATCAATTGGTTTTAGTGTAGCGTGACCAGCACTGGCCTTTACTTTAATAGAGAAGCCAATTTTACACACCCCTCCAGAACCTTTAGAAACATTTAGAAAATATAGAAAATAGAGGTACAGAAAGTTTGACCACCAAGGGCAAGAATTACAGTAGAAACCGCTGTGTTATTAGTTCCATATAGCTTATATTTCACTCATACACTTTGAGCATCCTATTATTCTCTGTGAGGAGATTATAAGTGCTTTTCACAACTTTCAGAGAACAGAACACAGCTTGTTTCCATGGAGATGTAACTGTTTTACCTCAGTTTGGAAGTATTATACACTGCGTTGACTTTATAAGCACTTTTCACAACTTTCAGAGCTAACAAATATTAGCATGCTAATATTTGCTCACGTCCTGCTTTGTGGAGAATTAAATACTCTAAACAGATTAAGACAGCGCACAGCCGTCTCATTTTCACAAGTTTTTACTTCAACAGCTGCTTTTACAACACATGTGCAATACACAGCAAGCACAAAAACAAACAGGTACAGCCCTTAAAGTCCTTTCAATCAACAAAGTTTGGGCTTATCTGTTTGAATAATTTTACATTGTAAAAATAACAACAAAAAACGATAGTTCATTTGTGCCAACAGAAATGACATCAGACTTTGTGAATAGGCCCAGTACTTGAAACTATCTGCTATTTAAAGGTGCACTATTCTGTAACTTTTCTGGTGAATGGTCTGCCACCTGCTTGTGTCCATGGAGATGTGACAGCTTTACCAAGAATGTTCCACAGTATGGAAGTATTTTTCGATTATTCACTGCGTTGTTCACAAGCACTTTTCAAAACTTTCAGAGCCCAGAGCAAACTAATGCTAATAGCGTTGCAGAGACTAAACACTATATATTTAGACGCAGACAACACTCAGCAATCTCATTTCGACCCTAAGATCTGCACCAGGGCAAAACAGATTTTACTTTATTACTTCACGGGGAAAAAAAGGGTACAGCGCCTTTCATTTGAATATGTTCTCTTCAGAATGTTTACCCAGCGTATCGTGTATTGATTTGCACAGAACACCCTGTCTCAAACCCTTCTCCTTCCTCTACCTCAGGTTCTCTTGCTGAAACACCGCAACGGGGTCCGGGGTCTTCAGAAGTCCATGACAGACGTAGCGCTGGAGCATCACGAGGAGTGCGTGTGCGAGTGTACGGACGACTCAGACTGACCCCCAGCCTCCCCCAGCCTCCCCCAGCCTCCCCCAGGCCTCCCCAGCCTCCCCCAGCCCTCCCCCAGCCTCCCCCAGCCTCCCCCAGCAGCAGGATAACAAGACTCTCCCCTCCAGCCTCTTGGCCACTCTCTAATTGGATCAAGAAACAGAACACGGCGCAATCTAATAAATCGTTGGAATTGACTTGACTGCTGTGGAATATCAATATTGAGACGAGCTGTACATAGACTTTGAATTTCACTGGAGGAGAAGTGTTGCGGATGTGCTCTGAGGACTGTTTTATCTATCTGTATTGTGATACATTGTGACCAGTGTGGGAGAATGGGAGAATGCGAGTTTTTTATACATTGGGTTTAGAAATGAGCTGCTGCCTTTGCTCCTCTGGTATTATCTTCACAACATTAAGGTGATGTTTTTTTTCATCAGCGGTCTCCTCTCACAGAAAACTGGATTAACAAGAACAACATAAGAAAACTATAATGTTTTCAAACACTAGCAGAAAATCACATTGAAAACGAACTAATACAAATAGCACAATACCACAATTATGGAAAGGAAAAATTAAAACAAAAAAGTCACTTTTTAAAATATTCTTTCTAATATTTTTGGCTTTATTTAGGCTAATTCTCAAGTGATTGGTTGAGCAAATAGACATAGAACATCATAGTTTCACAGTTTTTTTATCAAATTTTAAAAATACAGAAAACATCTCAAGCCATTAAGCCAAAAGCGATCTGAAAAAATCTAATAAAAACAAATACAGGAAAACAAATAGAGAGGTGCAAAAACACAAAAGCAAATTGCACAATTTGTTTTCTACATTTAGATTTTTCGTGTGTGTGCATTTTGCGTAATTTGTCGTTTTTGTGTTTTGTTTTATTGCATTGTTTTATATTTATGTTATTTGTTGTTGCACTTATATTCAGCTGCATTCTTCCGCAATTTTTATTTCACAGACTGGTGAGTCGTATTTGTAAAAAGTTCATTTTCTATGCTTTTCTACGTTTATTGTTACCTTTTCTACCAGAGACTCCAAGGAAATGTTGACTTAAATCTCCTCAACCCTAGCATCAAATGAACTTTTTTAGGAGCGTTTAGCTCCAAACTCTTTTTGTTACATTGCTATTGTTCATATGAATATTTATTTTTGCCTAACAAAAGTGAAATCTGGTGTTTGTTCTCTGTCATTGTACAGTAGGATTAGCTGCGTTTTGTGTATGTCGTAATGTCATGAGTCAAGGATGTTTTCATTTTGGTAAGTATGTACATTTCTTTTAATAAATATAAAAACAAGTTGTCCATCTGTTTTATTGCATATAAATAATATATTATATATTATATATATGTGTGTGTATATATATATATATATATATATATATATATATATATATATATATATATATATATATATATATATATATATATATATATATATATATATATATATCTATCATTATTGTTTGTATTTTTTTGTAGAATGCTTTCATAACATTTCATCACAATATTTAAAATTCTGGATTGAAAGCGACAGGAGGCAAAATTAAGTCTTTTTGACAGACAAAACACACAACAATTTTGAATTTCCAGGGTAGAAATGTCTGCTTTTCTATGACAAGAAGTGGAAACATTTTATAGCCTCAATATTGTTTTTCACAAAACAACTTCCCATAAAGTGTAATATGAGGATTGTAATATATCTGTCGATAAAATGAAAAGTTATTAAGGGATCAACGTTTCTGTATTTGTCCTGTAAAACCTAAAAATCTGGATTTTGCCTTCATCGTAAATGCTGTAAGTGTTGATCATAAGCTTATATTAACTAAACAAATAATGTAAAATACAATTATGAATGTCTTTGTGGCTTTAATTTGAAACTATCTAATCCATACTTTGCCGTTGTCATTTCTCTCTGAGATTAGTTCCTGTCTAAATTGAATAATGTGTCAAAAAAAACTTGATCCAGTCTTTTGATCCAGCAAAAATTTAATCCCATAAAAGAGCTGAAACCAATCACCATCACAAAACTTTAACATTAATGACTAGCATTAATGACTGAAAATGTGATTCAACTTTGCAGTGTAATACCAGAAGCACATTACAGAACAGGAGCGTGTACATGTACGTGTGTTTGTGTTTCTCCTGAGGAAGCTGGAGTGAGCCCTGTGGGTTCAAGGAGAGGCCAGACTGGGACTATGGTTTGGACAGGAGCACAGATGGAGGGCAAAGGTCTGATCACTCAAACATCCACAACTCATTATTCTCTGGCTTCAGTGTGTGAGCAATAGTTTAGTCTGTAACTACCAGATGCCCTGCTTATATTCAGTGCTCATTAATCTGGTGGTGACAACACTCGGCGTGCATTACCTCATACTATATATCGTGGGGACTACTTGCACTACTACTACGTATCATAATTCAAGGTATACTAAAAAATAACCAGCTGAAGGAAACATTTTGAAATGGTATGTATTTTGTCATAACTTAAGGCTTTTGTTCCCATGGAAATCTGCAGTTCTAACGTACGCCCTGGATGAGTCCTAACTGTACTCATTTTGTCTTGGCTTGTTTTAGACGTTCTTAAATCCAGGTTAAGTCAGGTTTTTGTACCCTAGCTAGTCTAAGTTTAATTTCTTTGAATCTGTTTCTGGAACTTGAAACACCTTTTTTATGTTTTAATGTATTATGGACATTAATTCTAGGGGAGTGGAGTTATTTTAAGTAGACTGGCCTATTGTAATGGCCTGTTCACTGGTCTCACAAAGCCCTCAGGCAGCTACAACTAATACAAAATGCCGCAGCTAGGTTCAGCACGTTACAACCCCAGAATTACAAATGTTGCACTGGCTTCCAGTCCCTCACAGAATTCATTTCAAAATAATTTTATTGGTCCACAAATTGCTAAATGCTTGAGGTCCAAAGTATCTGGCGGGCCTGTTGACCCCTTATGAGCCCTGTCGGCCCCTGAGATCAGCTGGTCCTGGGCTCTTGGTAGTGCTTAAAGTTCAAACCAAACCTATTTTTCTGTATATGGCTGCCAGATGTGGAACTGAAATGAGGCCTAATATTTTTAAGTGTAAATTAAAAACTCATATTTTTAGCATTGCTTATGTCTAACTTTATAGGGAACGTATGTAGTATGTATTCATTGATTTTAAAGTATTCTTTGTATTTACTGGAAATGTTTCAATTCTATGTAAAGCATGTGCTCTACAAATAAACAACATCACTAGCTGAACCACAACACTTGAGATAGACTCAACTAAATAGACCGAGGCACGGTTTAGAAGTTGTTAAATTAGCTTGTCATACTCTAACAGTTCATGGCTGTAGTTAATTACAGAGAATCTTATGTCCAAATGAATCCAAGTAAGTCTTGTTCTTGAGATTGTTGCAAAATGGCAAAAACATCTCTGGAACTTTTTGGTGGCACAGAAAGGACATTACGTGGCTCGGATACGCCTCAAAGCCGATCCACACAGCCACAAACATCCTGGAGTAACACATGTGGGCTCATAGTAGCACCACAACACCTGAGGACGAAGCGCGACGAGGGACAACACGGGACCAGAAGTGAGTAAGGTCAGAGACTGCATGCTCACTGTGGGCTGTGCCAACAAAAAGTCTCAAAACAAAGGATTGCTCTTCTGTAACATCCCCAAAGAAATGTATTCCTGTGGTCAGAAGGGACCAGTGGACTACATGTTATTGCGTGGCTATGCTAATACAAGTTAGCGTACTTGCAGACAGTTTTAACAAGCTTAATTTCCACCAGTCCAGGTGTTATATTTTAGGATCAGACACACAGGCCGTGCTCTTGAAAGCTTTGAGGGCTTGTGGACGAAGAAGAGCAGATGGAAATGTGGTCTCCCAGTGGTTGGCATACCTTCATTTATAACCAATTCGAATGTATGTCAAGGCTGTACTTTGGTAAAGAACCACCAGAGGGCGCTCAAAGTTAATTAAACAATTAAAGACAAAAAAGTGGTACAAACATACAGCCTTAAAGTGCCTTTACATCAACAGTGTTACATCTTTGTAGTAATCTGTGTTTCTCAGTTCCCAGAGTTTATATCGATAAGAATCCTATATCCCTAATGCTTTACTCCGTGCTGTACTGTATTTACCCGTGTTTATCTCCTCCACGCTGCACACAGTGAGCAGGAGTGGGCCATCAGGTGACCCAGGAGGAGGCCCTCATTTGTCCCTCTCACGCTGCTGTCTGGACCGTTCATTCTGGTCTAATACGTGCGCTGGCAGGTATCGACGGTGAGACCAGATGCTACGCTCGCTCCTGTGGAGGCTTTAACAATATTAAACAGCCGTGCCCTTCTCACTCGTGCTGGGTAATTCTTTAAAAAATAATATAAAAGGCCTCAGGAGAATGCCAGACCTGGTTTGTCTCTCCATTTGTTTTAAGTGAATTGAGATGTCAAACCACAATTCAGAATCACTTTGTAAAATATAAATTTAGAATATTATATTATAAATATATGTAAAATATTAAGTTAAATTAATGAAAATGACTCAAATCTACGGTCTAAATGTTTGGATATCTTTCTCTGTATTTCTGATTGTATTTTAGCTCCATTATCTGTTAAGTGAACATTTCTCACCTCACTAATAAGTTATTCAGAAGAAAAAAACAGTAAACCTGTGATTTTACATTATGTTCATTGCAGACCTCAATCTTGAGCTAAAATGGCCTCACACAACTTAGACATGGTATTTAAGTGGCTATGTTTGCATGCATATGACCATTATCAGATTTCTGGAGTTATCAGGTTATTGCGTTCCACAGTTTCCCCATGCAAGTAAACGGATGTATTTTCGATTTTTCGCACCTGTGAAGGTTTTGACAAAGAAAATATTGCAAAACTAATCTAATAAAGACAAAAATCAGAGAGAAAATTTTAAGGATTGTTTGTAAAGACCATTATAATAACCTCTTACAGCATTATTTTGGTTTTAAACTTACTTTTGGCCACCATGGGATTGGTATTCACATTTGTATAACTTAAAATAATGTCTACACCTCTGTTTCCAATGAGGTATTTAAGTGTTGGAGCGCTCCCTGCTGCAAAATTCAAACAGAATGATTTGTGAGGCTCAGAGAAGACCACCTACAGAACAGAACGAATGCGTGTGTGAATGAAACAAAACACAACTTAATGAGGGAACGACAATACAACATGGTTGAACGAAAGTCAATTTTGCGTTCGTGTTACTTATGGATTGGGAGTTAGAATTTTCCAAAAGAACCAGTGAAAGGACAAAACTGTGGAGAAAGATAGGTGATAGGTGCAATTAGGAATTTTCTAGCCTCCGATTCAAGATCATAGAGAATTAATCAAACACACATGGATCACTCTGAATACAACTGTGAGTAAACTACTACCATAATTATGAGTATACCCATTATAACTAAAACTCTTAAAGGTTAACGTTGCCCGGTATGGTTCCTCTAACCTTATGTACTGTACATATTCTTTGCAGTGCAGCTCATTGGCTTTACTGTTTGGAAATAAAGTTGAGGCTAGACCTCTACATGTTTTTGCTATTAAGATATGATTAATTTACTGTGTGGAAAAACATTCTTACAGACTGCCATGTAGTCTACAGAACAAGTTAGAATAATAGGTTATGACAGCTCATTTGAAAGCTTAGATGTTGAGGTTAGTTGGATTGGGTTGGGTGATGGGTGTCAGTGGAGATCCAAATTGCAGGGTTTGCAAATAAGTTATGAATAATAATCACTGTGCGTGTATATATATGTCAGAAGATATGATTACAAATGTTCTGCCAACAAGAGGCGTTATGTTATGTTATGTTAAAACTACCAAATACAGTAAATACTTGCCATTATAGTAGTTATAAGTAAGCAAGAAGTGTCTGGGGAGGGGGAAGAACAGTGATTTCTGCTTGCCTGGATATAGAACGACGACGGATGGATTCACGAACTGATCCGCAATGTTTCTATAGAGATATTAAAAAATTGATCAGTTTTTACAGTATTTTTTCTTTTCTTTTTTTTTTTGTAAAATCACAGAATATTTGGTTGTTGGGGGTTTTTTGGCCCGGCCTCAAATACCAACCAATCGTGGTCCAGCTAATGAAAGAAACAACTGCCTTCAACTTGCGCTCAGGGATTTCTCATGGAACTTGTCAATGATGTGGATGGAAATGAACATTGGCCAACTTGGTTAAATGAAGATTATTGTCTAGTTTTTTAGGGCAAACTCACCAGTCCAGCTCAATCCGTCATGATCATTTGTCCCCAATGTGTATCCATACAAAGACTCTCCAAACTCAATTTATTATCATATTATTTATTTTTTTACTAGGAAAATTGGCGGTGTTTTAAATGTTTTATTCAAATGTATTCTATTATTATATCACAATATCGCTGATTCTACTGTTGTTGATCGTGAGCATTTCTTTTGCAACACTGAAATGTTTCTTGTCTTTTATATTTTTACAGATTTATGTATATTTGAATTTGGCAAAAATATAAATCCCTTTAACTAAAAATCCAGTTTCTTTTTCCTTCTATTGATCGATCCCAATTTCCAACCCAATTTTATTTGGTCTTTTAATGTAAATTTCCTGAACATAAACAATTTAAACGTTAAATCATTACAATTTAACATTAAAAAAAACAAAAACATCTTCCTAAAAAGTCTGAATTCTGCTCCAAACCACATGCTTTTACTGACGTAGGATCGGAAGTAGAACTCTTGATAAAAAACAAAACCAGCTGATCATTGACGGTCAAAAAATGAATGAATCTCGATCTCGCTTCAAATTGAATTGATTGCACAGCCTTACTTTGAATTTATTGCGTCACTCCTGAAGAGCTTACCCATGCAGTCTTTTCTGTCAGTGAATAAACTTCCTCTACATGCTGTGAACGATGGGAAAGCAGCCGTGTATCCGAGCCGGTCCCGCTGACATGCTGTTGTGTTTGGGTAATGACAGAGTAGCGTGGGGCTGGTTCTGGTGGGGCCACTGTTGATCTTTGGCTGCAGTATTCATCATGGTTGAGGAAACGTCCTGGGCCTCAGCGGATCCCTGTAAGTACACTGAAGACTTAAACACTCTGACAGATGTGTCCCGTTTCACCGCACAACCTCCGCTACCACCGCCGCTCTCATCCCCTCGTTACGTCCGACATAGACCGCCGCGCCAGACCGCACCAGACCGCACCAGACCACAGCGACATGAAAGGGTCCGTCTGCAGCCTCCTGGTATGAATCACACGGTGTACAGTACATATACGCAACAGGGACGAGCTGGACATTTAAGGTCTGAGAAAACATCAGGCACTACCAGGGGATTTTTGAAAGTCCTCAAAAGTGGGTGGGCTCATTGCACAAGGAAGCGAGACGTTGATTTGAATCTACACATGACTTCAGTGTCTGTCCTCAAAAGAATAGGCATCCAACTAGAGGCATTTTGGCGCGATTTTATCTCCATTATTCTTTCGATGATTTACAGTAGTATTTTTCAGCATTTTTTGATTGACCGCACACTTTTTGTTTTTGAAAAGATGACTTGGCAAGCTATCAACTAAGGAGCTGTACTTTTACTTTAGACTGCACCAGAAATTCCCCATAAAATCACATGAAGTTCAGCTAACTCAAGGCGGGTTCGTATATTGTGCGAGTGCCTGTTACACAAACTCATTTACTGTTACATTGACTTCTTATGCATGCTCCTTATGCTCCTTAGTATACAGGTCATGTGCTCTCCCAGGGGACAGTGGGTAATCATTCATGGAGATCACTCAACCAGGATCTCCTTTTTCCCCTCGAGAAGACGATGTAAACAGTTCACTTAGCCCAGGATATACAATCACTCAAAATGAATGTAACAAAACTTACTTTTGCTGCAAAATATATTTCCTTACTCTTTACATTTACATTCATTTGACATTGTATCTTATTTCTCTAAGGTTGTTGCACTGTTGTCAAGTGGCTGTAGCATCAGGGACAGCTCAAGATATTCAGATGTTCAGAAGGTTCTTGTCTGGTCAAAAGTACTCTGCATGTGAGATGCTTTTCTTTTTTCTTTTTTTTTTTTTTTTTAGAGGAACTCTTGTGTTCGTTGGCAGTGTCACAACTTAAAATGGACTTTAATCACTTTTCCCCATATTGTTATGTTACAGCCTTATTTAAAAAAAAGATTAAATTCATTATTTGCCTCAAAATTCTACAAACAATTCCCCATAATGACAACTTGAAAGAATGTTGTTAGAACTTTTTGCAAATTAATTAAAAAACAAAAAAAAGGACTACATAAGAATTCACAGTGTTTGCCATGACACTTTGATTTTGTTTGCCAAAATTGAGCTCAGATACATGGTTTTTCCACTGATCGGCCTTGAGTTGCTTCTACAACTTGATTCCACGTGTGGTAAATGCAGTTGGTTGGACATGATTTGGAAAAGCACTACACGGTCTATATAAGGTCCCACAGTTCCTTTCCATACTTTCCAGATGCACTGTATGTATAATTAAATTAATAATTAGTTTTACTATACTTTTACCATTGTTGTGGATAAACTTCATGTCTTTTTAACCCTTTGTATTATTCCTACAAATTGATTCTGGATTCCATCTCAGCAACTATGGGCTTGTGGTGGATCACGGTCCAAAACATGTCTATAAAGGAAAGCATTATATTTTTGCACACAACACTGTTACAACTGTACAACTTACCCTCAAAACTGTGTTAAACCTGTGTAAGCAACGATGCTGATTAACCTGGGCTCTGTGGACATGTATTCAGTAGTGTTTGGCGAGGAAAGCTAAACATTTATTCTCTGGTTAAGGTTATATTTTAAGCAGTATAGACTTTGAGCACACAGCAGGATAGAGCTAAAAACGTACGGAGAGATTGGTGAAGACAACTGTGTCCCATAAATAACTACAACTTACAACGAGGGTACCCAACTCAAAAAGTGATTTCAATGATGTGCAATTACTCACCAATATGTTTGTTTATACATTCAGGTTTTAGAGCAAAAACCATTCATTTGTGCAGTTTACTTGACTGTCCCGTGTACTTCTGTAAAACACCAATGAGACTTCAAACTGTTCATGCTGAAGCAGTTCAAATGATCCAATTCGGTCTTCGGACGTCCCATCTAGTTTGAAGCAACCACATGTGCAGAATACAGGGTTAGCAGTGAAAGCCCCATTTACACGGGGGAAACACCAGGCTGGACCTCCTCTGCTCTGATGTGGTCCAAACATGAGGTCAGCGTACGCTTCAGTAGTGCAGGTGAATATACTAAGGAAGTCCAGAGTCCACAATGAAAACTTTTGGACCCAGGTCGTTTTAGGGTCAGTGGTAATGAGCCTCACTGAAATTGTAAAGAGAAGATGTAATGAAATACTTATTTTTTAAGAGAGTACATGTGGTGTACCATCTTTAAAGGGGACACCTCATATTAAATGTACTTTTAAGTGTTTTTAACCTTAACAGTTTTTCCTCAACTTGAGTTTATGCAGAGTACTATTTTGATTGCATGGTTGCGTAATCCTGTGCTCACAAAATTTCTGTTTTCACCTTCAACCTATCCCCACCCACAGTTCTTTACTTACTTGGAATAATTAGAAAAAAAAATCAGAGTCGGGGTCAAACATGTAGGGTTTTGCAACAATAAAAACATGTAGATGAAAATGTGCTGCTTTCTAAGACACTATGTAAAGACAATATGTAGAGGGAGGGTCTGGTGTTTTGAACAGGAAAGGCCACTTTTGCTAAGCCATTTTGGATCAATATTTGCGATTTACAATTCACAAATATAAAATAGGGATGTATGTTATATTTTAATATCAATAAAACATAATATGTCTTCTTTTAAGGTTTTATGTTATGCAAAGTGTAACAGGGTGGATCCTATACATTCACCCTCTGGACGAGCTTACGGTTTCTTCTAATTATGGGAGAGAGTCACCATCAGCGCTGCAGTGGGCGCTGAGAGCCATGGGCACTAGGGGCGGCTAATCTAAAACACATGCTTCTCTGTGAGTAAAGCACAATCAGAGAGCCGTTAAAAGGCCTTTCCATATGCTCTTTTATTTAAGTCGGCAGTCTAAATGAGAGCTCTGTGAGTCAAGCAGCTTCTGCTACAGCGGATGTTAATCATACTGTCAAAACATACACACACAGGAGTTCAAGCCCGGGAGGGATTTGAACTGGCTGCCCTGTGGTTGTTGGGTGAACACTCATCGCCCTCTGCCACTGTCACCGTCTTTCTTTAATTATTTTGATCTGATACGAAACAGTCTTTAGTATTCAAAGGATACTCTGCAAAGTCAATTTGTATTAGTTTGTAACCATAATCGTGTTTTTTTTCCCTGTAACTTGCCTTTGCTTAAGAAAAAAAACAGACTCAGGGTTGTACTTGGGGGGGTTCAAAAATGTCGATCAGCCATTTATCAGCAGTAAAAACGCATGCATGGAAAAATTACAGCTGAATGTCATCCAGCTATTTTCACTTTTGCACTATCACTGGGATATCACTGACTGTGACTGATCAATGTTCCAAGAAACAAGCGACTCCAATCCACCAAACTAGAAACTGAAATAACATCAGTTTAAACGCAATCCTTCAAAAGTACATCAAATTAAGGTTGGACATTGTAAAGAATCGTTTTCGACTTTCTAAAGGGAATCTATAAATAATGGCAGGGATTCCCATGATTGCCACCACGCTCTGTATGACCAGGGCGGACGACATGGCCTTTGATTCTGAGGGAGACAAAGCAAGAAAGGGTGAGTAAATGTGGACTTTCAATTGGCTAAGCTACATCCTGAAATTATGAGGCTGAGGGTGCTAAGAGAGCAACTGTTGGCTGATTTACTTCATGCCATGCCTGTTGCTTGCGTCTCTTTCTCTGTATTTGCTGAGCGAGGTATTTACTGCGGCAAGGCTCATATCTACTGTGTTTGTGATGATTGTGCAGCACACGGAATGGAAAAGAATAGCGGGAACCAACTTGACACACCTGTGAAAGCCTCTCACCAGGTCTCCATTGAGAAAGAAATGGCAAAGAAGGAGCTGCAGAAAAAGACTGAGCATTATTAGGGGCGAAACACGTGTTTTCAAAAGCAGATTGACGACCAGCAGCAGCTCCTCTCAGCTCCTGAAGCTAGACTTTTAGTTTTTAGTCCACCGCCTGCAGGAGTAACAAAATGCGAGCCTTGCAAACATGCACATGACAGAACTAGCGTCTAAAAGGAAATTACAGTACCAGGACAATGCAGTCACTAGTGCAGCTGCTTCAAATTTACCAGTCAAATCTGCTGTCTACTGTCAAAATATGCAAGATACATTAAAAAAACACAAAAGAACATTCTTATGACTTTATACATATATTAAAGTGCATTTATTTCCCCGTGTTTAACTGAAACTCGTCCTTCTCCTTGTTCTAACCCCTACCCCCTCCATTGGGGGGGAGACCCCAATGTCTCTGGAGAATGTGCAAAATGAAGGTAGGGCTGAGGTGAAGGGCTAAGGCAGGGCTATTCAACTTAAGTCCTGGGTGCCAGATCAGGCCCACCAAATGATCTGATCCGGCCCACGACCCATCTTCCAAATATTAAAACTTTTTTTTCCTTGTTTTCTGATTTAATTCTGGCTTAATACAAGTTAAACCTGCTTTAGACCTGGTTTGATTCTGGGTTAGTCTTGATTCCTTGATTGGGTTAGTCTTGAACCCCCCCCCAAGAAATCTGGCCCTCAGGAAAATAAAGTTGAATAGCCCTGGACTAAGCGGTAGAATCAGGATTGGGCCAAAATCTTTGACCAGAAGACAAAATAAATTATACATTAAATGATCAGTGTTCTCCATGTCCATCCAGTGTACAGACTGGACAGTGGAGGCCGAGCGACCCTTCTCCTCCTCTTACTCTGCCACACTAAGTACCCTGGCAGCATCATTATCCCACTGCCCACCGCTGCCTCCCTGGCCTGGTGTGGACGACAGCGTAAACAACTTCCTGAATAAGGCTCTGGACCGGCACATGGCTCTGGCTGTGGCTCTGGCCGGCGGTGGAGCTACCCCTGTCTTTTGCACTCCTCATTCCCCTCCCACTCACCACCGCCACTGGACTCACTTTTGCAGGAGAGCGTATGTGCAGCAGCAGCAGTAGAGCCCCGAGCTGTGCAACGCTGAGGACGTGGGGGCAGATTTGGTGTCGCCTCAAAGGAGCAGTCCTGATAAACGTGCGATCCGAACATGCACCTCTACTCGCATATCTCCCAAGAAACAATGACAACAGCTAGTGAAGTATAGCATACACAAACTGACAGGATGACCACTCTGAAGAATCGCTCAGGTGGGGCCTGCACTTGAAAGCATTCATTTAATATTGAAGAATTGGTGCCCTTTTGGTTATCTTTGAAAATATTTTACTCATTTAAAATACTACATCATTGGCATACCTGAGCAATTATTAGTAATGAATATTTACTCATTTCCAATTGTACTCCCAGGCTCACGTTATAGTTCATCAAATCAGACTGTCAATAAAAAATGGCACTACAATGACCAGCCCATTAGAAAAGAAATAATTCTGTTCAAAACCGGGGGGATACATTCATAAAACCACAAAACTGTCTGATATTGTAAACTGTTTCTCCAAAACGGTAAATATTGGAATAATAGCGGGGAAAATGTGATCTGCCAATTATAAAACTATTATCAGTGCTATTGTGCATATACATAAGAAGGTTGAAATAATAATAATTTCTGGCCCCCACATCCAGATAAGGAAGCACCTTTTGCATAGATCCTTGACAAATCTAGAAACTGCCCTGGCAATAACTATGGCAAAGTTTATAAAGATATTAGCACTGCTTCATGCATGTTTGGCACACTTTTCCCAATCACATTCAACCAAGCGAACCACAGCAGATTACGCACATCCTAGTTCATTTAACTCCACCAAATTTAGCAAGTGTGAACACACCCTAAAGCTCTTGTACTGGTCCCAATCATGACCCAAACCACTGAACTCCTTTTGAGACTATTTGGACCTTAATCTGAAGCAGTCTTTACTTTGAAGACATCCCAAATGCAACAGCAGATGTCAAACGTTTCCCTTAGCGGGCCAGTTCACAAACCACCGTTGCTTTTGGTTGTTTTTATTCCACGTTTAGTCCCTTTGCCTTGTTTACAGTAATCCCTCTTCAGATCATGTTGTCGGGAGCAGGTTTATCCACAAATGGGACCAGAAGGAGTAGCTTGTCTTTGATCGCGTAGGCAGCCATCTGGGGACTGCTCTGACATGGGCTGCAGGTGTTCTGAGCCGCAGCCAGTCCCAATATTTAGGATCTGAGGTTGTAGCAGGCAATCCCCTTCATCTGTCGGAATGAGGAGGAAAATGCACCAAAACTGACACAAGAGCCTTTGAAATTTGATATGTAGAGAACCACAGATGTGTGTAGTGCATATGTGGTGTTCTTATTTAATTTTTCTGTTAAGTCTTGACTTGTATTAGCTATTACCCAGATGTATGGACTTGCTACTTGTGACTTGGACTCGAGTCAGACTTTAGTCGCTATTTTGATTACTTGAGACTTCCCTTGATAAAATAAACTATGACTTGGGACTCGACATGGAATTGAACCCCTGTGACAAATTGATGCTTCTCCTCCACAAAAATTGAAAACACTCTTCTTTGTACTGTTGATTATATTAGATTTGTTTTTACAAACCCTGTAGGGAAATGTGTCCTCTGCATCCTGGAAAATTCCTCTGCATGAGCTGGGACAAACTGTCAGAAAGCGCCCAGATCTGGATCTAGTCTTGGTCAGGACCTGAGCTGGAGGAGCTTACCCGTGGTGCATGTTTTGGGTTGATGGCAGAAACCGGAGGAAACTCACCCAGACATGGGTGAGAATCAAGCAAACCAGAGAGAAACGTAAAGCCCGGGATTCGAACCTAAAACTTTCCTGTTGTGAGGCGAGAGTTCTAGCCACTCTGCCACTGTGTCGAAACTTCATTGCTTAATTTTATTGGAAAAAACATGTCCCTCCTCCCTTCTCAATTTTGACCAGGACTTTATTAGGTAAGTAAAAGCAAAAACTTGACAGGACTTGAAACCCAAGACTTAGGATTATATATTACATATCAGAATCAGAATCAGAATCAGAATCAGAAAGAGTTTATTGCCATTGTTAATGAACAAAATTCACAAACATAGGAACTTGTCTCGGCCTTAAGGTGCAACATAAAACACTGAGCGATAGATAATAAAACAACATTATTCAGTCAAAAGAAAGGGCAATGCATTAAAGAACAATTTAAAACTCATAATTCAGGTTTAATGTTGTGTTGCCAGAATTTTCAATTTTGCAACAGTGTAAATACAATCCATGAGGTTTATATTCCAAACACTAAGCATTATTCATCGCTCCACTCACTCACACATAAACATTAAAGCCACCGCCTTGGGGTGGAACTGACGGAACACCGACCACCAATCACCCAAACTCACCGGTGTCTTTCTGTAAGATTTGGATGGCTTTGGGAAACTTTGAATAGTGAGCTTGTCAATATTTACACTATTTGACACTCCAAGCTGCAGGCAACAATGATACAGGCAAGTCACAGCAGCAGCAAATATATTTACTGTTTACAGCGATGTGAATAGGTTACGCATTCATATTAGTGACCAATCAGCTCAAAGGGGGAAAAAAGGGATCAAATAAAACTTCAATGTGACACCTGACTAAATAAGGATCCAATCTTCAGCCGTTAACACAAAGACAAATGAACTGATGTAAATTATTCCATGATGTTGGCCAATGAAATACTGTAATCTCACTTTATGCGGATGAACACAGCACGGAATGCACCAGTTTGAGAAGGTTTAAACAGGCAATTTTCAGGCGGGGGAAAGAGCGCGGCTACACACTTGCACCACAGCCGTCTACAGAGGAAGAGACCACGGTAGTTTGAACTGTTAGACCCAGTTCAAACTTATTCCTCACTTCCAAACTTCATTTTTGTGTTGAAGGGTGGTCTAACATCGCCTAGATATCTCCTGAAGATAAGTGAATGCATACACCAATTCAACTCAACACAATAAAACATTTTTTAAACCAATCAAAGCCCACGATCTCTCTATTGTAGCAACAGAACCATTCAGTCTCCTCATCCTCTCACAAAACACTAAAATTCTCATCACTTATTCTCTTTTTGGTCCTCTTTATACCACGCCTTACAAATTGTGTCGTATTCGACCATGGTTCTCTGTAAATTTCAAATATCCACAGCTCATTGTCTATTTGAGTGATTAGAAGATTCAGCTGTAATTGCTTTCTTGATGAAGAATGACTGAACACATTTCTTTCCCCCTCCGATCCGTCACCCATTACGCGCAACTTATCAGCCGTATAAAACACGCTGCCTTTTATTCGCCGATCTTTGAAGTGAGGTTGAGATTAGATCAACATTGTATTATAAAAAACCCTCAGAGAAATGTACAAGTGATCAAAATTATGGCTTTCTCCCTGCAGGCCGGACAGCTTCAAGGGTTCTGCTGTGAGGAGGGAGTGGGGAGGTTAAGGAGCGTGATGTATCTATGCCTTTGTGTTTATAAAGCAATTTCAGGAATGTTCAATGACACCATTGGGAAAGCTTCTGACAGAAACTTGGCCAGGCATGTCCGGACTATGGCTAGGGAACAAATGTGTCCCTTGACTTGGAGATGTGGCCAAATGATTAAGCTAATGATGATTAGGTGTAACGCATAGCGACGCAAAAATGTGACACAGCACAGAATGGAGAATTGTAGCGGGGGTAGAATGGTCACACAAGCAGGGAAAAGGCACAGGAGGCAAGGACTTGGATTGGTAATACTTTAAATCATGGCAGCAGGCATTAAGACAGCAAGAATTCAGGTCCCTACGAAGACAAAGAAAATAATCAAATCAGCACTGGTGCCAATAGGTGAATTTTATAGGCTAAAAATGATTTGAAACACAAATATTACTTGTTTGTATTTGTTGCATTGTTGCTATGTGTTCTGCTTAATTTGTAAGAGAGATTATGGTCACTCTAATTCTAAACAAGGGGAACTATAGTACTTACTAATAAGAGTGTTGATACTACATAGGACTAGCTTGTGAGGTGAGAGGAAGAGGTTTGCAGGTTGTGACAGGCAGCTAGGTAGTTCCTGCAGACTAACTAATTCAGGATTATAACTAGATAAAACTATTCAGAAAAATACACAATAATTAACATTCCATTCCATAAACTGCAGATTAAAAAATGACTTACGGATGGCAGTCAAAAACATTTCAATTTCAAAAGCCCAGATAATTTAGACATGTGCTCTACTTAAAACACAATTTTAAATTTGCTAAAAAATCTATGTTTTGGTTAGAAACTAAAAAACTGAAAACAAAACTAAAAAACTTTCTAAACACTGGCTTACTGTAAAATACTGTGTAATAATTGTAAGATGTATAATTAATTGGTAACTTTCCCCATGCAGTTTTTGTATGTACTGTGCTTGCTAACACTCTGATGTCTCCTTTCATCACAGCCTGTCGACAGTAGCTTTGAGAATTCTGCGCTCATGGCTTATGTTATGATCTGGGTGATAGTCTGTTTACAGTTACAGAGGTTGTGAGCAAGGAGTTATTTGCTCAGTTACATTTACTTGAAACCATTTGAAGAAGCTGAATAAGACTAGCTTGTGACCCAGTTCTTTTTCATCTTTTCACATTACTAAGTAAAAGGAACAAACTTCACACTTCAAATGCAAAGAAGATGAGTCACCTGGCTCTCTGTCACAAACCCAGTCACTGAATACAGCAAATACAGGGGAGGAGTGGAACTTTCGAATCAACCCTTGTTTACCATTGGGGCAGCAGTAGCTCAGTTTGTAGAGTGCTTGTCCTCTGTTCGAATGGTCAGCAGTTTGAATTCCGCTCCGTTGGTCAACATGGTTGGTAGAGCGTTACAGTAAGCAAGGTACTTAACAGTATCTGTGTACACTTGTATGTGAATGAGTGAGGGGTTCTTTGAAGTAAAGCGCTTTGAGAGCCTTGAAGTTTGAAAAGTGTTATAAAATGTATATATATATATATATATATATATATATATATATATATATATATATATATTTATATTTATATTTATATTTATGACCATATGATAGTACCAAACCCTCATTTGTGCAATTTGTATCTGGACATTGCTGCCACAAATGCTTACATACTTCCCATGGATAGGGAAGAAAAAGGACTGTCCAAAGACAGTACATTTCTGAAGGGAATGGAATTATTCCAACAACATTAATTTTGTATTATTTAGTTTAATGCATGGACTAGGTTTTTGAGGTAACTTTACCTTGTTGACCTGTGTCTGTCATCTTCGGGACTGTCACTGGTCACTTATCAGCTGTTGTTTGCCTGACCGACCTGGTAGGTTGCTCAGACCACGCCTCCTGTCGCCCGATCGTCTTTGGAAGGGTGTCCCGGGCGTGAGAAAGGAGGAATACTCAATCGTCATGGTTCATGCCTCACTTTCTGATTACAATCAGAGTAATCCATTATTTGAAGTTGTTGTTTGATGTTTGTTTTTCTGACGGACAAGGTCCGACAAAGACTTGTGACAGTTCTGAAGATGGCTCATAGCATCTGAAACATGTTGACAAGGTAAATACACCTCAAAACCCTAATCTATGCATGAAGGGACAAACAGTTCCTCCTGTCAAGGTCACTGGTCACATTAACCATATTAACCACCAGCACCAACCATGAAGTAATTATGCTGCATATGGGCCTGTCATGTTGTGATTGGTCTGTGCTGTTTTGCAGAGTGGCACAAATAGAGCAAGTAATCTGGCTGTCATGATGAGACGTTTGAGAGTCATGAGAGTTGATTTCCAACTGTTTTTAATCATCAGGATCTGGCAACCCAAAGTCAGGAGCTCATTTGGCTTTCTGATTTGATTATTAGCTTGGGAACACAAAAACACAGAATGAAAACTATTTATACACAATGTTTTTGTTATAAACAATAAATCAATATCACAAGTGTATCAGTAAACTCAATATTTGATTTGAAATAAGTTTGGGACATAGATTAGAGATGAAGAAGCAGGTAAAATTGCGACATGCCTTACCTTTAAAGCTGGGGTATCTGATGTCACACAGCGAAAGGAGGAAGTATGTATCTAACTCGTCCAGAACTCTCAAAAGCTTTTTAGCACATTGTTAATATCCACATGCACAGCTTTAGTTTTTTAGAGAGCAAAGTAGAGCTGCGGTGAACGCTCAAGCGCAGCCAATCAGAGCGCTGATTTTGGCTCTTACTTCCTGGTTGACAATAACAAGGAAAAGGACAAGACAGTATGCTGGGGTCTCATTTTGTCATAAAGGCCTGCCTGAGTAAATTATTTGAGGGAAACTTAAAATAAATGCATTCATAACAACAACAACAACAACAACAATAACAACAACAACAACCACAACAACAACAGAAAGTCAGGAACCCAGAACTTTAATGATGACTTTTGATTTTATAGTATGAATTTGCTGATAAAATCAATACTAACACAAATTCTATACGTAAACGCTCTTGAAGTCCACCACTTTCACTTCAATCATCAATCAAACAATCAAACATGATACGTTTTTTTATATGTGTTTTATGTTTGTTTTTGTTGTTTTATGTTTAAAATAGTAAACATGCACCGTAGCAATTTAAGTAATGCTAATCCAACTTGACTAACGTTTTTGTCTAGACCACCACCTCTGTGTGTTTAGTTCTGAGCCAACATGGCCGACAGCAGGCCTGTCAATGACTGTATAATTACGGCCGCCACAAAGCATTTATTTACAGCCGTGGGATTGATTAAAGCTTACCTTAGCGCTCTCCCAAACACTTCATGATGAATTATTGCTGATATCTCACGCCACTGTAAACCGCACTGACAGGACTTTTATTTAAGGCTGTAGTCAGGGCCTGCTGGCTCATTCAGCACTGGTGTGGCTTGTACAGTTTCTCTGTTTATACGGACATAACTCACATCGTTATAGTCGTATGTGTCAAGGGACTTTGCATTAGACATTTGCATTCATGGTGAGTGCAGTAGCAAAGTATAACACTTCAAACCAGGGTCGGAACTGTTGGGGGCTAATGTGGGGCCCCCTTACAATAAGTAGACAATAATAATAGGAAGGGATTCAATTCTGGACCTCTAAAATATCTAACAGGGGGTTGGAAAAGAATTTTAGTGGTAGACATCTGGAGGTAGTGGACTGAGAAGCTAGTACCTTTAGATTAAAAATGACTTCTGGATGGCAATCGAAATGTAAAATACAGTGTCCATATAACTGCCTTTGAAACGTTTTCTACCATGGACCACTCATGGATGAATGGGGATTACACTGACTAGAATACATTTGCTTTATTTTTTCCAAGCATTTCATTAAATTAACAACAGGAGAAGCAAAGGTGAACACTTTGAATTGATTCGTCAAACGGAATTACAAAGGTCCAATTGTAACCATCTGATTTGATGGATTTTATGTTGAAAGTGCAATGACATTGTGAGTCCAGTAGGGGGAGCTCAGTGGCCTTGAGCATCATGCAGGCCGCCTCTTCTTCAGTTATAAACCAGCATGTCAAGAAGAAAGACGTGCCCTTGCTTTATTTCTCATAAATATCCCCCTTTACAGGTATGGTATCACTGTACAATGTTTAAACCAACCTCGAATGTACCGTACTTTTCGGGCTATACAGCGCTCTTGAATAAAAGCCGCGCTAACGATATTTACAAAGAAAAAATATTTTGTACATATACCTATCCGCAGATGCCCACATGACATATTTAAACATAAATAAAAGCGGTAGTGATGCGCCAGTTGTCATTTCAACCGGGGGTCTCGCAGCGCAGCGCAGGTCTAATTAGACTAATTTCTCAGTGAATAGAAATTGGATTGTAATAAAACACACAGCATTTTGAAGTTTAGCATACAAAGAACACGTCACAGCTGTCCCCTCTGTCCCCTCTGTCCCCTCTGTCCCCTCTGTCCTTGATTACTCTGTGTGATTTACCCGTGTCTGTGTGTTCACATCTGGTTCATCTACTCCTGAGTTTGTGCTCAGCGAGTGAGTGTTACGTTGTAAGACGAGATATTTGCAGAGTTTACCACCAGCCACTAGAGGCCACTACAGGTTAGGCTCAGGGAGTAGGTGGCCATATTGTGAACTTCGTGTCACAACGGTTGTATTTTGCTGCTCTACTTAATACTTGTAAGTCTGTTTATTATTGTAATTATTATTATCAGGCTCTGTTGAGTTGGTGTTATTATCTATGTTAGTTAAGTTATGTAAAATCTACCAGCTTTAGCTTATGTTGCCATCTTTGTATCTCTGCTGGGCTTCTTCATCTTTTTCATTACAAATATTACCTGACATCGAGGAGTGTATTTCTTCAATATTTATACAGAAAGATTATTCCACGGTAATAATGCACAGGTTGTCTTTTGACCAGTGGGGTCAGGTCCGGCCAAGAAAGTCTCATTTCACTGCGGCAGGTTCTAAACTGCGGCCACCGTATATCGCACGTCCGTGCGTGTGTCATTGCGTTTCACCACGTCTAGATTCACTTCCTCATTAGACAAATTTCTCCGTGCATATGATTCTGATTGTAATAAAACACATAGCATTTTGAAGACTAAAATACAAAGAACACGACGTGTCCCCTGGACAGTGCTTTCACTGTCCACTGACGTCTTCTTCTACAGTGTGTAAAACGCTTGCGCTTCCTGCTAGAGTGCCCCCTGCTAACCACTAAAAATCTATAAATGAACTGCACCGTTGTACAGGCCGCAGGGTCAAAGCATGGGAAAAATTTGCAACTTTTCATCCGAAAAGTACGGTAATGCCTTTGAGCTTGAGCCTCTGAGCTCGACCAATGATTTTATTTGCATTTGCGCCTCAAAACTCCTGCCATGGACACAATCAGCGGATATCTTTGAAGTATACTCTTAGCGGTATGGAAAAGGCCTTCACGAAAAAATGGATGACACAAAATGTACCCATGATTAAGGACTTGACCTGGAAATTCACAAAATGGAACAAATTTAAAGACTTTAGACTTATTGGGATCTGCAAGTCTAAACGTAGAGTATAGGACTATTTGGATGTTTTATGTAAACTGTATGATCGCTATCTGTATTATTTGAGCGGAAACTACCAATATGACCAATAAATGCTACTGAGTAAATTGGTAGCCACAACTGATCTCCCACACCGTCCCAGTGTAGAAGGGCCCCAAGTGGCTCTGCTTTGTCCATGCCCGCAGGCTGAAAGCCCCGTCCTCAGGCTCTGTCAGACTCTGGAGCTCAGGGTAAGCTGATGATGATCAACACTGACTTCATCTGAAATCTGGGGACTGTAAAGGCCATGGACACAAGCAGAATGTACACACTGACTAATAGATGTGTTACTTTCAACACCAGATACTACTTCATGGCTTTGTCCCCATCTGTTTGGTCTTTGTGAAGTTGTATTCCCACGTAGCCGTAACAACAGACATTAAAACAGCCAAATCGTTCTTACCAAATATCAAGAAATTCAGGTATATGTAGTTTAGCATAAGTGAGGAACATTTCAGTTTTGACGTTGGTTTCAAAAGCAAATAGTTAAATTCCATTCAATTTATTTTTGAAACGCCCAAAATCACAACAGTAGTTGCCTCGAGGGGCTACAGTGGAAAAAACAGAATAAAAACAGAATAAACAATGTTCATTGGGACTTGGTAATGTCCCAGCGTGGTGCCATGTATATGTACTAATACACTCACCCGTGTAAGCACATATCTTTAAACTTGTAGAATGGTTATCTGAGAGGTCAATAAAACACTATCGAAGTTAACCACACATTTCCTACACACGTTCCACATTTCCTCCACACCATGCTTTAATCTTTATATTCCTTGTCAACAGATGTCACCTGTTTTACACACGAGACACTTAATTAAGGTTCTTTATAATACAAGATATTGCTTGGTGTCTTTGGCGATTTAAAACTTTTGATATTTAGTATGAACATGTATTTTTGTTAGTTATAAAACAATAATTCTTATGAAAATAGTTGCCTCCTTTGGGTTTTTGGGTTACTTTGGTTTACTGTTGCTAAAGACAAGAGTGTGTCACTATTCGCCGGATCTGCATCCCTCTGCGGCTTAAATGGGATTTGGCCACAACAGTTAAACAAAATGCACATGTTGAGAGCACATGTGTTAAGGAAGTGGGCTACTTGACTTTCTGTGTGTCAATCAACACTTTTGGGAGGCAACTGCTATTGTGATTTTGGACCCAACAAAAAAACATTGAATTGAATACTATTGAATACTACTACTAAAACAGGTGCTGGCTGTGTTGACAGCTGAAGCATGTTTGTGTTTCCTGTAACATTACATCTATTACAGAGTTGTTTGGTGTATTGCATTCATGTTTGTGGACGTGTATTTTCCAAATTGTATGTTTTGTGATGTTTAAATTGTGTCTTAATGTAAAAAATATAAATAAATACTGCTACTGTAATTATCAACATAAGAGCAGCATTGTTCATTCTTCACGCTTATTTTGAAAGCAATACAATTTTGTAATCATTTCAAAGTAGCTGTAAAATAAATCTATAATTAGGTTGGGTTAACCATTAATGGAAATGTATAACTTTTAACCCAATTTTATGATAATTTTTTTACAATTATTTACCTTTTGGCCAAAGAAATTTAAAGGCTTTGTTTTGATAATAAATAAAATATTCTCTCTTTTTTATGCTTTGGATGAAAGCAACGCTTTTATTAAGTGCTAAACATATTCCCAACAGTATTTTACAGTCATAATTTACTGCATTTCATCTTATTGCCACCATTTACCACCAACTGGATCAACTTCACGTTTGTACAGTAAGTTAGAGTATCTTAGAACACTTTTAGCTATGTGTTCCTTCTTTGATGAATCGTACTCGTTGTTTATAATGCATTTCCCTGTGTTTTCATTTCAAACACATGCGCCTGGTAAAAGTGTGGTTGTTAGAGTGGATTGTGGAAGGAAGTGTTCAGGCGCTGGTGGTTAGAGCTCTGGCACTAGTTCTTATACATCATGTTTCCAGTGGAGATGCCAGGAGATCAGGTCAGCAGGGTTTACATGTGCATGTGGTGACAGAAGGTGGACTGTGTCTTTGACTCTGCATGTCTTATGTCTTTGGCTTTAAAGGTACCTGAGTTCTATCTGATTTTCTTGTTAGAACAGAACTGCTTGCAGTGGTTCACATGTATCGCTCACTTATCTAAAGCCATCCTAGCATCCTAAATATTCACTGCACTGAGTTTATCAGCCCTTTTCACAACACTGAGGCCAAAGCAAGTCATTTTCACCAGAATAGATCATTTAACAATATATTTGTACGGGGGTAAACAGATTTTACTTTATTACATGAAAAAAATTGGGTTCAGCTCCTTAAATAAATTTTAAGCTTATATGACTCAGCAATACATGCAATTCATAGTGTATCTATATTTAAATACTGTCTTATAGAGCTGTTCTCCCAGCCCTTGTGTAATACTAATAATCAATTTCAAAACTTAATTATAAGAACTTGCACTTGTTTTTTACCAAATTTCTTGGGGGAAGACCCATAGACCCCCCTTTTAATAATAAATAAAATTGCAAATCTCTTCCACTCCCACATATATACAAAAAGATGTATTCATTAGAACTAGCCATAATCATGTTGGCATTACATTCCCACAGTAACTTGCTTCAAACTGATCTTTGATACCACATTGGGTTGCACACTAAATTGCATATTCAGAAACTCAACTGTTCTTGGCTTTCTTCCTTCTGCCACCCAAAAAACAACATTTAACATTTGTAGTGTGATTTGGCCTTTAATGTCATGCTGCTGTTTTTCCACTGTTGCCAGCAGAAGGAATCTATTTCTAAATGCAAGCATTTGTTGAGAAATTGCAAAGCCAGTTGCCGTATTCCATTTAAAGGAGTCTAAATGTATAATAAAACATCAAAAATAAAACAGTAGAGAACCAATAAATGTAAAAAGAAAAAAAAAATTACCCCAAATATGTCCTTGTTAAGTTTCTCCTCATTACGTTTAGAACTGAACAGACTATTCCAATTACCAGCCCCTCTCCTTGACCAATCTGCATGTTTGGAGAGGATGCTGCTGCGGAGGGCTCTTGACTGTTGAAAGGCTGTGGAGACGTTGGGAGATATGGTTGCCATGGAGACGCACGGAGCGGAGCCGCGTTTCTCTTTCACTTCAGAGAACAGGAGCAGTGATGGGGTGGCTTGGCTGTCATACATGAGGGGATTATTGTCAACCTCTGCAAACATATGCTCTTTCATCTCGCACAACACACTGGCTTTACGCAGATAATATACACGTGAAGGCTTTGGGAAGGAGGAGGACGCAGGGACTTTGTAGCTTATACAAACCAAGTGACGCAGATATGGAAGAGCAAATTATTCCAGGATGTCTGAAAGTAAAGTGGAAATGGAGCGTGCGTACGTTTGATGGTTCAAACAGCTTTAGCACGGAATTGTTGGAAATAGGTTGTGTTCACGTTTGAGAATTTGCTGACGTCATGGTCTCAGATGGTGGGCAAGGGCAGATACTAACTCTATGGGAGATTCATGCAAAATAGAAATCCACAAATGTTGAAACTTCTCATTATTATGTGTTAAGAATTTGCTCCCACTAACTTGTCGCATTATGCTCAGGGTTTAAAGTCCGTTCAACTGACAACAATCACGTCTATGGAGTTGAATAATGGCAACACTTTCTGAGGCTGTTGTGAACAAATACATTTTACTTTTGTTTATTTCTGCGGACAAAGAGGACGTTGAACTTTGTGGCGAAGGCATGAACCATAAACCAGGTCAACAAATCTGACAGTTACACAGTGAATCAGATCAATTTGGCATTCTAGAATCTTGTTTCTCTATTGCATAGCTTAAAAGGAGAGTGTTTTTCTCTTCATATTTTCAATTTATCAGAACTTCAGTGTGTACATGTGAAAAATAATGGATTCAATTAAGTCTATGTTGAATTATAAATAACATACGTAAGTAGCTAACCTAATGCTTCAAATTAACATACCTTGAACAACATAGTATTTCAATTAAATTCAACTTTATTTATATAGCACATTTTATAAACAAGATAAAAGAAAGTTCCAAAGTGCTTCATATAATAGTAAGTTAAAACACAGATTTAGCTGTAAAAGTCAGCAGAACTAGGCAACGTTTTAACCAATAGGACTAGGAACAACAACAACTATCAGAACAATAAAAACAAATAAAAGTAATACATTAAACTGGATAAAATTAAAAAGTATATAAAAAACATTACAGAAAATGAAATAGATTTTTTTTTTAAATAACTAACATCAAATTAATAAAAGACATGTTACAAACAGTGATGATGTTTTGTCATTTGGTTTAAATATTAGTTTGCGAAGGAGTCTCGCCTCTCCAGTGTGAGAGAAGTTGAATGCCCCGTCGTCCTGGTTTACTGTCAGCTTGCCTTGTTAGAGGATTTCAGCGGCCTATTTATTAAATGTTTTTGCCTAATCTGTCATCCACTGTCAAACTAACACACAGTGTACCCTGGATAAAATATGGTGTTTAATGTTTCAGTTTTCAGTCTGACCCTAAGACCCAACCCACTTCTGAAGTTTCCCAGCAGCGATATGTGGAGACTCTTGGACCAATGCAACCATCGTCCTAACAGTTCATCATGGTCCCTCCTAACTTCTTCACAACTCATCCAATTTACTTAAAATTCACACATTTTCCCCATAATTTGGGAAATGAATTATTCTGTAAAGGACTCAAAATTGCCTATGATTTATGATGACTGGTCAACTTGCATCAGATCTTTTTATTTCCACATTTTTCATCCAAATGAATTTATAACAACTCAGAGTATTATTAAGAAAAGTTTGTGTGCATACAAAAGCCTGGATCCATAAATCTAGTAGTTTATTGCTCCATACCTGACTTTCTGCACTCGTAAACAACAGCCAATTTATCTGCAGGCTGGCTTTGGAGACACTGCAGAGTTAATATCTCACATCTGTGATTGTAACACAATTTCAGCCACTTTACCTGACTGACAGACAGTGCCGCACTTCCACCACTTATCAGCAGTCTACAGCTCCTCTTGAACTTCTCCTGAACTGCTGATACTATCACTGCATGGTGAGGAGGAGAACACTGGCAGTCATAAAGTCAAACTGAATTAACAGTGTGTAAGGTGATGAAATAATAGGAAACATTGTCGAAGGAAAGCATAAATTTACTACATATAAGGAGAAGATAGAAGAGACTGAGAAATTCGTAAGAAACTGTTTGAATGGATAACCAAGGCTGTTTATTGGGCTGTACATAGGCCTGTCATGATAATTACTATAGTGACTCGTCATTCAATAAATGATAGATGATTTTATTGTGTGTACATTTCCTTTGCACAATAAAATAAAAATAACTTCTATGACAAATTATAGACACTAATCAAGTGCAAGAATGTTTTATTTGTTTTAGTATTTGTTGATGCTTGTAATATTTTAGAAAAGGGTTTACTGCTTTAGGGTTGTTAGGTCAGTGTTGTAAAATATAATTGTTTATTGTTTATCAAGATATTTTCGGTAGTCATATATTTAGCTTCAAAATTTTTACCTTGCAGCACAATTTTGCAAGATTTGTCCGATTTGATTTGTCTGAAATATAGTATTTGGATTAGATTGGCAATTTATGTTTTTAAGGATTCAGCATATTTGAGAGTAGACTGAAATATGTATTACACACACCAAAAGCAATTTTACTACCATCTTTGATGGAGGACTTGTGCAGTTTTCTGTGAGTAAAGTTTTCCTTGTCTGTGGGTCTTAAATGCACAAGTTGCTGGTGTTATTCCTGTGAGATCACAAGACAGAGTTGCTCCATCTGTGTTGGTGAGAGCTGAGGTGGCTCAGGGAAAGCACCTGTGTATTCAGCCCATTACAGAGCTGTTAGCAAACCATTTCCCTGTGTGGTCCCTTAGGGACCACAAGGTAATTAGAGCAGCATTTACCTCACAGCTCCCTTAGGTTTGGTGATGCTGCCTGGGGTCCAGCTTCAAGTGGGGAAAGATCTGGATGAAAACGGATTAAGGGATGACGGTCAGAAAGTAGTTTGTCTTTGTCAGCCACCACATGTTTACTCTGAGTTATGACTGTAGACACCAGAGCGGCATAACAACTCGGGGTGGCAGGACTTGCCGGAATCTTGGCTATTGCATAATGGTGGTGTTTGTCTGATGTTAATGGGGTTTTCCAAGGGTTATTATCTTATTATATGGTGGCAGTAGTGACTAAACCACAGATTTAATTATGAAGCAAGCATAATATTAACCAAAAGAAAACCAACTGGAGCGATGTCAGTAAGAGCATAAGGTCAGCGAACGAGAGAAGAGAAAGGAAGTGCTTTTACTTATTTTACATCTTTTCATGGGTCAAGGACGTGGTACTCGTTGGTACTTCCATTTTGAAGTCACTATGCCACGCTGTGGGTATACCAAAAAGTCTATAAAAAAGTATTCTTCGTCAGTAACATCCTTAAAGATCCAGTTTGTCATCAGTAATAGATTACCCTGAATTGTATCAGTGCGTCGATGATCTGGACAGCAACTCTACTGCTTATATTGGGAACGGTTGAGGAGTGGGAGGGTGTGTGTACATCCCAGTGGAAGAGCGCGGAGTCGCATGTCTGGGGTGAGTTTTGTTGGAGAGGTGTGTCGCATTTTTTCATGACACAGTCGCAGGGAGGTGCTGAATGTTGGGGGGGCTGTGGCAGCGAGGAGGCGAGCCACTGTCTTGTGTTTTGGGACTGTCCTGTTGTTCAAGTGTTGGACTGAGGTTAGCAATGTACTGTGGATGGTTTTTGACATTGACATCCCAATCAATTTTGGAGCTATGTACTTGGGCCTCAAAACTTCTGACATGGACGCAGTGGACAGATGCCTTTTGGAAGGGGGGCCATCGCAAGGGGGTGGATGGCATGGGCATGGCAATCGAGGACTGGACTGGTATGGTGGCAGACATCGGACAAATGGAAAGAACGACATTTGGACTTAATTTGGAAATGGACACATTTGACCAACTATGGATTAAATGGGACATTCACTTTAATTTAAATGTGCCATGATTCTGTTTCTTTTGAAGCTCAGTTTATGTTTATTTTAATTTTTTTAACAAATTATTTTATTTTATAAATTATTTTTACAAAGAAATAGATTACCACCATCATAAGCAACCAATGGACTCCAAGAAATCACTCCAGATTGCACAGTGGAACTACAACATACAGTGACTCAAAATGGCGACAAAAACATGACATGACTGAAAACCATGAATACAATAGAAATAGTGCCCCTTTTCTAAGATACTAAATATGAATTGTCTTAAACAGAAAAATCATGATTGTTCACCTTGGCACGTATTTTGAAGTGATTCATTAATTAGTACGTTTATTATTATATTTTTATTATTAACTAAAACATTCAGCATGTAATTATTTTCATTCATTCCAGATTATATGCACATTGTTTGCTTTTATATATTGCCAGACAAGCCTCTATATTCCATTTAATTTGAAGTTTTGAGATTACAAAAGTTAAATTGGGCAATTACTTTAAAAACTCAATAGAACAATAAACACATTAGAGTAGCAGCCCCGGCTCGAATAACCGCAGTGTCTCACAATAATAAGTGAATTGTGTTTCTGTGTGATAGCAGGCTTAGTGTTTGGACGCAGACGGAAATAGCAACAGGCTCAGAGCTTCTGCAGCGTCAGGGGAGCGCCTCCATGTGCCTCTCATTTTAAACAGAATTTTAACCGCTGCAAACAAAAGTGAGGCGTCCCCATGTTCCCTCAATGAGGACCTCTTTCTACATTTTAATGAGTGACTGCTGCGGCTGTGAAATGTTAAGGAGCCAGCAGAATGCGCGAGTAATTATGGTGGATAGATGATTTTTGGCTTATTATTTTCAATCAGAGTTGTCGCAGTGGATCGGTGATGTGATTTTACACAGACAAATTATTCTGATTGCATGAAGTGGGATATGTGAGTGAAGTATAAGAAAACAGGAAATGTGTGTGCTGTTGTGAAGTTTGAAACATTTACAACTAGGGATGAGTTTTGGTCATTTATTACATCTACCATGGCACACATTATGTAAATAAGAATATATCCCACAGTCTATTTCAACCCATGTGTGCCTATCCCAGTACAGGCATTACTTGTTTCAGCCTGATAATTGATCATCAGTGGTATAATCAAGACGCATATGAAGCCTTTTCAGTCAAAAAAGTACTTGTTTTTGTCAACCATTATAAAATATGCAACTCCATGGCATACCATCATACCGTTGTATTTTAGGTCAAGGTCATCATGCCGTGAAGATTTCATACCGTCGCATCCCTAGTTACAACATGCTACGCCTCAGTTGAAGGTTTTTTTTTTTTAACACTGTATACAATTTTTTGCTTCATTCATACTTGTTTCATTTATCCACCTTTACAAGGTCCTCTCTGTCTAAGCCTCACAAAACAATCCATTTCAAATTTCCTGGAATTGTGACGTCATAGAGCTCGGCAGGTCTACTGAGCTGTTTTTTTCTTTTTTTTGTATTTGGATATTTTATTCATTGCTAACCAAGACAGTTGCAAGCAGTAAAGCAGCAGACCTACACACGCCCAACATTATTGTAAGTGAATGATATGCCAAACGGTCTGTGAGAACTAGGAACAGATTTTGATACATAAATCTTTCGTTCATGGTTTAAACATTGTGCAACGTATGTCATATGTCTTTCTTATGAAACTTTAACTGGAAATTTGACAGTAATTTTAATTAAAAGAAAAAAATAATCTCCTTATTTCAACCTCAACCTTCTGTCAGAAATATTAATTAATTCGACTAAGGTGGAATACAATGTTTGCAACGTTATCTCTCTAACTTATTACAAGTTTGTTTTCCCTCTGTATCAAACAATAACAAATGAAATAGTCTTTGGCTCCCCTCTGCTCTCTCACTACGTGACACTCTTACAGATTTTACAGCTCAAACTTCCCTCCAGCACAACTAAATTCAATCAGCTTCAAAGTCCAATCAGATTTTATGCAAAGAGCAGGAGCACGACCAGGTCTATCAGAATGCGCGATCACATACGGAAACGTAAACTGAATATTAATCAAATCAGGAGTCATTTCTGTTGCATTATTGTCAGCAGGTGCAACCACATTTGGGTTAAACGAGGGATTAATGGTGGAATTATTGGTCTGTAATTGTCCAGATGGAGTTCACGTAAGAGCTCCCTAAACTCATAAGCATTTTAAACAACTAGGGCGCAACAACTTGACAAATATGTCATCGCAAAGCGTTGCAATTGCCGTTAGATTTGCACTTTGAAGGATTCTGACCAAAAAGCACAATTTAAACACGTCCAGGAGCATTGACATTTGAAAGAAGAATTAAGAACTACTTTTTTTTTAACATAATAAGATGGCATTCGTTTAGATTTTCAATTTAGGGCCGTTCAAACTACTATTTTTTATCAAACAATACAAATAAACAGGACACGCAGAGGGAAGCAATCAAACAGTTTAGTCTTTCACCTGTTGTTTGGCATATTGACCCATTTAGACCATAGTTTGATAAATATGTCCATTTGCAAAGGGGATTTCTTCAGTTCTTGATGGCTCATTCTGTGTCATCTTTCTTTAGGAAAGCCTTTTTGCTGCAGCCAAAAGCCCTTTCCAAATGTATCCATCAGTTGTTTCCATTGCAAGAGTTTGATGTCCCAAATGCATCGTTTTAAAGTTAATTGGGATTTTAATGTTGAAAACAGTTGCAAAGCTTTCTTAATCTCAGTCCGGTATTTATGAAGAGTCCAGAATCCCAAAACACATAATGAGCTATACCTGGCAGCCATCAAAATGCTATTTCGATAAAATTGTAGTATATTTTGAAGCCCTATTTAGCAAGTACATTATTTAATCAAGCAAGGAACCCCTAAACTTACTCTTTCATGTTTACATTTTTCTTCTGCATTTGACCCAAGCTTCATGGAGATTGTTGTTTGATTGATTGTTGTTTTCAAAATCTTTCCTGCAAACGGCAAAGGAGTGCGAGACAAATATTCCTTGCAAAATGTCCTCATGTCTGTGGTTTCTCTCTGAATTGGAGACGATTTTTTAAATTCTCTCATGGCCCTGTGGAGTAGGATAAATATCTGAATTATCATACTAGGTCCGCAGGCTTGAGAATGGTGCTTGGTTGAAAGGTCTCCAAATGACTACACTGGGACACTCCTGGACAAATGAGGGATTACACCAACCTTTACCTTGAATGTTCCACAGCATGACATTAAACGTATCTATCTTGCATTTAGGTATTTACATTGCATTTGTAAAAAAAACATGTATTCTTACTGTGAGTGGGGTTCCCATTCTACAAATCTGACCTGGAACTTTGCACTGCCTGCTTATCTATATGGAAATAAGTGTTCAATGCGTACCGTGGAACATTCCAGGTAAAGAAACAACATCTTCAAGGATACAAGCATGTGGCAGGTGTACCCTTGTTTTTAAAATAAGTACTCGAGACACCATGACTGAACCCACCAGGCTTCTGGTTGTGGTATGCACACATTTCACAGTTTGACTGGGATAATTTTAGTATCAACTTTAACTCCAACACATACAGTAACTAGATAGATCTAGAAAAATCTTATCTAGTTTCTCCACCTATTAAAGGCTCATTTACATATTCAATATTAATTTGTATCTGTTTAATTGTTTGGTCAATAAATCTTCAGTAAAAATCTTCAGCAGTAAATTGTTCAGTTATTAAAAAAATAATAAAAAAGAAGGGGTCAATGTCATGGTTACGTTCTCACAAACCTACAGATTAACTAGTAAAAAAAAATAATAATCATATTTGATATGAGAATTGGTAATTGCCTCAAATTTGAGGCTGGTGCCCCAAATAACTTAGAAAATATGATAAATAGACATACAAGCACTTTCACCAAGAGCTGTGTGGTGTGTTCAAACATTTTAATCCAATTCTTGAATCTTCTTCGAATGTCACCCTTTTTGTAAGTGGGAGGACATGAGTATTTGGACTACACTATTGTGGGCTCAACATTTCTGTAAGTATTTGTCCAGTAAAACTTAAAAATCAAGAGTTTCAGGTTTCTTTATTTATCATCTCTGGGTGGCGGGATTAGGTCAGGGGTCAGTAGCATTAACATATAAACAAGAAGTGACATAACATAACAAAGATGAACATAATTACACAAGCAACGTACAAGTCCTTCTGGCTCGACACGCTGCACAGTTAGTTCATGTTGTTAATTAATTCAACAGACATAACTGGCAATTTATGATGAATTGCCTTCATCATAAATGCTTTGTGTCTTTCATAATCTCTTATTAAATAAACAAATATTGTAAAATCAGTGACGTGCTGTGACTTTTTCATTCAGGCAAACAGTAAGTCAAGTTGACACGATACTACAATTTCAAACTCGATTTCAAAACTAAGGAAAAATCTAAATTTAAAATGCTCTTTTTATGTGACCAATGGCAGGTGCTTTGATTAATTTAAAAAATGTATAAAATTTGCACACACGGACTGCGTCAACTCAGTAAGGCACTGCCAGACATATTTCTCTCAAACTGTTAGCCAAATCACCTCATGAATGCAGCAATTAACCCCAATTATTGAAATAATTTGAACGAGCGACATATAACAGCTTTAGTACTACGGGTTACTACACAAAACAACAGGTATGACTCACAATAACAGTGTACTGTTCAGACAGGTGCACTTATGATCATGCCTCGTTTGCCACAAACCTTAAAAACATCTATGCATTACAACAGCCGTGATAAAATTCACTCCCAGATGCAAATCAAACCACTGAAGAAACGTCCTCCATTTCACTGAAGTAGAGTTGGTCCAAAGCAGCCACCGAACTCACTTTTCATAAAATGTTCCGTTATTCCTTTGTTGCTGTTGTTGCTTTGTAAAATAGTGTTGTGTCAGACGAACCCTCCTCCGCTAACGCCAAGTGCTGTCCTCCAGTCATGTCTCTTCTCAGACCGGGATCCTCCGTTGGACGCAAACTTATTAAAAGACTGCCTGTTCTAAATCATTAGAAACACAAACATTCCCTTAGCTACAAACAAAGACTTGTCGTTAAAAGCTTTTATTTCTTTGGAGTCACTTGTAGAAAGTTTGCTGCGTTGTCGTCTTCCTGCTGCACATGCGCAGTTTAGCACAGGATAACAATCTGTTGACTTATCTGCTTTTCATACAGCTTTATTCAGCACGGTTCAAGCCTGTGTGGTCCTCAGAGCTCATGTGCAGACCTCTAAAAGAAGCTGCTGTCCGCTCTGGTTCTAAAAGCCCATGTTAGAGAGCGGAACATGAACAGGCCTCTAAACACGGTCATGGACTGTTCAGCCAAGCTTCAGCAGCAGAAGTTAGGGGAAAACGGGCTTATTTGGATATATTTTAGAACAATTTCAATATAGTTTTGACCCACAGAAATGTTAGATTTTATTGGTCAATCACTGATTGCCTGGATTGCCCTGACCGCACACCACTGTGTAAAATGCAACAGTGCGTGTCTTTTTAAACCAGGGTCTGACATGCATTTTGTGCTTTTCCTTTGACAAAACTGCCTTGATGCTTCATATTTTGTGATCATCTGAGGTTAATTCCAGTTTCTCCATTGAAATCACATTATGGTCACTTCAATTTTGCCTCCAGTTCCCCCCATTCTGAAAATTAGAATATATTTGTTTACAAACTTTTAAAGGCTGAATATGTATTACTCAATTAGTGTTTCAAAACTGGCTCAGAGAAGAACCTGAATGCGGATACCTCTGCTCCTTTCACAGCATAGTAACCATCTTCATCAGTATTTCTCATAAGAAGAGCCTTACTCACAGCATCATAATAATGTCTTTGGGGATTGGAGTCTACACCTGAATGAGAAGTTTGTTTGACCTTTTGAGTTCTGCATTGGGATGGCCTTGAGCAGACAAATGGACAGTTTGAAATATGCATGGTGCAAAAGAAGGTTTTCCAAAATATAAGTACAAAACATTAAAATAATGCACAAAATCTGTATTTTTCAAATGATAGATCATAAAAATTAGTAAACGTAAATATATATACAACAGGCTATGTAATATTGTCGACATAAAGTTAGGGCTCTTATCAACTAATTTGGGTTTTTCGTTTTTCATTACATCTACACGTGCTTATTGTATGGCATTGTATTGTGATAATCTGTCAATATTAAAGATAAATAAAGCTCAGTCAAAGGCAAGGCAAGTTCATTTGTAGAGCACCATTCGTACACAAGGCAATTCAAAGTGCTTCACATAACATGGAAAAAAAAATCATTAAAATCACAAAGACATGACAGAAATCACAAAACAGTTTAAGACATAAAAGAGAAGAGTTAACTTAACTTTACAGTTCATAGTTACCGGTAGATATTTTAAGGATAAACACATTCCAGAGAAATCATTATATTTATTTATTTATTTCACTGTTGTTTGGTCACGTATCAATAATAATATAATAAGTTTTACCACGGTGACACCTTGAAACGCACACCGGAGAAAACACAGACAGAAAAAATATGAACGTTCATGATTAGGTTTAGGTGTTTGATTTTCAACAAAAAGGTGTGCTTGACCAACTGAACAGTTTTCTAACGCTAGATGACATTTGGAAATGTTGCTCATTAAGTGGAGAATGAGTGAAAAGTCTTACAGCTAAAATATGATTTCATTTGAAAGTGTCACGACCCCAGGTGTGTGGGGCGCTGCTGTCTCTCTCAACTCGCCGCTCCCCTAGTACCAGCGGGCACCAACCCTTCATTTTCTTTTATTTCTCTCTTGTTCTTCCCTTCACTAAATCTTACCATTACACCATATACCCCTACCACACACACACACGCACACACACGCACACACACACACACACACACACACACATAATCCGCTTTCATCAAAGGTTCCTGGATCCCTCCTGACGTCCTGGTTTAGTTTTCTGTTTGTTAAATTCTCCAGGGTTTTAGTTATTGTTGTTGCCCAGAGCCAGGTTTTGACAAAGTAGATTGATTTGTGTAAAATGCCCTCAGTTCTTTTGCACCAACAAGTCAAGAATGCACTGATTCCCTGGGCGGCTTGAAAACAGCTTTTTAGTCTGGATAGAACTTATTTCTCTTGAGGTCGGCAGCCTTATGTTCACTAATACAACCGGGTGGGGGGGGGACACTTCATGGCGGCGCCCGCGGTAACTTTACTGGAATAAGGTGAATGATAGTCAGATTGTGTTCAGATAAACTCAGATTAAAGTCTAATTTGAGTAACAGAGCTTCGGAAGCTTCTCCATAACCACCATCATTTACCTCCGCATCATTTACATCTGATTAAAAGCTGCATGATCAGATTAGGCGAGCAGTTTCTGACTCTATACGGGGCTAATGGAGATGCCACTGCACACACACACGCACACGCACGCACACACGCACACACACGCACACACTCTCTGCTGCATATGCACGAGCCCACCATCATACTTCTGCCCATCATGTGCTCCTGTAGAGACCGCCTGTTCAACACTCCTCTTCCATACAAGCGCCAACAGGAAGCCATCTGACATGCAGAAGGAAACACTGCCACCTACTGGTAAACAACTGTTCTGTTCTATTTCTGTTCATTTGAGCAGAGGGGAATCGTTGGCCTGCACGATATCGGAAATGATTGTAATCATGTGATACGGCTGTTAAGTACTGCAATATTGATATTGTACTTTTTGGCACCATAATTTCAGTTATTAAAACAACTATATTAATGCTTTAATGTGTTCATGTCAAAGCAGGTCTAACAATGGGACAAGACAAGGACTAAACCAGGACTAACCTAGGATTAACCCAGAACTGATATGAGACAAAACTAGGACTAACCCAGGACTAGTGAGACAAAATTAGTACTAAACCAGGACTAATTTAGGACTAACCCAGGACTAATATGAGACAAAACAAGGACTAAACCAGGACTAACATAGGATTGACCCTAAACTTAATGCGTGTGTTCACGCATTCACGCTGTTTGGCTGGCCAAAGCATTTCGTTTTTGGGCACGGGGTTCTTTTTGTAAGGGTTTCTTCTCTCTTCAAAACTTCCTGATTCCAGCAAAGAAGAAAGTAAACCAGAAGTTAAATGAAATCTTTGAACTCTTACATTTGGTCACCTGTGTCCTTTATAAATATGTGTGCCTTATTTTGGGTCATAACATCATATCAAACTAAACCCAAAACTAAACCTGGACTAGACCAGAACAACACATGACTAGAACAGGACCAAGACTATATCAAGGCTAAATGAGACTTTTTCCTTTAAAACAGTACATTTCTGTCAGATCCTTCGTGTTATTGCAATATGTATATTCATTTTGTTGTATTATATATTATTGCGTTAGACCAGGGGTCACCAACGCTGTGCCCGCGGGCGCATGGCACAGCATATACATATACATATATATAAAAAGGTAACAGAAAGCATTTATTAACTTGTTTAGGTCAAAAAGTGTTGTTTCCTTGACTTAAAAATGTTAGAAGTGATGATTTGCATTACAAAAACAGCAGGTGTTTTTGCTGCGACTTTCAAATGTTTGAGCAAATAAACATAAATAAGTATTTCATGTTTAAACATGTTTTTCTGATTATTATTATTGCTGTGTAAATTACTGGTAATTGTGGATAATTATTATTGATATGTGAGCAGTCATTTCACAACTACTACTATTTAAATATCATTATTATAACGTTAGTTGTACATTTAAGTACATTAAGTTTTGTTATTTAGGAAGTTTGTGGCAAACGGGTTCTGTGCCCTCCATACTAGTCGGGGCCCATGAAGCAGCCCTCAGTCTCAAAAAGGTTGACCCCTGCGTTAGACAATATTACAATATCGATACTAATACAGACTTAGTAAATAAAGTTTTATAGAGCTCAGAAGTTGAATAATGATGCAAAACCTAAGGAACAAACTGTCTGGATGTAATATCAGATTTATCGTTTGAAGTTAATTGTAAGGACAAAACAACAAATGATTTATTTTCATGGATACACACACAAAAATGGAAAAAAAAATCTTGCACGGAGCAGTGCAAGAAACACAAACGTTCAATGTTAAAGGTCCTTTTGTTTAACACGAAATGGTTTCCGTGAGCTTTTAGTCATGTCAGTGTTGGTACCTTGTTTTAGCATTTTTAGGCTGTCTACATCTCCAAAGCTCAAAATACTGTTCCACCTTGTGATGTCGTTAAGTGGTAGTTTTAATGTTCAACGTTTTTTTTCCCCCCTTATTTGAACAGCTACAATACACTAACCTTTTTTGTTCAGTTGTGATCGCCGCAGAAAGTCTCCAATATCATTCCAGTGCTCAGAGAAGTGAAGATGATTAAACAAGGCTAAAATAATAGTCGTAGCTTTAAAGTTAGACAATTATTGGGCTTTTATTGTCCAAATGATTCTAGTGAAGGTTTATGGAGTTTAAAAACAGAGTGGGGGCACTTCCTGTGTAACCACTTAATGACATCACAGTGTGGAACAAAGCGTTTTCAGTTTGAGAGAAGAACACAGACTACATATGCAGGATTTTGATATTAAATGTGTGAATGAAACAAAAACTCCAGGTATGTTTTTGACGAGGAAACAACAGTAGAACATAGATTCCAAAAACATTTGTAATATAGGCCTTTAAATGTTGTCCAAAAATGATTAATAAAATGTCACTTGGAGACAGTTATAGAAGGAAAATCTTACTTGAAACCTGTTTGTCCCTTGTTTGTACAGCTTTCTTGAACATATTATCTTACCTCATGACTCTATTTCCTGTTTTGTTTGCGGTGAGGCCTGGGTTGCGTCAGTACATGACTACGCATCGTTTTGCTGACCCCTGAACACCTCACAGGCCCCTGTATGTGAAAGGTGCAGTGTTTAAAGTGTGTTTTAATGTGGGAGACTGCACTTTCAACAGCTAAAGAAAATGAACTCAGCAATGTCTTGGTAAGATAATACATTTTTTAACATTTTGCTTTAAATTTTCAGGTGAAAATAACAAATAACTGATGTGCTTTTGATTATCAGTCTTATGTATGTTTTTTCAGTGACAGTGGTGGAAAGACTAGTTAGTAGTATGTAAAATATAGGCAAAAAACATACTCAATTACAAGAAGTATTGCTGTTAGTAAAAGCAAAATGCATGCATGAAAGAATACTACTCAAAGACTACTAGATACAATAAAGTTACTTTTTAACATGGTTTTGTATCACTTTAGACCAGGAGTGCTCAAACTGCCCGCGAGCCAAACCTGGCCCTCCAGGGGGTCCTTTTTGGCCCACTAAGGGGTGTTGAGATTTATTAGGAGGATCTGTTTGCTTACATCACGTCAATTCTTTCTCAGTTCAGAGGCAGGATCTGAACAGGCTCTTTTGGAAATCCAACCCCGAAAAGCTGCTGGACCAGTCGATGTTTCCCCCTCCACCCTTAGACACTGTGCAGAGGAGCTGACTCCTGTCCTTACAGACATTTTTAACACCTCCCTGGAGTAATGTCATGTCCCATCCTGCTTCAAGTTGTCCATCATGACCTGGGGCGAAACTCCCAGTTTAGTCAATGGGGGGTCAAAAAATGTATGGAAATTATAACGCCTTTAACACTTTAAATGTGGTTGTAAAAATACAACAACATTGTTAATATGATTAATGTTACAATACTAATGTAAGTATTTGCCCTTTAAACAGTCAACATTTATTCAGAAATCAGTTTAATTACAAATACACTTAAAAAAGAAAAAAAAGTGGACAAATGGACAAAATAAACAAAGACATTATATTATCAATAAATACAGTCACACACAAAATGTATTTTTTCTAAAGGAAAATTACTTGATCAACATCACTGTTCAAAAAGCATTACTTTAATAAGCACCACACTATGAGACCGCTATGGGAGTTTAGGTTACTCATAAATATCCTACTACAACAAAAAAGCAAGGCATAAAGCAAGACACTTGTAGAAAGATTCAAGTCAAAACTTGTAACTTATTATTTTGTAAAATGTGATGCAGTTGAGAAGAAAACATTTTCCACCAACAGCTGACTTCACAGGAGGATGTAGCGTAATACTGAGGTTCTACTCCTGTCTTTTTAATCACTTAATGTGTTTTAAACAATGCCTCCAATTAGATAAAGAGCGTTGTGTTGTGGAATTTGTGTCGATGTTTTGCGGAAAATTATAGAAGGGCATAGACAAGTTTGTAATGTATAAAATCCCGTAGGCTGTATATTGGCTGTTTCAGTTATCAATAGCGTTAATGTTTAATAGTTACATAAGGCAGCACACACACGGGGCACAGCGGCTTTAAAATAACTTAAGTTACAAGGGTCACGCAGGAGGCGTTTGTAAAGGGTATTGATTACTAAAATATTGGAACATCAACTTCCGAGTTCAGTTATTGTACTTACCGGGCGCAATCTCATCGTTTTCCTCTGGCAGGATGTCTAAATCACTAAACCAAATGAACATACCTGATACGTAGTGTTTAGGATTTCGGCCTGTGACTCCCATCTCCTCCTCCCTTTCCAAGATCCTGTGCCTACATTAAGCTATAATAACTGGATAATAACCAGGATTTTAGAACTACTAGAACTCCCAAGCCGCCAATTTGACGGTTGCGCTCTGGTGATTACGTAATCAAAGCCTAAAATGCCATAACTATATAATAAAGTTTGCCATAAATACCTTGAACATTTACAATAGACCTACTGCCAGGGAGATTTTACCGGCTTCTTTTTGCGGGGGCTTGCTCTTCATCCTCCGAATCGCTGTCTAATTCGGCTAAGCTGCCCCAAAACCCACAAGTCCTCCAGTCTGACTCGCCTTCACCTCCGGAATGAAACCTCATCAATGTTTTGAAGCACTGCCAGGGCCTCTTGTACGAAGAATCGCTTCATATCCATTTTACCTTTAGCTTTGCTGTGAGAGACACTAAAGGTGACGCAACGCTCGCGCTGCACGGTCATCCGCGGTGAAAAATTACAATGTAATTAAAAGAGTGGGAGTTAGTAGAAAAAATTACTCAGAACTCGTTTTAGTGTTTTTATTTCAGTTGATTTGCAATATGGGGATGATATATACAAAGGTAAAGAAAAAGTCAAGAGCCCATGAATCTGAAAGAGCAACGTGACCAGAGTAATTAGACGTACAATTCTGAAAACAGTCAAATTGACGGCCTTGGGAGTTCTAGTGTTAAGGTTTATGGCAATACATTTGCATCATCGTGAAACTTACTAGACGTTGTAGCGATATTAAATAGGCCCTTATATCCATGCGTCTTTTCGCCATATTTGGATGGGGGGGAGTGGGGGGACACCAGTCAGCAAGGGGGGGGGGGTCCAGACCGACAGCTCCATGATTTCCACCTATATGTTATTTTGCACCTTAAGGCCGAGACAAGTTCCTATGTTTGTGAATTTTGTTCGTTGACAATGGCAATAAAACTCTTTCTGATTCTGATAATCATGACGCCATTAACCAGGCACTCCACTTAATCCTGCAGCATCTGGATTCTCCCGGAACTTACGCCAGGATCTTATTTGTGAACTTCAGCTCTGCATTCAACATAATCCTCCCTGCTCTGCTCCAGGACAAGCTCTCCCAGCTCAACGTGCCTGGTGGATCACTGACTTCCTGACGGATCGGAGGCAGTGCGTGCGGCTGGGGAAGAATGTCTCAGACACTTAGACTATCAGTACAGGACTCCAAAGGGCTGTGTACTTTCTCTCTCTGCTCTTCTCCCCCCTGTCCCCCATCGCCACCATGGACTCTTCCTGCGGCAGCGCAGATGATGGTGCAGTCCTACACGGCCATCATTGAGTCTATCCTCACCTCCTCCATCGCCGTGTGGTACGCTGGAGCCAAAGCCAGGGACAAACAGAGACTTACAGCGCATTGTGCGTTCTGCTGAGAAGGTGATCGGCTGCAGACTTCCATCTCTGCAGGACCTGTATGTCTCCAGGACTCTGGGACGAGCAGGTCGGATCACAGCATGACCCTTCTCACCCTGGACATGGTCTATTTGAGCCACTCCCCTCAGGCAGGAGGCTACGGTCCATCCGGACCAGAACCTCCCACCACAAGAATAGTTTCTTTCCCTCTGCCGTTGGACTCATGAACACTATACACCTGCCAATTCAACAATTATTCAAATCAATGAATTATTTTTTGCACTATTCTGACCAACTGTCTATTTTATTTTATTGTAAATTCAAAATCTTATGCATGCCTTTTTTGATATATTTTGCTACAATTATTATTCATTGATGTATGTTGCACCTTAATGCCAAACCAAGTTCCTAGTTTGTGAATTCTGTTCACTGACAATGGCAATAAACCCCTTTCTGATTCTGATTCTGACATCAGTAGTTGCAAAGGAGACCAAATCAAGTCTATTCCCCTGAAAACATGTTAAGACAATTTGATTATCACCTCTTAGCAAATACAATTTTTAACTGCAACACAAGGTTTGGTCCTCTGCACACAAAAACACACTCATTTTGGCACGCCCAGTTTTGGGCACCCCTGCTTTATATACATTTTTCATAAATGTTTAGCTCCTGTCCCAATGCTAGTGCAACCTCTGCAGCTCAGGGAGCCTGGAACTCTGGAGGAGATTAAGTCTGTTTAATTGTCTTTTTTTGCTTATTTGTAATATGAATACCATAATTTCAGGCTTACCGTAAATCTTTGAAAAGCACTGAAAGACCACAGTGATAAACTCAGTCTCGAAACATGAGTCATGGAACGGGTCTTAGATGTTTTTAAGTCTGAGCAAACAAAAAGAGGCTTGTTTGTGTTTGGTCCGAGGGACTTTCTGACCACACAGGATCAGTGCACCACAGTTCAAGAGCACAAGGGAACACTTTTTATCAACATTCAAAGACAACCACCTGTGTGTCTCCGGAAATTCTGTATTGACCCCACCAGGCCAATTTACAGGTCACATCTGCGAGGAGGCAACCGCACTCACAGTAAGAATTCATAGTTTTCAAGCAGGCCCGGGTCGACAGGGGCGCAAAAGGGTGCATTGTACCTCATTTAAAAGTGTTTGCACCCTCATTTCAGATGCATTAAATAATGACACTTAATGGAAGAGTGTCATCTTTGCACCTTTATAACTCGGGTTCACCCTCAGTTAGTTTGGTTTAGACCCTGGCCTGTTTTCAAGGTATTTTGGAGCAATAAAAACACATTGTCACTGTGTTTGTGCCGTTCATTTCCATAACAGTACAGAGCAGTGCTGCCGCTGATGATGTGTCTGAATGCTTGTGCAGTCCCTGTTGCATAGCAACACATCTCCATCAGACCACAGCCTCCAAAGTCTGTCTCTCCTGTGCATGTACAGGCTCATAAACAGCATTAACACAGTACTCTTATGAGCCGTGCAGTGTGAGGCACCACAGGTCTTTAGGTCTTCATCAGTCTGGGATTTTATCATGTGCAGTGGCATGCTTATACTGCCCACTTGCCACATGAAACCAAAGATGTCTGTCATCTCACATTTAGAACTGATTTATTGCACTGTTAAAAAAGACATATGGTTTGATGTTGATTAATATTCAATAATGTATCATTTTAAAACCAAAAATCCACCCATCCAAAATAAAATTATGTGCTGCCGCACATTTTAGTACAACCCTGGCAGATAAATGGACAGAGGACACAGAGTTTGGACTTGCTGCTGCTCTCTCTGGCCCAGCACCTGTGCACTCTAAGCCACACCTGCTCCACACGGCTGTTTAACCTGTTAACTGGTCACTCCCCTGTTCTTCTTACTGACAGGCAGCGTGTCCTGCTATGCTCCTGAGAGGAAGGACGAGAGCAGAAGCGAGCACAGCTATCTGATGTTTGCACCAGACTACACCGGAGGAGTAAAAGTGTATGTGTATTAATGGACCTGGTCTGGTGATGACAGGTGAATTCTAACTAACTATTCTAACTTTTGTTTTATTTCCTGGGAAACTGAAAAAATTATGTATAACGTCTTGAATTGGGGGAACAAATTAAATTCAACTTACTTTAATATTTAATACATTTTAAAATATGAGAGGATATATATATATATATATATATATATATATATATATATATATATATATATATATATATATATATATATATATATATATATATATATATATATATATCTCATATATATATGTGTGTGTGTGTGTGTGTGTAATTTGTTTTTGTTTTTTTCAGTTGTAGTCATCTAGACGTTTCGACTCTCATCCAAAAGTCATTCTCAATCTGGTTTGAGACTAGAATTGAATCTTTTTCTACAATGGAATACTCCTGGACCAATGAGGGATTACACCAATTTGTTGTTGATATTATATATTCTTTCATTCATTTCATATCGTTTTTGCCTGTTAGGCATCATGGGTGACTGGAGCCTATCCCAGTGACTTTGGGCCTTAGGCGGGGTACATCCTGGACAGGGGCCAGTTCGTCGCAGGCTTGACACAGACACACAGACAACCTTTCACTCTCGCATCCATTCACTCGGGGCAATTTAGACACATGCATGTGTTTGGAGGTGTGAGGAAGCCGGAGTACCCAGTATAATATTTGAATCTTTAGCCATATGTGATGAGATCAACAAAATACATTACACAACAGACCTATCCCTGGGTTTCATAATGAGGAGAAATTGGTATTGTTGCCATAGGTTTTAAACAAAAATAGTATATCTTTTGAATTGAAAAAAGTCCTCAAAATGTTGCAACAGGAAGCTGAAACGAATGACATGACGCAAACAACAAGACCTACTCCTGCTGAACTGGACTCACTGCTGTCTGCTCCTTGAGCCATGTGTGATACATGTTTTGCTGAGTGTGGTCATACCTGCAGGGGAGAAGGACACTATTTTTATCTTCATCCACAGACGTGCATGCAAACAAGTTGTCGCAATCACACAAGGAAGCCATGCTTTTATATTATTACAAATAATTTTTCTGTATATGTTCCACATATGGGACAGAGTGTATGAGGAGGCATGATGCAGGGGTATAAGGAGACAGCTGTTTAAGACATCAAGGCCTGTTCTACTTAATGATCATAGTATCATTAGCATAATTTTCACATGTTCAAGAACAATTCAAGGAAGGAAAAAAATTGCAAATATTGAATTACTGATATTCATATGCTTACACAGGATCTATTTTTTCTTACCCAAGGAAAAATTTTATACTGTACTGGATTGGTACGCGTGGTTTATCGGGCTTCTGAAAGCGATATGCTGCTTCCCTCTAGTGGCTAACAGATTATACTACACAAATTCAAGCCAAAATAATCTAAAATGTAAGTAGAAAATATGTAGGAATAATTTACTATATCATATTCAATAGGTATTGCAGGTATTTTATTCTGTATTCTGCATACTTAGGTTGTTGTACTATCAAATAATAATTCAGGTTGAGGTTAAGGTACACTTTATTGTCCCCATAGGGAAATATGTCCTCTGCGTTTGACCAATCCTTCAATGGTGCTGGGGCGTCTCGAATTTTTTTAATGAGCAATTCATTTTTTATTTATATAATTTTTATTAAATAAATACAAAAATACACAAAAGACTACATCAATTATGAAAAAAAGGGAAAAAATTGGAAAAAGTAACAACACATAAAAAGAAAAGAGCCTTACAGCCTTCATTATTTTTAAAAGTTTTATAAGGCATAGTAGTAAATCGTTATAAGAAAATAAATAAAACTAGCTAAGCATAATATATTTAGTTATTGTTAATACATGTATTATTTACTTTTATGATTGCTGGTTTAAAGGCCAATTTATGCTTCTCCGTCAAATCTAAGTGGAAGTGCCGCGCACCTCCTGGACGCACACAGCAGCCAATCAGAAAGCTTGCGGCTCTAGTTGTGCGGTGTACATGCTGTGTTCGTGCTCATATGTTCAAAAATCACTTCGACCGCAAGGGCTGTGATTGGTTGATCCACATGGACTATAGTTACTAGGTTTGGCACAGAAATATTTACACACAAGCCTAAAGTGAAAGTTTATTGTGCCAGTAAATATATAAATTCTAAATAAAACTGTAAATCCCATGACGCACCTGGACCCAAACCCCCAGGGCCCAAGATGACGGTTCGTTCAAGTCAATGGCGGCTGCTCATCAGTGTATGTTGCCAGTTAACCTTTAGCAGCTAGGTACATAGTGGCCCAAAAGTTATGTAGGCTCACGTACCATGTGAGCTGAGCAGAGGCCCCTGCAGTACCCACCATTTTTGGGCAGAGCCCAGTGCGAGCTGAAGCTAAATATCAAAAAGCTGTTTTTAAGAAAAGTTTGAACCGGAAAAATTTGAAAAGTCTGACAAACAGCGTTATTTTAGTAGATGAGACGGTGAGCACGGGGCGAGGAAGGAGCCAGCTGCCATTGCGTTCATCCAAAGGATAGCCTATATAAACCGGGTCACTAATAGGCGTACTGCAATGGAAAACTTCTCTAACGGTTATCAAGAAATAAAGTAAAACAATAGAACAGAGCTGTCGTCTCTCAAAAGTGAATTGTTTAATTCAGCGTACAATCTGAATCAATCTGTCCCTAATCCAAGCATCATCTCTGTCCCTCCCCAGTCTAAGGATTTACCGGTGTTAAATTCTTATATAGTTTACACTTGAGCAGATGGTCACACGGAAAAATTACTGGCCCTGAGGCAAATGCTGGGTGCAAGAACAAAGAACAGAGGTAGTTGATTACATTTACATCCTGACCGTCTGACACTCAGAAAGGAAATGCCCTGGCCAGAAGGCCCGGTGTTCATGCAAAAAGGCCTGTCCTGGACCCCTGGGGTTTCTCTCCCGAATGGAGAGAAACCTGTCATTGATCAAAGAGAAAGTACACATGCATAATTATCAGCTGTGTGTGAACATTTGGTCGACTCCGGCCCTTCATGTTATTTTCTGTCATAACAGTACTCTGGTCTGGATCTGGACCCAAGCGTAGTCCCGTCCGTTTCTGAACCTCTGACATGAACGTTCGGAGTGAACAGCATAAGCCCCTCATTCACGCAGAACGAGCAGTGCAGCCTCACTGTGTTAGAGTTGAGGGGCTTTTCAGACATTGTTTGAAATTAACTGGGAATTTGAGTATTTCCTTTGCGTCCCCTCTCCCTCCCTCTCTCACCAAACACACAGGAGCCTGACCCCTGACCAGTGCCCGCGCATCACCAGGCATCAGAACACCACTCGCGGCGAAGCTTTTACATCTCGGGAGATCGGTCTGATGTCTGTTTTATTCTGATTAAATAATAGAGAAGCACTTAACTTTTCTGCTCTTCAGAGCAACGAGAGGAACATAAAGGTTTTTTCATGCAACACCAATCAGCCAATCACATCGCTGCATTGTTTTGTGCAGAGGAAAGTCAGAGTCCAGTCTGTGATGTTCTGATCAGAACAGAATTCTGCTCCACATCTCATGTCAGATTTATACTCTTTTTAAACAACAAACAATAAAACATGTACATTTATTTTAAAACCATCATTAGACTATTTGATATAACATTTTGTAAATTAGTCAATTATGAAAAATAACTCTTTACATATGTCATAATAATATATTCTAATATAAAAGTGGCAGAAAGGCCACAATTAATCACAATGTGATTAATTATTTTGTATCATTAGACTTTATGGTGAATATCAAAACCTATTATTTATTATAAATTGTGTGGCGTGGATTATAATTAGTATAGTCTCATTGATATTACCACTCTATTTTTCATGGGAGATTACTCAAAACATCAACAAAAGTTTATCAAAATCATTTTTAACATGCTCCTTTTTGGTTCTCTTTAATTGCTGTGGAATAATAATGCACTTGGGCTATCAATATGTAAATTGTCCAAAAACTGCAGGTTTTTGTACTGTTTATTTTCCCAGCAAGCAATTTCTCTTGATTCTTCTGCAGGGTTCAGAAACGGGGACGATTTTGAATTAAACAATCTGCCAAATGTCTATCGTTTTGCAACATGTCAAATGTATTCAGATGACAAGGTTATATATCTACATGCAAAATATGCTAAAAGACATCAAAAGTAATTAGGCTACTTGAAGTTGAGTTTACATAGAGTTACATACCATGGGTGATACAGGTAAAAACAGTGGTGTAAATATAAATGATTTTATAATCTATTCCATTCCCTTGCTTTCCTTCCTTAGCTTTTCTTTGGTCGCAGAGCCATGGGCGTCAGATCCATGATTTGTTCTGATATTAAACCCATGGATCCATAGTTTTAAGCCTGCAGCTCGTTCATGGCGCTTCGACTCGTTCACATCACCCAGAGGCTCTGATTGGTCTGGACGGTTACCGTTCTGACCAATCAGTGCAAGAGCTAGGCTCGAGTGGCGCCTAGAGTGTAGCCAAAGTTAAGGGTTTAAAATGTGTTTGAAAGACAACTGAAGATTTTTTTTACTGAGAAATTTAATGACATGAAATTAGGTAAAATTGCCGCTATTGCTGACATTTCTGCAAGCTGTAGGTCCCAGTCAACCCAACACGAGCAGTTTTTCGTTACATTGTGCTCTATTTAAAAAAAAAACGTTTTCTGGGTCGCCGAGGATTTTTTCGCTGCAGTTCCAATGGACTGGCCACTGGGGCCGTTAGCAACATGTTTAAGATAGTAATACCCAATACATCCATGGCAGTACCATATCCAGATATTTTAGTAGAGCCATGACCATGAACCCCAGCTTGAATGGTTCAGGTCTGCGTTAGCCCGGGAGCACTTGACTGCTGCAGAGTGGCTGGTTTATGCTTCTATAGAAACCAGCCTTAAGGCATAAACAGTAGGTGTTGGGCCTGATGTTTAAACAGTCGCATTAGCTAACAATCCCCAGCAGAGGGCAGTATACATAAAGTTTCCATTGAAAGAGGAAGAAACACTGTTGACTCAGGTGAATTATATACTTGACAGTTCAATAATTTAATATCATACATTTTTGGAGTTTGGTGGGGCTTTCTCCAGCATTAAAACTACAACCTGCATCTGCACGTTTGTTTTCCCCCCTAACTAGCGTCCAAAAAATGTAAATAAATAAAAAACCCTCCCAAAAAGCATATATGTTTTAATAATATATATATATATATATATATATATATATATATATATATATATATATTATATATATATTATATATATAATTTTTTTTTATTGCAGAAAACACATTTCAAATATTGACTGCACTTTTATAGCAGCTCAGAACAAATAATCAGACAGGAAAACACATTTGACTATTGCTCATAAATAAATCAATGTGTAATGGCAGGCACCGTTGTCATGGTAAACAGAATGTTTGTCATGACATATAGAATGTTGTCTTCTGATGATGTCACAAATCCTTCCTTTATTTTGTGTGTGAATAAAAGACAGTAGCAGTCTGCTCTTAAAGCTCAGAGAAGTCTACACAATCATATTGTTAATATCAACAAACATCTAGGAACATTGGTAAAAGCTCTAGAATCAAGAGGGTACAGAAAATGTAAGCTGCTATGGTGAGTAACAAGAACCAGAAAGAAAAGCCCAAGTTTGTGCCTGCTCCGCTTCCCATAGAAAACATCTGGATTGTGAGAGAAGAGAAACTGAGGCAGCAGGAATCATCTCAGCAGGCTGCAGAGTTCAAGTTGTGGGAACCAAAACCTGAAATACAGATTTATCTTTCCGAACCTCCAAAGGAACAGAGGAAACCACGTTGTCCTAGGAGAAAGGCAGATGATGGCAAGACCTCAACAGACCTCTCACCCAATGTTCAGGTGCCTCCAGCAACAAAAGCTCCAACACCAACGCTTGAGCCAGAGGAGGCGACTGGGAACAAACGAGGAACAGAAAACAGGCCCAATGAAGATGTCATTGTCCAGATATCTGACTTTACAAGTGAGCCCAAAACTCCAAAAAGTTTCCCCAACAGAAGGAAAAAACAAACTTTGCAAGCTAACCTCATGCAACTGCAATCCGACACCAATGATGAAGAAGCGCTGCAATCATCAGAGCCTGAAAACATGTCTGAACCAAATCGTCCGAGACTTTCACCGAATCCTGAGCCAATGGAAGCAAGTGCCTCTTCAACCTGCCCAACTGGAATTCCACTTTGCAGAAAGAATCACAGCGCCACAAAGGCCGGCGATAAACTCTGGTTCAATATGCCCGATGATGAAGGCGAGGACGAATATATCTACTTTGGGCAGCTCACGTGGATCCAGGACTCATGGCCCCCTCCTCCCTTCCCGTTAGCCATCTTTCCCCCCTTCCTACCCAAACTAAACCCAAACACATTCCCCCTTCTCCCAGCAAACAGTTGGGGTCAGTCACCAAAACCCTAATGTCTAAACAGTCTCATTAGATGACAATCCCCAGCAGAGGGCAGTATACATAAAGTTTTGTGCTGAAAGAGCAAGAAACACAGTTGACTTGGGTGAAACACTGGTGAATTGTATACTTGTCAATTCAACAAAGTAATATAGGCAAGGCAAGGCAAGTTTATTTGTAGAGCACAATTTGTACACAAGGCAATTCAAAGTGCTTCACACAACAGGAAAAAAAATGCATTAAAATCACAAAACCTTAATTTAAAGAAATATAAAGGTGCCATTTTCAGGCTAAATAGTCAAATAGATTAAGACATAAAAGCGAAGAGTGCAAAGAAAATCATTTCAGTCATATGCACAGCCAAACAAAACCGTTTTTAGCTTAGATTTGAACAATGCCAGAGTAGCGGCCTGTCTCACATCCTCAGGAAGACTGTTCCAGATTTTAGCTGCATAAAATATAATTCATTTTGGAGTTCGGTGGGGCTTTCGCAAGCTTTAAAACTACAACCTGCATTATGTAGCCTAGGGTAAGGCCTCCACTCGTTTAATGGATAAACAACATCAGTATACAAGGACACAGGTTCGTATATTGATAAGAGGACAAGTTGTTTCATTTTAAGCATAATTTATTTGTACGTTTTGCTCATTTTCAAGTTGGATGATTGAAAATGTGTTTTGTTCCTTTACAGAGTTCATATCAAAATAAATACAATGATGCAGTCCATAATTCATCTTTCGACAAAATGAGCAGTCCGGATCCCACCTAATATTCATCCCTGCTACATGGAGTAAAGCACAAGCCACACACGCCGAGCGACCAGCACCAGGAAGTACATACGGCCAGAGGACGGAGAACAACAAAGAGCATCTTTTTATAGTTTAATGTCTGGTGCGCAACAGACAGACACACACATCCACACAGCTACACTTATACTAACAAACATTTTCCCCAACCCAACTATCATAAAAAAAAAAAAAAAAAAATATCCCTCATATGAGTACATTAAGTTTTTTTTTTTTTTTGCAGAAAACATTTTGTTGTGTTGCTTTTAATGGCGGTTGGCAGCCGAAAGGTGCATTTACCGCCACCCACTGTAGTTGTACGTCTTCTGTAGTTGTACTGTGTGTAGTTTTACGCTATACCGGGAAAAAAAAGAAGGGGAGAGAGAGCGAAAGAGAAAGAGAGAGTGGAAAAAAGAGAGAAAAAAAGAGAAAGAAAGAGAGAAGAGCATTTTCTTCTTCTTTGGTGATATTTTATTTCGGTTGGTCTTCTTCTTTGGTGGTGTTTTATGGCGGTAGATATCCATAATCTTACATTACCGCCATTCTTTAGACATTATTCATTAGACCCCATACTTTAGTTGTTGGTGCTTCCAACGGCGGCCGGCAGCCAACCAACCGCAAAGGCTCATCCTTCTTCTTCTTTGGCTTTCCACGACGGCTGGCTTCCATAGAGCCACATCACCGCAACCCACCGTAGTTGTGAGTCTTGGAGTCACTTAAACAGTGATTGCACTTTTATAGATGTCTCTGGTCATATGTCACTTCCTGTGGCACCAGAACGTCCCCCCTTTTGGGTGAAAACAAACTGTTAACAGATCGGCGGGAGATACAAATTCTTAAAATGTTATCGTTTTACTCCAAAATACAAAAAACAAATATTGATACTGGCGACACAGCAGCCATGGATGGAGAAATTGGTGAATATTTTAATTCTATCCCGAGGGATGGAGGTGTATAGTGTCAAACAAATAACCAGGAGATTGAATTAGATAGTTGTAGATGTCGGGATATGACACCTCCAGCCACTGTGGGGTCATTTTGTCAAAAGGATTCTGGTAAGCTAAATGGACCTCTCAACCAGTATTTCTCGCAGTTTTTTCTTATAGCGATCCCCATCGGATATCGGGATTGAAATAAAATATTCACCAAAATACTTCATCCGTGGCTGCTGTGTCGCCAGTATCAATATTTAGTTGTATTTTGGAACAAAACTATAACATTTTAATAATTGATATCTCCCGCGTATCTGTTTTCACCCAAAAGGGGGCGTGATACTTTTGGGCGCTAGCGCTAGCCCAAAAGTACCCGTATCAGACTGGAAAACATGACACGTGAGGACAGTGTCTTAATATCTTAAGATAATTTAAACTTATTATATTATAATGGAATATAAAAAAATATTGTCACCTGTTCTTATTTTGAACGTCTACTTCCGTACATGTTGGAGTGTGCGTAATGCGGTATATTTCTGGTAGTAACTGGGGGACAGACAAAGTCACTCTGCTTATGGTCTATAGAGCTATGGTCTGGTCATCTCTAGATTGCGGTAGTATTTATCAGAATGCTGCTAAAACAAATCAGTGAAATTGGATGTGAATCAGGTTAAAACCCTTCATGTGTGTTGTGGTGCATTTTGAACCATTTCAATAACAGCCCTCCTGGTTGAAATGGGACGGATGCCCCTAAAAGAAAGGCGGTTAGGGCTCGCCCTTCAGTTTGTGGCAAAATCACTGGGACAAGGGGAGGGTCAACCTGGGAGGAGGTTGCTGGAATAGTCATGGGAGTCATTAGGTAGGGGCGGGACACATTTGATGTGAGAGATGAGGGAGGCTCAGGCGACACTGAGATGCAGGGGCGAACCTCTGAGTTTGATGTAGGGGGTCGGTGAATGCCAGTAAACACTTTTAAGGGCGGTGATTTATGAATTATCATTATTAACAGTGGTAAGCCTAGTTAATAATAAGCTATTATAAACAGGCCCTTGTATTGTTTTAAACATAATATATATCTATATATATATATTTTTTATACATAAAAATGCAATTTAAATGGTCTTTTCGATCATCTAACTCCTAGGATTAAAATATGTAACTTTTGTCAAGAGGTATAAATGCTTAGCCCCCAATAAGCCTTTCATTTTAATAGGCTGTTGCAACAGGTCTGTGTGTTGGTCTTTTATTCCCGAACGCATCCACAGTATGAGTTTGGTTCAGAGTTTTGAAACACAGCAGGGTCCAATTCCCTGCTCAAACAAACTCCTCTGCTCACTGGTCCACAGACAGAACTTTATAGGAGAGACAGAGGAGGCAGAGGGCACTAGTGATGCGCAGGTTGGCAGGAAAACTGACTGCCAACTTGCTCATACCCGTTGCTTTATGAAGAAATGCACTCCTCACAAGCCCTTTATAGTCAGAAGAAAAACAAGGCCAATTACGTCGCCCGGATTGGCGTTACCGGAGCCCCATCCTGGAGCCAGGCCTGGGGTGGGTGCTCGACGGCGAGCGCCTGGTGGCCGGACCTTTCCCAACGGGACCTGGCCGGACGTGGGGCCTTACTCCCGTGGTCCCACCACCTGTAGGAGGATCCGTAAGGGGCTGGTGCAGCGAGATCTGGGCGGCAGTCGACAGCAGGGGCCTCGACGACCGGATCTCCGGACACAGAGACTAACTCTGGGGCCTGAGCTTGTGCGGGAGGTTGAACAGTACCGACTAGATATAGTCGGCCTCACCTCCACACACAGTTCCGGCACTGAAACCCATCTTCTCGAGAGGGGCTGGACGCTCCACTTCTCTGGTGTTGCTTATGGGGAGAGGCGGCGACCTGGTGTGGGTTTGCTTATTGCCTCACTGCTCAGCCGCCATGTGTTGGACTTTACCCCAGTGAACGAGAGGGTCCCTACGCCTTCGGGTTGGGGACAGGTCTCTCACTGTTGTGTACCCGGCCTTCTTGGAGTCCCTGGAAGGGGTACTGGACAGTGCACCCACCTGGGACTCCGTTGTTCTACTGGGGGACTTCAACGACAGTGACACCTGGAGAGGGGTGATTGGGAAGAACAATCTGAACCCAAGCGGCGTTCAGTTATTGGACTTCTGTGCTAGTCACGGACTGTCCATAATGAACACCATGTTCAAGCACAAGGGTGTTGTTTTGGCAGAAAACACCAGACCTGAGGTCACCATGCAAAACGACCCCCCATGCTCTCCCCCACACAAATGCTAAATCCATCAGGATCCCTGGTAGTGCTGCTCAATGACTGGCTCCTCTCAGGTGTGATCTAACCCCAGGGGTCCAGGATGGGCCTCTTTGCATATGCCTCGCCTGCCGCTAGGGCATTGTCTTTAACAGAAACCAGCCAGCCAAAGTCTGAATGAAATCAACGAAAACCCACCCTGTTTCTGTACTTAGCATCTGGCCCATCGAACCAATTATATTTGAGTATGTACTGTCATGTGATTTGTTCAACCTGTATTCTATAAAAAGACACGGGATCCCTTTGTGTGGGCTGAAGTCCTGGAAGGGATAGACAACTTTGTATTAGGGAGGGATAAATTCAGAATTTGCACTGAATTAAACCATTCACTTTGAGACAAGACAACTCTGTCCGATCATTTATTTCATTTCTTGATAACTATTACTGAAGTTTTCCACGACAGTGTTCACCAGTGCACGTGGCACCAGGACACCCTAGGCCGGAGATCAAAGATCGACTTTGTTGTCGTGTCATCTGACCTCCAGCCGCGTGTCTTGGACACTCGGGTAAAGAGAGGGGCGGAGCTGTCAACCGATCAACACCTGGTGGTGAGTTGGATCCGCTGATGGCGGAGGAAGCCGGACAGACTTGGCAGGCCCAAGCGCATTGTGAGGGTCTGTTGGGAACGTCTTGGGGATGTCATCGGACGGTGGAAGGAATACTTTGAGGACCTCCTAAATCCCACTGTCACTTCTTCCGAAGAGGAAGCAGAGACTGAGGACTCAGAAGCTGACTCATCCATCACCCAAGCCGAAGTCACTGAGGTTGTTGGCAAACTCCTCAGTGGCAAGGCTCCGGGGGTGGATGAGATACGCCCCGAGTACCTAAAGTCTCTGGATGTTGTAGGACTGTCTTGGTTGACACATCTCTGCAACATCGCGTGGCGGTCGGGGACAGTGCCTCTGGACTGGCAGACCGGGGTGGTGGTCCCTCTGTTCAAGAAGGGGGACCGGAGGGTGTGTTCCAACTACAGAGGGATCACACTTGGTGAGGAGCTCAGTCGCACGGGAGAAGCTCGGAGTAGAGCTGCTGCTCCGCCATGTCGAGAGGAGCCAGCTGAGGTGGCTCGGGCATCTGTTCCGGATGCCTCATGGGCGCCTACCTAGGGAGGTGTTTCGGGCATGTCCCACTAGGGAAGAGGCCCCGGGGAAGACCCAGGACACGCTGGCCAGGGAAAGCCTCTGGATCTTCCCGGAGGAGTTGGAGGAAGTGTCTGGGGATAAGGAAGTCTGGGAGTCCCTGCTTAGAATGCTGCCCCCGTGACCGGGCCTCGGATAAAGCAGAAGAAGATGGATGGATGGATGGATGCATTCCTCAATGTCAGGTAATATGTTTAATGACAAGGATGAAGAAGCCCTGCAGACATACAAAGATGGCAACATAAGCTAAAGATATTAGATTTGACATAACATAACAGAACATAGATAATAACACCAATTCAACAGAGCTTGATAATAATAATAACAATAATAAATAGACTTACAGGTATTAAGTAGAGCAGCTAAATACAACCATTGTGACACGAGGTCTCAGTCCAAAACACTATTGCAGACCGCACAGTAGACTGGTAAAGTGTCACTACCAGTGTCACCTACCAACAATGAAAGGCTGCAAAAGAAGAAGAAGACGAAGAAGAATGGCCTTAGGAGCAACTATGCTGGGGGAAGTATGACAGCTTGATTACTATACACTGCTTCTGGCTACTTTTCCGATCGACAATATTTAATATTTAATTTCACTAGCATTCTGTTCATCGCTGTTCACATCTTTTCTTCTTCTTCTTCCACTTCCCCGTGGGGAACATCGATGACCTGTGGATCCAGCTGCTCCTCAAATGCCTAGAGAAACAGTCTCTACTCCAGATGAACGATTCTTCATCTGCCTCGAAGATGTTTGAGTGCGCATGAGTCAAAGGCAGTGTATTGTCAATGTGTTGAGAAACCAGGGGCAAGTGGAAGTCAGTCTACAAAATACATTTAAAGGTGTTAAGCAGAATACCGTTCTTTCTTTCTTTCTTTTGTGGGAAGTAGAAATCTCTGGTTCATATTCCAACACAGTAGGTGGCGTAAATGCACCTTATTTGAGGAGTGTCATGCGCCAATAAACGAAACAAAGAAGAAGAAGAAGAGTGCGCATGCGTCGACTCAAACGCAGCGCGCCATTGAGCTTTCATAACATAGCGCCGTATGCTCCGGTTTGTTTTCGGTCATCAAAGTCTGGGTTTCCTTGTATCTGGTGACTCAAAGCGGGATTAAACATGGTGGAAGGCCCGGGCTGCACTTTGAACGGAGAGAAGATCCGCGCCAGAGTCCGGAAAGGACAAACGGTGAAGGAAATTAAAGGAAGCCTGACGAATTCTACAGTAAGGAAGCACGTACCCGCCCATTATAATAGAGCACTGAAAATACTATTGACTTGGACTGCAACTTGGCAAATGGTGTCGTTTCATTTAGACGACCGTTACTGTAGTTTAAGAGTGTAATGTATACTGTATACATTCATACAGTGAATGTATTCTTTTTAACTTTTTTTTTTTTTTTAAACTTTACTTACATTTGAACTGAATTGCTATTGCTATTTTGGGTGTAAAAATGCTAAAATTGCACTATTACTACCACTACTTGTGAGTGGTGGGAAATTTAAGTACAGATAAGTGTGCAAAATATTACTAAAGTAAAAGTATCAGTTTAAAAATTCTGTTTAATATAATATACTATAGTTGGATGGAGCCAGGTTTGAATTTCTTGCTTCATTTTGTCAACATTAGAAAATAATGTAGTAGATCTTACTAAAAAATGGCATAAAACATGTTTCGCCTCAATTTTATTTTTAGTTTAAACTTGAATTAATCAGACTTTGAATTAGATACCATCGGCTCCTTTTGTACGATTTGTTCAAGGTTGTAAAGTTTAGTGTGTATAGATAGTTATACTGATTGGTTACTTTTGAAAAAGACTAGGTTCAAGGCACAAAAGGTCTTGTTGAGCCCTTTGTGCATGAACGATACACTCGAATACCTTCTTTATACCTAGTGTGCTGAAATAAGCAAAGCACAAAGCAGAGAAATAGCAATTTCTGCCATAGAACTGCTGATATTAAGCATACTATTGAACTAAATGTGTGCGAATTTTGTTTTTAACCTCCAGACAAAACCTGGGGAGAGTCCGTACCGCAGTCTGCATGGAGTCCAGTACAGCGGAGTAGAAACTCTGGGGAAAGAGCTCTTCATGTACTTTGGCTTAAAGGCCTTACGGTATGGACTCATTATGAGAGATGTCACCAAAATATCAAAGTTTAGTGTCACGATTATTGTGTGAAGAAACATCACGGCTTAACGATGATTCAACAACAGTGAAATACTTACTTTTCTCTCATTCAAACTGTCTAATGGCTCACGATTCCTTTCTAAATGATGAAGTCAAGTTAATGCCCTTAACAGAAACAGCCGGATATTAGTGTCATAACAATTTCCCCCTTCATTTTATTTAATTGAAACTACATATCATTGCAAAAAAACGTTGCATTAACTCCTTGATATCCAGATGGCACTGAACTGAATATTTTATTTTACATTTACTTTGCAAGGTTGTTGATTTTTTTAAAGATAATATTTGAATGTTGATGTATTACTCTCTTCTTTTAAAAACATCATGAAGTTTGTTTTTTTAGCAGAACAAAGTATAACACCTTATTAGTTCAGCTCTCAAATGTGTTTCTAAATCCAATATCATAACTGGTTTTCTCGTCAGAGTCCACTTCGGCATGAACGGCTCCATGCGCATCAACCCCACAGTGCTGAAGGAGAGGAACGGCCAAACCCCGGCTTTGGAGATCCACCTGACTAATGACACCGTGTGCTTTTTCGACAGCGCTGCGGAAATCAGGTAACCGGGCCGGGACAAGAGCCTCCTCACCTGGGGCCGACACGCGAGGGTGGTTCACCTTGGGCGTACGCGTCTCCCTCAGTGTCCTATATCCCCCTGTGTGTCCCAAGACAAAGCCTATTGTTGAATGGAAAACCTTCACTGGTGACAAATTTGTTCTGATGTTTGACTGTGAGGTCTGGCTGTATCGTTAAAGAAATTATACATATTATACTTGGTCAGGTGTTTAGTGATAATCCAAATTGGGCTTTGATATTAACAAAAAATACATGTTTTGAGTGTCACGATTATGATATTCAGACAATATTATGGGTAATGATATTAGTCCTTGGTTTTGTCCCTGGTTTTGTCCTCTTTTAGTCCTGTTTTTCCCCTGTTTTAGTCCTGTTTATTCCTGTTTTTTTCATGGATTAGTCCTTAGTGAAGACCTGGTTTATTCTCGTTTTAGTCCTGGTTTTGTCTTTGTTTTAGTCCTTGTTTTAGTCTTGCTTTTGTCCTGTTTTCTTCCTGTTTTAGTCCTTTGTTTAGTCCTGTTTTAATCTTGCTTTAGTCCTGGTTTGTCCCTCTTTTAGTCCTGTTTTAGTCTTTGTTTTGTCCTTGGTTTAGGCCTCTTTACTCCTGTTTTTTTTTCCGGGTTTAGTCTTGCTTTAGTCCTTGTTTGGTCTTGCTTTAGTCCTGGTTTTGTCCCTGGTGTAGGCCTGTTTTAGTCTTAGTAAATGTATTAGTTGAGGTTTAAGTATCCTTAAATGTGAATGGACTGTTAAACAAAACACCTACAAAAGTGAAGAAATATCACTTTATGCTCCTGTTTGAAAGATTACAACTGTAAAGATATGCACTATATTACAATTTTACATAGCTTCAAAACAACATTCACAATATAACCCATTCTTGATGTTTTGCCCACCTCTAAATCCAACGCACTAGAGACTTATTTACATTTTGTTCTTCGTAAATCGCATTAATAATCTAAAATCTAACAATTCAGGATCACCCATACAGGCATGACTCTCTGACAATACAACTGTGAGTAAGGTTTGGAGGCAGGAGAACTACAGAAACGGGAAACTGGAAGCTCATAAAAGTCGACTATATAAAATGTGTCCTTTCAGGTGACCAGACAAATATTTTCTCAGCCACATTTCTCCTTTGCTCTTCCAGCTCTTCCATCTTCCATAACTTTCAGCTGTGTAATATAAAGGAAACAAATGGTGTCCATGTTGACCTTGGTGCTAGCTCACAGAAGCAGCAGCCATATATTTTCACCAAGTTTGATCAATAAAATATGTAGCAAAAGTTCCATAAGGTGGTCCAAAATAGCCTTTTTCAGATGGAAAGCTCCAAGAAATATCGAATATAAGAAATATAGCCCAAATGCTGAACCAGATCATTTGGGCGGCAACAATAAATCAGAAGAGTGATGACTAATCGACAGTCTTTTTTAAACGAAAAAACCAAACAACAGTAATTCGACCTTTTATACAGATTTATTTAGAATCCAGAGAAAACTATGGCAATAAGCTCTATATTTTAGGCTTGATTATTTTCTCCAAATTATGTAATTTAAATTGACTACAACCTCACCCAAAGGCCTGTTTTACTTCAAAGTTATAAGAGAGTAGAGAAGTCACGTTTTGTTTAGAGCCGTCTTCGGACTACACTATGTAGTGTTTAAAAAAAGTATTATTAAGCAGCAGGTCAATGCTGGTGAATAAGGGCCGATACGCTAAAAAGTTTGAATATTGGCTCAGTATATCAGTTGGTTGTCTATCTCTAACAAAAATATTTAGGGCCGTATTTTGCCTCCAGAGGTAGCGTCAACGGAAGCCTTTTCCAGGGGGCGGAGCCAGGGCGCTATTTTGCTACCTTCCCGACCTTAACGCTGGTGTAAAGAGGCTGGACTTGGCCGCTGGAGGCTGGAGTGGGATAGAGCCAGTCCATATATGGTGATAGTGTTTGAACCAATGACTGAGAACTGTGGCATTCAAAAGCACCACCTGTGTGGGAGATGTTTGTCATGGCCTCATATACAGGCAATGAAAGAAGTGGGCAATAACATGATTTTACATTTTTCAATTTGCTTCCAAAATTGAAAATAAATAAAATACAATTTTGAAATGCAGCCTCAGAGCGTTGTTTCTTTATTTAATTCACCTTTATTTGTTTTATGGGCAACGTAGAGAGTTCGCCTTCACCCCCGGGGTGCCCGGAGTAAACCTAGACTAAACAAGTCTAAATCGAGACAAAACCCAGTCTAAACCAGGTCCAAAACCTGGAGGCGCTGAGCATAGAATACGGCGCAGTCCACGCACTCATCTCTGTTTACAAACTGGACTTGTGATCCATAAACAGGGCTGGCAGCAGCAGAGCCACAGGAGCACACACCCCCAGACTGCCTCGATGACCTGCATTGGGCCTGGTGCCAGGCCTCTGAGCCCCCGGTGATGGTTGTCACCTAGTGAGGAGAGTTTACTGCCGCCCAAGCTAACGCTAAGACCGGCGGGAAAATACGGCCCTTAGACATTTACTGACACAATTCAACAAAAACTAACCCTCTGTTCAGTCGCTGCTTGTTCAAATAATTGTTGACTTTTTTCATAATTGTTATCTGGACAATACAAACTTTAAACACATGCCATAGACTTTTCATCACAAAGATGGCAGCATTTTTAAACCACAATGGAAAAGAAAAATAATACAGGTGTGTCGGTGTAATCCCTCATTCGTCCAGGAGTGTTCCATTGTAGAAAAAGATTCAGTTGTAGTCATCTGGACTCTGTTTTAGAAAAAACAAAACGTTTCAACTCTCATCCCAAGAGTTTTAGAAAAAACAAAACGTTTCAACTCTCATCCAAGAGTCATTCTCAATCAGAGAAACAAGTCTGAGAACTCTTGTTTATATCCTACTCTGTGAGGGCCCTGCCCACAGGGCGGGACAAAAACTGGTTCACCCTACTAATACTAAAATGATTTTCGAACTGATCTCCATTAATGCCCTATATATTTTTTCAAACTTTAATATAAATCAGATACCATCCATTCCCACAGATGGTACCCATGTAATTACCTGGCAACTGTCCTGGATGTTACGCCCTGAGCAGCTGGGCCATTAAAAATGGTGATAGAGGTACTAGAAAATGAATTGATTTCACAAACAAGTCATCAACATGTCTGCATATGAAAATTGCAATGTTAAATATTAATATTATTTATGCAGTTATCGCCAACAAGTTGCATTAAACCAAGAACTGCTCTCGACTTTAATGCCCCACTTCTAATTATTTATTTTACTCTGTGATCTCTCGAATATAGTGATTTCAGGGTTTACATTTCCTGAAAGGTGTTTTTTCAAGTTAAAGGTTAATGTACATGTTATTGCAATTATTTAAACCTTAATGGAGACATTATGCTTTTTTTTTACACCAAGTAATTAATATTGAACTCCTAACGCAATAATTTTGCATTTTGTTTATTGTAAACCACGATATTGATCTAAAACGGCTTAGTAATAGAAACTGACTTCCTGTTCAAAACTGCAGAACTGATAAGCTCCGCCTCTTCATAGTGACATTTCACCGTAACAAACAGCGGATTGTTGTTTATAGGGTTGCAGCTATCGATTATTTTAGTAATCAAGTAATCTATCAATTTATTTTTCTAATCGAGTAATCGGTAAATTTTTTTGTACATTCCGTAAACCATTTAAAATTATATTAAGTCATTTTTTTAAATAAACGTTATAGTTCATAGTAATAAACAACAAATGGAGTTTCTGCTTAAAATTCTGCTTTTTTAAAAGTGTGTCCCCAAAACGGCAACATTTCACTTTAGTCCAAACTGTTCTGTTTGTATATAAACAATATATATAAAAGACTAATTAACTTGTCACAGACTGTTTTGAGGAGCTCCTTCCATGTTGCAAGAACAGACCACCCAAGGGTTCTCCACCCCCCCAAATGACTCAACTGTTTGTTATCTGCCAGTGAGGTGCACAGGAACCCCCGGCACAACAGCAATGCCCATATTCTTCCATTGAGCTTCACATTCAAGGTCACACCAGCACAGCGCGGCTCTGATCTGAGCTGAGATAAAGTAATGTTTCAAAGAAGGTAAACCCCAGCCCCCTTTTCGTTTTGATACCTGTAAAGTTTTGAATCGTATATAGTTTTTTTCCCCCTGCAATATGAAACTCGAGATTGCTTTATTCCACTCATCAAACGGCTGGTTGGGGATGGAAATCGGAAGAGTCTGGAACAGATAGAGAAACCTGGGCAAAACATTCATTTTTATAGTTTCAATCCTTTGACTTAGACTTAAGTAGGGGATAAGGTTCCCTCCATGTGTATTGGCTGTTTAAAAGTACTAGTGGGAGAGTTGTTGCGTGGGGGAGCGCGGGGGTCTGCGGTGGCGTGGCGACGACGCGAGGGCTGAGGTGGGCGGTGTAAATTAAACAAATAATCAAGGCAAGAAAATAATAATCAAAGCTTTTTGGTAATCGAATTATTTGATTTACTCGAGTTTTATGTTTTTATTTTTGAAGTGGCAACATGACCTTACATGCATCACTCGGAGTCATCATTTTCAATCAAAATTAAGTACAGGGATGTGGGCGGGGATAGGGGGTAGGTGAAAACAGGAATTTTCGGAGCATTCGAGCCTCAGTTGCAGGACAGTACAGGATTATTCAAACATGCAGGAATCAATCATAATACACTATGAGTAAAAATAATGAGGAGGAAACACTTGTAACATGATAAAAACTAATTTAAGTTGGTTCAGCATAATCTGTCCCCTTTAAATGTATGTATACAGTCGGCAGTGCCTCACAGTGTAGGTGAAAACACTGTTAAAGTAGATGTTAAACTACAGCTGCCAGCGTTAGCATTGCAGTAGCATTTAAGCCAAAGCTACAATTAGTATTCTTGGATATTTATACTCATTTGGGCCATTGGACCACTTTATTCTTCATGTCGATGTGTCTGTATTAGGCATCTAGTTCTTTAGATGTTCAATCACTTAATTAATCTTAATCGATTGTGTCTTAGTCGACCAAATAAGTCAACTCATTATTTAAATTTAATGATTTATATGGAACAACAGTGAAAAGGAAAAGTGACTCGTGTATCTATATGAAAAAAGCTGTTTTGTTGACTACAGCCCCAGTCTGTATTTGGTACAGTATAACTCCTAAAGCTCTTGTAGTTGTTGAACAATGGGTGATAGAGCAGCTCTTCTACATTAAAATGAATGAGCTGCTTCCCCCACAGAGCTCCGTTAGTGGGCGATTCCTCGGATGCCGACTGTATCTATATTGCATTTATTCAGTTGTAGGTGTTTAGTATTGCTAAAGAAATACAAAAAACATGCATTCTTTCTGTGAGTGGGGTCACCTCTCCACAGTACTGACCTGTAACTTGATCTGGTGGCAACATATGCATCGGCATTTCATTCAGAGCAGAGTTTTTATGTTAAATAGCAAGGAGGTGCTGCCCGGTGGTCGAGTGGTTGGGGCACAGCACACGTTTGCGAGGCTACTAGTGAAGTGTGTTGAGGGTTCAAAGCCCCACTCCGACTTTTGCTGCGTGTCCTCCCTTCGCTCTCATCCCCCATTTCTCTCTCATCTGTCCTGTCTAATAAAGCCTTCGGACCAAAAAAAACGAGAGCCATTTTTATTTGTTTTTAAGAAGACAAAATATGCAATTGATCAATATGAGTAAAAAAAACAAATGGTTTATTTTTGTGTCGTATCGCCAATCTGCATGGGGACGAGCAGGTGACCCTTTACCAGAAAAGTCACATTATGCTCTTAAAAAGGCAGTATAACACACAAATGCCTAAGATGATGCACTCTGACCGTCTAATGTGTTGTGTTTCCAATATTGCGATTAATCGTGCCTTACGCGTACAGGTGGACGGAGGACTGTGAGCAGAAGGTGCGTTCCTCCGCCCCCCTGGATGTCTGCTCTCCTAAGTTCAGCCTGCCCCGGTCAGAGGAGGCTGTGAAGACCCAGGGCAGCCGAATGCTCTGCGACGTGCTTCTGGACCAGGCCGTCATGCCAGGAGTGGGCAACATCATCAAGAACGAAGCCCTGTTTGACTCAGGCCTCCACCCGGCTGTGAAGGTACACACGCACGCACGCACACACGCACACACGCACACACGCACACACGCACACACATTGATTTTCTGCCACTGTGCCGGAGAACACTGCCTTGAAGCTAATTTACATTTACAAAACCCATAATTTTTAAAAACGAGTCGATGTAATGTTCTCTACCTTTTGAAACATTTTCTACTATAGTCCTAGTTTAGTTTTGAATGCCCTTAGCACATATCTGAACCAAAAAAGGCACAAACACCACCATAGCAACATCCAATAAGAACCAGACACAGTGACACACACAGACAGTATGTACTCCTCTTTTTTTATTAAGGGACTCATTTAATAACAGCCGCTATTATAAAGTTTTAATGGATAGTGTCTTTTCAACAACAAAAAGTGTGGTGCCAGGTTGAACGAAGAGGTTGTAAAGACGTCTAAATGAATTGATTATTCAGGTCACAATATAATCACGTGATATGTGTATTCATTTATTACATTAATTTATATATTTCAGAATTTTCTTTTTTTGTAGTGAAAAGACCAAATCAAAAGGAAAAAGAAGTCCAAAAAATAGTCATCCGTCCCTGTGTCTGGTAAATGTGACCATTTTCATGTTCAGAGTAAAAGTCAATTGCATTTTATAAATGTTATTTCAGTTCAGTCTTTGACAGTCGTCTCCGTCCCTGTCATCCATTTCCTTGTTATTGCTTTTTTTCTGCTGCCAAATGTACATTCCACAGGTATCTACCTATCAATTCCATTGCTGGTGTGTTATATCCTATGGCTACAGTATATATAGGTATATAGATATAGAGATATAGATATAGCTATAGCTAATAGATGTATATAATTATATTTATAACACCAGAAAAGTGAACCTAAATGTCAAACTATTTAATGTCCTATTACCAAGTTTGATTTCATAAAGCTATTCACATACTAGAAGAATGTTGATCTATGAGACATAAATTGTGTTTTTCACCATGTACTACTATCAGAGGCTTCAGAGTGCCATTAGATCTAAACAGGACTATTACAGGTCTAAACTTGTGCTAAACCAGGTCTAAAATAAGATTACATGAAGACTGAAGTAGTTTTTACCAATTCACTTTTCCACCAATAATTTGATCCAATAATTATAAGCCCAAAAATACATTGAGTAGTTTTTCCTCTCAGTTTTCTCCTTCACAGCGCTGCACACTCTGCTCCCTGCTTCAGCTGCACACACCCGCACACACCCGCACACACCCCCACACACACACACCAGTGGCAAAGAGAGCGGAGGAGCAAAATTTACATGTACGGCCTTCTTTTATGCTTTGGAGGAAAGATAGAGCGATAGAGCTTTGTACCAGCCTCACGACACAGGAAAGTGACCACAGGCTTCTCACATTAAATTTAACAATCATCTAAAAGTTTTCATCAGTGCTGAACACGCATGACTTGGACGCTAACCGGGTCAGATTTTGTGATGATTGTCTTTCATTTCTATTTATGTTCAAACCAAAGAAGAGCGATAGTCCCGCTCTGTGCAGTGAGGAGTTTGTCTGTGTCTGTGCCGCTGTGATAACTGTTCTGTTGTTGTTTTCAGAGCGAGCAGACTCTCTGACTGCTCTACTAACTTCAATTCACTATTTTCACTCTTTACAGTCACTAGGAGATTGAGATTGTGTCACTCGCATGTCGCGTCATTAAAGGAGCAGCTCTGTGTTGCACAAAGCATGAAACCCCCAGATTTATTTATTTATTGACCTTTATTTAACCTGGAAAGTCCCACTGAGACACTCTTTTCCAGGCCCTATGTCAAACCCAGGATAAAATGGTAAAAGAAAACCACAACATAGGCCTACCTTAACTTGTGGCAATAAGAATGAAACGTTAATCTGATCTTCGATTATTGAACCAAAAGCAGGCAGATGTTGCTTTACAATATTATAAAGGATCATCATTTGTAAAGCTTTATATGACATATATGGGTTCATATAGGATGGTTTGGCCACATTTCGACCTATAAACTAAATAATAATAATCATTTTACTCTCACAAATGTATATCAGTTTTCCTTTATCGGTTGAAACTGCCATTATGGTGCATGCCTAAAATGTGCTCCTGGACGAATGAGGGATTACACCAACATGTCTCTTCAGTAAAGCAACAGTAGAACTTGCAGGGAAGTTTTTATAGGGCAACATGAATCCAAACTAAAACAACAACAAAAGGGTGAATTTAAGTAGATATTCTACTGTGCTACATTGCGAGGCCTCCGTTAGAGTGTACAAAGCAAAGTTCTGGGGCTTGCTTGTATTATTAAATGGTGAATTGCGATGAGGAAGGTGAGCTGGGGTAAGCAGGGCTACATTTGCAGGCAATGTGTTGCTTTGGCCTAATACAATTTAAATGTTTTTCTTTGGTTTCGATAAATATGCAAGCTTGAGAAATCCATGTGTCAACAGTGCGTTTCCTTTAATTAATATTGCATATCAAAGCAGCACAACCCAAAATGTGCACTGAAAAATTAAACAGTCAGAGCTTTATATTTCCATTATTTATCAAACGCCACAATAAAAAGATAAAGATAGGTATTGGAGAGGGATAAGAACTTCTTGACATTTTATAAGTCGCTCACTATTTAATCAGTTCTTTATGTATATACATTTTGGGTTCATCACCTCATTCGACCTTATCCTACTAACTTTTCATGATGTTTTACCTCAGAGGTGCACGCTGTAACTTTTTTTGGTTGAGGGTCCACCACCTTCTTGTCTCCATGGAGATGGACAAGTTTAATGCCATATTTTGGAACATTACAGGCAAAGCAATAACAAGTCTCTGGTAACGATCACAAGACTCTCAGTTTGTAATTATATTTCACTCGTCTTAGCTATTGATCTTCAGTTATTTTAACATTTCAAACTCAATTTTGATACTAAAGAGTAGACTTGATTTTCGATTCAGAACATTTCTATACCACGAAATCATGATAAAAATGCTTCTTTTTTCAACACAAATTAATGGTTTCATTAATGTTACCGCATGGTCTTATACGAGTTCTAATCATTCTAAAACTGTTCAGGAAAGGTCACATTTGACCTTTTATGTCTTTTTTTTTTAGGATTGATTCTTGTTTAATCAAGTATTAGTAGTAATATTATTTGTAACAATAGAAAATGTCCAAAAGCTGCAACAAAAAAACAAAACATTATAAAAATGGAGCAAATCCCAAAAATATGAACAAACCCTTTCACCCTCACTTCTACTGGCTGTTTTTCTCTGTTTTCATGACATTGTTTTTTGAATCCCTTGTCCTCACCAAAATTCGGACTATTTCCCTAAATCTCTTACTACAGAAGTGTCTGTATTTACTTATTTAAACATACAACTGTAGGCGCGCCCTGACTCGTGGCCTCGTCAGTTTGAATAAATGTTTTATTCATCCGTCTTTCCTCTCAGGACGAGCAAACCTCTGCCGGTTCAGTCCAATACCACGCGCTTGTTCACAAACATCCATCCAGGACTTTTGGCCCCTTTTCTTCAGGGAGCAGTGAATCTTTAGTGCCTCTCCATTACTGCGCCCTTAGGTGTCCTATAAGAGCTGCCGGGGCTGTGCCCACACTTTTATCCTGACTTTGAGTGCCGGAGATGAGACCTTGCAGCTGTTATAGACTAGATAAGAAAAACTCCAGCTAATGTCTGAGAGCTTTTTTCCACTCACGTCGTTGACACAGCGCGATGTGAGGGCAACAGACCACGGGTTGTAAGTTGGGCTGGGTGATATGGTGATCGCATCCTTGAGACAAAAGGCTATTTTGGTGAAAGTCGCCATTATGGTTCACAAATTTTCTCTCGAATGCAGCTTTTTGACACTTTTCCCACCCATTCATCCGATTGGTTGGCCTCAACAGGACTGAGTTATGGATGAATCAAGTTCATGACTAAATTAGACTTTATGACTCTTGAAGCATGTATCACATCAAAATGAAACGGGAAACATGTAATTGTAGTGGTTTTAATGAAAAACCTACTTTGTCCATAAATATACTTCAACAGGATGTCCTCAAGTGGTTTCACTTTAGTTTCAGGGCAAATATTGTGAAGATCTCATATTCAAGGGCCTTTCAGGACAAACAACTGATCGATTAATCAAAATAATAACTGCTAGATTTACTAAATGGTGATGAAATTGAAATCATGATCTGGCTCCTAGTAAATCATGAAATTCATTTTTGGACATATTGCACACCCCTATTTTAACTCGAGATCTCAGGTAGTCCTGGTTTTAGCCATTTTGAATGTTCTTATTTCTGGTTAGACTTTGGACGGAGGTTAGTGTTGATTTGGACCTGCTTTAGCCCAGGTCGATAGCAGGTCTAAACCAAGACTAGTCTTGGACTAGTCTTGGTTTAGACTTATGTCCTCGTTTAGTCCTGGTTTAACTCTGGTTCAGTCCTGGTTGTGTCCTGTTAGACGTGGTTTAGTCCTGGTTTAGCTCTGGTTCAGCTCTGGTTCAGTCCTGATTGTGTCCTGTTAGATGTGGTTTAGTCCTGTTTTAAACCTTTAAACCTGGTCTTGCCCTGGTTTAGGCCTGGCTAAATCTTGGTTCAGATAGTTTGTGAAAATGTTCATCCTGACTTTGAAAATGGAAACAAAGACTAGAAAGCAGTCGACATAACGCTGCTTGAGGGCATCAAATTAGTTTTGATTAGGGCCCGACTGATATGGATTTTTGGGAGCCGATACGATGCCAATGTAAAAGGAGAATATAGGTGCTGATAGCCAATATAAATTCTGGTATATTTAGGTGACATTTACTGTTATATTTCTGCCTCTTAAGAGTGAATTTTAAAGGCTGAACGGTTGTTGGCACGCCTTTTTTGAATAGACCAGAACTATTGAAGTGAATAACCAATATTTCTCCAAGTGCCAATTATATCCGTCGGGCCCTACTTTAGACCGGGATTAGACCTGATTTAGACTTGATAATGCCCTCCAGTTAAGATACAGTTTAGTCCCGGTCTCTTCCCATAAAATGTGGTTAAATCCTGTTTTAAACCTGGGCTAGTCTTGATTTAGTCCTGGCTTAGTCTTTGTTCATCCTTCACCTGTTTGTGGACATTCTTCTCCTGACTTTGAGAGCCTGAGGCGAGACCTTACTGCCGTTATAGACCAGATAACAAAGCCTGAAAGTATTTTTCCACTCACGTCCAATGCTTTTATTGTCTCCGTTTGTGTACTATTGATTTGCAGCCCGTGAAACACTTTTCATCTAGATCTGAAATGAAAGGCTTTACAAATGGGGTTATTTACTGTGAAGATGTAACGTTTGTGGTGGTGTGTCTCCAAAGGTGCAACAGCTGACAGACAAGCAGATCCACCATGTGGTCAAGATGACACGAGACTTCACCCTACTTTTCTATAAGGTGAGGACTAGTTTGGGGGAAAACATCCAGTGGGCTTCAGTCGTTAAGTAAATTAATCGGTCAAGAGTGTCTAAGTCAACCAAGATTTTTATTAGTCGAATAATACTTTTATTTTATTATTTTTTTAAATAATGTGTTATTATTATTATTATTATTATTATTATTATTATTATTATTATTGTTATTGTTATTATTGTTATTATTATTATTATTATTATTATTATTATTATTATTATTATTATTTATTTACATTGTATTATTAGGATTTTTTTGTGCCACAATTATTCTGTCTTTTTACAAATAAATGTTTTTTCCTTTTCTGAGAACTATTAGAACTAAATATGTTAAAATTTAAATAGATGTTGAGGTCATTCCGAGAATATTTACTTAAAGGAGCTATATGTGCTAAAACTATTTATCAGTTTTCTACCAGACACGTTAAACTGTCTATTATCTACTATCTCTGACGCTTAATTTAACACTCTTGTGAACAGAAACAAAGAAAAAACACACTCTCTAATCTTTGCCTAACCTCAAAGCACTGAGCCGTTTTGTGTGTTTTTTATGTCTCTCAGCTATTTTCCTGTTCTTAGCATCACAACAGTGCCCTCTGTAGGTCTGTCAAGAGAACAATTTTTGAAGGCTGATGAATTGCTACAGAAAATAAAATTATTTTGCGAAAGGTTAGTTTTCCTCTAAATCGTATTGCAAATAAAACATGAGACACAATAAATAAATAAATGGCTCAATGACATTTATGTCGGGGGTTATCTATAATGTAATGACTGATAAATATGTTAATTATTCATCCACTCTGGCTCAAATGTTAAGATATTACATAAACATGAAATCTTTCCCTAGTGCAAATAAAAGTACATAAATACATAAGTTATGATAAATATTAATCCGAAAGAATGATTGAAGAATAAGTTTACAGTATGTAGTATTTACTGTGACATGCCTATCCCTGACAGTTTAAAAGCTGTAATATAAATCAACTAAAGATTAATTTGCTAATCATCTAAATATTCTTTAGATTAGTAGTATTATTTTTCAAGAATCCATCTTGACCGGTTCCAGCTGATGCGTTTTATTTTGGTAGGGCAGTACTGGACCAATCGCAGGACAGCATTTTGGTTTGGGCAGAAGTCAAAACAACCAAACCTAAACTCTGGTTGTGCGATATGGACATCGCAGTATCGTGTGTGATACTGATCGATCTCGATGTTCAGTTCAATTTAATTTGGTCTTTCCAAATTTCAACTGACCTGATCGAACACTATCGCTGGTCCAGGAGCCTCAGGTCGTCAGGGCAGCATTTGCTGATGGTCCCTCAAACTTGTTATAAAACTTGTCTTATAAAACTTGTCTTATAAAACTTGACCGATCTTGTAAAGCTCGTCTGCGTTCTTTGGACTCGGTGGTTGTCTTTAAAATAACTTTAAAACAAACAAGCTCAAATTGGTCTGCATATTGTTGTTTATTTTATTGTATTTTGAATTGTAGTTTTTACTACTGTGTGAAGCACTTTGTGACTATGTATGTCTACTATTCCAATAAAGTTTACTTAAAGACTTGACATTTAACACAAAGTCTGACCTCAGCTCAAAACCTTGTTTTTACTGACACAGGATCGACTGTGGACCCTCGATTCAAAAACCCCTCCCAAATAATTGACCATTTCACGTTCTTTCGATTCATTACCCAGCCCTGACCTAAACAAACATGGTGGTCCTGGCAGAGATACTTCGGCCTATTTTAACAGAAATACTGACTTATTTTTTTCAACATGCACATAGAAGTGCTTTGTGCATTTGTGGAAGGACAAATGTCTGTGCTTTTTTCTCAACTGGATTTAACACAATTTAGATTCTGCTTCTGCTGTTTTGACGCTTTTACCAATCAGTGTGAATTTGATGTAATTTTTTTCACCTCCTGACGGCCTGTCCAGCTTGATTTATGTGTAGAGTGCTACACATAACATTCTGGTGTGAGCTAGGTTGGCTTGATGGAGTACACTTGCAGACAAAATAGGTTTCCCTCTAAAAACCTAATTTTCCTCATTTCCTGTGTGATTATGAAATAATTCTTGCCTTGTTTCATAAAACCTCTTCACTCGACACATGGCATGTTTTGGAGTCTGGACCGATTATTTGATAACTAAGTTAATTGACAATGATTTCACTAATCGGTTGTGGTTAATCCAGAGCTTCTCAAACTTTTTCTGGCACGCCATCCTGGGGAGATAAAAAAAAAGGAACCACGCCCCCCACAGCCTCTGGGACAGCGCAGAATTGGCGCTTCACTGCTGTAAATACTGCGTTTCAAGGAGAAGACGCACTCTCGTTACTTCTCGTCACTGTGGATCATCTTTACCCCGCTGGTCCACGACCCTCACACACAGACTGCTTTCTGCGGGGTGCTGTTGTTGTTGTTGTGTTACTTTTAATGGCGGTTGGCAGCTGACTGAAAAGGTGCATTTACCGCCACCTATTTTAGTCGTACGTGTTCAAAGTATGTGTTTTACGCTATACCGCAAAAAACAAAAAAGGGAGAGAGAAAGAGCCTGCGCGGTGCTGACTCGTACCATTGTGTTTTTGATTTTTGTCTTCAAAGCCCAGAGCGGAAAGGAATCGAAAGCACATGCATTCTTTTCCACATATGCTTTATGTCATCACATGACTGGTCATTAGCAGAGAAAGTTCCAAAGTTAGATTCAAAAAGGGGAGTCGAATTGAGAAGGTCAGAACTGATGCTTAAATTAGTTGTTACAGTTTCCACCAGAGCAGGGCAAGAACAAATAAAGAATAATTACCATTTTGTCCATATAATCACTGTTACCAGTTCATGACATTAGCATAACTGTTTTCTGCATTAAAATGTTTATTTGTAAAATAAACATTTAAAATTGTTCAATAATGCATTCATTCATATTACAAACCTTGTTCCCCTAACGACTGTAGCTCGATCTTTGGGTTTTTTATAACTTTCCCCATGCTTTTCTTATGTTAACCGTAGCTTACTTTACTTTGCGTCTTTTCTTCAACACTCAAGTAGATTTTCGTTTCACTGTTACTTCTGGTCACACAGGAAATCACCAAAATGAAAGCAAAGATTTATGAATTTACCTTTACAGGGAGAGAGACGATGGCGGAGGTGGGCAGAGGCGGGCGGAGGGGGCAGAGGGATTATTATGAGAATTATTTGGAGATGAACCCTGTTTTGGGATAAATTGGGTTAAAATTGGGTTAAAAAGCTAATCATAGCTTGCTTTAATTGCACAGGACTAAACAGTGGAGCACTTTTGGTATCGTGGTGCTAATGAGGTCAGTTAGTGGAAGTTATAAAATATGTCACTATATGAAAAGCAAAATAAAATTGTCGTAGTTTTCAGTTGAGGTCAAATCTAAAGCTTTGGTCCAAATAACTTAAAATCCGTGGATGCGTTGAATATTACAATCACATATTTGTGGAAGGTTATAATAGATAGTTTCTGCACAGTAAGTTTAAAAAGCACTGCTTGTTCAAAACATGACAACTTGCAGAAAATCCCTGTTAGTACGCCGTCCTATTTGATCAGATCAGACACGAGCGCTCAGCAAATGTGTGGTCACAGGTTAAGAACAAACGCAGAGCAGGCACAACCATCGGCAGGTGAGACATATTTAGCCCCATTTACCACAAACGCCACACAAACTCACTGGAGGCGAAGCACGGCGAGCAGAACAAAACTGCAAAACACATTTTTCAAAATACTCAATTAGATCAAGTCAAAATAACTATTGTATGAAACTACTCCTTTTTTCCCCCAGTAAAGTCATTCATTTAAAATAAAAAGGGACATTTTGTTTGTTCTTCTTATTTTTTATACATTATTTTTATGTTGCTCTTAGTATTACACTTGCGTGTACTTCCTGTGTTCAACCCCTTGTCACTTGTGTGTATCTTGTGTATCTCTGTGCCAAAAGTAACGTTATGTGGTTTGTCCTTCTCTCCGCAGATGTAAACCAGCTTCAGGCAAACATGTTCTAACTCTACACGTCCTCTTTCACATACATACAGTAAATACAGTTGCAGCTTGTGCTTGTACTTGTACTTGCGTGGCAGGGCATCAGGTGCATTTAACTACCACATAGGGATGTCGAGATTACATTGACGTGCGGTGAGGTTCATGGCTAGTGAGGCTCTTTCAGGGTCAGATTTACCAATGTGAATGAACCCAAAAGAGCACCTTAAACATAATTGGATTGACAACAGACAATGAGTTGTGCTTTATATCTCATTTCAGCATTCTTTACACAAACATGTGCCATATTTGATTTAAGGTCAAAATTAATTCCAATTGAGCCAAATTCCAGCCTATTTTGAGCCAAAATAAATAAAAGTTTATGGTCTCAGCTTTACATTTTGATAAGGCGGATATAATGATCAAGTTCAAGAACGAAGAAGAGTGTAGGGCTGGTCCAGTGTCCATCGGGTGCTCGAGGGTTCATGGGAGTTTGCCCAACCAGTCCAACAGTGGATCTGGGGAAGGCTTTCGACCATGTCCCTCGGGGTGTCCTTTGGGGGGTGCTCCGGGAGTATGGGGTCCGGGGCCCTTTGCTCAGGGCTGTCCGGTCCCTGTGTTCGCATTGCCGGCAGTAAGTCAGACCTGTTCCCAGTGCGTGTTGGACTCTGCCAGGGCTGCCCTTTGTCACCGGATCTGTTCATTGGGTCATCAGGGGTCAGAGGGTGTCCGGTTTGGGGACCACAGGATCTCATCTCTGCTGTTCGCAGACGATGTTGTCCTGATGGAGAGCTGAGTCGAAAGACAAAGCTCTCGATTTACCAGTCAATCTACGTTCCAACCCTCACCTATGGTCATGAGCTTTGGGTAATGACCGAAAGGACAAGCTCGCGGATACAAGCGGTCAAAATGACTTTCCTCTGCAGGGTGGCTGGGTGCTCCCTTAGAAATAAGGCGAGGGGCTCAGAGTAGAGCCGCTGCTCCTCCACGTCGAGAGGAACATCTGTTCCGGATGCCTCCTGGGCGCCTCCCTAGGGAGGTGTTTCAGGCATGTCCCACCGGGAGGAGGCCCCGGGGAAGACCCAGGACACGCTGGAGGGACTATGTCTCTCGGCTGGCCGGATTGGGCATGACACGCACGGCAAGACACTTACCGCGCGCCTGAGGTCAGCTGCGATCAGGCACTGGTGCACCTGTGGGTTCAATGGATCTGACCGCTAACTCCGCTTCTAACAACCCTCAAGGAGGATTAATAACAAGTGGTTGTTGTATGTCGAGAGCAGGAAAATTCGGGTTCAATCCCACAGGCGGGCCCTGGCCCCGCTGCTACATGACTTCTCCAACTCGAGGGTGATGTTTGTAGACAAACATGTTAACCTCTTAGCCACTCAGGGATGTTTTGAACTGTGATAAGTTACATTTCTAATAGAAGAAAAAATAACACTCTGCATGCAATGTTGTGAAAAGAAAAAAAAAAAAAAAGCGTCTGTAGTCAGAGTTGGTGCCAATTTAAGCAAAAGTCCTGCACTCCACCCTGTTAATCACTACGATCTCTTCCAAACACAGTCAACCATACCACAAACTATGTTCTTTATCCTATATGAACTAAGGCCCTTTGAGACCCAAGTTGCCACTTGCCATAATAGCAGGGTGCCTTGGTTTATGACACTTTAAGCTAGAAAACCCTGCGTCTCCGTCCACACACTCCAGCCATGGCTCCCTACACAACACCGCCACATTCAACCAAGATAACGACGCCATGGATCCATATATGGGCCATGATAACATACTCACGCCAGCTATCCATCATTCTAAATTAACGATCCCGCGTTGAGAGTTGCCAACATTTTTTCTCCCCCTGCCACTTATCTCCCTGAAGTTACACAACAGACACCCACAAAAAATCTTATTATAAACTTATTCATGAGTCGCCAAAGTGTAAGAAGCTCTCACCGTGAGTTAGGGGTCCCGTTATCAATTCTCATTTTCTTGGAATGGGTGACTGTTTTCCCCAGCGGAGTAACCCTGCCGCGCTTTGCCTTGTCCCAGCACCAGAGGCATAATTGGGGCTGGTTGTCCTTGGCAGATGCTGTGTTTGTGTGAACCCTGCACGGGCGCGGTGGAATTCCAGATGAGCGCCGCGCCGAGAGTTTAGCGGCGGAGGCTTGTTGTTGTTATTGTTGCTGTGGCGGCTGAGGGGAGAAGACGAGGGTGGAGGTGCCGAAACACGGACCTCCAGTTGAGTTTGAGCTCCTCGTCGGGCTTCTTGAAGGCGTTGCAGGGGTATTTGATCAGATCGCTGCTGGAAATGAGGAGGACTCGGTGCTAGAGGTTTCCGTGTGGACTGTGGACAGAAAAACAAGGAACGAGGGCTAAAATCCTGAATACTTTCTTGTCAGAGTCAGGAGTTCTTCCTAATTATTACTTTGTATTTTCAAAATCGCACAGATTTCGGCCAGATTTTTTCGAAGGGCTCAGGTCGGGGGCCAAAATTTTTGTATTTTTATGCTCTATAAGATCCACAAAACAACTCACAGTGGCACAATTCAACAACAGACATCAACCAGGACTGAAATATATGCAATGTAATTGAAAATGGAAATGGATTCTGAAAGCACTAAACTGGTGACGACCGGATCTGCTCCTGAGAAAGAATGTATTTTTATCTTTCCTTCACCTCCACAGTCACGTTAAGATGTAAAATGATGTGTTTTATTTCCAATCCGACACATATTCACTGAGAAAATTAGCGTATGAATTTAAACGCTCCTAAAGCAAAAGTGTCCCGGACGAGACCCATTCATAACCCGTGAAGCAAGCCGCACATTCACGCACAGCGGTCTGACGTACCGTGCACTCACGCAGACCTTGTCAATCCAACGACGAAGCCCAGAAAAACCTGTCCCTCCGGTGCCACGACGGTAGTGTTTCTCGTTAACCGAGCAGACTTCCAAACACAACACAAAACTGAATTATGGGAAACTGGGCCGCGGGCCAGACCAAATTGCTTTGGGGTCCAGACTTGGCCGGTAGGCCGCCTAGTGGTGACCCCTGTTCTAGGGCTTTTATAAGGAGTGTTAAGATTCACCGATTAAATTAACTTCAATTAAATATTAATATTTATTATTATTATTATTATTATTATTATTAATAATTAATAATAAATACTTCACCAAATAAAAACATATTCACTCAGTTAATTACTTGACCCAGCATTTTATCAAATATTGTTTGTTAAACATTTACGCTAGGAAAGTCAATGTGAACACAACTGATGGCGAAGGTTTCCATTATTTTGTGATCCAGTGAAGCAGTAAAAGTTAGACCAGTGGTTCCCAAACTGGGGGCGGCACTCCGGACACAGAAGCAAAGGCTAAAATGATTGGGGGATTAAATATAACATCTACAAATTATGAGTCATTTTTTAATATTGAAAAATGTATATTTTTCAGCTTGAAATTAATGTCGTTAAATCAGATTCCACAGTCGGGGTCCCGAGTGAGTTGCATGATTGTTTTGGGGCCCTGGTCTCAGGGGTTTGGTGTTAAACAACAATCCAAAGTTGATCACCAGATAATGGTTTTGAAAGAAAATGCAAAACAACTAAAAACAAAGTACGCTACAATTTAGAAAAACGCGATGAAAAAGTTGCATAAAGAGCATATAAAAAACCTAAAAGTTCATGTTTAATCTTTCGAACCAGGATCTAAAGCGTCTTTGACTTTTTCAGTGATGCAGGCTGTGAAATGCCTAAACCAAGATGTCGACACAAACATTTTTAGCAAATTCATTTCGGAAAATATACTGCGCACTAACAGTTGATTATGCCGTTTTATGTTTGTCATCAACAACATTTGTCTTTATATAATAACAAACAAAATCTGTGCGTTTTTCATTATCAAATTAATTTCCGAATTTTTATTATCGAGTAAAGCGTTTGGAATTTATCGCTTGCTTTTAAAGGTACACTACAATTTATTTCATATTTTTCAATCCATTTCAAAAACATGAAGAAAAAAAATATATGTATATTATATGGGCAGCGTTAAATTCCAAACTGGACATAAAATTTTACAAGAAGCAGTGCCGTGTTCAATTTTGCTTGTGCGGAAGAAACCCTTGTGCAGAATCCAGGGCAAATGAGTCTCCCATATAAAAAGTTAATTATTTCCGTAATGACAGCCCTGAATGCGCGACATCATTTGTCATCAGAGAGCTGGGGATAAATATTACTCTTCCCTCCATCAACGGCTAAATGAATGTGCCCTTCAGCGGAGAGCTCCCTGTACACGCCGCGATACAGTACAAGCTCATAATATTGTGTCTGTAATGAACTGGAACAAGGCCATCAGAAGTATGCTAATGCTTTGGAGGGCGCTGTACTTTGATTATTTATGTGCATCTTAAGTTCACAAACACGCCCTTAATAAACCTTTTTGTACTTAATAAATCAAACGTCATTAGGTATTGCCGTTGTCCTTATGCTCTGCTTTACATAGTATTCTACATAGCATAGTTTTGGTGTTTTTACTCAACTTGGACTGTATTTCTAAGCGTGTTCTTATTATTCTACTTGATCAAGTATACTTAATTTAAAGTAGATTTTAAGTCTACGCTTGAATGTATTGTTATCTTGTTGTGTTGTTCATTTTTGTTTTTTTTTGTTGTACTATTTAGTCTACTAAGTTACCATTTTCCTGAAAACCGCTCCCATTCTACAGCCTCCAGAAACCTCCAGGAGTTTCCAGGAGTTTCCAAGAGTTTCCAGGAGTTTCCAGGAGTTTCCAAGAGTTTCCAGGAGTTTCCAAAGTTTCCAAGAGTTTCCAAGAGTTTCCAGGTTTCCAAGAGTTTCCAGGAGTTTCCAGGAGTTTCCAGGTCTCATTTCTCTTTCCGCGATTCCTCAATTCCTCCGCAGGAAAAGGGCGAGGAAGTCTCAGCCACAGAAACTACGCAGTGAGGAAAGAGGAGCCGAGGAGCGAGGGAGGAGGAGACACGAGCTGACGGTCAATGGGACAGACTTTGACCAGAATGACCCTGTAATGAAGACTAAACGTATTGATTTCCAGTTAAAAGCGTCTTCCCTCGTCTCCTCTGAGCTTTGGGACTTAATCGACGGTGTGGTTGATTGACGGCGGAAGAATCGAGGAAAGGAAGCGTGGACAGAGAAAATGAGACGTGGCCCAGAAGCCCCCAGTGGTTTCCGTCTTGCTGTACCTGTAGCCACGCCCACCTCATCACCTTCATCTGCGTTTCCTCACCAGTATAAAAGCTCCAGCCCCACACTCACCAGTGCCACATTGTACCTGGTGACTTCTGCGCTGAAATCTGCCAGACTCTTGCCAGACTCTTGACCCCCTGGTCCTAAATCTGCAATAAAAGTCTTGTCAACCGTGCCCGTTGTCACTTGTGCTGCTTATTAACACTACAGCTGAACTTTCCCTATGGCGGAAGAGAAAAGATTATGGTTTTATTTTTGTATCTTTGTGAAATGCAAGTAAAAAATTTGATGAATTATACGTGAATTGCTGTACTTGAGGACTTGATGAAAGGTTGAAAAGCTACAACTCCCATTAACGCTATTAAAGCATAGCAGGTGCAGTGATTTGCCAGTTCTGTTTTGTTTTTTAAGCCAGATGCCCTCCACAAGGCTCCCATGTTGCTGCAAAATGTGCTTGCCTGAATCAGGTCCTATTACTAAGTCAGAACTGCCTGGACACTTCCTCACAGCACAACAGCAAATTGTTTGTTCTACAAGTTTGCTTGCTGTCCAAGCACAGAACTTGTTTATCTGTGGCACATTATTTAGAATTGTGAAAAAATGATTATGCCAAATACATTCTGAAACACCTTTCCTTTGGCATCTCATGGTTTGATATAAATGCAATCTACAAAAGGTAACAGAGGAAAATAACATAAGGAAGACAAGCTAACGCCAACACACGGTTGTAATGAACGTGATTTGACAACAGAAAGGCTCAGAGCGAGTTGAACGATGATTCCCGTGGACTTAAAACAGCACAGACGATCTCCACGCTGTACCTGGTGACGTCACAGATCTGGGGAATTTGAAACTGAATGTTTTCTGAGTCTCAGAAGGGAGAGGACATTCTAAAACAGGATTAAAGAAACAAGCCTGAAAGAAGCTAAACACAACCTCCGGTAAGTTTTTGGAGAGGGAACATGCTGAGAAAAAGTACTTTTCATTTAATAATGTGTCCTTTAAGACAAATTGATAAGACGCAAATTAGCCAGCCTGGACCAGCCACGCACTGATTGGTTCCTCCACTTCTCAAATCCATTGAAACAGGGGATTAATAAGCCAAGATTCCAGACTAGCTTCTTTGTGTATAGAATATAAAGAGAGTCTTGGCTGACCACACTAGCTTAATTCTCTATTAACTTAATGACGTTTCTACGCACCGGTGAATAACAATTTGCAGCTTAAAAGCCAGGTAGTTGGTGCTCTTATTGAATTGTATGCTGTTCCATTGGGCGGTGCGCTCACACCTTGGGTCTGGGCGTGAGGCAGGCGTCGCAGGCTGCCGAGGGGCGGGCGTTGGATGAAGGGTGCACACTTCGCAGGCCCAGTCCTCCTCCGCCTTCTTCCCCACGCGCTCGTGACGGCGTCTGGTCCCTGTACGCCCAGCCAATCAGACTGTTCCTCCAATTAAACGCGGCAACGCGCTGGAAAGCACACAAAGGGAAACCTTTAGGTTCGTTTGTTGCCATTGCATTTTGGTAGGAAGTACGGCGCTCTTGTATCAAATGTGTGGTTTTGTGTTTGGGTTTCAGTGTACTTATAGAAAACAAAATCGTGGGCCCAGAGCCTCGCTTCTTTTTCAAGCAGTGTGAGCATTTTACACACACCAAACTGATTAAGTGTAAATAGGACTAAACACTGAAACAATTTGGCATTCAAAAAGAAGCTGCAATCATTCAGGTAAAAATAGACTATCCTCTGCAAATTAACAAAATACACAGTGTTTTCTTCAATTAAATAAAAAGTAGACCATTACAAACATGACAGTCTGGCGGGAGGGAGAGGGTTGTGTATTTTAAACTAAGTATTGTAAATGTATAATGCTCCGTCTTTGTTCTATGTGTTTTGGACCTCCTTGAAATGAGATGGCACAGCTCGAGGGGCTTTCCACAAATACATGCAATGTCTTAATGCTCCTGGTGTGTTTCAAAATGTGCACTGTGATTGTGAAACCTAAATGAATTTCAAAACGTAGGTTCAGGTTCCTTACTTACTTTACGTCGTTAACTTACGTCGTTACTTACGTCGTTTACTTACGTCGTTACTTACGTCGTTACTTACGTCGTTACTTACGTCGTACTTACTGTCGTTACTTACAGGTAGAATGGCTTTTGCAGTTTGCTAAATGTATGTATGGAAGCTAACGATAAAAACAGACATTAAGACATACAAAAAATAGAATGCTGATCAAAACAGGAAAATTACCAAAAAAAAACAAAACTAGAATGTTATAGTTATCATTAAAAAGAATCACACAAATGAGCAATTAAGGTTAAAATCTAACCTCAAATTAATGATTTTTGGGCGTATCCCTTCCCAAAAGGATACTGTCCTAATGTATGAGTATTTACTTCTTTTTTGCTGTAATTGTTTTGCCATGCCAAAAGCCGAAATCATGTAAAATTTTGAAATGAAGCTTTTAACAAATATTATGATTGTTTTCTCTCTCTCATTTACTCCCTCAAAGTTGTATTTAGAGTGATTCTTGGTGTGTTTGAGTAATCTTTTATTCTCCTGCAGTGAGGACACAATTCTCCCAAAAATCCTCCCAAAAATCCCCCAAAAATCCCCCCAAAAATTTAGTTTTTAATCGTTGATACACAGGATTCAGCAGCAGCATGTAGCCATTTCAGCACACGAGTAAAAAAAACAATGCTATAGTCGGGGGGACGTAAGCATTGTCCCGGCAGATCATTTCTTTTACAAAGTCGTTTAAATTCAATATTTTTTATTTAAAATGTCCAAAATGGGACTCTTACTTTTTGCCATAATATGCGTTAACCTCGCTTTCCTTTGGATGATACCTCATTACATGCCAATTAGATTTTTCACTTATCCTGAGTTCTCTATGGTCCTGCACAGCCCTGCTTTTTAATATACATTTTCTCCATTATCATTATTATTGTTGTTATTATTGTTATTATTTTATTATTACATATTTTTCTTTACATAGGTCAGTTTGTTTTATGTACATTTTTTGTTGCAGTATGTCTAAAAAAAATAAAATTTTGAAAAAAGATTTGATGCTTAGGTGTCATTAATATAATAGGCAAAAGAATGATAAGTCATACGTTTTAAAACAAGAAAACACTCATTTAATTCTTCTGTGCTAGAATAGTGTTCCTTTTGTTGATTGTCTATTTGTAATATTATTTTGATTTTCACTCTCTGGTCTTGTTTTGTGTCCGTTTTGTGTTTCATGTGTTAAACTTCATTAAAAAAAAATCATTATAATAACTAGAAAGTAGTCTTTAAAAAAAAAAAAAGACTGTAAAAAATGTATATGACGAAGGTACAATTTAGTTTTTTTTGTTACTTATTGTTATTTGCAGTATTCTCACCAAACACTACACATTCCAGCCCTGTTGCGTACCCAGTTCCTTCTAAAACACACACATTTGCTCTAAAGCTGAGGCTTGAGTCGGCGCAGTGTCTCTGTGCGTCGCCCTCGGCATACATGCTACACTGTGTTTAACAACAAAACAGCGGATTGTGCGTGCCAACAGTCGGAGGGGACCGGGGAGCGTGCGGTGGCTTCTCAAAACCGCCCTCGCAGATTGCTTTATCAGCTGCGGAAGGCGCTGTCGGGGCTTTAGCCGCTAACCCCTCCGAAGCCTCGCTCAAACACAACCCAGGAGGTGTGGAGCCTGTGCCCTGCCTGGCAAACGTCACCCGTCTATGCGCGTTCGTTCCCCTCCCACTCCCGCCAAGTCCATCTGCCCGCAAAGATGGCCTCTCCGCTGCGAGTTCACGCCGTTTTAGTTAAAGGGAATACTGGCATCAGACAGAAAAAGCATAGAAAAAGCAGTTTTTTTAATAAAATTCTACCTGTGTGAAGATGAGTCAGGATAGTGGTTTAAGAGTTTGGTTCCAAGCGGGAGGTGGTTTGCGAGTCAGCAGTTTCAAAAGTTACAGCTTTGGATGTAATTTGGCATTGGCGATGTTTTCTCCCTTACCTATAATCGGCTACTGTTATCAACTCTGTTCTTCCCACTTTCCCACTTGTGTAAAAGCTGCTGGCATCACCCGATAGTGCTGTCACGAACTGTTATTTTAGAAGTCGACGGTTATTTCTACTGCACATAGAGACGTTTTAAATACATTAAAAACCAAATAAAAGGTAGAAAAAAGGAGACTGAACGCTTCTAGGGAGAGAATATTTACGAATAAAGTGAATTATTGAGGAAAATCAGAAACTGTTTATTCTTTATTGACAATAGGACATTTTTAAATAATGTTAAAAAAATGGTCTTATGAGTTTTAGAGTCAAGATACTGAAAAATGAATCTTACTTTTATATTTAAAGTGGACTATGGTCATTGGTCACGAATAGAGGATAAATTGCAACAGCCCCGAACCATTAATACTAATTAATATTACTAGTTTCTGAGTAGTGTGTGTGAAGTTACTCTAATGGAAACAATGACATCACATTCACGAGCCTCTCTGTTATTGTGCGACCCCTTGAAAAACGATTTTATTTTAATCACAAAAACATTTCTTCCTCTTGCAAGTGGAACCACGTGAAGCTTCAAAAAGTCATTTAATGATTAGCCATGTAAAAATGCTTTCAAATGTATTATTTAAATCAGTAATATAACGTTAAAGCGCTTCCTCGAGCTGCTTTTAGTACAAAATAATACAATATGCAAATTGCAACTGAATAATTCAATATGATTTAATTGATGCCGTAAAGTATATTAAAGCCTTTTCTTTGCACATCTCATTAACACAAGATTAATTTCAGTTATATACATATGCAAAATAACTATATAGGCTACTATAACTCCAACAACAATAACAACAACCAAACTGTGTTACTAAATATTAAATGAAGATAAAACTGAGACAAAGGCCCGCCCCGTTTTCAAAGACTACCTCTAAAACAAGCTGAACAATAAATGGGCACTTAAACTTATGTTTTTGCTTCATTATTCATTCATTCTTTGCATCATTATAGAGTTTCTCAAAAGTAAATAGTGATAATATGTGGATTTGATATGTCCATGAGTAAATCACATCTCCTAATCAGCACTTGTTATAAAGCAGGAACCAAGCCAGGTCTAAATCCAAGACTATAAATCATGAAAATACCAAGAATAAATTGGGGTCGAAATCTCAACAAAAAAGAGTTAGAACTAAAAACAGACAGCAGAAAACCGTGGTCCTCTGCCTTCAGTTTGAGAAACCCTTGTAACTTCAGAACTTTATTCACCACCACAATGTTGCCGTTTCTTTATTTTTTATTTATTAGTTTTATTTTTGGATGTGCCACAGAAGTCTGGCGCGGCGTTCAGCCTGGATGTGTCTACCTGACATCCAGTCCGCTGGGATCTCCTCTCTGACAGCGCTCGCAGAAGTACGTCATGCGGCCGTGGTCTCCCAGGCGACACGCGGTGATCACATGACTGCACTGGCCACACTGCGGCCGGCTTGTAGACTTTGTAATGTCTGTGCAGGGCCCGGCCGGACTTACGACACTGCAGAGGAGAGAAGAAGAGTCTCATGTGCACCGATACGTAAAACATGGAGGAGACGGAGCTTTGCCGTTTCTTTGACATGCCGTTTTACCCTGAAGTCACACGTTTTAATAGTCCACGAGGTGACAGAGCTGTTCCTGTAAAAATGTTCACTTTGGCCTTTAAGAAAAGATTCAATAGCAACATAAGTCAGGAAGTCATGTTGTAACTGAAACTGTAAAAAACCCACCATAAAACACAAATGCTACTCAATGTGGTAAAAGGGATGTCACTATACTGCATATTAGAGCTTGAAGAAACGTCTTAATTTAATGGTTATTCATGATTATCAACACTGACTACAACAACTGTGAAAATCCTTAATGTTCTTTCATTCCCAGTGTCTCATAGACCACTGTTCCTCTAGCCTTTGCCCAGCTTTATGGAATTAAACACACTGCGTTAAGGTTTACCCTTTATATTCACTTTTTTTTCTGACAATCCAACTACATATATATCCCAATGAACAAATCTGAAAATAATGAACACACAGAATAAAACTGAACTAGACCAGAGAGACAGACAAAAATCAAAAACCAGCAGACATAAATTATTCTGTTATTCTGTTTTTTCCACTGAAGCCCCTCGAGGCAACTACTGTTGTGATTTTGGGCATTACAAAAATACATTTTATTTAATTGAATACAAAAATCAAAATCAAAATCAAGGAATAAACAAACCAAACCAAACGTCCCATTGAGTCCATAGTCTGACCCAAATCATTAGGTCAGTCAATATCTCAATCAAAATTACTTCATTTTGCATCTATAATTTTCCCAATTGTATTCTATAGTTTCTTACTTACATTTTGTGACCTAAATAATCTCAGTTCATCAATCAATCATCAACGGAATAATCTTGCAGTGACGTGCATTCAGGGGAGGCAGAGCCTCACCTGTCAAGCTTGAGTGAAAAAAAAAACTGAATTATAAAATATAAGTTAAATTTGTCACCTGTATGTATTATAAACCCCCTTTCCCTTTGAATCCAATATGGAACCATATTTTTTTCAATTAAGAACATCAGAATTTCCGCATGTCCCGGAACTCTCGTTCAAACACAGGGAGGAGGGGCGCGTGAGGCAGG